>JALGBA010000886.1:0-616781 GCA_023970755.1 Azemiops feae
TGAAGTTCCAAGATGGTGTATCCAATAAAGTTTTACTTTATGGGACTCAAGTGCCTTGAGAAATTTTTTATTGGGTCCGCTAGTCGGATTGTTGACATTATACATTTAGCCTTTGAGATGTGTTTCCATTTAAATCATTTTTTGTGAAAATCCTGAAAATTCACCATAAATCTCTTAGATAATAGAATGTTTTGTTGCTCATATTCAATGCTTTATTTTTATGGCCTTAGATTCTAAATGAGAATGTAAAGTACATTTCTCTATCTTTATTTTGCTTGTTTTTTTATGTGTTGGAAAATGATTTAATGGAAGTCAAAATTAAACTGGATGCAAAATGATTTGTACTTACTAACTACATTAGCTTGTCCAGTGAAGATAGTATATTGTAGCTCATAGGAGACCACACTGAATTCATCATCTGAAGTCCAGTGAACTGTGATGGTGTCATAAGAAGCTGTGCAAAGCTCTTCTCTAATTGTTGGTGGATTTGGAGCTGAAAAAGGTTTAAATGACTTGTTACGGTTCTCAGACATTCATTTGCCCATTTGTCACAAAAGTATGAAAACAAGAAAAAACATGTTGGATATCATTGCATGAACTTATGAAAGAATATTAGCAAGAAGATCCTTTATATAATCCATTAACTCAGAGACACAGTTCTTTATAGTATGGAATTTCCATGCAGAATGGCTCTTGCTGCTCATATGTCATTGAACCACACTGCTTTGGTATACCTCCCAAATCCTGCTTCTGTATCTTCTTCAGATCCCATCCCAAAGACTGATATTACTTTTAACTACGGTATTCTGACATGGTAACAGTTTGAGAGAATACTCACGTTGAATGCCTTCAGGTTGAATTTGTAATAAAAGACAAACTTATTTTGGACTGTAAGAAAATACTGCAATGAGGTTAGTTAATGCTGGCTGAATAGTGAGATCCCAGATTTCAGAACTATTTTCTCATGAGATCAAAACAGACTGCAGAATATGTTGCAATCACTGATTGATCCTTATAAATCCTATTAAATCAGAACATTGTCTAAACATCTCTTTGTGGCATGAACCTATGTGAACATAGCTAAACTGATATTACAAATACAAATCTGGGAACTGGGAAGGATTGAGTGGTTGTATCCCATCTACACATTTGCAAAAAATGGTAAAAGTATTACAAGATCATTCATTAAAATGCTATTTTCCCTGAATCACAATAATCTCTTTTTATCCAATGAATGTTATTACATTCATGCATTCTTTTCTATGTTAAAATGAGTACGCATGTTCCTATATATATTTCAATTCTTACCAGTTAGATAATCAAGGCATTCCAGCAGTTTCTTTTCTCTTGTAAAATCCAGCGCAAATGTATCAAAAGTGTCATTAAGATTAATTTCAGGAATTAAAACCTGGGAAGATGCAGTTGCCATGGCAACCCTACAAGATAAAAAAAACAAGCTTGAGTTCAGTTTTGAAAATTATTTTACATGGTGAGGATACATAAGGCAAATACTTTTAAAATAAGTTAAGAAGTGCTGTGTAAGATGTATTTAATGTAATTTTCATATCCCTGATCAGCAACATGTCAACTAGAATGTAGAAAGCTACCTAACACCATGATGTACTGCCTGCCTGCTTGTTTGTAGCTGCTGGGAATTGAGTTTGGGATTTTATAATGGAATCCATGAACAATGTTATTTTACTGTAATTTCTCCCAAAAGTGACTGATATACTTAGGTGTTATACATTTTCATTATCTTTTGCTAATTTGCCATTCATGAAATGTGCTATGTTAAAAAGCTTCAAATGCCTCAGAGCAATCTCTTTTCCAAGGTAAAAGAATTGTCATTTGATTTTGAAATCTCAAGACTGAACTTCATGAGAACTGATTGCATTTTAGTTAATTATTGAACCAACTAACAATAATGAGTCAATATTTTGTTATTTAAGCACCTAAACAGAAAGATCACAGGCAGGCAAAAAAACAGTGAGAATAGATGTGATTTCCAACTTTCTGCTGGCCTTCCCATTGGCTGGGCTTGTGGGCAGCTGGCAGGGAGTGTCAGAGATTATGATCACAGGGATGTTGCAACTGCTACAATTTTGTAAATAAAACTGACCTGAACATTGGAAATTTCAATTCCACAGGACTAATGGGCCCTGGATTTTTTACACATTCTTGAGGTTAGCAGATTTCGATTCAAAAATTGTTGTATAATGCACCATTTGGGCTACCATTTGAGGGTACAAATGGACAAACAGTAAATACAGTAAGAGTTTTAATAGTATGAAAATATGAAAATATGCAAGAAAAGATAAAGGTAAAGGAGTCCCTGTGAATTTTACTCCACTGGTTGTTGCTGACTATAGGAGGTGGTGTTCATCTCTGTTTCGAGGCCATTGAGCCAGCACTGTCCAAAGACATTTCTGCGGTTAGCATGATGACACGGAGTGCTGTTATTTTCCCACTGAAGTGGTACCTATTTATCTACTTACACTTGCTTGGTTTCGAACTGCTAGGTTGGCAAGAGCTGGGGTGAGGATAGGACTTCACCCCATTGTGTGGAGCTTGGGTCTTAAACCGACTGCTGGCTTTCCAGCTGACAAGCCCAGGATCTTAACTGCTGAGCCACCATAATACGCAATTATATGGAAGTATTCTAACATTTTTCTAGAATAATATTTCTTAATCTGCCTTTGACATTTTGCCTTGGTATACCAGTTGTTGAATATGTTGATGTTTTATACCTGCTTTATATATATTTTTAAATGTCTGTTTTTTGAGCATCACAAAGATTTGATTTCTCCTTGAAAGATCCGATTGTCATATTACAAAGAAAATGGTTAGCCAGGTTATCTAATTCTCAAGACTCTTCAGTCCTGTTTATGGCATTACCTTTCAGTTATGTTTTTAGCTGACTGCAGGAAGCGTGCATGATCATTCTCCTTCAAAGATTGCTCAGCCTGTGAGATAAGAGAGGTGGAGCGTTCAATACACTGCTTGCAATTAGCTATCTGCTGGGCCAGTTTTCTCAGTCTCCCAACCTAGAGCAAAGAAGAAAACTGTTACTTCTGTGGACACAAAAATGAGCTTTAACATTTGACCATAGCTCAAGATCATAGGAGCCTAAGTTCTAAGAAAGTATTTATTATTATCCAGAGTGGGGTGATCCAAAATAACCACAACCCGTTTTCTTTCATTTTTTTTAATAATAAAAAATCTTAAATGCCATCAGGCTCTGCTTCTTGGATAATAATGCTCTACTGTGATTGCCAGTTCCCCCAACTGGATGTCTTCAAAGCAGCTTAAAAAGGTCTGTGACTTTTTGCTTTAATTCTTGACCTCAAAACAAAAGGAATAATTTGACAATAAAATAAATCTTTGTCCTTGGAAATGTCTTTTTCTGGAGGGTTTTTTTCCAGCTAAGTCTGGTATATTAACAAAAGTGGGTACCATACTGCATAATTAGTGCGATACAAATGGAACATTTTAATTCCAATTCACTTTTAACGTTCATTACACTGCAACGCTAAACAAATTTATTTAATAGTAAGTCCAATTGAATTAGTAGATTATTTTTACTGCAACTATGCTTCAGATGAATCTACTGAGGCAATATTGAACTACATTTGAAATGGAAGAGTAATAGAACATAAAGACCACCTCAATCTTTTCTAATACTCTCCTTCTTTAGCAACCTGACAAGAAACTATATTTAATTACATTCAAGAGTACAATTCTCCCAACAATAAAAGCAACTTTTTTGTCATATCTTGCTTGAGACTTTTCCACTGAGATTCTGGAAATAGAATGGCATATTAAATAAACCCTGTGTCTAATCCAGTGCAATTATACTTACAACAAAAATTGGGACCACAATTTCCAGTGCTAAGCAAAGCAGTTGATAAGTGAGCCATTCTCACTTTTATGACCTTTTTGTCACAATTGTTAAATGAATCACTGCAGTTAAGTGAATTGTGTGGTTGTTAAGTGAATCTGACTTAACAGATTCACTTAACTTTGAATCTGTTGACTTTGCTTGTTGGAAGCCAGCTGGGGTTGCAAATGACAATCACATGACTCTAAGGTGCTGCAACCATCATAAATACATACAGTTGCAAGTCCTGAATTTTGATCATATGACCATGGGGATGCTGCAATGGTTTAAGGGTGAGGACTGGTTGTAAGTCATTTTTTTACATGCTATTAAACTCTGAATGGTCACTAAAGAAATGATTATAAGTTGAGAACTACCTGTATTTATTTTCAATTCAAGTATCCTATATTGCAAACAGAAATAAGATCTCCTGACTCATTTGTTCCTATTTTCTGAATCATGTAGATTTGAATCTCTGACATTCCTCACTAAAGAAACAAAAGAACTACTGAAATTACCTGCAACTTGGTAAGGCTTGAGATTTTAGAAAAACAGTCCTATAAATCTAGCATGTGGATGATATCAGGCCTTTATTTCCAATACACTTCCAGAACTGTAGTGCCTTTTATTGACACTAGGCTGAGAAAGTGGACAACTTATATGAAATGTTAAATCCAAAGTATACCATTTCTACTTCTTACTACTACTCATACTGCTAAAGTAGAAACACCTGCTTAATTTGCTGAAGTTTGTTTGGGAATGAATGTCTCGAGTTTGTTAAACTACTCCTCACCCCACCAACAGCATAAAGTACACTAATGAGCATATCTGTTAAAAGAAAAAACCACCATCCTTTCCGTTAATGTAAATATAAAGCTTGGAATGGAACAGCATTTCTGATTCTGTAAAAAGTATATGAACTTTGGTGGTAGAATATGCATTCGCCCTGCAGTTAAGTAACCAAGGAGATTATACAGAAGGTTGTCAGGTGGGATTCTGGAGGGACCTGAATCTTGTTAATAGTGTAAAGAAGTTCAGGACTTGTCAAACAACAACCTAGAGAGCTATGGTCCTGAAACAGCCCATGCCTGCAGGGCTTTCTATTTTAAGTTATTTGGAGTAGCTTGACAGCTAAGTGAACCATTTAACCTGCCCATTTAACATGCCTGTGATGTTATTTCTTGTCAAAGTTTTTGTAAGGACCTGCCTCAGCTATTCCCCCAGGAAAGCACACTCAGGAAACAAGCATTGTTTCAAAGAGGATCTTTTACTTAGAGAAAGTGACTGCAGAATAAAAAGGTAGAATATGAAATTTGTGCACAAAAACATTAAGCTAAAAGTCCAATTTCATCAACTCCACCCCAGTACCCCAGTCCGTCAGGAGCCAATCCACTGGCACAAAGATGTTATGAGAACTTTGAGTCAAAAAGGTGATAAGCAACCATTTTCCAGGTCAGCAGGAGTGTACACAGATGGCCCCGAGGGCATTTCCTCTTCCCTAATTCCCCCCTCCCTAATTCCCATGTGAATACATTAAAGTGAAAGGAGAAACAAATGTTAGCAATACAGAAACATATTCAATCCACGTCCATAACAAAGAGGGGGGAAAACAGTGGTTAGGTATTCATTTAGGCTTATTGGGGTAGTGATCATGAAAATGTTTAATTAATCTAGGGCCATGATGGCAAACCTATGGCACGCGTGCCACAGACGACACGCAGAGCTGTCCCTGTGGGCACGCGCGCCATTGCTGGGCTCTTCCCCTCCCCCTCTCCATGGATGCGGAGTCCAGGAACAGCTGCGAGAGCTGGGCGGGGTGAGGGAACCTATAAAAGGAGCAGTTTTGGCAGGAGAGTGAGCGAGCGATCTTTGGAAGTGACCAGTGGTGGGTTTAAAATCATTTAACAACCGGTTCTCTGCCTCGCCTTCCCTCCGTCTTGGTCGGGCTGGGCTGCTCGGGGGGTCGGCTGGGGTGGGGGCAGGAGGGTGGGGGTCATCAGGTCCTGGTTGGGGAAAGGCGAGGGGGTCTGGCTATGGGGGGCGGGAGGGACGGGACACCTCCGCGGAGGAAAGCCACCTCCCCGCTGGCTGAGCCTCTCACCCACACTGCGGTCACGTAGGATTGCATAAAAGGGGCACCGGGCAGGGGGCTGGGGGGGCAGCCGGCAAGGGGGAATCAGAGCCGCCATCTCCCTTCCGCAATGCAGCCCCATTGGCATGGGTGGAAACGGCCCCGGGACGGCCGGAAAGGAGCCCTCACCTAGTGTGGGCCCTATCTACACGGTGGCTCTGATGGGGGCAGGCAAGGGCTTCTTTCCAGCTGTCCTGGAGCCGTATCTGCCCGCGCCGATGGGGCTCTGTGGCCAGTCCGCCATTATGCAGGACAGCCAGCATGCTGTGGCTGCTGACGGACACCGTCGGCCCTCATGCGCTCGCTGGCCTCTGTGCGGGGGCCGATAGTGTCAGGCAGCAGATCTGGAAGCAAAGCTCTGCCGACCATCCTCGCGCTGGTGGAGGCGGCAGCGGCGGGGGAAGGCAGGATCTGGCATGCGCCCACCCTTTGCCACTGCTGCCCCACATCGTCCCATGTGCGCCTCCGGGCCGATGTGGGGTGGCAGCAGGGAGGGGTGGGCGTGTGCCACAGCTCACCTTCCCCCGCCACTGCCCCCACCTGCACGAGGATGGTCGGCACAGCTTCGCTTCCAGAACTGCTGCCAGCCGGGCTTGGCGATGCAGGAATCACCGCCGCCACCTCCTGCTTCGTGTGGTTGGCCGGTCAAGGGGCTCGGAGCAGAAGGAGGAACAGCGGCCACCACCCCGTCAGAGCCATCATGTAGACAGGGCCCGCACCAGGTGAGGGCTCCTTTCCAGCCGTCCCGGCGCCGTTTCCGCCCATGCTGATGGGGCTGCCATGATGCAGGACAGCCAGCAGGCTGTGGCTGCTGATGGACACTGTCGGCCGCCATGTGCTCGCTGGCCTCTGTGTGTGTGGGGGCCCATGGTGTCAGGCAGCAGCTGCTCCGGCCCCTGCCTCGCCTTGCCGGCCCCTGCCCCGCCCTGCCTCGCCTCGCCTCACCCCACAGGACGAGCCTCCAGCCCACTGCCCCACCCACCAGAGACCCCCTGGATCTCCCCCAACCCTGACTGGCCCCCACAAACGTCCCTCCCCACAAGCATCGAGGTGGCCACACCCACCACGGCCATGTCCACCCAGTCGGCTGTGACCACTGCAGCCACGCCCACCCAGTCGGCCACGCCCACCTGGCACCCGGTGATAAATAAATGGGTTTTGGGTTGTAGTTTGGGCACTCAGTCTCTAAAAGGTTCGCCACCACTGGTCTAAGGCTTTGCGAATGACCGGCCATGTATTTTTCAACTGGTCAATCCATTCCTTCAATGAGGGAATGGTAAGCTCGTTGGCTGGTAGCTCGGGCATTGGGTTAAAGTCTTGCCTGGTGGCCACTCTGAAAGGGATAAAAGAAGAGCTATTGTGTACAGCATTGTTATAAGCAACCTCTGCAAAAGGCAAGAGGTCAGTCCAGTTATCTTGTTGATAATTAATAAAGCATCTCAGGTATTGTTCTAGAACCAAGTTCATTCATTCTGTCCCATTCATTTGAGGATAATGACTGGAACTCAGGCCCTGATCATCCCCAAAAGGTCCAGAAAGGCTGTCTAGAACTTAGAAGAGAATTCGACCCCCCCATCCAAAATTATCCGATGTGGCACCCCATGTAAGCAATAGATATGATGGAGGAACAGGTTCACCAGGGTTTTTGCTGTGGGGATCTTCTGGCATGGGATGAAGTGAACCTGTTTTGAGAACAGGTCCGTCACAACCCAGATAACTGTGTTTCCCACACTTTCTGGCAGCTCTACAATAAAATCCATAGAAATCTCTCTCCAGGGTGCTGAAGGGTCAGCAACCGGTTGCAGGAGGCCTGGGGTTTTCCTTTGCCTCCACTTGGCTGCTGCGCAGATGGGGCAGCTAGCCACATAACTTTCAATGTCCTTCTTTAGGGATGGCCACCAAAACTGTCTCTTTAGGAGGCGTAGGGTTTTCACAAATCTGAAGTGCCCCATCAGTTTCAAATTGTGGCAGGTTTCCATAGTCTTTAGTCTCTGACTGGCGGGGAAGTACAACTTCCCAGGCTAACCCCTCTCGCATGGAGCAAAGTTTTTTTTTTTTTAAAAAAAAAATATTTTTATTGATTTTTTCATACAGTTCAAAAGATACTTGTTCAACAAATGTGTTGTCTGAGTTTATCATTCACTAATACAAATTGGATTCCTAATCCCTTATTCTTTTCTCCAGCCATTGATAAAATAAGTCCCAAGTTTGAAAGTATTCTGTTTCTTCTTTTTCTTTCAACCTCAAAGTAAATCTGTCCATTTCCGCACAGTCTAGTATTTTTTTAAAATTATTTCTTCCTCTGGTGGTATTTCTTCATTTTTTCCAATATTGTGTGAATAAGATTCTTGCTGCTGTTATCATATGTAAAATCAAATATATACTTTGTTTATCAAGCTTTTCTGGCATTATACCTAATAAAAAAAGTTCTGGTTTAAAATCTACATGTTTTCCCAACATCTTTTCTAGCCAAATATGTATTTTTGTCCAATATCTCTTTGCTTTAACATATGTCCACCATACGTGGTAATAAGTACCTGACTTATGTTTACATTTCCAACATCTATCTGACATATTTTAAAACATTTTTGCTAATCTTGCTGGTGGCAAGTGCTATCTATCAAACATTTTATATAAGTTTTCTTTGTAAGAGGTTGACATTGTCAATTTATAATTTCTTTCCCACAAGTTTTGCCATTTTTCTAAATCTATATTATATCCAATTTTTTTGCCCATATTATCATTGTATCTTTTACTTGTTCATTTTACATTTTCAAATTCAGTAAAAAGTTATACATTTTCTTAATTAATTTCTCATCAGAGGTTAATAATATCTGGTCAAACAAGATCTGCTCTTTGTAAAATCCATAAAATTTAACATCTTTATCATATCTCACTTGCATTTGTAAATATGCCCACCATGATAAATTAATACCCTGATTTTCCATCTCTTTAGATTTTAAATTTCCTTCAGAATTTAGAATATCTTTATATGTCCGTATTTTTTAAAAACTAACTAAATTTGGATGTACAAATGCTTCCATTGTTGAAAGCCATCCTGGAATTTTCAAGTATATTATACATTTTATTTTTTCCCATGTTAGTAAGAGTGCATTTCTAATGTAGTGGTTTTGAAAATATTTATGAATTTTATTTTTCCAATACCATAAGAAAGCGTGCCAACCATGTTGTAAGTCATGTCCCTCCAAATACAACAACCTTTTATTTTTAAGAGTTATCCATTCTTTTACCCATGTTAATACTGATGCTTGGTAATAGAAAACTCACTCTGGCAGGCCAAAACCTCCATTTTCCTTAGCTTCTTGTAACATTTTCAATTTAATTCTAGCTTTCTTTCCTTGCCAAATAAATTTCAAAATTAGGGAATTTAAGTCTTCAAAAAAAAATTTCTCCAGTTTTATAGATATCGTTTGGAATAAAAACAATATTTTTGGTAATATATTCATTTTCACCATAGCAATTCTTCCTAGCATCGACAGTTGCAAGTTTTTCCATTTTTCCAAGTCAAGCTTTATTTGATTCAGTAATTTTATATAGTTATCTTCTTTTATCGTTGACATCTTGCTGTCATATTCCCAAGTATTTAACCTTTTTGACTATTTGTAATTCTGTTTTCTCTGACATTTGTTTTTTTTTTTTGTTTATCTGTAAGATTTTTGATTATCACTTTAGTATTTCCTCTGTTTCTCTTCAGTCCTGCTAATCTCTCCAAACTGTTCTATCTTTTCTAATAATTTAGGAATCATCTCTAAAGGTTTCTTTAGGATGAATACCAGATCATCTGCAAATGCTTGCAATTTATAAGTTTCACCTTTTATTTCTAGTCCTTTAATTTCTGGGTCTTGTCTAATATTTCTATTTAAAACTTCCAAAGTTAAAATAAATAACAATGGAGATAGTGGACATCCTTGTCTTGTACCTTTTCTTATGTCAAAGTTCTCTGTATAATCTCCATTTACAATCACTTTTGCTGTTTGTTTGTGATATATTGTTTCAATCATATGTAGCAGGACTGGCCGAAAAGCGTTGTGGGAGCCTGGCCGGAGAAGAAGAACAGGTCCCTGAGAATGTGTATAGACTACCGCACTCTTAACTGGAGGACTATCCCCGATCAGTACACAACTCCTCAGATAGAGGATGCTCTGCAGTGTTTGTCAGGGGCGAAGTGGTGTACTGGATTTAAGGAGTGGCTACCACCAGATTCCCATGCACCCAGAGGATAGGGAGAAAAGTGCTTTCATCTGCCCACTGGGGTTTTATGAGTTTAATCGAATGCCCCAAGGGCTGTCAGGGGCTCCGGCGACTTTTCAAAGGCTCATGGAACTGACAGTGGGGGATATGAACCTGATAGAGGTGTTGGTCTACTTAGATGATATTATTGTCTTTGGTGAGACCCTTGAAGAGCATGAGGAGTGTTTGGAGAAGGTATTGACAAGGCTCCATTGTCATTGGAGAAATGCCAATTTTACTAACCATCTGTCACTTATTTAGGTCATGTTGTCTCGGCCGAGGGGGTGGCAACGGACCCCGCCAAGCTTGAGGCAGTTGTTTCTTGGCCCAGACCCCAAAATGTAGCTGAATTGCAATCATTTTTGGGATTTTGTTCATATTATCGGAGGTTTGTGGAAGGATTTGCAAAGATAGCTCGCCCGCTCAATGAGTTGTTAAAGAATGAAGAAGTAGAGGAAGTGGTGGGTTGTTTGAATCCAGTCCATCAAACTAAGGGACCCAGGAAGTCTTGGAAGTCTATTCAGGCAGAATGGACTGAACGGTGTGAGCAAGCTTTTGACCAGTTGAAGTGGAGGCTTACGAATACCCCAGTCCTGGCTTATTCAGACCCTAATTGACCGTATGAGTTACATATGGACGCTAGTCGGGATGGCCTTGGGGAGGTGTTATATCAGGAACATGATCAACAGCTGAAGCCCATTGCATACATCAGCAGGGGCTTAACTTCAGCAGAAAAGAATTATCCCACTCATAAATTGGAATTTTTGGCACTCAAGTGGGCGGTTGTGGATACGTTGAAGGATTATCTGTATGGGGCAGAGTTTGAGGTTAAGACAGATAATAATCCACTCACGTATTTGCTCACAACCGCTAAAGATGCTACGGGGCATCGATGGTTGATCGCCCTTTCTGGATTTAGGTTTAGTTTGAAATACCGCCTGGGTGTGAGGAACACGGATGCAGATGCTTTGTCAAGGAGACCCCATGATTCAGGGCATAAGTCGGAGAGTGGATACAAGTAACCCCTGATAGCATCCAAGCGCTGTACCGAGGGGTTGAGCAATTGGGAGCAATTGGGGCTGAATCGGTGGGGGTTACTATTGCAGGTGTTTTAAAATTATATTGTAATCCCGTTCAGGTCAGAGGGGAGGGTAAGTTTGCTCTGACTAAGAAAGATCTGAGGAGGGACCAGGCGGAAGATCCCCTCTGTGGCCTGGTTGAAACAGCTCTGAGAAGTGGCCAGCGGGAGGTTTTACTTGCTGATTCGTTGAGAGGAGACCGAATGTTGTATAAGGAGTGGGATCGTTTACAGCTTCGCGATGGAGTAGTTTATCGGAAGGGCCCTTCGGACAGGCCTGAAGAAAGGTGGCAACTTTTGCTTCCGGAGAAACACAGAGAAGCAGTGTTGATTGCGCTACATGATGAGCATGGGCATCTGGGGCCGGAAAAGACTTTTAAGTTAGTGATAGATCGATTCTATTGGCCCTGTATGAAGACAGAAGTCGGGGATTATTGTAGATCCTGTCTGCGTTGTATTCAGAGGAAAACCCTATCTTCGAGGACTGCACCGATGGGCCATTTGCAAAGTTATGGGCCCTTGGATTTGGTTTGCATTGACTTTCTTTGCCTGGAACCGGATGTAAGTGGGCGAGGAAATGTATTGGTCGTACTGATCATTTTACCCATTATGCCCAGGCTTTCCCGACAAAAGATCAGCACACTGTTACGGTAGCCAAAGTTCTGCTGAAGTTCTTTGTACATTATGGGCTATCTCAGCGCATACACTCTGACCAAGGGAGAGATTTTGAAAGTAGGCTTGTTAAGCAACTATTGGGCTTACTGGGCATTCAGAAGTCACGTACCACCCCTTATCATCCACAAGAAGATCTGCAGCCTGAGAGATTTAATCCTACTCTTTTGGATATGTTGGGGACACTCACTGAAGAACAGAAACAACATTGGACGCAACATATTTCTACCATCGTGCATGCATATAATAGCACGAGGAATGATGCCACTGGGTATTCCCCGTATCGGTTGATGTTTGGTAGGGAAGCCCGCCTGCCTGTAGACATAGTCTTTGGCACCTCGATGGATGAGACCTCAGTTAGATCACATTGTAATTATGTAGATAGATTGAGGAAGAATCTGAAGGGGGCTTACAAAAAGGCCTCAGTGGCCGCAAGGGTTCGAGAACGGCGGAATAAGAGGAACTCTGATTTGAAAGTGAGAGTTCAGGATTTGCAGTCTGGTGATCAGGTGCTATTAAGGAATTTGGGTCCCTCTGGGAAGCACAAACTGGCAGATCGGTGGGGCTCCCAGTTGTATGTTGTTAATGAGAAGCTGCCGGGGTTACCAGTGTATCGGATACGACCAGAGGTTCAGGGCCTTTAAAAGTGTGGCATTGAAACCATTTATTGCCCTTGAATGAGGCAATACGAGTCACCCAGCCAGCCATCGCAACTGAGCCCCGCACAGTAGGAAGAAGGTTAGGAACTAGGGCGAAACCCGATCTGTCTGCAGGAAGGGAAACGGAAGACTCTGAAGAAGAGAGTTGTATAGGTTGGTTTGGTCATCGGGGGATACTGGGATCACCCCCCCCACACTGTGGGTATTGAGGTGGAATCAGAACAGTCTGGGCCCGATATTTCTGAACCCATACTTAAAGTTTGTGAATGGGAGAGGACCCCTCAAGGACTTGAGGTAGTGAATCAGTCTGGGGGACTGTTGGGACAGGAGGGGTCATTGACCCCAGAGATCACAGTGTTAGAGGAGCCGTTAGAGATGGATCTGGTCACTTCACATGTCCCACGACTACCAGAATTAGAAGAGGAGCCGTCAGTCCCAGGTGCCTCCGGGGGTGGAGAGTTATGAGAGGATGGCGCCCACGATATCGCTGAGCCTAAAGTACAGAGGCCAGGGTGGGTGATACATCCGGTGAAGAGATTAACATATGATGCCCCGGGTCATAGCATAGAGAGAGTGATGCCTACTGCGAGATGAAGGTTGATTCGCTCCTGGATAATATAGATGCTTAGCAGAAAATTCACTATTCTTTGGGGGACCAAAGAAACTTCTTAGGTGGGGGGAGTGTGTAGTGGGACTGGCCGAAAGGCTTTGCGGGAGCCTGGCCAGAGAGAGGGAAGTGGGAAGCTCGGACAGCTGCTGCCAGTTTGGGCACGACGGGCGTGGATCGGGCGGAAGGAAAGAAAAGAGGAAGGAGAAAGGGAGGTGGGGTGGTTGTTGTTGTCGGGGAGAGACCAAGTGAAGCCGAAGAGGAGTTTGGGATTTTATGTGATTCTTTTCCTCTGAAATAGAGGGAAGGAGAGAGAGAGCAAGAAAGCGGAGTTTTATTGCTTTCTTTCACAGGGGGATATCCCGAGCAAAGGGAAGAGTGAGAGTGAGAAGAGGGAAAGCTTGCCGGGGTTTTAAATTCAGGTTTTAACTAGAAAGGAAGGGGGGGGATTTGGCATAGAGAGACCTGGGACTACGAGTGCCGACAGAAGAGAAGGAGAGGCTGGTCGCTACTGCTTCGGAGATCAGCGGCCATCCGAACTTTGATCATTATCACCTGTGCAAGCTGTAGACATCGTGGGGAGCTGCCCTTGCGGAGTGAGCTGTTGCTGCAGAGTGCTGACTATCTTCGCTCGTGCTTTCCGTTGCTGCCTGGAGCCAGAGGGCCTCCCCCCGTTTTTTTCCAAGCGGCTGCTACAAGCCATTGACTATTATTGTCATGACTGCCAGGGGGTTGATAAACACTGTCACACACTGACTGCCATGGCTAGGGGTTGGTCATCTTTGTTCCTGTAAACCCCTTTGATGATGAGAACCTGCCACCCCTTCACTCCGCGTGAGCTCCCGCTAAAAAGAATATTTTATCAACGCCTTGAAAGCGCGGCTGCTGAGCGTAACTGAAGGTGGGGGGGCTAGGAGGGTCTGGGCTTTGGCATCCTCTGAGGGGGTTATGCTACACATATTTATAAAATTTTGTTCATAGTCCATTGTTTTTAATTGTTGAGTCATAAATTGCCAGGAAACATTATCAGATGCCTTTTGAGCATCTAGAAATAGAATAGAATAGAATAGAGCTTGAAGGGACATTGGAGGTCTTGTAGTCCAGCCCCGTGCTCAAGCAGGAGAACCTATACCCTCTCAGACAGGTGAATGTCTAGTCTCTTCTTAAAAATATCCAGTGATGGAGCACCCATGATTTCTGGGGGTAAGCAAACAGCTATCCTCTGATTGATTGTCCTCACTGTCAGGAAGTTTCTCCTTAATTCCAGGTTGCTTCTCTCTTTGATCAGTTTCCAACCATTGTTTCTCATCCTTTTCTCTGGTGCTTTGGTGAACAACCTGGCCCCCTCTGCCTTGTGGCAGCCCCTCAGATACTGGAACACTGCTATCATGTCTCCCCTATTTCTTTTTTTTAGACTAGCCAAACCCAACTCCCGTAGCCGTTCTTCATACGTTTTAGTCTCCAGGCCTTTAATCATCTTTGTTGCTCTTCTCTGAATTTTTTCCAAACTCTCTACATCTTTTTTGTGATATGGTGACCAAAATTGGCTGCAGGTGTGGTCTTACTAGGGCTTTATAAAGTGGTACTAATACTTCACATGATCTTGATTCTATGCCTCTGTTTATACAACCCAGGATTGTATTAGCTTTTTTGGTTGCTGCTGCACACTGCTGGCTCATAGTCAAGTGATCGTCCACTAGGACTCCAAGGTCCCTTTCACACTTACTGTTTTTAAGTCAGGTCTCACCCAATCTGTATTTGTACCTTTGGTTTTTCCTGCCTAAATGTAAAACTTTGTTTTTCTCCACACTGAAACTCATTTTGTTGGATAGGGCCTATTGTTCAAGTTTGTCAAGTTCTTTTTGGATCCTGAGTTTGTCTTCTGGGGTGTTGGCTACTCCTGCCTTACTGAAATCTAAGTATACTACGTCCACTGCATTTCGCTGGTCTACTAGTTTAGTCACTTTATTGAAGAATGAGATAAGATTGGTTTGGCATGATCTGTTTTTAACAAACCCGTGCTGGCTACTAGTTATGACTTTGTTTGCTTCTAGTTGTTCGCAGAGCTGTTTTTTTATTATCTTTTCTAGGATCTTCCCAGGTATTGATGTTAAACTGATTGGTGTGTAGTTTCCTGGGTTTGTTTTTTTCCCCTTTCTTGAAGATGAGGACCACATCAGCCCTTTTCCAATCCTCAGGTACTTCCCCGGTGCTCCAGGATTTATGAAAGATGTGGGGCAATGGTTCTGAGATAAAATCTGCCAGCTATTTCATAACTCTGTGATGTAATCTGTCGGGTTCCGGTGATTTATATTCATCAAGGTTGGATAGGTGTTCTCTTACCATTTTCTTGCTTATTTTAATTTTTGTTTCTAGTATGTCTTTTGCAGTGGGTTTTTTGGTATGTTGGGCTATAGTTTCTTTTTGTGTGAAGACTGACGCAAAGTATGAGTTAAGCAGCTCTGCTTTCTCCCTGTTGCCTGTAATTTCCTTGCCATCTTCTCTCTTTAGTGGGCCTACAGTTTCCTTGACTTTTTTCTTGCTGTTAATATGTTGGAAGAAACTTTTTTTATTGTCCTTGATTTCTGTTGCAAGTCTTTGTTTGTTTGAGCCTTTGCTTTCCTGACTTCATCTTTGCATGTTCTGGTTGTCTGCTGGTAATCGGCCTTAGTTATGTGTCCCTCTTTCCATTTTTTGTATTTGTCCTTTTTGTCTTTCAGTTTGTGAGAGAGATCTTTGTGCAGCCATGCTGGTTTCTTCTTGAATTTCTTGTTTTTCTTTTTCAGTGGTATTGTGCTGGTCTGAGCTTTTGTGATTGTATTTTTCAGAGTTTCCCACGCTTCTTGGGTTGTTTTCCCCTTTAGGATTTTCATCCATGGGATCTTTCCTAGGTTCTCTCTGAGTTTGTTAAAGTCAGCTCTTTTGAAGTTCAAGACATTGGTTGGCTTGTTTTCTACTGCTAGTGTTTGCATTGTATTAAATTCCAGTATGATGTCATTTTCACCCAAGATTCCGGCAATTTCAATTCCCTCTATCACTTCTTCTCTATTTGTAAGGATTAAGTCCAGTATAGCTTTATGTCTAGTTCCCTCCTCCACCAGGTTGGTTAGGAATCTGTTTGATCTCCCGCTCGCTGCAGAGTTGGTCTCCCAGTTGATATCTGGATAGTTGAAGTCTCCCATTACTACTGTGGTATGCTTCCTACATAGATTTGTTATCTGATTGGCAAAGAGTTCATCTATTTCTTCTGATTGGTTGGGTGGCCTGTAATATACGCATATGGTAATGTCACTTTTTTCTCTTTTAAATTGACCATATACATTCTGGAGAGATTTTATCTTTGATCATGTGCATTTGTGCAGATATGTAGTGTTCTCTTACATATAGTGCAACTCCCCCTCCTCTTTTTGTAGACCTGTTTCTTTTGAACAATTTGTATCCATCAGTCCATTCCATTCATGGGTTTCATCTTACCAGGTTTCTGTTATGCCAACTATGTCATACCCTCCCTTGTGTATTATTGCTTTTACTTCGCCCTGTTTGTTCCCCAGGCTTTGGTATATAAGTATTTAAGACTTTTATGCCTGTCCATGGGTGTGTTTCCTGTATCTCCTGATTGTTGTTTGAGTTTCTTTTTTTTCATCACTGCCTACCTCATTGTTTGATTTGTTTTCTTGGGATTTGTGATTGGTTTTGAGTTCTGGAGATTCTAGAGATTGGTCACCCTCCCCCCTCAGTTTTAGTTTAAAGCCTTCCTGATGAGTTGGGCCAGTCTTTTTCCAAGTACATTTTTGCCTGTTTTCGTGAGGTGTAGCCCATCCCTTGCCAAGATTCCTTTGTGTAGGAAATGTAGTCCATGATCCAGGAAACCAAAATTTTCTTAGCGACACCAACCCTTTACCCAATAGTTTATTTCTAAAATTCTTTTTTCCCTCAATGGGTGTTGGCCTTTCGTTGGGAGTACTGATGAGAACACTACTTGTGCTCCTAGCTTCTTAACTTTATTGCCTAGATGTTTGTAATCGCTCACTATTGTACTTGAGTTGTTTGTTGTGTTGTTCATCCCAATGTGGAGGAGGAGGAGGGGGTAGTAATACTAGTGTCAGTTGTTTCCCTGGATGCATTTCATAATATTCCAATATGTCCATTATAACTCTTAAATTATTTTTTATTTGTCTCTTTGGTAGAAATCCATTTTGGTCTGGATGTATAAATTCAGTTAGAAATCTTTTCAGTCTCTCCACTATTATTGAAATAAAGATTTTATAGTCCGCATTTAGTAATGATATCGGTCTGTAATTTTTTATCTGTGTCAAATCTGAGTCCTCTTTTGGTATCAAAGTAATATTTGCTTCTGTCCATGTGTTTGGGAGTTTACCCTCCAACAAAAGTTCATTACATACATCTTTCAATGGTACACTTAATGTATCTTGTAGACATTTATACAACTCTGCCGGTAGCCCATCTGGTCCCGGTATTTTTTTCATTTTTTTGTCTTCTTATAGCCTCTGTCAATTCCATCATTGTTATTTTTTCATTTAACATAGTTTTGAAGTTTTCTGAGAGTTTTGGTAAATTATTTTTTTCCATATATTGAATCGTTGTCTCTCATGAAATTTCTTCTATATCATACAGTTTCTCTTAATATTCTTTAATTATCTTTTTTATTTCTTCATTTTTGAATTGTAAACAAACTTTTTCATCTAGTAAATTGTTTATCAATTTTTTCTCCTTCTGTAGGCTAGCCATCTTCCTAGTTTATTTGCGTTTTCAAAAAAGTTCTGTTTTGATCTTTTAATTTGCTGTGCCAGTTTTTCTGATTCTATTAAATTTAGTTTATATTTTATTATTTCCATTTGTCTTTTCAGTATTTTCTTTTGTGGATTTATTTGTAATTCTAGTTCTAGTTTTTTTAAATTCTTCCCTTAACAGTATATGTTGTTGTCTTTTTGCTTTATTTTTTTCCGCCATGTATTTTATAGCTACACCTCTTCAGTATGCTTTAGCTGTATCCCATACATTTTGTAATGTTGTATATTCTTTTTTATTTTCTTTAAAAAAACACCTCCACTTCTTTTGTTGCTAATTCTATAAATTCTTTCTCTTTTAATATGGATTGGTTCGTCTTAGTTTTTTTTGTATTCCTTTCCACATCATTTTTAAAGGATTATGGTCTCCCAAGTGCCTAATTCTATCTCAATCTCCTGCATGTTAGTTCTTAATTCAGGTGTCATCCAAATCATGTCAATTCTAGACCAGGATTTATGGCTATTCAAGTAGAATGTATATTGTAGTTTTTCTGGGTTGGTTTCTCTCCAAGTATCTTGTACACCAATTTCCTCTATCATGTTAAAAAAATTCTTAGGTAATCTTTTTCTTCCTCATTTTCCTGTTTTACTACTTTTACAGTCTAATATCTTGTCTACTATTGCATTAAAATCCCCTACTAGGCAAATATTTGGTATTCCATTTCTACTATTTTTCTATGAAGATTTTGATAACATTCTTCTTGTTTATTGTTTGGTGCATATATTACTACCAAAAGTATCTGTTTTTGATGTAAAAATATTTCTACCATCACAATTCCTCCTTCTTCATCTGAATAAATCATTTTAGAATCTATTGTCTCCTTAACGTATACAGCTACTCCTCTTTTTTGTTGTGCTGATGCATAATAGAGTTTCCCAATTTTGGGGTAGTCCAAAAGTTTATAATATTGGTTTTTTATATGTGTCTCTTGCAGACAAATTATATCAATATTTAATTTCTGTAATTTTTAAAAGATTCTGTTTCTTTTTGATGGGGAATTCAGTCCATTTTCATTTTCCTTCTCCATTTTATTTATTTATATTTAGGTCTTGTCGAACTCATAGTCCTCTGCTCTCTTGCCATTCCCTCACCCTCTTGATCTGGCTTCTCTTTCTCTTATTCTGTTTGTATAGTTGTTTCCTCTGTTGCTTGTTCTGTCTGTTTCTGGCCTTTTCTATCCTCTTATTGATGTTGTACTCTTTCATCCAGGAATGCTCTGTTTCTTTTGTCGAAATCTTCTGCCTTCCAAACTGAATCCAGTTGATAACTTGTATTGTTCCAGTTGATTAAGATCCCTTCTGGCCTTAACCATCTAAAGTTTACACCTTTTGCAATTAACTTTGTAGTCCAAAAGTGATATTTTTCTTGGGTGTCCCTTATTCTTTTAGGAATCTGCTTTAACACCACAATTTCTTTTGTTTTTATATTGTAATGGATCACCCCTAACTCTTCTCAGTATCTCATCTCTTATTGTTTTCTTTATAAATCTTACATGAACTACTCTAGGCAATTTGTGTTTCCTCGCATAGCTTGAATTCATTCGAAATATTTCATCCACTTCCATCTATATCTCCGCTCTATCTATTTTTAGAGCCTTTGCCAGTAGATTAATAATCACTTCTGCTATATCTTCCTCCTTGTCTTCAGGTATATTTTGGAAGCTTAAATAGTGTACAGCTTTCTCCATTTCCAAGGCTGCAACTGCTACTTCTAAGCTTTGATTTGCTTGTTCTAGTCTTTCATTTTCTTCCATTAATGCCTCCACTTTTTTTATCAGTTTCTTCTGATTTGTCTTCCATTTTCTGAATTCTTTGTTCATTTTTAGCAATCATTTGTTGATGGGTGTCAAATTTTGTCTTTATGTCAAGCATTTGCTCATTTAGCTTATCAAAGTTGTTTATTGTCTCTTCATGATTTTTCTGTATTGATTCTTGGATTAGCTGTAGTGTGGCTTGCATCTCTTTTTGGAAGCTGTTTGTTTTTTCTCATTGTAACATTGTTTCAATAGATCCCTGACTTGCTGGACTAGATGTTCCCGAAGAGGGTACAAAAGAGGTTTTTTTTGTAATTTTAGCAAGATTTGGTGCACTCATTTTTCAATTGAGCAGGTTTTGTAAATCCACAAAGAGAAAAGGAAAGAGAACAAAAAAGCCAACTGCTTTATGCTATTATCCAACCGTGAAAGAAGCCAACGGCTTTAGGCTAATCCAAATGTTCCAGTTAGTTTAAAAATGTAAAAAGCCCTCTGTTTCCAAGTAGTTTCTATTATGGTTATATCCAGGGTCAGAAGATATGATTGTAGAAAGTCTTTTCTAGCATAGAGTCACATAAAGTTCTTTTGTTTACAACAGGTGTTAGTTCAAGGTGAGCAGTTTCTCCAGTTCTTTTAATGTTATTGTAATATCTCCTTTCACCACTAGATGTCCTTATTTACTATATTGTCTATATCCAGGTTTAAGAAAGTTCTTTTACTTTCTCACAAAAATTAGATAGGAAATTTTTTTCCACATCGTAAAAGTTAACCAAATTTTCTTTAAATCAGTCCCAATTCCATTTTTATATATTCTTTTGTATTCTTTAATTTTGTTCCCCCATTTAAATTTTTTTGCCGGTTTTGACGCCCTTCTTCCCAAGTCTTCCTGGGGTCTTTGCTTTAGAAATTTTATCCAATCAGGGGATTTTTATTTCCAAGTCCACAGGGAAGAGAAATAGAAAAAAAGCAATCTCATCCAGATCTCAGCATGTTGTTGACAATCAGCTGTTTGGAGGCATGCCGTGGTTCTTCACTTTTTTCCTGGTTAGCTATGACTTGGGCTGCCTGCGCATTACAGGCAGCCTTTCTTCCGTCCATTTGAAGAGGATCCTTGGTTCGTTTGGGCTGACCGCTGTCGACTCCAAGCTTCCAAGGCTTCCATTCTTCTTTGTCGCCTCTCCAGGGCAACTTTCCGACCCCTTGGGGTCTCCAGACAGAGTGAAATCAAGCTAGGAAACTGGAGCTCAGATTTCTTTCACCTGTCTTGTCATGACACCAAACCAGAAGCCCCTGGAGCAAAGGTTCTTATGGCTCAAGAAGCACTTGACTTTCTCCAGGGCCTGCTTGAACGCAAGGGTAGTGGAGTTATCTAGTGGTTGGGCTGCTCGTGTTTGCGGTCTTGTAGTCACTGGGGCTGCCATCTGTTCTGCTGGGAGCAAGGGCTTGACAAATTTCTTTTGGTACTGTTATATTGGGGCAGTCTCGACAAAGTATCAGCTAAAAAATTCTTTCTCTTTGGTAGGTAGCGGAGGGTAAAATTGAAGCGCCCACTGCACCTGTTTTGGGGACAATTTCCTTAGGGTCTTCAGGGCTTCTAGGTTTTTATGATCAGTTGAAACTTGAAAAAGGATTTTGTTCCTTTCCAGGAAGTGCCGCCAGGTGAGAAGGGCCCACCTGACTGCATAGGCTTTCTTCTTCCAAACCACCCAATGTTGCTCTGTCTCTGTCAATTTTTTCCGATGTGTACGCACAAGGATGCAGCTGGCCTTGGTCATTCTCTTGGAGTAGCATCACCCCTACAGCCACATCGCTGGCATCAGCCTGAATCACAAAAGACTTTTCAGGGTCTGGATGTCTCAACACTGGTTCGGCGGAAAAAGTCTCTTTAGCTTTTTGAATGCCGCTTGGCATTCCATAGTCCATTTTAGCGGTTGGCTAGGTTTCGGTTTGTCCACCCCCTCAGGCAATTCCCTCCCCGTTACATTCTGCAGAAAGATACATCAAACCAAAGAGGAACTGAGTAAACAAAGCAAAGCTAAGCACAGCACAGGAGAGCTCCAAAGGGTCCCCCTCCCCTCACAATGGCAGCATCCCAACAGAGATCTACAGGAACCTGACATATGCATACTGTTGCAGGTTACCCTTCTCATTCTCTTGCAATGGCACAGCCCCCACTGCTACGTTGCTGGCATCCACTTGGATGACAGAAGGTTTTCCCGAGTCTGGGTATTTTAGCACTGGCTCAGCAGAAAACAATCTTTTAAGCTTTCCAAATGCCACCTGGCATTCCATAGTCCATTTTAAGGTTGGCTGGGTTTTGGTTTGTCCCCCCCCCTTTTGTCTTTAGGAAGTTAGTGATGGGGAGGGCTATTTGAGCAAATGAAAGGATAAACTGCCGGTAAAAATTGGCAACTCCCAGGAAGCTTTGCAGCTGTTTCCTGGTTTGGGGACATGCCCATTCCAGTATCGCCCACACCTTTTCCGGGTCCATTTCGACCCCTTCATGGGAGAGTCGATATCCCAGATAGTTATTTTTTTCTTTGTGAAACTCACATTTGGATAACGTGGCATACAATTTGGCTATGCTGAGTTTTTTAAGCACCTCCCTGATCAACTTTACATGCTCCACTTTCGTTTCAGTGTATATAAGGATATTATCAAGATACACTAGGACCCCTTTGTACAAATGTTCATGGAGCACCTCATTTATCAGCTGCATTAATATGGCAGGTGCTCCTTGCAGGCCAAAAGGGAGTACTTTGAACTGAAAGCAGCCTAGCAGGCAGTTGAAAGCTGTTTTCCATTCATCTCCTTCCTTGATTCTGACCTGTAATAAGCTTCCCTCAAGTCTAGCCTTGAAAATTTTTTCCCAGGTGGGCCATCTACTACAGAGTGAGAACATTTGTTTTAAAAACTGACCTTCTGGGACTATAAATACTCACTGAGCTGTGATTTCTAAGCCCAAGAATTGTTTTCAGAGAAAGAAAAATCTTGACTCTTGGCTAATCTTCGGGGGGGGGGATTTATTGAAAAGCTTTTAGGTGGCTAAACATTCTGGACTGCAATTTTGGCTTGTTGATAATTCTAAGACCCCTGAACAGAAGAACTGTTATAAAACATTGCTTTCAATGATGCCTTGACAATTTGAAAAACATTGGACTACAAAAGCCATATATAAAGGTAAGAACCATATAAGATTTGGATGTTTGGATTTTAAGATTGGCTGGTTTGATAAGGCTAATCACAGAGACTATAGTGTCGGTGAAAGACTGTCTGGAGGGGGGAGACAAAATGGATGTTGCATACCTACCTAAAAGTGACAGGAAACCACACCTAATATTCCCTTCTGAAGGCCCTAGCCTGGAACATCAGAGATCTGCAGGAGCAATACTCCAAGACAAGGCAAATACTTTCCAGGAGGAAATGTATGCAATGCTGTGACAGATTTAAATGACAATGGTTTTAAACCATGCTGAGATTAAAAACAACTTTGATGACATAAATGAGCATATTCTCAACCTAAACGTACAATTAAAAAACTCTCAGAAAATGACGATAAAGTATGTACAAACAAATCAGATAATAGAATGCAAACCAGAAGAAAGTGACTTAAATAAGGAAGCTACAAATGAAGAGAACTACATCTTAATAAAAACAGAAGAAAATCTACAAGATTTTGCCACAACAATGAAAATGGAAAAGATATTTTATCTTTCAAGACTTCAAAACAAATTTGAGGATAAGAAAGAAGATCTAACAAAATGGATTATAGAGCTGCCAGGAGAATCATTAGAGTCTGGGAGACAAAAAGTGTACATCCTACTCAACTTGTTTCTTACTCCCAACAATACTTACAAAAATACAGGCAAGCGGAACATACTGATTTGGAAAGCTACTTGGCAAAAGAAGAAGGCTAGAGCTAGATTCAAGAGAGTTGATTCGACCAACCAGATGGAGTACTATATGATTAAACACTTGTTGAATATGGTTAAAAGAATTGATAAATTTTGGATGTAAAGGGCTCTAAAGTAAGAGGGATAAGATATATAAGTAGTATAGTATTTTTTTTATAATATATGAAATGTGAAAATATTGGGATGATGTATGTGAATGAAAAATTTGGATATTTAAAGGTAATCAATTTTGAGAAAATTATGACTGATAAGAATAGTTTGAATACTGAGGGGAAATTAAGCTTAAATAAGAATTTTGAAAACAGGACACATAGTGACTTAATAAGATGAGTTTTACAAATACAATTGAAACATAAGCCGACCAGAAAAGATGTTATATATGGATGTTATTGTTATTTGTACAATCACAAAAAAAATGTTTATATCCAACCTTATATGTATCAAAAATATTAAGAATTATATTTGTTTAAAGTTGACAAAGGAGAATACTATTGGAAGAAGAGAAGATCAAGGAAATATATTAATTAATATATTGATTATGAAATTATGGGAATTAATCACTATTGATTGTTTTTAAATATATGAACCCAGACAACACACTGTTTACTAAGCACTAAAGATTGTTATTGTAAAAAAACCAATAAAATATATTTTAAAAAAAACAAAGTGAAAGGAGAAACAAATGCTAGCAATAAAAAACATCTTCAACCCACACCCATTCGTGCTCCCCCTCCCCTTTTTTATGGCAGCGTTCCAGAGGGACTTGCAGCTTTTTTCACAGAGGGAGAGTTTGTTTGATTTCTTCAAGCTACTTTAGCAGCAAAGGACCACAGTAGGTAACTTGCGTATGTGCTTTCTCTCTCTCTTTCACACACACACATACACATACAAACACAGACACAAAGCAAGGATCATGGTGAAACTGATTTCAAAGTTAGCTAGGTAACCAAACTTGAGTGGCTATCTGAGATTTACCTTGCACAGAGATTAACATCAGAAATATGTGCAGTATAGTTATTAACAAATATTTAATTTGAGCTTCTTCTGTATTACAATAAAATATTGCATTAAATTTCTACTTCTGTAAAACACTAATGGTCTCAACTTCCTTCAATATGCTTCTATGACCTTGCTTTCTTACAGAACAAACTAAGAAAGTTAATTTGTGTAAATGTCTTTAAGTATATTACTTATACTTATTTATAATGTCTATATAGATGATTATAAGTTATGAATTCTTATTTTATAGTCAATTTTTGCCGTAGGAATTTTTTCAAACCTTAATTAAAGCATAAATATTTTAGAACATTATTATATAAACTATTCTGGTAGACAAAACATCATTTCCCTTGCAAATATCATTTGTACAGTTATTATTTATATAAAGTATCATACCATGTTTCCCCAAAAATAAGACCCAACTGGAAAATAAGCCCTAGCATGATTTTTCAGGATGCTTGTTAATATAAACCCTACCCCAAAAATAAGCCCCACTTAAGATTGTCAGCCAGACAGATGCATTTAGTATGTCCATTGCAACACACGATGTATTGAATTATAAAATAATATAAATATATAAATAAATATAAATAAATAATATTATTGACATTAATACTTAAAATAAATGCTAATATAAATTATAATTAAGTATTTGTAAATATCCAAGTGGGAGGCTTTGGACGCGAAGTAAACGCCTACGTAAACAGATGAACTCGAGTCTTATTGCCGAATGGCCAATCTGAGTACAGATACAACACACAAATAACGTGTGCACTTGATAACGAATGGACATGTCTCATAATTCAATACACCGTGTATTGTAATGGATGTACTTAATGCACTCGTGTGAAATAAGAAACATTTTCTGAATTTTGGTGCCTGCAATTTTTTGTCGCTTTGTGTGGATGATCACTCTTAACTGTCATTATTTTTGTTGCCACTCTTGTCTCGTAAGTCTTCAATTAACATTTGATTTAATGCAGACATGCCAAACACAAGGCCAGTGGGCCGGATCTGGCCCACAATGGGCCCATATCTGGCCTGCAGGGATGACCCGGAGATGGCCAGGCAGGCACTTCAATCAGTAGGCAGAGGTGTGGGGGAAGGCATGCGAACTCACCAGCTGGACACACCTCCCTCCATCTGTCTTTGCTTGCCCATGGCTACGATTGGGTAGGCGGCCATGTGGCACATCCAACAGGCTGGAATACATGCCTTTCCCCGTGCCTCTGCCTCTGTTTGCTGTTGGTGCCACTGCCGCCAGGCGAGGCAAATGTTCAGGTCGGGGTGGGGGTGGCCTGGCTGCAGGACCCTGAGGTGCATGGGTGAAGGCCAGTTCTGAGGCTGTATTTGGCCGGGGCAGAGCAGGGAGTCCTGGCTGCCTCTTGGGGCCAGGGGTTCCCTGACCTTCCTGTTCGCCAGGGCTGTCATGGGTGCGGTGATGGGAGGCTCATCCCGTGTGTGTGGCAGAGTTAGAGGATGAGATTGGATGGCGGGGACCATGCATGCAGGGGCCACAGCATGGCACCACCCCAACTCACCACTTGCCTCTCCTCCAGTTCGCGGTGGCAGCACCAGCAGCAGGCAGAGGCACATGGGGAGGCCCGCGATCTGGCCTGCCAGATGTGCCTCATGGCCGTCTGCCCCATCACAGCCATGGGCAAGCAAAGACAGATGGTGGAATAGAGTGGGCGGCTGGCTATGGGGTGTCTCTGGCAGGCAGGATCGCATGCCTCCCCCTGTGCCTCTATCTCCACCTGCTGCTTGGAGGGCTGGCTTGGTGGTTGCAGCACTCGGACTCACATGTGCTGCATGGGCTATGCAGCCCCAGAGTGCTCTGGCCAAGGGGCCGGTGGGTTGCAGCTGCTGCCGGACACTGTTGGCCCCCGAGCGCTCACCTCCTGTTGTGTGTGCACTAGGAGGGTGCCCAGCCAGGGTGGGCCGTGGCTGAGGCTGGTCCGTCACCATCTCTGGGGCATCCCCAAGGGCCAGATATGGGCCCATCCGGCCCACGGGCCTTCTGTTTGGCATGTCTGTTGTACATGAAAAAATAAGACATCTTCTGAAAATAAGCCCTAATGTGTCTTTTGGAGCAAAAATTAATATAAGGCCTGGTCTTATTTTGGGGGAAACACAGTATAATAGAAAGATAAAATAATATAAGATAGTATCTTTCAACAGGCATTCAACAGACTTGAAATGATGACTGAAATGTTTATTTAAGTTCAGATAATAGGCAAATAAATTAAGCAGCTGTCAAGGGGATTTCAAGATGTGCATTTTATAGAATACTTAAGTAAGAAATTAGAAATTTTGTGGAGCATAAACCATTTAGTAAGAAACTTAATGTATTTCAGAATCTTAAATATAAAATTCTTACTTTTCCCTCCTTGATTTTGGTTCCAATTATCTGACGTCTTTGCTGGATTATTTCTATAAGAAGGTCACATTCTTCCATCAACTTGGATTCTTGTCGAGACGCATTCACCTAAAGAATAGATCAACCTGAATAAATCTAAAAACATTAAAAACAAGATAAAACTAACAAAGTTGCATTGTTTCACACCCATGTTTTTTAAATGCTATTAAACTTGAATGAATGCTTGAATTCTTGAAAACAATATAGTTTCTCAGATAATATTGATACAAGTAACTATAATATATGGGTTGTCAAGGTTCCAACTAATGGACCCAAACAAATCAGAACTTTGTGGCTTAAAGTTTCCTCAAAGTACATAACACTTCCCTCCCCCTACTATGCTATTGATCACGCTACCCAATGAGGGCAATTGGCAGGCTTTGTGACACTTCTTCTTTCCACTTTCCAGCACCTGTGGGAATGACCTTGGTTCCCAAAGGACTGCTCCGTGTTTAGTCTAGCAATCCTTTCGGTTTCTTTCCCCCCCTTCCTCCCAACCTAGGTGGCAACTGAGAACGACAAAGATGGCTTCAGCCAGGTTCATTTCAGAAGTTGACAATTGGACTCCCCTAAAGAGAAAGAAGTTCCTAAAAAATAACAAGCATAGATACCATTAGTGTTTTACTAATTTTCTACTCTATCGCCCGGAGTTTCCCTAGCTTTTGATGAGATTTCTTTATTAATCTATCAGCCTTTACATCTCTGCTCTTTACCCAGGTAGCTTCTGACAAAGGATAACCTTTCCATTGAACTAGATATTGTAATTTCCCTTTATACAGTCTAGAATCGAGAATCCATTTTATTTCATAATGGGTGTCACCCGCCACCATAATAGGACCTGGAGCTATTTGGGGTGCTGGTCTCAGTGTCAATTATATAACTGGTTTCAACAAACTGCAATGAAAAACTGGATGCATTTCCCTCAAGAGTCATGGGAGTTTTAGCTCCACTGTGATGGGGTTTATGATTTTTATGATGGGGACAGGACCGATAAATTTAGATCCCAGTTTTTTACATGGTAGTTTTAATTTTAGGTATTTGGTTGAGAGATAGACTTTCTCTCCTACATGAAATAATTTTTGGGGTGGGGACTGCCATCTGCTTCCTCCTTTTGAATCTTTTTTTAAATAAAGATTTTATTAATTTTCTGTTACATACATATATTAATTTTTGAACCAACGTGCTGTCTGAGTTTAAAAATGCTAATACATATTTAGTTCCTAATCCTTCATTCTTTTCTCTAGCCATTGATAAAATAAATCCTGGCTTCCGGATCGCCGCAGACGCAGTCGCATGGAGAGCCTCGTCTCTCCATCGGCTGTTTTTCCCTCCGCCGGTAGACCCTTAATCGGGTCGAAAAGTCACCCTGGAGGGGCGACCACCGTTGAGGAGGCCCTCGTTGATGGGGGAAGGGCGGCAGCTCCTTCCTCGGTCCGAGCCAGCTCCTTAGGGCCGTTGGAGAAAAGATCGCCCAGTAAAATGGACGATCATTTCGCAGCGCCAACCGAAAGCCAGAAGAACAGCTAAGCACAAAGAACTCCCGTGGAGAATCCGGGTGAAACCTTTCCTTCCCCCTCTTTCCCTAATTACTCTCCTGTAAAAAGCTTTTGAATTTGAATTACTTCCCTGCTGTGAGAGAGCAGCGTTTTGACACTGTGAGAAAAACAGCTTTGGGAACTGAAAAAAATAAAACAGCTAATTTTTTATTAACTATTCAATTCTTGGAATACTGAGGGACCCTGAAAATATTTCTACTTTTGATCATTACTATTATAACTACGTTATTTACTATCCTGGAGAGGACTTTCTTTTTTATTTGTTTAATGTGAAAAACAAAAAATTTATTAACTTGGAAAGAAAGACTTTATAGCCTACTGAGGACATCTTGTGATGAAAAGTGTTACTGCAACTGTATATTTTTTTTGCTGGAGGATGGCTCTGACCTTCAAAGGATGATAAGGGTAAAGATAACTTGAAACAGCTGGGTGGTGATTTTGTCTACTAGGAATTGGAGGTGAATATTTGTTGACTTTTACTAAATATAGCCTTCACTAAAAGCTTAAAAGATCTTTTCACCACTGAGATGGAGAAATTTTACACACAGCTTGATTATGAGCTTATACTGGAAAAAATCTTGGAAGCTACGGAGTACACGAAATCTTACTCTCAAATTTTAACGGATCAAGTTATAGGCCGAAGAACAGTGGAGAAGGAGCAGAGTGGCTCCAAAGAGGCCTGTGAGCAATATATACAACCTAAAGAGAAACCATACTTACAACTTAACTATGAACTTATACCGGGAGAAATTGTGGAAACTATTGAACAAATCAGCTTTATACAACCCCATATACAATTTATGGAGAAGCTTGATGATCAAAGAATAACTTTAACTGAGACGCCTGAATTGTCAAAACCAATAGAGACTGACACCCAGATACAAGCTATTGAAAATTGTGATAACGTGGATAATCAACTAGTAATTACAACATGGAATAAAATGGCCTACACCATTCAAAGGCCACTAGAAGAAAGGGAACAGAACTTGGACCAATCTGAAGTGCTGAGAAATACCGATTTTCAAATATTGTGGTTTGATGACGAAGGAACTTTACTATGGAAACTGGTGTGGCACAGAAAGAAACCTAGAGTTAGATTTAAAAATGTGTTTTAAAATTTCATTCAATGGGTTAAAAAGGCTTTAGAGATTTTGACTGATTCAATAACTAACGGAATACGTGAATTCTGTAAGAGGATATCCTTTGTAATAATATTTTGTTTCAGATATGATAATTATTTGGAGGGGTAAACTCTACCTACTGGGTTAAAAACACTTTTTATAGATATAGATTGATTGATAGTATATATATTTAAAATAGATAGAAATGTATCTTTTGGACTGATATTTTTATTTCAAATAAGATAATTATTTTGTAATAGAAGGAGAATAAGAGGGATTGGTGACAAGAGAAGAAATGGTATTAATGAATAAAATATAAGAATGTTATTGTGGGAATAATATATTCATTTCAGATATAATTATTATGTTAGGGAAAAGGGAAATGAGGGATACCCGAAGTGTTAATAATATGTTTATTTAAGGCTAATTGGAATATGGTAACTGTAAATTAGTAAAGCCTAAAAACAGGATTTGGATTTTTATAACTGAAACATGATTGATGTTTGATAGGATTGCTTGAATTCTATTTAGAAATGTATTAATTTGAATATGTAATATTATATGAGGGAAATAGAGAGGGAACTTATAATGAATTAATTTGAGCTATATATTTATGATTTTTCTTTTGGATGTTTGATGTACCCATCTCCACGTTGTTTCCTAAGCACCTTGATGTAACCTTCCCACCGCTATAAAAATCCAATAATATATATATATATATAAGATAAAATAAATCCCAAGTTTGATAATATTCTGTTTCTTCTTTATCTTTCAGTCTCATAGTTAATCTGTCCATCTCTGCGCATTCCAATATTTTTCTGATCAGTTCTTCCTGCGGTGGTAATCCTTCATTTTTCTAATATTGCGCAAAAATTATTCTTGCTGCTGTTGTGACGTGTAAAATCAAATATAGGCTTTGTTTGTTAATCTTTTCTGGCATTATACCTAATAAGAAAAGTTCAGGTTTAAAATCAATGTGTTCTCCCAACATTTTTTCTAACCAAGCATGTATCTTTTTCCAGTAAACCTTAGCTTTGCCACATGTCCACCAAACATGATAATAAGTGCCTGAGTTATACTTACATTTCCAGCATCTATCTGACATATTTTTAAACATTTTTGCTAATCTTGCTGGTGGCAAGTGCCATCTATAAAACATTTTATATAAATTTTCTTTATACGAGGTTGACATTGTCAATTTATAATTTCTCTCCCATAACTTTTGGCACTTTTCTAGTTCTATGTTATAACCAAAGTTTTTCGCCCATCTTATCGTTTCTTTAACTTGCTCGCTTTCCATTTCCAGAATCAACAAAAAATTATATATTTTCTTAATTTCTCATTTGAAGTTAACAAAATCTTATCAAATAGTTTGTTCTTTATAAAATCCATACAGTTTCACGTCTTTTTCATATCTATTTTGCATCTGTAAATGTGCCCACCACGACAGGTTGATACCCTGATTTTCCAGTTCTTGTTTGGATTTTAAATTCCCATCAATATTTAGAATATCTCTCTATATGTCCAAATTTTTTCAAAGTCTACCAAGTTTGGATGTACAAATGCTTCCGTTGTTGATAACCACCCTGGAATTTTAAAATATATTTTAGTTTTAATTTCCCCCCCATACTGTTAACAAAGCATTTCTTATATAGTGGTTTTGGAAATACTTATGAACTCTATTTTTCCCATACCATAAGAAGGCGTGCCATCCCAGTTGTAAGTCATGCCTCTCCAAATATAACAACCTTCTATTTCTAAGAGTTATCCATTCCTTCACCCATGTTAAAACAGATGCTTGATAATACAAAGCCCACTCTGGTAACCCAAAACCTCCATTTCCCTTAGCATCTTGTAACGTTTTCATCTTAATTCTAGCTTTCTTTCCTTGCCAAACAAAATTCAAAATTAATGAGTTTAGATCTTGGAAGAATTTTCTCTCAAGTTTTATTGGAATTGTTTGAAATAAAAATAGAATTTTCGGCAATACATTCATTTTGACTGTTGCAATTCTTCCTAGTATTGCTAATTGCAGATTCTTCCACCTTTCCAAGTCCAGTTTTATTTGTTTCAGTATTTTTATATAGTTATCTTCTTTTATTGTTGAGCATTTAGCCGATAAATATATACCCAGATATTTAACCTTTTTCACTATCGGTACCTCTGTTTTTTCTGACATTTGTTTTTTTTTTATTTATCTGTAAGATTCTTAACTATTACCTTAGTTTTTTCTCTATTTATTTTTAATCCCGCTATTTCTCCATACTGTTCTATCTTTCCCCATAATTTAGGGATCATCTCCAAAGGTTTTTCTAGGATAAATACTAGATCATCAGAAAATGCTTGTAATTTATATGTTTCTCCTTTTATCTCCAACCCTTTAATTTCTGTATCTTGTCTAACATTTCTATTTAAAACTTCCAAAGTAAAAATGAATAGCAATGGGGATAGTGGACAGCCTTGCCTTGTGCCTTTTCTTATCTCAAAGTTCTCAGTACAGTCTCCATTCACAATCACCTTGGCTGTCTGTTTGTTATATATTGTTTTTATCATATTTATAAAGTTCTGTCCAAAGTCCATTATTTGTAGTTGCTGGATCATAAATTGCCAGGAAACGTTGTCAAATGCCTTTTGGGCGTCTAAGAATATTAGTGCCAATTGTTTCCCTGGGTGTAATTCATAATATTCTAATACGTCTATTATCACTCTTAAGTTGTTTTTGATTTGTCTCTTTGGGTAAAAAGCCATTTTGATCTGAATGTATAAATTCGACTAAGTATTTTTTCAGTCTCTCTGCCATTATTGAAGTAAAGATTTTGTAATCCACATTAAGCAATGAAATCGGTCTATAATTCTTAATCTGCATCAAATCTGAATCTTCTTTTGGTATTAGGGTAATATTGGCTTCCATCCATGTAGATGGGAGTTTAGCCTCTAATAGAAGTCAATTACAAACATCTTTCAGCGGTTCACTTAGTATATCTTGTAAATTTTTATATAGCTCCGCCGGAAGCCCATCTGGACCCGGTGTTTTCCCATTTTTTTGTCTTTTTATGGCCTCTAATATTTCCATCATTGTAATCCTTTCTTCTAACATAGTTTTAAATGTCTCTGGAATTTTTGGAAGATTATTTTCTTCCAGGTATTGAACAATTCTCTCTCTTGAAGTTTCCTCTTTGTCATACAGTTCCTTGTAGTATTCCTTAATTATCTTTTTTATTTCTTCATTTTTAAATTGTAAATAGCCTTTCCCATCTACTAAGTTATGTATCATTTTCTTCTCTTTCTGTTTTTTAATTTTATAAGCTAACCATCTTCCTGGTTTGTTGGCATTCTCAAAAATTTTTTGTTTTGCTCTCTTTATCTGTTCTGCCACTTTTTCTGAATGCAACAGGTTTAATTTTATGTTTTATTATGTCCATTTCTCTTTTCAAAGTCTTTTTCTGTGGAATTTTTTGTAGTTCTGATTCTAACTTTCCAAATTTTCCTTTTACTAATACATATTGCTGTCTTCTCTGTTTGTTTTTCTTTGCCATATACGTTATAGCTATGCCTCTAAAGTATGCTTTCGCTGTATCCCATACATTTTGTAATGTTGTATCTTCTTTTTAATTTTCTTTAAAGAAAAATTCCATTTCTTTTTTTGCTAGCTCTATAAATTCTCTTTCTTTTAATATAGATTGACTTAAAGTCCATCTTTGTCTTTTTTGTATTCCTTTCCATATCACTTTCAGAGGGTTATGGTCTGCCCATGTGCCCATTTCTATCTCAATTTCCGGTATGTTCATTCTCAATTCAGACGTCATCCAAATCGTATCAATTCTTGACCAGGATTTTTGGCTGTTTGAGTAAAAAGTATATTGTAATTTTTGTGGGTTGATTTCCCTCCAGATATCTTTCCTCTGCCATATCAAAGAATGTCCTGGGTAATCTTCTTCTTCTGGTTTTTCCTGTTTTATTGCTTTTATAATCAATTGTTCCGTCTACTATTGTATTAAAATCTCCTACTAGACAGATATTTTGGTACTCCATTTCTATTATCTTTCTCTGTAGGCTTTGATAAAATTCTTCTTGATTGTTATTTGGTGCGTAAATTGACACTAACAATGTTTGCTTTTGATGTAAATATATTTCTACCATTACAATTCTTCCTTCTTTGTCTGAATATATCAATTTAGAATCTATTGTCTCTTTAATGTATACAGCAACCCCTCTTTTTTTCTGATGTGCTGATGTGTAATAAAGTTTCCCAATTTTTGAATATTCCAATAATTTATGGTGCTGCTCTTTAATATGTGTCTCTTGCAAATAAATTATGTCTATGTTCAATTTCTGTAATTTCCTAAAAAATTTGTTTCTTTTTGATGGGGAGTTTAGTCCATTTACATTCACTGAAAAAATTCCATTTTCTTTCTCCATTTCCATTTCCATTATTTATATTTAGGTCTAGTCGATCTCGTAATCCTCTGTTCTCTGGCAGTTCCTTCACCTTCACCCTCTTGTTGCTCTTTCTCTTTCTGTTCTCCTGTTTGTGCGGTTGCTCCTTGAATCATCTCTTCCATTTGCTTCTGCTCCTTACTTTCTCCTTGTCGTTGTTGCACTCCTTCATCCAAAATTGCTCTATTCCTTGCTTCGAAATCCTCTGCTTTCCAGATTGAATCCAGTCGATATCTTGTATTATTCCAATTTATTAAAATGCCTTCCGGCATTAGCCATCTGAAGTTTATGCCTTTGGCAATCAGCTTTGTAGTTAAGAAGTGGTAGTGTCTTCGAGTATCTCTTACTCTCTTGGGTATCTGCTTTAAAACCACAATTTCTTTATTTTTATATTATATTATATATTATATTATATATATTATATTATATTATATTATATTATATCCTCAGGGATATTTTGAAATATCAAGTAGTGTTCTGCTTTCTCCATCTCTAGTATCTTAACTGCTCCCTGTAGGTCTTGATTTGCTTGTTCTAATTTTTCATTTTCTTGTAATAACATTTCCATCTTTTTATCAATATCCTCTGATTTCTCTTCCATTTTCTGAATTCTTTGTTCATTTTTAATAATCATTTGGTTTTGAACTTCAAATTGTGCCTTTATATCCAGGATTTCTTCGCTTACTTTTTCAAGTTTACTTTGTGTCTCTTCATGATTTTTTTTGCATCATCTCTCGAATCAGTTTTAATGAAGCCTGCATTTCATTTTGGGCTGTGCTTATTTTCTCACGTTGCAGCACTGTTTCAATAGATCCCTGGGTTGTTGGACTGGATTGTCCCACAGAGGGTGCAGAAGAAGTTTTCTTCATAAGTCTAGTAATGTTTGATGTACTCATTTTACAGCTCCCAGTCTGAAACCAAAGTCCAAAATGCAAAAGAGAGCCAGCTGTTTTAGGCCAAATCCACCTCCCCCAGTCAGGTCTTAGTTATGAAACGTTCCCTTTCTTCAAATAGTGTCTGTTTGGTTTTAGCCAAAGTCAACAAATATATCTATGAGAAGTCTTTTTCCTTGTAATCTCACACCAAGGCACTTTAAAGTTTGCAGGTGTCTCTCAAGGTCATTGTAGTGAAAGCATTTTTTCCCCACTGTTTATTGGTGCTGTCGTTTCTTCTTTTGCCACTAGATGTCCTCCTCGGCTTATTTATCAATGTCCAATATCCTTTAAAGCACTTTCCCCTTTTGTAATTACTCGCTGCCTTTAAATTAATCCTTCTGGGGGTCTTTTCTTTTCAGCTTTTTCCCATCAGGGGCTCAACGTTTTATAATCCTCAAAGGAGAAGGAGAAAATTCTAGCTCACCCAGTCTCAGCACGCTGTTGACAGTCAGCTGTTTTGCAGAGCTTTCCTTCCAGCTGGAGATGACTTGGGTTGCCTCGGCTCACCCGGCAGCCTTTCTTCCGCCCCCTCAGAGAGGTTCTTCAGTTTGCTCAGATCGGCCGCCACCTGATCTGAGCTCCTGGAATGTCCCTCCTTCTTCGTTGCCCCTCCAGGGCAACTTTCCGACCCTTTAAGGGTCGCTGGGCGAAGCGAAACTGGACTGGGAAGCCGGATCGCCGGCTTCTTCCATCCGTCCTGTCGGCGACCAGACCGGAAGTCCTCCTTCCTTTTGAATCTTTGTGGCTTTGGTTAACACATGTTTGACATTTGCCCAAGCGCTTTGTAGCGAGCTTACCCACACAGTCAGTGTTTGTGAGGAGGGGGGTTCTTGGGAATATTCAGGCACAGAAATGAATTCCCTGCCAGTAGCTATTTTAAAAGGGGTAAGTCCAATACTGCTGTGTACAGTATTGGTTTTTTTTAAAACAAGTTTTATTAATATTTTTTGGTTTTACATCAAAGTGCTTTAAGAATCCACGTGGAGATAGGGTGATCAATCATCCAAAAAAACCAACAACCAATATAATCAAACATATATAATTCAATAATTTCTTAAAAATTCCTTCTCTATTTCCCTCAAGCTATAACCTAGTATTAATACATTTCTAAATAAAATTCAATCATTGTAAAAAGAATATCAGTAGCAATTCACTTATATCAATCAAAATCCTGTTTTTAAGTTTAACTATTTTACAATTACCATTTTCCACTTTAGCCTAAAATGAACATATAAGTTACATTTGGGGTCTCCCAATTTCCCATAAAACAATAATTATTTCTAGAATATACATATTATATCAACTATTATATTTTAATACTTCCCAACTATATTCTATTTCCTGTACTCTATCAAGTATATATTTTATAAATCAATCCATATCTCTATAAGTTCCTCAATTGCTTTAACATAATCAAATTAATACATTTCTAATTAGCATTCAATTATAAAATAAAAAATATCAGTAATATTCCAGACCATAATCAAATCAATAATTTTCATCTCAGTAGTATTATCTCAAACCAAAATCTTAAGCCTTTTTACCCTTATTTCACAAAATATAAATTGTTTCTAAAATATACATATTATTCCAACCATTCTATTTATACTTCCCAATTAAATTCTATCTCTTATTCTACTCTATTTCAAATATATATTTTATAAATCAATCCATACCTTTAAAACCCCTTTTTAACTCCTTACCTAAAATTTAAATCCTATCCAAATCATTATATTTATAAAAAAAACCCATATTATTCCACCAGACACCTTATTTCATTTCCAATCTGTATTCTATTTCTTCATCTATTAACTTTTTGTTTACCACCTTTTCCATATTACATTTCCCAACCATAGTCAAATTACATCCCAACCATAGTCAAATCCATAGTTTTCATCTCGATAGTATTCTCAGTCAAAATCTCTAAAAGCCTTTTTAACCCGTCAAATAAAGTTTTAACTCTCATTTTTAAACCTAATTCTAGCTTTCTTTTTGTGCCAAGCAGGTTTCCACAAAAGAGCCTCTGACTCATCAAATCTTAATGTTTGGTTATACATATTTCTCCACAATTGAGTCTGATCGTAGTTCTCTTCTCTTTTTTCCAGTGTTGTCTGCACTATATAGTCAGTCTTAATCAGTATGATAGTTATTCGTTGTTTGTCCATGTTATCAGCGTTTTCGATGCCTCGTATTTGAAAATCAATTCCTGTTGCTTTTAGGATTATAAGTGTTTTGGTTGGAATCCGCCTTTGGTCATCAAGATTCTCCATAATTTGCATATGAGATGTAATCTCTTCCTCTGTGTTGATTGGTTCCTCTTCAATAGATTGTAGATATATTTCCTCCATCTCGTTAAGTTGTGAATGTAGTTGCATATTGGCCTCTTTAGGGTTGATCTGTTCTTCCTCTGTTGTTCCTTGGTCTATAAATTGGTCAGTCAAAGTCTGAGATTCAATTTTTAACTCTGGAGCATCATCTTTCATGTTCATTCTGAATTGTTCTTTCAATTCCAAAAAAATTTCTAGTAAAAGTCCATAGTCAAGCTGTGGGTAAGATTCCATTTCAATAATAAAGTAGTCTTAGTTTTTTGGTGAAAGTTCAGCTTAGAAGGTAAATACAACAATAAAAATTCTGTAGTAGAAATAATATAAGATATAGGATCCAAACAGAAATAGAAAAAAGCAAAAAAGTCAGGCCAGAGAAAAGGAAAAAAGCAAAAAAACAAACAAAACCAAAGTCAATATTATAAAAAAAATATATCCAATTTGTAATCCAAAATAGTAATAAAATCTTTAAATTTCAAAAATTTTCCTAGTATAAGTCAAATAAAAATTCTATAATAGCAAAATTATAAAATGTAATATCCAAACAGAAATAAGAAAAAATAAAAAAGTCAAGCCAAACAAGAAGATAAAGGCAGAAAAAAATCAAAGTCAGTGTTATGAATATCCAATTTGTAATCCAAAATAGTAATGGAAAAAGGTGCCTTAAAAGTCAATTATTATATTGTAATCCAAAAAAGAGAAAAAATCCATTTTTCTAGGAAATATATTTTGTATTGTAAAGTCAAAGTAAACTACTAGGAGAAAAAAAAGGAAAGAAAAAAAAATGAAACCTTTCAGCTGGTTTCAATACAGACAGGAATGTCTGGGCGTCACGCCAAGTTTAGGCTGAATACGCATCCGGCAAAGCAAAGTGAAAGTTATCAGTTTAAAATGGATACTTTCTTGCAGCTTCAATCCACAAAAAACCGCCCAGACAGCCGAATTTTTAAAAAAATAAACAGTAATGTTCAGAAGGGGGAGGAGGAAGAAAAACAGTCTACCCCCCTCCCTAAAGGCTTCCACTTAGGCTAAAGACAAGCAGGCAAAGAGAAAGAAAGTCCACCTTCACAGTAAGGATTTTTTTCAGGATCCCCGAAATCCAACAGCTCAAATAGTCAGTAAAAATTAATTATTTTTCTCAAAGCTCGTTTTCCCAAGTATCCGGACGCTGCTTTCTTAAAATAGGGAAATAATTCTAGAAGCTTTTCACAGGAAGGTAAATAGGGTATCAAGAGGGAAGGAAAGGTCTCACCCGGATCACCCACGGTGGTTGTTTTGGTTTAGATGTTGCTGTGACTTTCGGCTGAAGCAGCTAGATGATCGGCCATGTTAATGGCCGATCTTTTCCCCGTCGGCCCAAAGGAGCTGTCTCGGACCGTAGAGGGAGCTGCCACTCCCTCCGCCGTCAACGAGTATCCTCCTCAGCGGTGGTTGCCCCTCCAGGGCGACTTTCGACCCTGTCCAGGGTCTACCGGCGGGGGGAAACCGGCCGGCAAAGAGAACAGACTCTTTGCGTGACCGCCTGCGCTGCGACCGAAACCGGAAGTCCCTGTGTACAGTATTACTGTATGCCACTTCAGCAAAAGGCAGAAGGTCTGCCCAATTAGTTTGCTGATAGTTAACATAGCATCTCAAGTATTGTTCTACCATTGTGTTCGCTCATTCAGCAGCTCCATTTGTACTCAGATGAAAAGCCAAGCTGAGTCCCTGGGTCGATCTGATCAGTTTCATGAACTCCCTCCAGAATTTTGCTGGAACTGAACTCCTCGGTCTGATATAATTCTTCCTGGTGCCCTGCGGAGTTGATAGATATGTTTTAAAAATAGGTTTGCCAATTTCTGGGTGGAAGGGAGACCAGGACAAGCTATAAAGTGAGCCTGTTTTGAGAAAAGGTCAATAACAGTATAACAAATTACTGTATTTCTACTATTTTCAGGGAGCTCTGTGATGAAGTCCATTGCAATTTCCTCCCATGGCTGGGATGGGTCTGCTACTTGTTGTAACAGCCCAGGGGGCTTCCCGGGTCTTTTTTCATAGCTGCACAGATTGCACAGCTCTTTTAATGTCCTTTTTCATTCCTGGCCACCAGAACTGCCGCCTTACCAAGTGTAAAGTCTTTAAAAACCCAAAGTGACTGGCTTGCTTGGCATCGTGGCTTTGTTGCAAGGCTTTGTTGCAAGGCTTGAACCCTGAGAGTGCTAGGAAGGTATAATGTGGAGCCTTTCCAGGCTAATTCATCTCTATATGTCAACACTTGTCTGTTGTCTCTGAACCAGGGGTCAGAGTTTCTGTGTCAAGCTGCTGTCGGGGCTGGTGGATTGCTTTCAAGTTTGGTATCTCATGGTCATTTGAGAGACCTTTTATGATGAGGGGATGTGTCAGACCCTCAAACTATCTATTCCTTTCATTTTGTTTTTGAGTACTGCCATTCTGTTGGGAGGAGGGAGGTTTCACTCTTTTGGGAGGGGGGATGATCTGTGGGTTGTATTTCCTTTACTTTGTTCTTCCTACCTTTGATGCATCCCTCTTGGTGTGAAAGGGAGGAGGAATGTGACTGGGTTCATCTGTCTTATCTCTGCTATGCTGGGAAGAGACCAGGAGGAACATGAAATGCCTGAGAACTATGGTTTTATCACTTTGGTTCCCATAACAACTTCACACCTATGAATAGGCTGAAATCAAACTGGACCATTGGGCACTGGGGAGGGGTTTGAAAGGAGAGTTTTACTGTAACATTTTGCATGGGCTTTCTTCAGATCCTGCCTTGTATTCTACTATCACTATGTCCCAATAAAAATTCCTTTTGAAACAATGCTAGTTTCAGGAATTCTGCTTTCTTGGGATTGCTAGCTGAGGCAGAACCTTACATTAGGCAAGATCTGCAAAGTGATCAGTCCAGAGAGGCATCAGTCCTACTGTGGGGACATGCACACCATGTCATTCCATGACAGCGAGCAAGTTGAAACTGAGTGCAGGGAAGAGTCCGTCTCCAAGACACATCCTGAAGAGAGCCCCTCCAGATGGATGGAGGAAATGGCTGCCATGGAAGAATCCATGAGGCCGAGGTGGTTGGTTGGTGTGGGAAAAAGGGAAGCCTGGGACGGAAGGGCCAAGTGAGTAATCTTCACCCGGGGCAGCCGAAAACAGGGCTGGAGGTATGACATGGTACTCTACGATGGCGAGGAAACCAAGGGAGAACAGGACCCAACTGACCAGATCCTGAAACAAGCAACGCACTTCATGGTGGAAGCCTTTCAGGATTTGAAGGCAAAAAGTGGCGCAGAGAGAGGAGAGAGGAACGACTCAAGGAGGTGGCACAAAGCAAGAGCAAGTTGGCAACTACCAAAATTGCAGCGGGGACAGCTGGCTCTACAGGGACGGCGGCAACCACTCCCACCGCCTCTCAGCGAGCCAGGCCCATGGGGTGAATGTCCCACAAGCAGCCAGGGAAAGAGCCCTGCAGCCTGAACTGAACTTGGCCCTCCTTGGGGTGAAATTTGATGGGAGACCCCCAACAGTTGGGTTTTTTTCCTCATTCATGTCCTCACGTACATGGAAGTGTATGGAAGAACCTTCCCAGCAAGGAAGCTAGAATCAGGGTTGTCACCCTGGCCCTAGAAGGCGCTGCAGCCCGGTGAATGATGAACGTGCACAAATCGACTACCTAGACCAGTGGTGGCGAACCTATGGCACGTGTGCCAGAGGCGGCACTCGGAGCCCTCTCTGTAGGCACATGCGCCATCACCCCAGCCCCACCTCCCCCCGCAGCCCCCTCCCCAGCAGCCCCCCTGGAGGAGAGTCGTCCCCGGGCGCGGCCCGCACGGAGCAGCACAGCCAAGGACATAGCTGGGCAGCAGGGACAAGACTCCGCCCTCGCGCTCCATAGCATGCAGATAATGCTGCAGGGTGTGGGCGGAGGGCGTGGCTGCCATGGCACTGCAGGGCTGCCTGGGCGATCGGCATGGCCCTGTGGGTGGGCGGGGCAGGGGGCGGGCGGGAGGTGGAGCGGGGGCGGTTTTGGGGCACTCAGTCTCTAAAAGGTTCGCCATCACTGACCTAGACTTCCAGATCTCACACGAAGGGGTGGAGATGGATCCGGAAAAAGTACAGACTGTCTTGGAATGGGCAGCCCCCCGCACCAGAAAGCAATTACAGAGTTTCTTGAGCTTTGCAAATTTCTATCGGCAATTCATCCCCTCCTTCGCACAGATCGCACTCCCTATCACGAACCTATTAAAGACTAAGGGAGTGGATAAACCAAAGCCCAGCCAGCCTCTGAAATGGACTATGGAATGCCAAGCTGCATTTGAAAAGCTAAAGAAGCTCTTCTCGTCGGAGCCACTGCTAAAATACCCAAAGCCAGAGAAACCATTCGTAATCCAAGCCTATGCCAGTGATGTAGCAGTGGGTGTGGTACTGGTCCAAGAGAATGAAAAGGGCCAATTACAACCCTGTGCTTACACTTCCAAAAGGCTATCCGAGACTGAACAATGCTAGGTGGTCTGAGAGAATGAAGCTTATGCTGTGCCGTGGGATCCTCTCACCTGGAGGCACTTCCGGAAAGGAGCAAGATCCCTTTCCAAGTATGGACTGATCACAAAAACTTGGAGGCTCTCAAAACCCCTAGGAAACTGCCTCCCAAACAAGCACATTGGGCCCAACACTTTACTCTCCACTATTTACTGGGAGGAAAAAACTTCTTTTTGGGGGGTACATTTTTATTGATTTTTCTAATATTACATTTAAATATTTGAAAGCAAACATGCTGGCTGCGTACAATAATTCTATTACACATAGATATCATTAGTACTTCTTAGTTGACGCTTTATCAAGGATGCCACAATACAACAGCAAAAAAGCAGAGGTCATTAAACTCCTACTCTCTGCATGACAATTAGCTGCCAGAACACAGGCAAAAACCACCTTGCTGCTAAACAACATCACTATGGCGACATTCAAGCAAGCTTTAGAGAAGTACAAGTGGTTCCTGAGTCACAGAAACCTCTGTTCAATGTGGGATGGACTAGCATGGATAGGGGGAAAGCTGTATGACCGCTCCATGTATAGTCTATCAATCCTTTCGGTTTCTTCCTCCCCTTCCTCCCAACCTAGATGGCAACTGACAAAGATGGCTTCAGCCAGGTTCATTTCAGAAGTTGACATGAGTGAGAAAAGAGAGAGATGTTTCTGGTGATGTCGCGGCAACACGGGCACAGGGGAACGTGGCTCCATTCCCCATGCCCTATTTCTACCCACTGGGGGGTCCAAAAAGCCCGAAAGTCGCCCTGTAGAGGTGACTGGCCAAAGGGTGAAGCTTTGTAGATCGCGGGCCAGCAGTAGCTGACCTGCTTGATCCAAAGAAGCCCTCTGGACCGGCAGGAGGAAAGGCTGACCACATCCATGCTGCCAGTCAGAAGCTGCTGATTGTCGGTGACAACGAACACAAATAAACAGAAAGCAAAACAGCTGATCTGGGTGAGACTCCTTACCTCTCTACAAGTGAAAATACTGGTTCTGGAAAAAGCTCCTAAAAGCAAGAAATCCTCAAGCTATAGGGAGGGGGGATTTTTCTTTTACTCCTCCCTCCTGAATTATAAGCGGCGGGTTAAGCTTTGGGGGAAATTAAAAGTGACTTATAATAACATTATTATTATTATTATTACTATTTCCCTCTCCTATTTGTTAGGAGCCTATTGAATTACAAATTTTGATTTACTTGGTGGATTACAAAGTATGACTAAAAGATAAAGATGAGCATCCCAAATCTATCTAAAGCTGGGAAAAAAGTAACTTCTGCTCCCTCCTCTGCTTCTGCAAGTCCAATTTATCAGAGATCAATTGATACAATGCTCCTGTCATGGTTCCGACAGATGAAACTCTTCAAAAGAACTTCGAGGCATTGTTTACCTTAAAGAATCTTTATTTTGAGTAGCATAATATTGGCACTGCATAATCGAAGCCAAAAACTGAATTCCCCTCCCCTGAGCACATAGTATCAAAGCACAATTCCCTCCTTCAATTAACAGTCATAAACCACATTCCCCAATTAGCTCGAAGTGCAGGTTTCCTCTCTAGTTCTCCAGCCCGCCAATTCCTTATCAGCTCTGGTTAAAATAACCTTGTTTCTCACGCTAGGTTTAGTGTTGTTATGTCTAGCTGAACTCTCGTTCACATCTCCCCTCCCAGCATCATCTAACTCTAAAAGCAAAACGTAAAAGATGGCTACATTTCCATCTGTTGTCAATGCAAAAACATCCGATGTTAGTAGCATTGACATCCGGCCCCCCTTACAAAAAGGATAAATCCTGTAATATAAACAAAAGCACAGGTTAGGGATTGCCTCTCGGTTTGTTAGGGTGTTTCTTATAAAACCTAGTAATGAGTCTATCAGCTTTCACATCACTAGACTTCACCCAAGTGGCTTCAGACAACGTATATCCCTTCCATTGTACTGCAATTTCCCTTTAAAAATTCTAGAATCAAGAATATGCTTTACTTCATAGTGAGTCTGTCCTGCCACCACGAGGGGTCCGGGTGCATTCTTAGGGGGAGGTCTTAAAGTGGAACCCCGATAAGGTTCCAACAGGCTGCAATGGAAAACAGGGTGAATTTTTCCTAAGAGCTTAGGGAGTTTTAATTCCACTGTGACTGGGTTAATGATCTTTACAATGGGGAAAGGTCCCAAGAACTTCGCTCCTAACTTCTTACTGGGTAATTTGAGCTGTAAATATTTAGTCGACAGATAAACCTTTTCTCCAACTTGGAATGTTCTTTGAGGAGCCCTTTTTTATCTGCCTGCTTTTTATATGTCTCGGAAGCCTTTTTTAAAGCAGTTTTTGTGGTTTTCCAAACTTCTTCCCACCCCTTCACCCATTGATCAAGGGTCTAGGAAGCGGAGGGCGCCTGGGAGTATTCGGGTATCGGGTTGAACTCTTTTCCTGTGGCCACTTTAAAAGGTGTGAAGCCAGTGCTGCTGTGAACAGAGTTGTTGTAAGCCACCTCTGCGAAAGGGAGGAGGTCAGTCCAGTTAGTTCGTTGGTAGCTGACATAGCATCTGAGATATTGCTCCACCATTGAGTTCGCAGATTCAGCCGCCCCATTAGTAGCTGGATGAAAACCAGATGATAGACCTTGAGATGAACCAATTAGTTTAAGGAAACTTCACCAAAACATAGCTGCGAACTGCACCCCCCTGTCCGAGATTATTCGTTTAGGTGCTGTTGTGAGTCCGTGCCAGCCAGTGGACCTGGCAGCTGAGTCCGGGGAATCAGAGGAGGAGGAAGAAAGGTTTGGAGAGCCATCAGAGTTGGAGGAAGGCTCTGACGAGTTACAGGACTCACAATCTGATGAAGAGCCTGACCCCTCCAACCATGCTCAGGATGAGACTCAGCTGTGTGGGGAAGATGAGTCAGACTCTGAGGACTCACAGCTGGAAGACATTATAGATGCTCGCAAATGAAGGCAGCTAACTAGAGCAAGTCAGAGGGAGGCAATACGGCAACTCCAAGGGAGGAGGAGAAGGCATTGAGAAGCCACACCTTGGGGCTGCTTAATAAAAAGGGAAAGTGTGGACGGTGCTGGTTGCTGAAGGCAACTGTTTGCAAAGAACTTCAGTGTCAAGGGATCATGGTCTGTTTGTTTTGCCTGTGAATTATTTCTTGTTTAACTCCTGCTCTGTTTTGCTTTTGAACCACCTATCCATTGGAAAAGTATTCTGTTGTTTTTGTTTTGGAGAAAAATTATCAGGACTGTATATGAAATAAAAAGGGTTCGTTTTTCCAGCCTACTGTTAAAGAGGGGTTGTTCTTATGAAGCAACAAGGACGTACGTAGGCTGGGACAGAACAGTTTGCCTTCAGCCTCCCACCCCCTACTATTATGGAGCAGCTACGGGCTGAGAATGCTCAGCTCTCCCAGCAGCTGGCTTTGTTGGCAGCTCAAGTGGCCCAGCTGCAAGCACCCGTTCCTGCTGCTCCACAACCCAGAAAGAAAATGCCCAGTTGCGATGCCAGACAAATTTGATGGCAATCCAGATATGTTTCCTGCTTTCCTGGGACAATGCCAGCTATTTATCAGCCTGAGAGCGGCTGATTTCCCCACTGACCAGGATAAAGTGGGGTTCATGATAAGTCTCCTCTCTGGTACTGCAGCTCGTTGGGGCACAACCCTGCTAGCCCAAACTAGTCCATTGTTGGACAACTTTGTGGGGTTTTGTGGTTACATGTGGATGATGTATGAGGACCCCATTAAGATGCAGACTGCTACCCGATGTTTGAAAGCTCTGAGGCAGGGCCGACACCCTCTACAGGCCTATATCAGCGAAGTTCGGCTGCTGAGCCTGAATTCTGCCTGGAATGAGGCTGCATTCGTGGACGCTTTCCAGGATGGCTTGTTGGAGGAGATGTTGGATGAGCTGGCCCGTGTTGATGTTCCCCCGGACCTCAACGGGCCGATCCATCTCTGTCTGCGGATTGATGCTCGGCTGCAGCAGCGTAAGAGTCGCCGTGCCACCCCAGAGACCCGTGCGGACCCCGTTGTGCGTGAGACTCCGGTTCAGCGGGAGGAGCCTATGGAGTTAGGTGCTGCCAGACCTCGCCTATCGGTGGCTGAAATGGACAGACGATGTTCGGGGGGGTTGTGTTTTTACTGTGGGGACCCTGGACATTTGGCCGCCTTCTGCCCCAAGAAGTGACGAAGGGTGTCAGTGACCAAGTCTGCCCCAAGAAAGCCACCTACTCCTCTGTCGGGAAACGCCCCGAGCCCGATCTAAAAGGTGTTTCAGGTCGGGCGTCCCACAACACCGAGCGACATCCTTCAGATGCTGCCTACGGACCTCCACGGCATCTGATACTGGAGGCACGCCTGATCTTCCCCGGGATGCCGAAGGGGATTCCAGTCCATGCTTTAATTGACTCTGGGGCCACCACTAACTTTATGGACGTAGCATTTGTGGCCAAATGGGCTGTTCCCCAGTGCCCGGTGGAACCGCCCATGTTAGTGGAGACTATTGATGGTCGAGTGCTCCTATCTGGGCCAATTAAGGCCACCATGCAACCATTATGTATGGCCATCAGTTCGCAGGAGGCTATTCAGTTCTATATAGCTTCCGATCTGCATTTCCCTGTGGTCTTGGGACTGGCGTGGCTCCGGACGCATGACCCACAGATTTATTGGTCCCAGAATTTGGTCACCTTCCCAAGCTTACAGTGTGTGGACCACACCCGCCATGTCTGTGGTGCCCAGGAGGAGGGTCCCCCAGGGGTCTCCTTGCCCTCCTAACTGGCGAATTACGCTGATGTGTTCAGCGAGACTGAGGCGGATCAATTGCCCCCATACAGGCCATACGACTGCCCCATCGATTTAGTCCCTGACACGCCTCTTCCAGTGGGGCATTTGTATTCCATGTTGGACCCCAAGTTGGCCGCGTTGCGGGACTTTCTGCACAAGAATTTTTTGGCCGCAGATAAAAAATTGGCTGGAAGAAATACTACTACAAAAAATTGATTTAAAACCAGAAATTTTCTTATTAGGGATTATTAATGATAAATTTAGCAAAGCATCTTTCTACTTACTATTGCATATTTTAACTGCAGCAAGATTGGCATATGCCCAAAAATGGAAAAGAAAGGAAGCCCCCACTGAAGAAGAAATAATAAATAAAATTTTGTCCTGCGCTGAAATGGACAGGTTAACTCTAGAGATCAAAAATAAAACTGAAACAGAGTATTATGAAATTTGGAAAAAATTGTATGATTGGTTAGAGATAAGGAGGATCGCTGAGATGATTATTGATTGATTAGTAGATAATGTAAGGATCTCTCATTAGCATCTATATCAGGACACAACGGAAAGATATGTAAATACATGTATGTATAGCTTGTTATACTCTGTCCTGTTATAGAAGGTATTTTAAGTTTCTGTTTTTTCTTTCTGTAATAGCAGTGTTATATTCAGGGAATCATGAAAGTGTTATATTCAGGGACATGAATCATGTCCACTTTTGTTTTTAAATGTATATTTAATAAAATCATTAAAAAAAAAAAAAGAATTTGGCTCGGGGTTTTATTCGGCCCTCATCCTCGCCAGTATCTGCGCCCGTGCTCTTTGTAAAAAAGAAGTCCGGCGAATTGAGGCTTTGTTGTGACTACCGGAAACTAAATGCCATTACAGTGCGTAATCAATATCCACTGCCCCTCATCCCCGAACTCCTGGATCGGCTCCGTGAGGCAAAGATCTTCACGAAGTTGGACCTGAGAGGAGCCTACAACCTCGTCAGGGTTCAGTCAGGTGATGAGTGGAAGACGGCATTTGATACGCAGTACGGACACTTCGAGTACACTGTGATGCCGTTTGGACTGACCAATGCCCCTGCAGTGTTTCAGCATTTTATGAATGACATCTTCTGAGACTTGTTAGATCAGTTTGTCGTGATTTACTTGGACGACATCCTGATCTACTCCCCGTCACGAGAGGCGCACCATCAGCATCTCTGTCTGGTCCTGCAATGGCTCCGAGAACATCAGTTGTATGCCAAACTGGAGAAGTGCCAGTTCTACCAGAGGACCATCGACTTCCTGGGTCACTGCATTTCTCCTGAGGGCATCGCCATGGAGCCAAGTAAGGTCGAGTCTTTGCGGAGTTGGCAACCCCCACGCCGTGTTAAAGATGTCCAGCGACTTCTTGGGTTCGCCAACTACTATCGGACTTTCATCCCTGGTTTTGCTGCCATGACGGCCCCCCTCACTTGGCTTCTGCATAAAAAGGCTCAGTTTCAGTGGGACGCCCCAGAACAACAGGCTTTCCAGACTTTAAAGGAAGCCTTCATGAAGGAGCCCATCTTGAAGCATCCTGACCCGCAACAGCCATTTGTCGTGGAGGCGGATGCCTCCGACATTGCCATTGGAGTGGTGTTACTCCAGGCTACGTTGCCCGGCGGTGCCCTCTTCCCTTGCGCGTACTATTCGCAGAAACTGAATCCGGTGGAGCGCAACTATACCATCTGGGAGAAGGAGCTAGTAGCCATCAAAGTAGCGTTCGAGGCATGGAGACATCATCTGGAAGGGGCACGGCATCAAATCGAGGTCCGGATGGACCATAAGAATTTGCAACACTTGCAGACCGCTTGGAAATTGAACCAACGCCAGATTCGGTGGTCTCTCTTCTTTGCGAGGTTCAATTTCCATAACATACATACCCAACGGTTGCAACCAAAGAGCGGATGCCAGGAAGCCAGGAAGCACGAATATTCCCGAGCAGAAGACAAGCTTCTGCCTGGGACAGTGCTCCCCATCGAGTCTTTTGCTGCGGTGCAGGAGCCTATAGATGTACGGGCTTGGATTCGGGAGGCCCAACAACAGGATGCGTGGGTGGCTCAGCGAAAGGAGGAGGTGGGGCCAATTCCCCATGGACAGTCACGGATGGACTCTTACACTATCGTGACCGGCTCTATGTTCCAGGAGGGCCACTCAGGGGACTCATCCTCAGCCAGTGTCATGATAATCCGGCGGCAGGGCATTTTGGCCTGTCCAAGACCCTGAACCTGGTCTCCCGTACCTTCTGGTGGCCCCAAGTCAGACACAATGTCCAGGCCTACGTCACGTCCTGTACCCCGTGTAGGCAGGCCAAGTCAGCGATGGGGCCCCCACCCGGACTACTGCAGCCCTTGCCGATGCCCAAAAGACCCTCGGGGCTGTGTCCATGGACTTCATGAGGGACCTACCCCCGTCTTCTGGATTTACGACAGTGTTCATAGTGGTGGATATGCTGACCAAGATGGCACATTTCATCCCGTGCCATGGCTTGCCGTCAGCCCATGCCACCTGTCGTATGGTCATCCAGCAGGTGTTCCGGCTGCACGGCCTCCCTGATAGGGTCATGTCCGATAGAGGGGCCCAATTCACAGCCCGTTTCTGGCAGGGGTTAATGAAGGCGTGGGATGTCAAGATCTGCCTCTCGTCCGCGCATCATCCCCAAACTGATGGCGGGACCGACAAGGTCATTGGAATTGTCGAGCAATATCTGCGCTGCTATGTAAATCAGCAGCAGAACAATTGGGTGGACTATCTTGCGGTAGCCGAGTTCGCATTCAACAACTCGCAGCACACCTCCATGCAGATGACCCCGTTCTTGGCCAATGTGGGATATCACCCCCGGTTTTTCCCTCTTTCGCCGCTAGGCTCACCAGTTCCAGCAGCGAATGATTTCATGGCAGAGTTACAGGCGATCCGTCGATTGGTACGACGACAGTTGGAGAAGGCCAAGGCCAATTACAAAAAGGTGGCTGATCAGTTGAGGTGGGATACGCCTCCACTAATGGTGGGAGACCAGCTATGGCTGTCCACCAGGAACCTACCGTCAACCCGGCCAGCCAAGAAGTTAGACCACTGATATCTAGGACCGTTCCCAATCGAGGCGGTCATCAATCCGGTCTCCTATCGATTAACTCTGCCACGTTTGCTGTGGGTGCATCCGGTCTTTCATCGGTCACTGTTGGTCCCCGAGCAACTGGCGTGTCCACTCTGCCGAGCAGAACCTCCCCCACTGGAACAATGTGACGGAGACAGCGCTCCCGAGTATGAGGTCTAAAACAAACAGACCATGATCCCTTGAAGTTCTTTGCAAACGGTTGCCTTCAGCAACCAGCACCGCCCACACCCCTTTTTGTAAAGCAGCCCCAAGGCGTGGCTTCTCAATGCCTTCTCCTCCTCCCTTGGAGTTGTCGTATTGACTCCCTCTGACCTGCTCTAATTAACTGCCTTCGTTTACGAGCGTCAATAATGTCTACCAGCTGTGAGTCCTCAGAGTCTGACTCATCCTCCCCACACAGCTGAAACTCATCCAGAGCACGATTGGAGGGGCCAGGCTCTTCATCAGATTGTGAGTCTTGTAACTCATCAGAGCCTCCCTCTGACTCTGATGGATCTCCAAATGCCTCCTCCTCCTCTGATTCCCAGGACTCAGCTGCCGGATCCACTGGCTGGCACAGACTCACAACAACACCTCAAAAAAATTTACTGAGAGTGAAAGGAGGTGGGCGATCTGGGAAAAGGAGGCTTTCACAATCAGATGGGCTCTATTAAACTGGAGAAACTATCTAGAAGGAAGCAAGGTGCCTTTTGAAGTATGGACAGATCACAATAATCTAGAAGCACTGAAAACTCCCCGCAAATTGTCCCCGAAACAGGTGCACTGGGCACAATACTTTTAATCATTTTAACTTCACTCTAAAGTACATTCCGGGAGGGAAAAACTTCCTAGCTGATGCTCTATCCAGACTGCCCCAGTACAAAAGCCAGCGCGAAGAGATTAACAAGGCAATTATCTCCAATCCACAAACTGCTGCTCAACTCACGCCTCGCAGGGCCCCTAATCCTGATGACCCTGGGGCAAAGAAAATAAAATAAGAGCTCCTCACCGATCAATGGTTCAAGGACAATCAAACCTCCCTAACATGCAGGGATGGTTTGGCTTGGAAGGGGGTGTAATTGTACTTGCCAGAAGTCCTCCGTCTTAACGCTCTCAAACACAGCCATGACGTAAAACAGGCTGGACACTTTGGATATTTAAAAACTCTACATCTCATCTGCCGGCAGTTTTGGTGGCCCGGGTTAAAACGGGATGTGGAAAATTATGTCAGGAGTTGTACTGTATGTGCCACCATGAAAAGAATTCCAGGGAAAACCCCTGGGTTACTGCAGCCAGTGGCAGACCCTTCTCAACCATGGGAAGAAATCGCTATGGACTTTATAGTAGACCTCCCTGAAAGTAGAGGAAATACAGTCATCTGGACTGTGATAGACCTATTTTCAAAGCAGGCTCACTTCATCGCCTGCAAACAACTCCCGTCTGCCCAACGACTGACTAAACTGTTCTTGAAACACATCTACTGGCTGCATGGAGCCCCTAAACGAATAATTTCGGACAGGGGGGTGCAGTTCACAGCTACGTTTTGGAGGAGCTTTCTTAAACTAATTGGATCATCTCAAGGTCTATCATCTGCTTTTCACCCGTCTACTAATGGGGCCACGGAAGCCGCTAACAAGATGGTGGAGCAATATCTCAGATGCTATATTTCTTACCAACAAACCAACTGGACCGACCTCCTCCCTTTTGCAGAGGTGGCTTACAATAACTCTGTTCACAGCAGCCCTGGCTTCATGTCTTTCAGAGTAGCTACAGGAAAAGAGTTCAGCCCAATACCTGAATACCCTCAAGCACCCTCAGCTTCTTAGACACTTGATCAATGGGTGAGGGGGTAGGAAGAGGTTTGGAAAGCGACGAAAGCTGCTTTAAAAAAGACTTCCGAGACTTATAAAAAGCAAGCAGACAGAAAGAGAGCCCCTCAAAGAACATTCCAAGTTGGGGAAAAGGTCTATCTGTCGACCAAATATTTATGCCTTAAATTACCCAGTAAGAAATTAGGACCGAAATCCTTGGGGCCTTTCCCCATCGAAAGAATCATCAACCTGGTCACAGTAGAATTAAAACTCCCTAGGCTTTTAGGGAGAATTCACCCTGTCTTCTATTGCAGCTTGTTGAAACCTTTGCAAGAATCCACTTTAAGACCTCCTCCTAAGAAGGCACCCAGACCCCTTGTAGTGGCGGGTCAAACTCACTATGAAGTAAAGCGTATTGTTGATTCTAGAATTTTTAAAGGGAAATTGCAGTACTTAGTACAATGGAAGGGATAGTCGCTATCTGAAGCCACTTGGGTGAAATCTAGCGATGTGAAAGCCGACAGACTCATCAAAAGGTTCTATAAGAAACATCCTAACAAACCGAGAGACAGTCCCTAACATATGCTTTTGTTTACGCTACAGGATCTGTCCTTTTTGTAAAGGGGGCCGGATGTCAACGCTGCTAACATTGGATATTCTTGCTTTGACAACATATGGAGATGCAGCCTTTTTCTTTCTTATACTTTACTCTTAGAATTAGATGATACTGGGGGAGGGGGAGGAATGTGATGGGAGTTAGTTAGACATACAATATTGTAATAAGAGCTGATAAGGCATGGGGGATAAAGAACTGGGTGGAAAGCCAGCATTTCAAACTAATTGGAGAATGTGATTTATGACTGTTAGTTGTGGGAGGGAATTGTGCTTTGATCTATGTGCTGAAGGGAGGGGAAGTCAGATTTTGGCTTCGACTATGTACGTGCCGAAGCTATGCTGCTCGATTAAAGATTCTTTAAGGTAAACAATGCCTCAAAGTTCTTTGAAGAGTTTCATCTTTCGGAACCATGACACTAAGCTGGACGCAATCACATCGACCATAGCGGATAGAAATATGCACAGTGGTTCAAGTGAGAACACACCTGATTGAGGAAAAAGATCAGGTTCTCTGGATCCCCATCAAAGATGGCTCTAAGAGGTGGCACCATCAGTGGTTGCTGGCCTCCCCACTGAGGGTGTTGCATCCCCAACTGTTGCTGCCCCCCCCCATGGTTGCTGTCGCATCCCCAGGTGCTGCAAGCCTCCCAATGGTTGTTGCGCACCTGGGGGCTGTTGCTACCTCCCTTCCTGTTGTTGCATTGCTGGCGGCTGTGGCATTCCCAATTGCTGTATGAACCCACCGATCTCAGCAGCTGCTGTAATGGCACCCCCAGCTGCTGTGGGCCTCCCAGCGGTTGCCGCATGGGTGGGGGCTGCTGCCATCCCCACTGCTGTTGGCCTGCGGGGGTTTGCGGCCCCGGAGGTGGTGGTTGCTGGATCTCCATCAGCTGTGGGGCCCCCAGCGGTTGTTCCACGTTCAGGGGTGGCTGCCAATCCCATTGCTGCTGCAGCGCTCCTAACGGTTGCTGACCCCTTGGCAGCTGCATCATCCACGGTTGTTGCAAGGTCCCAATCTGCTGCTGCACTTTCAATGGCTGTGGCCATCCGCAATTCAGCTGCTGCACCGCCAGCGACTGCTGTCTTCCCAGCTGGGGATGCTGTGACATTTCCCATTGTTGTACGGGCCCTGGGCTGGGTGGCTTCGAGGACTGGGAGGCTGCCCGAATTGCGCAGGGGGGGGCTGGGGGGGTCTCCTTTCGTAGAAGTTGGTGGCTGCCTCTCTGATCATCATGATCACTCACATATGGGGAGCGGGAAGGTTGTTCTCCACTCTTCATTTCTAACTCCTCAAATCTTTCCATCAACTTCTCCACTGACTGGCTATGTGCTGTGGACAGGTACTTCCACTCACCCGAGTCCTCAGCGGTAGACAGTTTTGTGGTTCTCCACCGGTCTAGGGAACGTGAGGTGCGGGAATCCCTTCGTAGCAGCTCAGCCACGTCTGCCTTTGAAGCACTTGAGGGTGGCAAGGCCGTCTCGAGGTGTCTGGAGTCTTTGCTGGGTAGGATCCATTCCAATGACCAGATCAGCTGTCCTCGCAGCTTGGGCTTTGCCCCCCGCTGGGAGGCCTGAAAAAGTTCCTTCTCCACTGGCGTGCTGGCTGTCGCTCCCCTCTCTGGGGTAGCAGCCACTGCCGGGGTGCTGGTTTCAGGCGTTCTCTCTTTCTCCATGCTGAGATCTTCCTTGAATCTTTGTCAGCTTATCCCTCATTTCTAAGGACAGTGACTGGGGCTTGGGACCCCAAGATAGTTAGGAAAAAGTTGGAGTTTTTGGCTTAATGTCATGGTTCCAACAGATGAAACTCTTAAAAAGAACTTCGAGGCATTGTTTACCTTAAAGAATCTTGCTCCCTTCCGGTCTCCTTCTGCCCGAGGCCTGAGCTCGGTGCGCCCAGCTGGCCAGCGACGGGCTAGAGAGCGTGGGACGGCGGTAGTCACCCCAGGATGAGGGGTGGGCGCTCCCGATGTCTGCAGGGAAAGAAGCGGCATGGAGGCTCCATGCCCAGTCCAGCCCAGTCCCGGCATGGAAAGCAAGGCAGGAGCCCCACGTACATCCGACCCAACCCTCGCAGAGCATCGTTCTCCTGCTGCCCGGCTGGCCGACGACAGGCTGGAGAGTGCGGGACGGCGGCAGCTGCCCCAGGATGAGGGGTGGGTGCTCCCGATGTCCGCAGGGGAAGAAGCGGCATGGAGGCTCCACGCCCAGTCCAGCCCAGCCTAGCCCTGGCATGGCACGGAAAGCGAGGCAGCAGCCCCACGTGCGTCCGACCCAACCCTCGCAGAGCACCGTTTTCCCGCCGCCCCGACCCAACCCTTGCAGAGCGCCCTTCTCCAGCCTCTCCAACCCAACCCTCGCAGAGCCCCGACCCGGTTCCTTACCTCCGCCCAGCTTGTTCTGCGGCCTCATGGCAGTGGCATTGGGCAGGAGGCGGCAAACGGCCAGTTTCGGTGTGATGCAGCTGTTTGCCTCGCGTATTGCGCCCAATGCTGCTGCAATGCTGCTCGGCTGAAAGTGGCCGTGGAACAACTGGGGCAGGTTTCCCCCCCACCCGCCGCACGGATCGTGCTGCCGCCGTCGCCATTTTCCCATCTGCCGCACGGATTGTGCTGCCGTTGCTGTTTCCCCACTTGCTTCACGGATCGCACTGCTGCCGCCACCTTTCCCCCTCACCTGCTGCATGGATCGCACTGCCGCCGTCACCGTTTCCCACCTGCCGCACAGATCGTGCTGCCATCGCCGCCATTTCCCCCGCCACACGGACCACGCTGCCGCCGCCGTTTCTCCCCACCCACCATACAGATCGTGCTGTTTCCCCCCCACCTGCTGCACGAATCGTGCTGCCGTCGCCGCCGCTTGGAAAAGGCCTCTGCCACCCGGATCTATGGCTGCAGAGCGATTTGGCGCCCCCCCACGGCCGATCCGGGTGGCAGAGGCCTTTTCCAGGCCTCCAAAGCCCGGATCGGGCTGCTGGGGTTCCGCAAAAAGTCCTCTGCTGCCCGGATCGGCCGTGGGGGGTGTGTGCGAAATCGCTCTGCAGGCATAGATCCAGGCGGCAGAGGCCTTTTCCAGGCCTCCGGAGCCCAGATCGCACCGCTGGGGTGCCGCAAAGTCACCCCGCGGCCATGGATCCGAGCTCCACAGGCTTGGAAAAGGCTTCTGCCACCCGGATCAGCCATGGGGAGAGTGCAAAATTGCTCTGCAGGCATACCTGGACTCGCACTGGCAGCTGCCTCCACCATCCAGCCCTGATCCGCCCAGCTCTTGCAGCTGCTCCCTGACTCCCAGTGCAGAGAGAAAGAAAGCGAGAGCGCAGGTGCATGTGGAGAGGCAGAGGGGAGCAGCTTTGCCCCGCCTCCTTCTGAGGTGATGGCGCACGTGCCCACAGGGATGGCTCTGCGTGCCACCTGTGGCACGCGTGCCATAGGTTCGCCACCACGGGACTAGAAGATTAAGACCTAAATATAATTGAAAGAGATGGAGAAGGAAAATGGGATCCTGTCAATGAATATAAATGGACTGAATTCCCCCTCAAAAAGGAATTTTTTTTACATGACTACAAAAATTAAAAATAGATATAATTTGCCTCCAAGAAACACATATTAAGAGACAACACCATAAATAGTTAGAACAACCAAAAATTGGTAAACTCCATTTTGCATTAGCACAACAAAAGAAAAGAGGAATAGCCCTATATATTAAAGAAATGATGAACGCCAAACAAATTTATGCGGATGAAGAGGGAAGAATATTAATGGTGGAAACAATGATGGACCAAAACCAGATACTGATGGTAGCAATATATGCACCAAATGATAAACAAGAACAATTTTACGGAAAAATATATAAAAAAATATTAGAATTGGACTATCGAAATTTTTATATAATGGGAGACTTCAATGCAATAATAGATGGAATTTTGGACTATAAAAGCACTAAACAAGGGAAGAAAGGAAGAAATACATTACCTAAAACGTTTTTAAAAATGGCAGAAGAACTCTGTATTCAAGACATATGGAGAGAAAAAAATCCAAAAACCCTGCAATATACATTTTATTCAAATAGACATAAATCATGGTCTAGAATTGATATGATATGGACATCCTTGGAACTTAGCACGATGATACAAGAAATAGAGGTAGAAACTAATATCTGGGAAGATCGCAATCCAATAAAGATGACTTGGAGAAGACCAAGAAAAAATTAAGATGGTCCTTGAACAAATCTATATTGAAAGAAAAAGAATTTATACAACTAGCGACAAAGGAAATGGACTTTTTAAAAATAAATAAGAAAGAAGAGACGTTGCTTCAAAATGTGTGGGACACAGCTAAAGCATATTTCAGAGGGCTGGCTATAACCTATGCTGCTAAAAAGAATAAAGAAAGAAAACAACAACAGTTAAAGTTTAAGGAAGAATTTAGAAAATTAGAATTAGAACTACAAATAGACCCACAAAACAAAATACTCAAAAAGCAAATGAAGATAATAAAATATAAACTAAACTTAGTAGAGGCGGAAATAATGGCTCAACAGATTAAAAGGGCTAAACAGAACTTTTTTGAAAATGCCAATAAACCGGGGAGATGGTTAGCATATAAACTGAAAAAAGAAAAAGAGAAAAAACTGATAAACAAGTTGCAAGACCCAAAAGGTGAATTACAGTTTCAAAATGACACAATTAAAAAAATTATTAAAGACTTTTACGAGATACTTTACAATGCAGAGGAAACTTCAAAAGAAAAAATTAAGCAGTACCTAAAAAAAGCAGATTTACCAAAAATTCCAGAGAATATTCAAAACATATTAAATGGGAAAATATCAATGATGGAGATAACAGAGGCCATAAAAAGGCAAAAAAATGATAAGACCCCGGGCCCAAATGGATTACCTGTGGAGCTCTACAAATCATTACAAGATATACTAAGCCCAATATTGAAAGAACTGTGTAATGAAATACTTTTGGAGGCTAAAATACCAAATACATGGACTGAAGCTAACATTACCTTAATACCCAAAGAAGATTCTGACTTGACGCAAATAAAAAACTACAGACCAATATCGTTATTAAATGTAGACTATAAAACTTTTGCTTCAATAATAGCAGAAAGACTAAAGAAATTTCTGACCGAATTTATACATACAGACCAAAATGGGTTTCTACCTAAAAGACAGATAAAAAATAACTTAAGAATGATCCTAGATGTTTTAGAGTACTATGAAATTCATCCAGGGAAACAGATGGCTTTAATATTTCTAGATGCACAGAAAGCATTCAACAATGTAAACTGGCAATTTATGTTCCAGTAACTAGAGGAAATGGATTTTGGAGAAAATTTAACAAACGTAATCAAAACAATTTATCATAAACAAACAGCTAAAATAATTGTAAATGGAGATTTTACAGAAAACTTTGACATTAAAAAAGGCACAAGACAGGGATGTCCATTATCTCCACTATTATTTATATTAACACTGGAAGTATTGAATAGAAACATCAGGCAAGATATAGAAATTAAAGGACTGGAGATAAAAGATGAAAAATACAAACTACAAACATTTGCAGATGACTTGGTTTTCATATTAGAACAGTGATGGCGAACCTTTTAGAGACCGAGTGCCCAAAAACTGGCCCCTCCCCTGCTCCCCACCACCCCGTCCCCACACCGCCTGCCCGCAGGGCCACTCACTATCTCCAGGGCCCGCCACAGATCGCCCAGGCAGCCCAGCAATGCCATGGCGGCCACGCCCTCTGCCCGCGCCCCAGCATCAACTGTGCGTGATGGGGCATGAGGGCAGAGTCTTGTCTACGCTGCCTGGCTACCATGTCCTTGGCTGCGCTGCTCCATGTGGGCCATGCTCGGGGGCGACTCTCCTCCAGGGGGGCTGCTGGTGAGGGGGTCGCAGGGGGAGGCAAGGCTGGGGCAACGGCACGTGTGCCCACAGAGAGGGCTCCGAGTCCGCCTCTGGCACCCGTGCCATAGGTTCGCCACCACTGTATTAGAAGAACCGCTTGAAACAAGTGTTAAGCTTATGGAGAAAATAGAAGAATTTGGAGAAGTGGCGGGGTTGAAAATAAACAGAGAAAAGACTAAAGTGCTAACTAAAAACTTAACGGAAAAACAAAAAAAACAACTAGCAAAAAAACAAACCTTCAAATAGTCAAAAAAGTTAAATATTTGGGAATTTATTTAATAGCAAGATGTGCAACAATAAAAGAAGACAACTATGTAAGATTGTTAAAACAAAATTGGAACTGGAAAAGTGGAAAAATTTACAACTTTTAATGCTGGGGAGAATACGATACCTATAAGACTGGGAAAACCCTTTTTTGATGAACTAAATACAACAATACTGAAATTTATCTGGCAAGGAAAAAAAACTAGAATTAGACTGAAAATTTAACAAGAAGCGAAAGAAAGTGGAGGATTTGGACTGCCGGACTGGATGCTATATTACCAAGCAACTATATTAACATGGCTAAAAGAGTGGATAATGCTTAGAGATAAAAGACAATTATACCTAGAGAGGCATGATCTACAACTTGGATGGCATGCCTTTCTGTGGTATGGGAAGAATAAAATACATAGATACTTTCAAAACCACTTTATAAGAAATGCACTTCTTCTAGAATGGGGAAAAAATAAAAGCGAAAATCTATATTAAAATACCTGGATGGCTTTCAACAATGGAAGCATTTGTTTACCCAAATTTAATCAATTACGAAAAAGTTGTGACCTATAAAGATATTTTGGACATTGAAGGGAAATTGAAAGACAGACAAGATTTACAAGAACAAGGTATTAATCTATCATAGTGGCCATACTTGCAAATTCAAACGAGATATGACAAAGATGCTAAAACAACGGGACTTTATAAAGGACAGACAGAATTTGACCAGATACTGCTAAAAACAGATGAAAAATTGATTAAGAAACTCTATAAATATTTGTTAAACTTAAAGATGGAAGAGGAACAAGTAAAAGAAGCAATGATAACATGGGCAAAGAACTTTGGACATAATATAGAATTAGAAAACTGGCAAAGATTATGGGAAAGAAATGCTAAATTAACGAAAGTGGTGGCTTACAAAGAAAACATATACAAAATGTTTTACAGATGGCATCTAACACCAGTGAGATTAGCAAAAATGTTTAAAAATACATCAAACAAGTGTTGGAAATGTAAACAAAAACCAGATACTTATTATCATATCTGGTGGACATGCCTTAAAGCTAAAAGATTTTGGTCAAAAATACACATATGGTTGGAAAAAATGACTAAAAAACATAGATTTCAAGCCAGAACTGTTTCTGTTAGGCATAATAGGAGGAAACTATGAGAAAGATTGTATATATTTAATTTTACATGTATTAACTGCAGCAAGAATTGTATTTGCCCAATATTGGAAAAACGAAAACTTACCACCGAAGAACTAATTAAGAAAATTTTAGATTGTGCAGAAATGGACAGATTGACATTAAAGATAAAAGAGAAAGAAGACTCAGTGTCAGGGCCCACTTCAAAACCTCATCCTAAGAAAGCAGGACTCATGGAAGAGTTTCTTCCAAAAGGAACTTTTATTAGGAGAAGCTGATAGCAGGCATGATAGGCAGGATCTGAGGGTTTCCTGCTCAGATCAATAGGTTAAAAGAGTCCCAAGCAAACCAGTTCATTGGTCAGTTTGAATGGGCCCAATCCTCAGCTGTTAAATCCATTGTGGGAAAGGAGCTGATAACACAGGTCTTTCCCAGACTCGCAGCGATGTTGTTGGGTCTTCATACCTTCCCTTCCGAAACGGGAGATAAGCCAGATGGCCGGAGGCACATTCCTTTCTCCCCCCCAAGGTAACATTAAGGGAGAGACAGTTCAAAGTGTAGATATGCAGAAACAGCGAAAGGGATACATTGTAGCAACAGAAAGAAACAAAGAGACAGCCAGCAGCGTTTTCCCCCCTCCCCCTCAGGAGAATGGCAGAACCCAGAGTAATGAAATAAAAAGAAATAGAAAAGAGTCCCCCTTAATAATATTGGGTTCTGACACTCAGTGTACTTTAGAACACGGGACAATTTTTACCAATGGTTAGAGACAAAGGAACATGATATGTACTATGTAACATTGAATATATACTAGTAAGAAGACTATTGAGCGATTAACTAACATATTGATTATGATAACATAGAAATCAACTCTTACTTATTGTTTTTTAAATACAATAAAAATATGCTGTTTGCTAAATATTAAGAATGTTATTTTAAAAAACCCCAACCTTAATCCTAACCCTAACCTTAACCCTAACCGTAACCCTAACCCTACAAAAATTAATAAAATATATACAAAAAAAGAGAAGTTGACATGGGTGATATCCAGCACTGAATGAATGTAACTTTGATTCCATGCAATGTAATTTTCTCCTCTTCTATTTCATTGCATTATACAATTTATCTATAGTAACAGTCATGGCAAATAATTTGAATTTCAACAAAATATAGCCATATGGATTCCCAACCCAACTAACCATCAGGTTGCCATGATTTGAAGAACACAGCCAAACTTTGTGTAATTGCTGATTAAATGCTGACCAATAAGCTATAAGAAATAATATGGTAATAATAGAATAGAATAGAATAGAATAGAATAGAATAGAATAGAATAGAATAGAATAGAATAGAATAGAATCGAATCTGGAAGGGACCTTGGAGGTCTTCTAGTCTAGCCCCCTGCTCAAGCAGGAGAACCTATACTATCTCAGCAAGTGACTGTCTAGCCCAGGGGTCTGCAACCTTAAACACTCAAAGAGCCACTTGGACCCGTTTCCCAGAGAAAAGAAAACACTGGGAGCCGCAAAACTTGCACGCGCACGCACGCACACAACGGGTGGGGAGCTTGATTAAAGAATTTAATTAAAAAGAAATAGAGGCTGCTGTGCATGAGTTCTCTCTCTCTCTCTCTCCTCTCCCTCTCTCTTTCCTCTCCCTTTCTCTTTCCTCTTTCTTTCCTCTCCCTCTCTCTTTCCTCTATCCCCCTCTCCTTCTTTCCTCTCCCTTTTTCTCTTTCCTCTTTCTCTCCCTTTCCTCTCTCTCTCCCTCTCTTTCTCTCTCCTTATCTCTTTCCTCTCTCTCTCTCTCTCCTCTCCCTTTCTCTCTCCCCCCCCTCTCTCTCCCATCTTCTGCTCACCTGGCAAGCTGGCTTCAGGCTGTTCTCCAACAAGCTGACACACATTATTGGGCTGGCTCTCTCCTGCCCTTCCTGCTTCCTGCAGAGATGCAGCAAAGGGAGGAGCCCCGCCCAATAAGCTTGTCAGCTCATCGGAGAACATGAGGCCACTCTCTTTTTTACACACACACACACACACACAGGGGGGGGAGCGCAAGTGCCTCTCTCTCTCTCTCTCTCTCTGCAAATGGCAGAGGAGGCTGGGAGCCGCAGGAGAAGGCTCAAAGAGCCACATGCGGCTCCAGAGCCGCGGGTTGCTGACCCGTGGTCTAGCCTCTTTTTAAAAATCTCCAGTGATGGAGCGCCCATGATTTCTGGGAGTAAGCTGTTTCACTGGTTGATTGTCCTCACTGTCGGGAAGTTTCTCCTTAATTCCAGGTTGCTTCTCTCTTTGATCAGTTTCCAACCATTATTTCTTGTCCTGCCCTCTGGTGCTTTGGTAAGTAACATGACTACCTCTTCTTTGTGGCAGCCCCTCAAATACTGGAATACTGCTATAATGTCTCCCCTATTTCTTCTTTTCTTTAGACTAGCCAAACCCAAGTCCTGCAGCCGTTCTTCGTATGTTTTAGTCTCCAGGACTTTGATCATCTTAGTTGCTCTTCTCTGAATTTTTTCCAAACTCTCTACATCTTTTTTGTGATATGGTGACCAAAATTGGCAGCAGTATTCCAGGTGTGGTCTTACTAGGGTTTTAGAAAGTGATACTAATACTACGTGTGATCTTGACTCTATGCCTGTTTATACAACCCAGGATTGTATTAGCTTTTTTGGCTGCTGCTGCACATTGCTGGCTCATGGTTAAGTGATCATCCACTAGGACTCAAAGGTCCCTCTCACAGTTATTGTTTTTAAGCCAGGTCTTACCCAATCTGTATTTGTACCTTTGGTTTTTTCCTGCCTAAATGTAAAACTTTGCTTTTCTCCACACTGAAACTCATTTTGTTGGATAGGGCCATTGTTCAACTTTGTTAAGATCTTTTTGGATTCTGAGTATGTCTTCTGGGGTGTTGGCTACTCCTGCCAGTTTGGTGTCATCTGCAAATTTGATGAGTTCCTCTTCAATTCCCTCATCTAAGTCACTGATGAAGATATTGAAGAGTACTGGGCCTAAGACGGAACCTTGGGGTACCCCACTGCTTACTTCTCTCCATGTGGATGTAGTGCCGTTGAAGATGTTGTCTATTCCACCTCTTTCTAGCTTATCAAGGAGTAGGTTGTGGTCTACCTTGTCAAATTCCTTACTGAAGTCTATGTATACTACATCCACAGTATTTCACTGGTCTATTAGTTTAGTCACTTTGTCAAAGAATGAAATAAGATTGGTTTGGCATGATCTGTTTTTAATAAACCCATGCTGGCTACTAGTTATAAATTTGTTTGCTTCTAGTTGTTCGCAGATCTGTTTTTTGATTATCTTTTCTAGGATCTTCCAGGTATTGATGTTAAACTGATTGGTCTGTAGTTTCCTGGGTCCGTTTTTTTCCCTTTCTTGAACAACATCAGCCCTTTTCCAATCCTCAGGTACTTCCCTGGTGCACCAGGATTTTTGAAAGATGTGGTGCAATGGTTCTGAGATAACATCTGTCAGCTCCTTCAGAACTCTGGGATGTAATCTGTCAGGCCCCGGTGATTTATATTCGTCAAGGTTGGATAGGTGTTCTCTTATCATTTTTTTGCTTATTTTAATTTTTGTTTCTAAAAAAGGTTTCTAAAAGACTTCATCTTTGCATGTTCTGGCTGGCTGTTGGTAATCGGCCTTAGTTATGTGACCCTCTTTCCATATTTGTCCTTTTTGTCTTTCGGTTTGTCAGAGAGATCTTTGTGCAGCCATGCTGGTTTCTTCTTGAATTTCTTGTTTTTCTTTTTCAGTGGTATTGTGCTGGTCTGAGCTTTTATGATTGCATTTTTCAGAGTTTCCCACGCTTCTTGGATTGTTTTCCCCTTTAGGATTTTCATCCATGGGATCTTTCCTAGGTTCTCCCTGAGTTTGTTAAAGTAAGCTCTTTTGAAGTTCAAGACACTGGTTGGATTGTTTTCTGTTGCTAGTATTTGCATTATATTGAATTCCAGTATGACGTGGTCACTTTCCCCCAAGGTTCCAGCAACTTCAACTCCCTCTATCACTTCTTCTCGATTAGTTAGAATTAGAGTCCAGTATGGCTTTATGTCTAATTCCCTCCTCCACCTTTTGGATGACAAAGTTGTCGGCTAGGTTGGTTAGGAACCTGTTTGATCTCCCGCTTGCTGCAGAGTTGGTCTCCCAGTTGATATCTGGATAGTTGAAGTCTCCTATTACTACTGTGGTATGCTTCCTACATACATTTGTTAACTGGTTGGAAAAGAATTCATGTATTTCTTCTGATTGGTTGGGTGGTCTGTAATATACACCTATGGTAATGTCACTTTTTTCCTCTTTTATATTGACCCATATACATTCTGGAGAGATTTTATCTTGGACCATGTGCATTTCTGTAGATATGTATTGTTCTCTTACATACAGTGCAACTCCCCCTCCTCTTTTCATAGACCTGTTTCTTTTGAACAATTTGTATTCATCCATCAGTCCATTCCATTCATGGATTTCGTCCCACTAGGTTTTTGTAATGCCAACTATGTTATACCCTCCCTCGTGTACTATTGCTTCTAGTGCGGCCTGTTTGTTCCCCAAGCTTTGAGAATTTGTATATAATCGTCTCTGCCTACCTCATTGTTTGATTTGTTTTCTTGGGATTTATGATTGGTTTTGGGTTCTAGAGATTCTAAAGATTCTAAAGACAAATAAATAGTTATGAATTGTTTATAACTTTATAATTATCTTTTATATTTTTATAATATCTGTAATTGCTTTACAGCTGCTTGCCATGCTGCAGCTCCAGGGCTTCTTGGCACAATCAGCTCTGGGACTGCAAGAAATCCTTAAGCCACGGTATAGCATAAAGCCATTTCTGGAAGACTCATCTACTTGAGCTCACCCTAGCACATGGCACCAAGGAAGTCCCACACATCACCAGCAAGCGACAGCACCCAGTTAGTCCAAACAAGGATTTGTTTGCCTAATTGCCAGGGGAAAGCAGGAAACAGTTTGGCCAATGGGAAAATACTGAGAGTTGCCTCAGAGAATCACATGCAGGAAGTGCAAGCCAACCCTTGACACTTTTTCACTACATAAACAGCTTCCAGCCTTCCCACTGACTGACATTCATATTTGTATTGTGCTGTTCAGCCAGATTGGGAAACCATGTATAGGAAGTCTTTACCAGAAAAGCTGAAGTGTCCAGGGTGACGTGATGGTCACGGGTCTGAAAAAGAGACCGCAAAGGCAGTGAAAACCAGACAGCGAAGGTTGTGAAGTGATTCTGCCTCAGCCATAACAGGTCAGTGTAAGGAATTGGAAGAGAAGGAAGCTGGGCAAACAAATTCTTGCTGGCACTTAATGACAGTTGCTAGCGCCTCCCCAGTCTGTGCCCTGGCACTGTGCTGCTGGGGCAGGCTGGGGAGCCCCATGTAGGAAGTATTCACCAAAGAAACTGGACCACAGATCCAATAGGAGAGAGCAAAACCACCAAGAGGCTTCTGTTTCAGCAGCTGGGTACAAAAGGCAAAATGTCAGCACAGGGAACTGGGAGAGAAGACAACTGGGTGAACGAATGTTTGCTGGCACTTGCTGGGGCTTCTTGGATGCTGAAGCTTTCCACTGCATTGCTGAGACTGGTTGAGGCTTCCAGGGGTGACCATGGTTTCATGCTGTGCAATGACTCAGGGGCTTCCTGCAGCCCCATAACCATGTGATTTTGGGGCTGCTTGCTGCCTAGTAAGGGTGAGGTACACAAGAAATGTACATGTTGTAATTTTCCATTTCTGCTAAAGGAATAGGCATATAGAGGCACTTAGCTAAGGTATTTTTAGGAAAGGAGATACAGTAAGCTGGAGGAATAGAGAGAAATTATATACACTGACTTAAAGTATACTTTTAGAATAGTGCACACTATTGTAGAATAGCATATAGCTTATGAATAACATATTATTCATTTATATAAGGTTTATTCTTTATAAAAACTGCCTAGAGTTAAAGTATAATTTAAAGTATAATTATGAACCAAAGTGCAGCCATGTTTAACCGATGCATGAACTCTGTTACACACATAGCTTCTAGATGCATAGCTTTTAGGTTCTCAGCTAATGGCTGGCTGCATTCGTATAATGACTGCAATGGGGAGTGCCAGAATTGCTGTTGCTAAGCGATGTAATCACATGCTGTTTTGTTTTATTACTGTATAATTTAGCAATGGAAATTCTGGTCCCAACTGTGGTAGTAAGTCAAGAACTAACTGCAAAAGCTTACTACTGCTTCTTCTGTTTCTCTGAGACACAACTGAACTGTTCCAAAATTTAAATTTGTGATTTTTTTAAAAAAAGATAAAGAACAGTGCTGTGCCACATAAGGAAAACATGGAGAACATTATTATTTGTTTTGCAACAAAGCCCTATTATCATTTAATGTAGTGTATTTGAGGACAGGCTGCAAAAGCAAAGTTCTAATTTTTGCTTAGCCACAAACTAAAGATTTTTCTTAGTCTATTTCATGGAAAACTGAAGGCAGAGACCCATTTTGACTGGACTTAAAAAGACATCTTTGTTACAGAAACAGAAATCTTTTGAAAATATTGGCAATTACATTTTCTGTAATTAAATTATATTTTGCTTTTTTAAAAACATCCATCTCTATTTCACTTTCCTACATTCTCCTTTTCTTTGGGGATTTTTGATTTGACTGGCACACGAGAAAGAGACTGCAAGGTATCTTAAATAGCATTAATGCTCCTTGTAAGCTTAATGTTATTCTGCCCTGAAGATTTCCATAAATGAGGTTTGCAGCCCCAGTGCAGGACAACTTTATCAAGATAACCTCTCCACCTTGTTCTCAAGGGTTTACAGAACCTGGACTTAAAATAAACCATCTCTTTTGACCCAAGTCTTGTATGTGGATCCTGAAGCTACCATGTTTTCCCCAAAATTAGAGCTACCCCCAAAATAAGACCTACCCTGATTTTTGGGGGTAAGCATAATATAAGCCCTACCCCAAAAATAAGCCCTAGTTAGGACCCTGCCCACTCCATCCCACCTCGCTGCTGCAATGGGGCAGGAGAGCACCTGTCACGCTGCTGCCACCATGAGGCGAGGCAGGTGGGGGAGGGGGGAGCTGCCCCATGCGCCCCACACCCGCTTACTTCAGCCCCCCCCCAACCAGGCCATTCCTTGCTCGGCGATCTTCCCTTTCACTCCCTTCCCGAGCTGGACTGCCATGCTACGGAGGATGGGCAGGGTAGGTCCAGTCCCCCTCCGCCGTTTTGGAGCCAGGGGGGAGTGACGGCGAAAGGCTCCACTGCTGCTGTGCACCGCTGGAGAGGCTTTCTTCATGCTTTGCCCCACAGATCACCTGCTCTGTGGCAGCCGCTGCCTCCTTCTCCTCCGCCAACTCTCCCATTGCTTGCGCCGCCACTGGAGAGAACGGAGAATGGAGAGGGAAGCAGCTCTGCACAGAGATGCAGAGCAGAGAAGAGCACTTGCTTGCCGCCCTGCATCGCCCCATGTCTCCCTTCTCCGTTCTGGAAATGGCAGCCTCATTTCCTGCCGTTTCTCCTACCAGCGCTGCTGTAGAGTTTGGTGCACCACCACCCAGCTCCTCTCTTTTCCTGAAAGCATTTCTTCACTAACCTGCTTTCCAGCTCTGGTGCGTTTCTCTTCTGCTGCAGGGAAACGGAGTTTGTGGGACTAAAAAAAGTTCAGTCAGACCTTCCAGCTTCTTGCGGGAAAAAAAAAAGAACTCGCAAGAAGTTGGAAGGTCTGACTGAGCTCGGGAGGGGAGTGAAAGGGAAGGTTGCCGAGCAAGGAATGGCCTGGCTGGGGGACCCTGAAGTAAGCGGGTGCGGGGTGCATGGGGCAGCTCCACCCCCTCTCCCACCTGCCTTGCCTCGTTGTGGTGGCAGTGGTGCGATGTGCCATGCGGCCTCTTGCCGTGAGCGGCCAAAGCAGAAGTGGGCCGGTAGCCACATGGGCTCCTGCTGGACAAGGCTGTTGGTGCCGCCACCGCGAGGCAAGACAGGTGTCACAAAAAATATAAGCCATCCTCTAAAAATAAGACCTAATGCCTCTTTTGGAGGCAAAAATAATATAAGACTGGATCTTACTTTCGGAGAAACACGGTAGGTTAAAATAGATGTCTATAACTAAGTTTAAAAGTGTTTCCACTATAAATAGAACGAGCACATCTGAGTTTCAAGACTTAGAGAAAAAATGCTTTTCTGGTGCTGTATAATCTAAGAATGATATTTGTACGTGATTCCATGATTTGTTAGGAAACATTGGCTAAAATTGTGGCTTTTAAATCAGCTACAGTCCAGGAAAACAAGTTTCCTCCTCATTCTCTCTGGCTAATTGTTCCTGATTTTTTCACAGCTGTATTTCTATTATGTTCTGTGCAACAGACTAAAACAATTTCATTCTCTTGACTAAATAATGCAGGATTTTCATAAATGCCAAACACATTTCAAAACATTCTCTCCCCTTTGCTGGACCAACAGACACAATATAAGAAAAGGAGATGGTGTCCACATTTCTACCAGTCCTTTAGCAAATGACAAAGAGATGATCCCTGATCTCCGCTCAGATAACCTAGTACACGGGTCAGCAACCCGCGGCTCTGGAGCCGCATGTGGCTCTTTGAGCCTTCTCCTGCGGCTCCCAGCCTCCTCTGCCATTTGCAGAGAGAGAGAGACAGAGAGAGGCACTTGCGCTCCCCCCCCGTGTGTGTGTGTGTGTGTGTGCAAAAAAGAGAGTGGCCTCATGTTCTCCGATGAGCTGACAAGCTTATTGGGCGGGGCTCCTCCCTTTGCTGCATCTCTGCAGGAAGCAGGAAGGGCAGGAGAGAGCCAGCCCAATAATGTGTGTCAGCTTGTTGGAGAACAGCCTGAAGCCAGCTTGCCAGGTGAGCAGAAGATCGGAGAGAGGGAGAGAGAGGGGGGGGAGAGAGAGAGAGAGAGGAAAGAGATAAGGAGAGAGAAAGAGAGGGAGAGAGAGAGAAAGAGAGGAAAGAGGGAGAGGAAAGGGAGAGGAAAGGGAGAGAAAGAGGAAAGAGAAAAAGAGGGAGAGGAAAGAAGGAGAGGGGGATAGAGAGGAAAGAGAGAGGGAGAGGAAAGAAAGAGGAAAGAGAAAGGGAGAGGAAAGAGAGAGGGAGAGGAGAGAGAGAGAGAGAGAACTCATGCACAGCAGCCTCTATTTCTTTTTAATTAAATTCTTTAATCAAGCTCCCCACCTGTTGTGTGCGTGCGTGCGCGTGCAAGTTTTGCGGCTCCCAGTGTTTTCTTTTCTCTGGGAAATGGGTCCAAGTGGCTCTTTGAGTGTTTAAGGTTGCAGACCCCTGACCTAGTAGATATAATTGGTTTGTGCTCTTCATGAAAAATACAAGCTTACTTCAATGGCTCCTGTAATGCTCAAAAGGGAAGAACTGGCCAATAGGTTTAAAACCAAGGAAGAAAAGAAATCAAGTTCCCTCTTGTAAGAAAACAGAGCTTCTTGCAAAAAATAGCTCGGTTTTGAATTTTTGCTGCACAAATTTCTCACTAGCCCAAAGCAGTGGCTAATGATCAGAGAGATAACATTATTAGGTTAATTTGATATCAAGGTGATATTTTTAAAGTTTAGAGGTTCAGCTCAGCTTCTTTCTTGATGCACAGTTTGAAGAGCTATAAGGAGAGGGTGGATTAAATATAAGGAGGGTCATGTATTTGATATAATGTTTGAAAAGAATATGAAACAATATCTACACATTTACTTCAGAACACCAGAAGTACCAATTATACAAAAACACTAATTTTGCATTGGTTCTTATAGCTACCTAAGTCTTTTTCTAACAAAAGGGTAGCTGTCCTGTGTTTTGTTTCTAATCTGTAATGATATAAAGCAATATGCACCCATCAAATCAAAGTTTTTACTCTCAGCTGTTGATTTTAATGTTAGTGCTGTTTCATTCATTCAAAGTTTCTTAGATAGGCTGAATGGGAGCCTATCTTAGACGCATTGAAATCTACCCTTCTTTACTTTTCTTTCTTACAGAAAAAATATATTAGAGATGTGTAAACATATACACCAGTCATTTTGAAATTCTAAATGGTTAAAATATATACACAGGAACCCAAGAGCGAGCACATGTAAAATCTTGAGAAAATGTATGAACTGAACAATGCTTTAATATATATATGTATGTATGTATGTATGTATGTATGTATGTATGTATGTATGTATGTATATATATATATATATATATATATATATATATATATAATATTTTAATATATAATATTAAAAATATTATTAATCCATGTTTGCAAATTCTTGCATTTCTTTGAAAAGACCACTCCTGGTTTGAAATAGATCTTGATTCAGGAGCCCTTCCACAGCCCCCGAGCTACCATTTGATGTTGTAATGGCTGAATTGGAGATAAACTGAGCTAAAATTGTCTGGAATTCCAGCCAGCTCTATCCGTCCAAGCCAAAGAAAACTCCAGCTATCTAGGAGTAATTTTCATAGCCATGAATGTGAAAATTTGGGGGAAATAGCCAGGTACATTCAATTGCCTAGGCTATACTCTGGACAAACTCGATAAAGGCCCTGTGGCCTTAGAAATTAACAAAATAAATTAAGACATGATTATAATGATTACTGTGAATATGTCAGTGCAAATAATTGTAGGTAATTATTTTCATAATTCATATGTCATTCAACTGCAGGAAGGCTCTAATTGATAGGACAAAGCATTTGAAATATACTGCCCCTTGGAAATTCCTTTTGGAAAGAAACTGTTCCAAGAGTCCTGCTTTCTTGGGATGAGGTTTTGAAGTGGGCCCTGACACTAAAGGATATGTGTGTGTGTGTGTGTTGGCTGGAGCACCCGATCTACCAAGTGTAGGATAAATGTTGCTTGTTTTTTCACCTAAAACCATTCCAAAGTTTGATCCCTGCTCCAACTTTGCTTGGGCCAAGCAGGAGAGTTCTCAAAAGTTTCCCAGAATTACTATACAGGTAGTCCTTGTTTAGTAACACTACTATAGCAATAGCACTTAGACCAGGGGTGTCAAACTCAATTTCATTGAGGGCCGCATCAGCATTGCGGTTGCCCTCAGGGGGCCGGATGGGTGCGGCCAGGGTGGGTGCGGTCTACTGGGTGGGCGTGGATGGAGTGGGTGTGGCCTACTGGGTGGGCATGGCCAGCTCTACATCGTTCGTGTGAAGGGGGCCTGTGGGGGCCAGGGCAGGAGTGGGACAGATCTGAGGGTCTCTGGCAGAAGGGGGTGGGACCAGGGCAAGTGCCAAGGCATGGTCCACTGGAGGAGCCTCCCCAGCATGCACCCAGGGGGCGCGGCCGATGCGGCAGGGGCTGGTTCCTCGCTGTTTCCAGACGGCCTTGTGGAGCTAAGACTGAATGCGTTTCAGCATAGATGGCCAACACAAAATTGTACATTGGCTCCCGGCCGGCCTGGGCCAGGGCCAAGGCAGCAGGGGCCATTCCCTCACTGTTTCCAGGATGGCTTCGCGGGCCACATGAAACCACTTCGCGGGCCGCATCCGGCCCCCGGGCCTTGTGTTTGACATGTCTGACTTAGACTTATAAACCACTTCATAGTGCTTTACAGAACTTTTGAGTGGTTTACAAATGTCAGCATATTTGTCCCCAACAATCTGGGTCCTCACTTTACCGACCTCTGAAGGATGAGATCAGCCAAGATTGAACTCCTGGTTGTGGGCAGAGTTAGCTTGCATTCTAACCACTGAGCCACCATGGCTCTTTAGTTGTTTAGCAATCACAATTGGGACTGGCAACTCAGTTGCTAAATGATGCAGTTGCTATGTGGAAAATCATGTGTAACTGTGATTGTGCTTCAAATTTTATTTCAGCTTTCTTTTGCTTTACAACATCAGAAGGCCATAATTCCAAACAGCTAGGCAAGCTTAAATGGTAGGGAAGATTTTGGGAACTCAAGTCATGAGGAAGCTGGGTAAAAGGACAAATATTATAGCACTTTTACTGCACTCTGCCACCCTTTGGAATGATTGTCCCACCTATGGGATAATGAACAAGAAGAGAATTGTTTGTATTTACATTTATTAGAGAAGAAGGGATTACAAGAAAGTAAGCAGGCACACAATGGGAAATACACTTCAAAAGAAATGTACTAGGATGACTCCTTGCCTAGTGTGCTCCTGCCTCCAAGTCCAAAGCCACTTGGGGGCAAACAAAAACTGAAAGTATGAAACTAATTAAAGTCTTGTCAGTTACAGGCAGCAGCCATGAATAGGTTAATTAAGATCACAGAACTGAGTTTGTTAATTTGCACTTAACACTGTTTAGAGATGCATTGCATTGTGGCCAAAAGCAGCTCAGGAAGCCTACTTTTAACTTTGAATGGTCACTGACCAGCTTTCTCCAATCTGGGCATCTTCCAGATCAAGTCCCGAAACCCTCAATAGTCACACATTTGGAAGTATGCAGTGCCTCCATTTTTCTTATGGTATTACTGTGTTTGTTTGCTACACAGTATATATAAACGTAGCCATGTCTAAAGATAGCCATGACTATGCTAATAAATTAGAAAAATATGCAGTAGGACACACACATCAAATTATGAGTCCTTTATTATAATTCAATGTTACGCTTACTTATAAATCAGTATCTGTTATTTTTGAGATGATAAGTTGATTAAAATTTAAATTAAAAAATAATTATTCCATATTTACTTTTATAATAAAATTACAGTATAGCAATATCACTTAGACTTATATAGCTAGAGTTAAAATTGGAAATAATGCATTTTAATTGTGAAGGTCAATTTGTTTTTATTTCCAGGGAATCCTGTCCACATTAATCTATCTGTTAAAGAGCCACCATGTGCCACAAAGAATTATGGAGGATATTTTACAGCATACCGTTAGTTCATGCCAGGATCTTGTGAAACCTCTTGGGCTCACTTGTCATCATGTATGAATTCCCTTACAGCTTGTTCACTGCAGAAAGCAATCTGTATTTCATATTACTAATTGTTCATTCAAACTTTATTCCTCCCAGACTTCAAAGAAACCACCAGAGAATATAACTAAAACAATATACTAACATAAAATTATTAGTCTATTTTTTTCTACTGGTAGAGCAATACATTTTAGAAAAACAGGAATTCTTTTTTTCTTTATTTTATAATTTAACCATTAAATGAATTGTATACATGCATTAAGATGGTTTTTATATAAGCTGCCTTTAATTATTGGAAATATTTTGTCTTTTATTGATTTTTTTTTTAATTATGTGTTAACAATAAACAAATGTTATTTTATTCAATACAAAACTATATATTTTTTCCAGTAGTGAACTCTCCATGATATTTACTTGACTGCTCTATAGGAAGATACTAAATTATCTATTCGGTCTACACATTTGCCTATATACTTGCCTATAAAGTCGCCAAGAGTCAAACAACAACAAATAGGTACATATAAAATAAATAAATACATATGTTTTCAAACTGTAATATTATGATTATTTTAAAAGTCTGTAAAACAGAATGTCACATATTCAGAAAGAATTGTGAATTAAATATCACTGAAATTATTACTTACCTCTACATGTTGACAAGTTTGAATTAATTTAGCCAAAAGTGTTTCCAGTTCAGTGTTTCTTTTGATAAGGCTGGTAAGATTACTTTCTAAATTTTGCTGTATTAAAAAAAAAGAAGAAGAAGAGTTGGTATAGTACTTAGCATTACATATAAAATAAAACAGTACATGTAAATAAAATTATTTCAGAAATTAAAATAAACCGGTCTTCAAATATTTGTTCATTGCTAGGAAGGAAGATGATTTGCCTGCAAATATATATTCCATATATATATTTATAAATTATATTTATAAATATAAATATATTCTAACATATGCCAGTGAAACATGGACACTAACTTCACAATCGATACAAAAGTTAAGAGTGGCGCAAAGAGCCACGGAAAGATACATGCTTGGCATTACAAGACAAGATAGAAAGACCTGCACATGGATTAGAGAACAAATAAAAGTGTATCTTCAAGAGAGTAAAAGAATTGAAATGGAAATGGGCTGGTCACATAGCAAGAAGAACTGATGGCAGGTGGACCAAAGCAGTCACAGAATGGATCCCACTTGATAAAAAGCGTCCATGAAAGAGACCTAAAACAAGATGGATTGGCGATATCAGCAAGTATTGCAGGCCTGATTGGCAAAAGAAAGCTCAGGACCGTATTGGTTGGAAATATGTGGAAGAGGACTGTATCTTGCAGTGGATAGAAAATGGCTAAAATGATGATGATAAATATAAATACTATAAATATGAATATAAATACAATAATACAATGTATACAATATATACATTCCATATATATTTGGAGCTCACCATCCTGGCCTTCTCACATCAGGGCTACTCCTCTAAATTCAGAGCAGAAGTCATAATTATAACCTTAATTAATAGCTATTACTATATATCTTCTCAGTAGCAGTTTAAAAACACAGGTCACCGAGACTAAAGAATTTATTTAAAACTTAGCTTTCGTCAGCATCTGCTGACATCGTCAGAGTTCTAGCCAGGATAGAGAATCACATTTTTTTATATAACAAGTTTTATTGAATTTTTTTGTTTTACAACCAAGTGCTTGGAACTCATCATGGAGATAGGGCACTCCATACAACAAAGTAAAAAATATAATCATACATGGACAATTTGAATTACTTCTTTAAAGGTTCCCTCTCTAAGCAAAGAAAGAAAAAACAAATAGAAAAAAAACACACACAATATCAATAATATTTCCACCCGTTTTCAGGCTTAACTAATTCACAATTAACATATTCCAATTTGGCCTTATATAAACATATAGTATACAATTCGGGTACCCATATAGTATAGATTATTTTTAAGATATACATATTATTCCAATTATTCAATTTATACTTCTGTTTTAAAACCATTTTACATTCAAGCCTAAAATAATAAAACAATAATTATTTCTAAAATAGACTTATAATATGCCTATTATCTATGTATATATATATTAATATCTCTCAACTATATTCTATTTCTTGTACTCTATCAAATATTTTTATAAATCATAGTTAAATGTTTCACCAATCTCTATCCAACTCCTAATTTTAGATTTTCCAATTTTCCACCTTGCCATCCGGACCATAATCAAATCAATAATTTACATCAATATTAACATAGATCAAAGTCTTAAACCTTAGGAATCTCAAGCATATTAGTTCAGTCAAAGTCTCTAAAAGTCATTTTTACCCATCCAATAAAATTTTAGCTCTAACTTTTAAACCTAATTCTAGCTTTCTTTTTGTGCCAAGCAGGTTTCCACAATAGGGCTTCTAATTCCTTCCATAGTATTTGACCATACACATTTTTCCACAATTGAATCCAGTCATAGTCTTCTTCTCTTTTCTCCAATGTTGTCTGCACTATGTAATCAGTCTTAATCAATATGGTGGTTGTTCGTTGTTTGTTCATGTTGTCAGCATTTTTAACGTCTCATATTTGAAAGTCTGTTCCTGTTGCTTTTAAAATTATAGATGTTTTAGTTGAACTCTGTCTTTGGTCATCCAAAGTCTCCGTCATTTGTGTATAAGATGTAGTATCTTCCTCTTCAATAAATTGTAGATGTGTTTCCTCCATATCGTTAAGTTGTAGACCTAGTTGTGTATCATATCCAATAAGTTGAATTTCAGTTTTTAACTCTGGAACATCCCTTTTCCAAAGCATTCTAAAATGTTCTTTTAATTCCTCCTTCGTTTCCAAGATTTTTTCTAATATAAATTCATAGTTAAGCTGTGAGTGGGATTCCATTCTTCATTTTTTTAGTAAAATTTCAACTTAAAAGCTGAGTTGCAATTTTATAAAATATAAAATCCAAACAAAAATAGGAAAAAGCAAGTACAAAAATAAAAACAGCAAAAGTCCCAATCAATGTTATGAATATCTAATTTATAATCCAAATAAATAATAGCAACTGGTGTCTCAATTATTATATTGTGATCCTAGAGCGAAAAAATCCATTTTTCAGGAGAGTATACTTTGTATTATAAAATCAAAAACAGCAGGCAGAAACTTAAACAAGTTCCAAAAGAAATGCAAGCGTCTGGGCGTCATGCTAAATACAGGGAGTAGAATTTCAAAATGGTTACAATGTTGCAATGGCGCTTTCTGGGCTTCACGCCAAATTCCGAATTACATTGTAACCATACAATCCACATAAATTCGCCCAGAAGCCGTAGCGTTGTTTTTTTTTAAAGTAGATAGCACTGTTCAGAAGGGGGGGAAGAAGAAGAACACTCCACCCCCCTCCCTAAAGGTTTCCACTTAAGCTGAAAACAAGCAAGCAGAGAAAGAGTCACAGTAAGAATTTTCTTTCTTCTCTTTTTTCTTCAGGGTCCCCCGAATTCCAGCCGCTCAAATAAACAATAAAAATTAGTTGTTGTTGTTTTTTCCGCAGCTCTTTCCCCAAGTGTTCAAATGCTGCTTTCTCAAGGGGGGGGGAAAGTAATTTCTAAGAGCTTTTCACAGGGAAATGAGTAAAATATCAAGAGGAAAGGAAAGGTCTCACCCGGATCTTCCACGGTGGTTCTTTTTGCTTAGATGTTGCTGTGACTTTCGGCTGGAGCAGCTGAGTGATCGGCCATGTTACTGGCCGATCTTTTCCCCATCGGCCCAAAGGTGATTGCTCGGATCGCAGAGGGAGCTGCCGCTCCCTCCGCGATCGACGAGTGCCCTCCTCTACGATGGTCGCCTCTCCGGGGCGACTTTCGACCCTGTCCAGGGTCTACCGGCGGGGGGAAACCGGTTGGCAAAGAGAGCATACTCTTTGCCTAACCGCAGGCACCGCTACAGGAACCGGAAGTCCAGAGAATCACATTTTTATAGTCTCTGTAACGCCAATCATTTAGCTAATGAGCGTGTTACCGGTCTATTCGGCTCCCGCCCTCCCATAGTTAATTGCTCTGTTGTTGTTTCCGTCGCGCTCATTGATTTGAATTTGAATTTCGGCGCCCTGCTCCTCTCCTCGTGCCCCGCCCATGTGGAGTGTGCGTTGTGCCGCGTGCAGTCATCTTGCCGCTTTTCTAGTGTCTCCATATGCGCTGCTGTCATCTCAGCTGATTGTTCCTTCTTACTGTCGTCATTCCTGTCCATGTTGGTTCTGAGCCTTTTGCTTTCACTCATCAGTGCCGTCTGCCCCCTCTTGATCATTCGCTGTGGTTCTGAGTTCGTTGGGGAGGGGTTACGATCATCTGTTAACCTGGTCATGTCAAAGAGGATCTGTGGCTGTTTCCTCCTTACAGTTTTTCTGTTCAGGGATGTCTGCCGGCGTAATGTCTGATACCCTGGTAACAATTCAATATTGTTGGATAGCCATGCCTCTTTTAGCAGACGGCCACCTTTCGTTACATCCTGAGCAATGACCCTGGCCTCCGTGAAGTTAAACATGTGGTTATATTCTGCGGTGTGAGCCCACACCTGGGACCGCTGCTCATGGCGTTTGATGGCCAGTTCGTGTTCATGCAGTCTCATTCGGAGACGCTTCATGGTCTCACCTACATAATTGCATGCACAGTTGTTACAATTGACTTGATAAACCATGGATGACATCTCACTCACAGGGAGGGGTTCTTTGGGGCGCATTATCCGTGTTCAGAGAGTCTGATTAGGTCTATGCGCCACTCTAATATTATGCTCAGATAGTATTCTTGGAGCCGTCTCTGATACCCCATGGATATAGGGGAGTGTGGTCCAAGTGGTGGTGACAGGAAGCCTATCATCTGCAGCACATGGCACCCGTTGCTGGTGATAGCGTCGGATGAAGTCAACGGAATAGCCATTCTGTATGCACACCTGATACAGGTGTGCGCGTTCTTTGGCTTTTTCGCTTGCTGTGCTGCAGTGTGTGTTTATTCTATTAAACAGGGTGCGTATGAAACTGATTTTATGGATGGTAGGATGATTGCTATCGCTATGAAGTATTCTGTCAGTATGGGTGGCTTTGGGATGAACGCTGGTAACTAATGTGCCATTATGCTCGCGATGTATCAGTACGTCCAGGAAGGGTAAGGTGTTGTTTACCTCTTCCTCGGCCGTGAATTGAATGTCCAGATAGATGGCATTCAGCCTTTCCATAAAGGAGGCTTTGTCATGGCGCTTGATGACAACAAAGGTGTCATCCACATACCTAGCCCAAAATTTGGGCTTGTAATCTTTCATCGCTATGCGTTCCAGCTTTTGCAGTACCGCCTCGGCAATTATTCCTGAGATGGATGATCCCATCGGTGTGCCCTTAATCTGTTTGTATATAGAGCCATTGAACGTGAAGAATGTTTTTAGGCAGAAATTAAGGAGCTGTATGTAATCTTGGGGACTCAGTGAATCAGGTGCTTGTGGTTCCTTTTCCTGCAATAGCTCCCCCATAACCGATCTGGCTAAATCCTGGGGAATAGATGTAAATAACGATACCACATCGAACAACACCATGATCTCGTCCTCCTCTACCCTCAATGCCTTTAGCTTCTGTAAGAAGTCTCCGGCAGATGTTACAGTGGTAGCATTGTTTTTGATCAGGTGTTGGAATCGTGTGCTCAGCCACTTTGCCAGCCCAAATGTTGGGGTGCCTCTGAGTGATACAATTGGCTGCAGTGGGGTACCTGGCTTATGTATTTTAGGTAGCCCATAGATGCGTGCCGTGGCTGAGTCAATAGGGCGGATCAATTTTAAGTCCTCTTCGTGGATCTTCCTTTTTTTGTTAAGTTTGTTAGCCACCTTATTAATTTGATTCCTGAGAGTCGTCATGGGATCTTTATTGACAACTCTATAGCAGTCTTTCTCATTAAGCATGGACTGGACTTTTTGATTGTATTCCGTCCTGTCCATGACCATGGTGGCTCTGCCCTTGTCGGCCGGCAGGATTACTATTGAGTTGTCTATGCAATTCATGCAGGGCCATTTCCTCAGATCTTGGTAGAGTGTAGCCCCATCTCGAATTAGCCAGGAGCCCCGTTAAGCGCTGCCTGATAAGAGTTCTTCGTTTCTTCATCCGTGTCAATTCTAAAAATTGCTGGCTCCAACGCTGATGCAAAATCAATGGGTTGTGCGTCCATTGAATTGAAGCCAGCATCACGTTGTAGGACTGCAATCTGCCCCTCCGTGAGTTTTTTAGATGACAAGTTGTGTACCAAAGTTTGGTCACCTGTTCGCTTGTCCACAGTTGTTAAAATCTCCATTTTGCGTGTCAGTGTGTCCCTTTTACACTGGCGTGCCCTCAGTGTTGCTTGATGTATTTGTGCAGTGAGGGTGGCGAACTGTTGTTGTGACAATACAGTCTCACAATACTCACGGTGTCCCACGATGGTGGTAGTTTGGGCATCCATCTGCTTGTGGTGCTCATTGATCATTGCATACAGCATGCGTCTCTGGTATTGCCGGGTTGCTGCACGAGCCTCACATTTGTTAATTGGTGGTTTTCTCCGGAGTGACTTCGGTGGGATGTTGTTGCGGATGCAATGGTGGAGGAAGGTTAGCTTCTCATTATTGTTGGTTCTCTGTTTGGCCAGAGTTTCCCAATGTCTGGCATGTTTAAGCATTACTCGCCCATATCTATCTAAAATAGTTTTGAAGATGTGAGTCTCAGGTATATTCATATTCAAAAAACAAAAAACACAGATGAACGAGACTAAAGAATTTATTTAAAACTTAGCTTTCGTCAGCATCTGCTGACATCGTCAGAGTTCTAGCCAGGATAAAGAATCACGTTTTTATAGTCTCTATAACGCCAATCGTTTAGCTAACGAGCGTGTTACCGGTCTATTCGGCTCCCACCCTCCCATAGTTAATTGCTCTGTTGTTGTTTCCGTCGAGCTCGTTGACAGCAATTTGAATTTCGGCGCCCTGCTCCTCTCCTCGCGCCCCGCCCGTGTGGAGCGTATGTTATGCCGCATGCAGTCATCTCGCCGCTTTTCTAGTGTCTCCGTATGCGCTGCTGTCATCTCAGCTGATTGTTCCTTCTTACTGTCGTCATCCCTGTCCATGTTGGTTCTGAGCCTTTTGCTGTCACTCATCGGTGCCGTCTGCCCTCTCTCAATCATTCGCTGTGGTCCTGAGTCCGTTGGGGAGGGGTTACAAACATCTGTTAACCTGGTCGTGTCAAAGAGGATCTGTGGCTGTTTCCTCCTTACAGTTTTTCTGTTCAGGGATGTCTGTCGGCGTAATGTCGGATACACTGGTAACAATTCAATATGCCGGTTCAACGAGTGCAATGGAAACAACAACAGAGCAATTAACTATGGAAGTGGCTACCCGAGAAAGAAAAATCATCGGTGGTCTACAGAGTACAATGTAAGGATTGCCAGTGCAACTATACTGGGGAGACGGCCAAACGGATTAAAACTAGAATCCACGAGCATAAGTTGACCATCAAAAGGCAAGAACAGTACTCACAAATATGGACGCACATGGCCAACAATGACCACTCATATCGCCAAGGATGCCTCCAAAGGAGGTCGCCTGCTTAGGGAAGACTGGCTCTCAGACATATACTCGATCAACCGTCATATAGAACTACCACCATCATATCAAGCACTGAAAGCGCACGAAGAGCAATCCAAAACACTGGCCACGCTCAGCAGAGGAGCCAAGGAAAACAACTACACGACCCATGTAGGTGAGAGGGGACTGGACACATGGCAACCTGTCGAGACCAGGGGAAGGGAACAGGTAAGGAGTGATTCCGTGACAACTCCCAGCAGCTGGACACGGAGGGGGCGAGGAGAGAGCAAACCACACCCAATGCATGCACATATGGATCAGAGGGAGCGGAGTCGACTAGAAAGGGAGAGGATAAGCAGGAACGACAGGGAGGCAAAATGGACACATGGGTATGCCCAACCCGAAGGCCGGAGGGGATCTGGCGGATCGGCGGAGGTAGAGCAACGCGAGGATCCTTGGGGGAAGAACGACGAGCGGAGGAGGACGGCATGACTCGCAGGGAGGAGCAGCAGGATGAACAACAACTTGCCGAGCACGGACGGCGGAGTAGGGCTAAGAATGATCCTGTAATCACTCTGGTCGACCAGGTACAGACGAGACAGGGGGGAAGGACGCTGCAACGCGTGCACACACCTACGCACGAAGAAAAACTTGCCGAACGCGAATGGCGGAGTAGGGCTAGGAATGATCCAGCAATCACTCTGATCGACCGGGTACGGACGAGGCAGGGGGGAAGGGCACTGCAATGCGCGCGCACACCTATGCGCGAAGAATGACCGGGGAAGACGGGATCGACGGGAACGAACAGCAGAAGACAGGAACGACAAGTGGATACACCGGGAGGAGGGGGGAGTGACAATGGAAGGGCACGCATAGTGCCAGATCGAGACACGCAGCCCACAATGACCACGGGAGGAGGGCGATTGGAGGATAGACCGGCAACAACATCATATGGCCGGATGCAAGAAACACGGGCAGGGAAGACAGATATGCCAGGAGAGGGAACACAGCAAGGAGAGGCAGGATTGACAAGAGTAGGAAGGGTAAAGAAAGGAACAATGGGAGGAAAGAGAGTGACAGGACTAGAATGCCGACAAGGACATGCGGGACAACTAGAGCAACTACGGTTAGTTAGAACAGGTGGTCCCATTACACAATCAATGGGTAGAGCACGGAGTCAACTGGGTTTATAAGCAAACTCCCCACCCCAAACGCTTACTCTGATGACACTGGCAGTGGACCAGCGAAAGCTAAGACAGTCATTTTAGGTTTTGTAAATAGTTGCTTTTATTGTTTTCATTGTTTTAACAATAAACAGCTGTTTTATATTCATCCCAGAGTTCGAGGAGTTTATATTATTATACAAATATGCCTGGGATTCACATTTTTATAGTTATTAGGGACATATGTGTGTGTGTGTGTGTGTGTGTGTGTGTGTGTATGTATATGTATATACATATATACATATATACATATATATATATATATATATATATATATATATATATATATATATATATATGTAGGTCTTTGGTAACTCGGGTTTTCTCCCGCGTAAAATTGAAAGTGTCTTGGTGACGTTTCGACGAAGTCTCATTCGTCATCTTCAGGCTGGTGTCTCTTCGGCCTCGTGCTTCTAGAAGCACGAGGCCGAAGAGACACCAGCCTGAAGATGACGAATGAGACTTCGTCGAAACGTCGCCAAGACACTTTCAATTTTACGCGGGAGAAAACCCGAGTTACCAAAGACCTACATACAAACACCCGTGAAAACCTCAGAAAACATATATATATATATATATATATGTATATATACACACACACATATACACTCACACTCACATAATATTTAGAAACATGTCCAACTTCTTCAGACAAGTTATACCATTGCTCTTCCATCCACAAACCAAATTCTCTTCAGAATAAGGCCTCTATACATTCAAGATACATATTTCAGAAAGATCAGAGGAAAACAGAATTGTGCACCAAATCCTTTTACTTATGTACTGCTCACTTCCTTTTCACTGAATAGCACTATGAATGAATTATATTAATATAAGTAAATTATTGTTTGTCTGCAGTCTGTTTAATAAATGATGAATGCACCTTGTTAGTTTTTATTCTGCATTACTGTTATTCACTGAAAGGAACTACACTCAGTCTTTAGATTGAAGACTCAATTTCATTCTCTAGCACAGTGATGGCGAACCTTTTAGAGACCGAGTGCCCAAACTGCAACCCAAACCCCACTAATTTATCATAGGGTGCCACGTGGGCGTGGCCACTGGATGGGCATGGCTGCAGTGGTCATGGCAGATTGGGTGGGTGTGGCCGAGGTAGGCGTCGCCACCTCGATGTTGCTCATAGGGAGGGATGCCTGTGGGGGCCGGACAGGGTTGGGGGAGATCCAGGAGATCTCTAGCAGGTGGGATGGTGGGCAGGAGGCTCGTCCTGTGGGATGAGGCGAGGCGAGGTAGGGGGCAGGGCAGGGGTGCCAATGCTGCAGGGCAAGGCAAGGTGAGGCAGGGGCTGGGGCGGCTGCAGCCCGACACAGCGAGGGCATAGGGGCCAACAATGTCTGTCAGCAGCCACAGCCTGCCGGCCCCTCGACCGGCGCACTCTGGGGCTCCGCAGCTTGCTGTGAATACCGGGCCACCCCTCCAGCAGCAGGCAGAGTAGGGGAGGGGGAAGCGCGTGTGGCAGATCGCCGGACATGCCTACTCTGTCCCATCTATTTTTGCTTGCGGTTGGAGAACAGGTTGCTGGTGGTCATCTCCTTGGCCCCCTCGCAGATCTTGCCCTTGGCCCGCATGTGGAGCCTGGGCCCCTCGCACACCCGACGCACCTTAGCCCCACCTTGGGCCGCCGCCGCCAGCAGCTTGTGCAGGTCCATTAGGTTACCACCACTGCCTGGAGCACCTGGCCCGCCCAGCACAAAGGAGTGAAACGGCCGGCTAGCAAGCTCGAGTAGAGGTGGTAGAACACGCCCACACCCAGCAAGCCAAAGGCCACCCTAAGTGGGGAAAGCCGGATCTCCATCGGCGCCATGGTCCCCCAGTCCCAGTTAGGCTTGCGTGCCTCCCCCCATCTCTGCTGGGCCTGGGTGGCCATGACTCTGATGGGGATCCGGCTTTCCCCGCTCGGGGTGGCCTTTTGCCTGCTGACCTGGGCATGCTCTACCACCTCTATGCGGGGCTTCCTAGCTGACCACTTCACCTCCTTCGTGCTGGGCAGGCCTGCAATTCTGGACGGCGTCCTAGTGGACCTGCACGAATGGCTGGCGGCTGTGGTAAGTACTGAGGTGTGCGAGGGGAATGCGCTCCACCCGCGGGCGAAGGGCAAGACCCTCGAGGGGGCTGAGATGAGCAGTGGCGACCAGCTCTCCAACCAAAAAGCCATTTCAGTGTTGCTAAGGATGGAAGAAGGTAAGTGCTACAGTACTTCCAACTCACACAGATTACAATAATCCTAAATGGAAAGATTAAAATGGTCTCACAATCAAGAGTTCTTCACTTTTAAGCTGATCTGTTCAAGGAATAATAAAAAAACACTTCCATTGCTCGAATTTCAACAAGGGAGCCACAAGGCGACAACATGAAAGACAATTTGGGTTGTTGGTTAAGCACTAGGCTAGAAACAAAGAGACTGCGAGTTCTAATCCCGCTTTAGGCATGAACTTTAGGTCAATCACTCTGAGCGACTTTAGGTCAGTCACTCCCTCACAACCGAACTCATCTCACAGGGTTGTCGTTGCTGTGGGGAAAATAGGTCGAGGAAAGAGTATTAGGCTTGAGTTATTTATAAAGGCAGGATAAACATGAATAAACATGAAGCAAGATGTACCTCAGCAGAGTGATGGGGGGAGTGAGGGGATGGGAGCCAACAGCATAAAATTATTAAACAGACCATGATGTTAACAGCGCTGTGAAGGCTACCACCAATGGCTTAATAAAATAACCAAACACCTTAATGGGATTAAAAATGGAGGGAATGCGAGTATGAGAAAAGCTACGGTCCAAAGAATGTCACCCTCCCCTCCCCTGCCTTCATTTAAAAGGCAGCTCTCATCCACTCCCGAAGCTCTGGGTGTGGCAAAGCCTTGGCCGCTCACCTTGGGGCGGGGCCTGGGCAACTTTCTGATTAAGTGTCGGCTTCGGAGGCACGCAGGTCGTGTTTTTGGAGGGAAGGGTGGGTTAGGGCCCTGACCCACCCCTTGCACAGAGCGCCCTGCTCCCGCCGCCTCGACCCAACCCTCAAACGAAGCACCCTGCTCCCACTGCCCCAACCCACCCCTTGCACGGAGAGCCCTGCTCCTGCCACCCCGACCCTCGCACGGAGCGCCCTGCTCCCGCCGCCCTGACCCAACCCTCACATGGAGCGTCCTGCTCCCGCCGCCCTGACCGAACCCTCGCATGGAGCGTCCTCTCCCACCGCTCCCCCCCACCCCCACACGGCACCTTATTTCCAGCTCCGACGCGGTCCCCCGTCACTTCCTCCGCCACTGTGTGGGACTAAAAATAAAGTTCAATCAATCAAGTCCAACTTTTCAAGATCTTTTTTTTTCCTGCGAGAAGTTGAAATTGATTGATTGATTGAACTTTTTTTTTTGCACACGGCGGCGGAGGCCTAAAGCAAAAAGGTTTTATAAAACCCAGCTTAAAAAGCCACTTGCCCAGGGAGATTTTGATGCAGGTTGCTCATGGACGGGACTGAAGGCCTAGGACTGGGACGACGGCGCGTGTGCGCACAGAGAGGGCTCTGCGTGCCGCCTGTGGCATGCGTGCCATAGGTTCGCCACCACAGCTCTAGCATGTCCATTTAACAAAACTAAAAGGAGATGATGCCTTCTGTTAGTTCCTGTAACTTAAGTTTATCATTCTATCTCATGTATTGTGGAGTAACAGAGGACAATTTTGTATTTTGTATCTTTTAACTAGAAGTATAAAAATTCAGGAAAGCAAAAAATTGCAAAAGAAATCCCAGGGTTTTTATGCTAGTATTTTCTAATGGAAAAATGGATTATGAGATATTTCCTAATATTTCATTTGTAAATGATATATTACAATTAGAATATAGGTCAACAGTTTGCAAAAAAGGAAATTGCAATTTGGGGTGCATCATCAGTAGATCACAGGAAGGCTCATTTAATTCTTTCTGCATTGATAGTCTATGTTAAGCATAATAGCTAGTTCTGGTTATCACTGTTAATCAGTGAAAGTGGAACAGGTTTAGAGAAGGACAACATAAACTACCAAGATTCAAAAATTTAAGCTCTTTTAAAAGAAACTTAAGGGACCTGAAATTGTTAGCTTTAAGAAAGGAGAGTGAGGACAATAATGTGATATCACTCTTTAAATACCTGAAAAAAAGCATAGAGAAAACTTCAGGAATTGTCCTCTGTTACTCCACAATACATGAGATAGAATGATAAACTTAAGTTACAGGAACTAACAGAAGGCATCATCTCCTTTTAGTTTTGTTAAATGGACATGCTAGAGCTGTGGTGGCGAACCTATGGCACGCATGCCACAGGCGGCACGCAGAGCCCTCTCTGTGCGCACACGCGCCGTCGTCCCAGTCCTAGGCTTTCAGTCCCGTCCATGAGCAACCTGCATCAAAATCTCCCTGGGCAAGTGGCTTTTTAAGCTGGGTTTTATAAAACCTTTTTGCTTTAGGCCTCCGCCGCCGTGTGCAAAAAAAAAAGTTCAATCAATCAATCAATTTCAACTTCTCGCAGGAAAAAAAAAGATCTTGCAAAGTTGGACTTGATTGATTGAACTTTATTTTTAGTCCCACACAGTGGCGGAGGAAGTGATGGGGGACCGCGTCGGAGCTGGAAATAAGGTGCCGTGTGGGGGTGGGGGGGAGCGGTGGGAGAGGATGCTCCATGCGAGGGTTCGGTCAGGGCAGCGGGAGCAGGTTGCTCCATGCAAGGGTTGGGTCGGCGCAGCAGGAGAAGGGCGCTCTGCAAGTGTTGGGTTGATGCAACAGGAGAAGGGTGCTCTGCGAGGGTTGGGTCAGCGCGGCGGGAGAAGGGCGCTCTGCGAGGGTTGGGTCAGGGTGGCAGGAGCAGGGCGCTCTGCAAGGGTTGGGTCGGGGCAGCGGGAGCAGGATGCTCCGTGCAAGGGTGGGGTCAGGACAGCGGGAGAAGGGCGCTCTGCGAGGATTGGGTTGGGGCAGCAGGAGGACGCTCCGTGCGAGGGTTGGGTCTGCGCGGTGGGAGAAGGGCACTATGCGAGGGTTGGGGTGGCGCAGCGGGATAAGGGCGCTCTGCAAGGGTTGGGGTGGCACGGTGGGAGAAGGACGCTCTGCAAGGGTTGGGTTGGGGCGGCGGGAGAAGGGCACTGCGAAGGTTGGGATGGCGCGGCAGGAACAGGATGCTCTGTGCAAGGGTTGGGTCGGGGCAGTGGGAGAGGGCGCTCTGCGAGGGTTGGGTCGAGGCAGCGGGAGAAGGGCGCTCTGCGAGGGTTGGGTCGGGGCTGCAGGAGCAGGGCGCTCTGCGAGGGTTGGGTCGGGGCGGCGGGAGCAGGACGCTCCGTGTGAGGGGTGGGTCAGAGCGGTGGCCGCGATGGAGCGCTCCGTTGGGTTGGGGAAAGTAGTAGCTGGCGGTGGGGCCCTTCTCACTGCGTTTTCTACCCCCGACCTTTAAACCATTTTTTAAAACACAACAAGAGTTGCAACATGGAAAAGCCAACCCATGGCTGAATGGAATATGATGGCCTCCTTGAACTTACCATCTTACCACATGTCAGTAACAACCCTACAAAACCCCCACCCCAGTGGTGGGATTCATTCCATAGAACTGGTACCTAATTTATTTTGAGTTCGGAGAACCGGCCCAGAAATGGCCAGACTAGCGTGCATTCATGTGCCTCCAATCCCTTCCTTCTTTGCTGCAATCTGGCTTTGCAGCAAGCAAGGCAGTTGGATGCACGTGAATGCACGCTAGTCTGGCGTCTCAAAAAAACCCGGGTTTTTCCCCTGCTCCTGACAGTGAAAACCCTCCACCTTACCTGAGACCAGGTTTTTTTTTCTCCACTCGATGTTCACTGCCAGACTGTTCTACTTGATGCAGAATGGGAAGGATCCGCATTCTGCAGCAAGTAAACTTTAAAGAAAGTTTAAAAATGTGGTAGAGAAAATCCTCCACCTTACATGGGATCAGGGTTTTTTTCTCCACTCCCCTTGGCTGTTCGCTGCCAGACTGTCTGGCAGCAAAAAGCCAAGGAGAGAGGAGAAAATCCTCCCCTTACGTGGGATGGGGTTTTTTCTCTGCTCTCCAACTCTTTTTGCTGCCAGCAAGTAAACTTTAAAGTTTAAAAAGTATGGCAGAGAAAATCCTCCACCTTACATGGGATCAGGGTTTTTTTCTCCGCTCCCTTTGGCTCTTCACTGCCAGACTGGCAGCAAAAAGCCAAGAGAGGAGAAAATCCTCCCCTTACGTGGGATGGGGGGGGGGTTCTCTGCTCTCCAAGGCTTTTTGCTGCCAGCAAGTAAACTTTAAAGTTTAAAAAGTATGGAAGAGAAAATCCTCCCCTTACATGGGATGGGGGGGGGGTTTCTCTGCTCTCCAAGGCTTTTTGCTACCAGCAAGTAAACTTTAAAGTTTAAAAAGTATGGCAGAGAAAACAATCCACCTTACGTGGGATCAGGGTTTTTTTCTCCGCTCCCCTCGCACACCTACCACGGCCGCCAGCCACTCACGCAGGTCCATTAGGCCACTGCCCAGAGCTGCACACCCGCCCAGCACAAAGGAGGTGAAGCGGTCAGCTAGGAAGCCCCGCTTAGAGGTGGTAGAGCACGCCCAGGGTCAGCAGGCAAAAGGCCACCCCGAGCAGGGAAAGCCGGATCCCCATCGGCGTCATGGCTGCCCAGGCCCAGCAGAGATGGGTAGAGGCATACAAGCCTAGTTGGGACTGGGGGGCCATGGCACCGATGGAGATCCGGCTTTCCCCGCTTGGGGTGGCCTTTGGCTTGCTGGGCGTGGGTGTGATCTAGCATCTCTACTCAAACTTGCTAGCCGGCCGTTTCACCTCCTTTGTGCTGGGCGGGCCAGGTGCTCCAGACAGCGGTGGAAGCCTAATGGACCTGCACTAGCTGCTAGCGCCGGCGGCCCAAGGCGGGGCTAAGGTGCGTCGGGTGTGCAAGGGGAACAGGCTCCACGTGCGGGCCAAGGGCAAGATCTGTGAGGGGGCCAAGGAGATGACCAGCAGCAACCTGTTCTCCAACCGCAAGCAAAAACAGATGGGACGGAGTAGGCACATCCAGTGGTCTGTATCATGTGCTTCCCCCCTCCCCCACTCTGCCTGCTGCTGGAGGGCTGGTATTGGCAGTGGGCTGCGGAGCCCCAGAGTGCACCGGTCGAGGGGTCGGCAGGCTGTGGCTGCTGACGGACACTATTGGCCCCCATGCGCTCGCTGTGTGCGGGGGCCGATGTTGTCAGGCAGCAGCCGCCCCAGCCCCTGCCTCGCCTTGCAGCAATGGCACCCCTGCCCTGCCCCCTGCCTCGCCTCGCCTCACCCCACAGGACGAGCCTCCTGCCCACCGTCCCACCTGCCAGAGACCCCCTGGATCTCCCCCAACCCTGCCCGGCCCCCACAGGCATCCCTCCCCATGAGCAACATCGAGGTGGCCACGCTCACCCAGTCTGCCATGACCACTCTAGCCATGCCCATCCAATGGCCACGCCCACCCAGACTGCCACGCCCATCCTGGCCACACCCACTGTAGCCATGCCCACCTGGCACCCGGCGATACATAAGTGGGTTTTGGGTTGCAGTTTGGGCACTCGGTCTCTAAAAGGTTCGCCATCACTGCCCTATCTCATCTGTATTAAAAGTGCAGCAAGTTTAATCTTGGCTTTAGTTTAAGAAAACATGTACCCAAACTAGAAACAAGCTTCTTTGGTCACATTGTAAAAATTCATTGGGGCTTGCCATTTACAAAGGCTTCCACAACTGCTTCCAAAGAGTATCAAAGCGGTAAGCCTTTTATTTATTTGTTTCCAGTGCTCAATGATCATATGATGAAAGGGCAGCCCACATTTACTCTAGGAAAGTCATTTGTCTTCCATCCAACTTTATTTCTTTAAGACACTAAACACCGTTTGCCAGAGTGCTTGAAGTGAGGTACCCTTAAACCAGGGGTCTTCAAACTTGGCCCTTTTATGACTTGTGGACTTCAAATTGAAAGATAAAAAGGACAAGTATAGAAAGTGGAAAGAGGGGCACATAACTAAGTCAGAATATCAGCAAATAGCCTGAGCCTGCAAAGATGAAGTGAGGAAAGCTAAGGCTCAAAATGAACTAAGGCTTGCGACCAAAGTCAAAAATAACAAAAAAAAAGCTTCTTTCAACATGTAAAAAAACAAGAAAAAAGTGAAGGAAATGATTGGTCCATTAGTGGGTGAAAGTGGCAAGAAGGTGACAAGCAACAGGGAGAAAGCAGAACTATTTAACTCGTTTTTTGCATCTGTCTTTACACAAAGGGAAAAAACAGACCAACCTATCAAAAATAGTGCCATAAAAAGCAGAATAGAAACACAAGTTAAGATAGGCAAGAAAATGGTAAGTGAGCACCTGTCCAGCCTAGACGAGTTCAAATCACCAGGACCAGATGGATTACACCCCAAGGTTCTCAAGGAACTGGCAGATGTGATCTCAGAACCACTGAACTATATTTTTCAAAGATCCTGGAGCACTGGGGAACTACCAGAGGACTGGAAAAGACTGATGTAGTTCCCATCTTCAAAAAAGGGAAAAAAGATCCAGGAAATTACAGACCTATCAGCCTGACCTCATACCTGGGAAATTCTGGAAAAGATATCAACGAATGAATCAGCGAACCTAGAGGCAACAAAGTCATTACTAAAAGCCAACATGGGTTTGTCAAAAACAGATCATGCCAGAACAATCTTATTGCATTCTTTGACCAAGTGACAAAATTAGTGACTCAGAGGAATGCTGTGGATATAATTTACTTGGACTTCAGTAAGGCATTTGAATAAAGTAGATCCAAACCTACTACTGATAATAGAAAATGTGGGTTAGACAGCATCACCCCAGATGGATTCGTTAGCTGGCTGACGGCCGTACTCAGCGTGTGGTCCTCAATGGAACCGCATCTACATGGAGGGAAGTGTGTAGTGGGGTGCCCCGGGCTCTGTTCTGGGCCAGTGCTCTTCACATCTTCATCAACGATTTGGACGAGGGGATAGATGGGGAATCATCAAATTTGCAGACGACACCAAGCTGCAGGAATAGCCAACACTCCAGAAGACAGGCTTAAGATACAGGAGGATCTGGACAGACTGAACACTGGGCGCTATCTAACAAAATGAAATTCAATGGTGAAAAAGTAAGGTTCTACATTTAGCAAGAAAAACCAAATGTACAGGTATAGTATGGGGGGTACCTGCTCAATAGTAGTAACTGTGATAGGGATCTCGGAGTCCTAGTGGACAATCACTTAAATATGAGCCAGCAGTGTGCTGCAGCTGCCAAAAAGCCACACAGTGCTGGGCTGCATTAACAGAGGGATAGAATCAAGATCACGTGAAGTATTAATACCACTTTACAATGCCTTGGTTAAGGCCACACTTGGAATACTGCATCCAGTTTTGGTCACCACGATGTAAAAAAGATGTTGAGACTCTAGAAAGAGTACAGAGAGAGCAACAAAGATGATTAGGGGACTGGAGGCTAAAACATATAAGAAACGGTTGCTGGAATTGGGTATGTCTAGTTTAATGAAAGAAGGACTAGGGTGACATGATAGCAGTATTCCAATATCTCAGGGCTGCCACAAAGAAGAGGGAGTCAAGCTATTTCCAAAGCGCCTTGAGGGCAGGACAAGAAGCAACGGATGGAAACTATCAAGGAGAGAAGCAACCTAGAACTAAGGAGAAACTTCCTGACAGTTAGAACAATTAACCAGTGGAACAACCTGCCTCCAGAAGCGGTGAATGCTCCAACACTGGAAGTTTTTAAGAAGAGACTGGACAGCCATTTGTCCGAAATGGTATAGGGTTTCCTGCCTGAGCAGGGGGTTGGACTAGATGACCTCCAAGGTCCCTTCCAACTTTATTATTATTATTATTATTATTATTATTATTATTATTATTATTATTATTATTATTATTATTATTATTATTATTATTATTATTATTATTATTATTATCCCAGAATTCTGGGAGTTGAAGTCCACAAGTCATAAAAGGGCCAGGTTTGGAGACTCCTGCCTGAGGGATAGTTTGTGTATTTTGCTTTAGACTAAATTTTCCACAAGCCCATAAGCAGGTCACCCTTTTAAACCCAGGGCAAATAAGGTTGCCAAATTGCAAAGGTGCTTTTGTGAAACCACCTATTGTACACCAGCTCTGATATGAGCAAGCAGACAAACACCAGTCCTTTCATGTCCTCCTGGCATAGAGAGTTCCTGTTTCATGAGCAGGCATTTTTCCAGTTACTATATATGATTGCAAGAAATAAAAAAAAATGGATAGGGAAGAGAAGAGAAGAGAAGAGAAGAGAAGAGAAGAGAAGAGAAGAGAAGAGAAGAGAAGAGAAGAGAAGAGAAGAGAAGAGAAGAGAAAATACACATTCTATATATGCCTATATACATTCTAGCATTTAAGCTAGCTTTGGGGGCGGGGAGGATGACACCTTTTTGACATTTTTGGTTCCTCAGCATTTTCATGAAGTGAGATAATGTAACAAAAGTTGCACTGATTCCAAAAATGTCACTTTTATTCGTCATACTACATTATCTTGCAATGAGCTCAAAAGCCAAAATTCAAAAAAGGAATGCATTCTGAAATGTTTCCTGTCCACTCTCCCTTTTAATCTAGATTACTCAGAATGAGGCTCACTTTGATGTATGTCTAAAAATATTTTGTTGTGTTACCCCAGTCTTATACATGAAAAAAAAAAAGGAATCCCACAAAAAGAGCATGAGGAGACAATGCTGAAAAGAATGAAGGCAAATATACGTGTCACAGGATAATGTTGCAGTATCCAATCTGGGTTGGTCACCTGGATCAGAGGTTTTGTCTTCCAAGCTTTTGGACTTGTGCTGGAGCCCATCTTCAGAGAGAAGTTCCCAGATTGGATCCTGATATTTGTATCATATGCAGAACTCACTACATTGCAAATGTTCTTGATTGAAACATCCATTACCAGTGTTAAGGAATTTACAAATCTTAAAGCATCTGAGATCCCAAGTTGCCTATTCCTACTATATAGTACTTTTTTAAAAAACTCATTTTTCACCAAATGTACCTGGAGAGTTTAAGACATTAATGTTGGATTGTCAATGTAAAGTATATAAATGAAGCATATTCAAAAGTTTTCTGCTTTATTTAGTAGATTGTTGTTCCATCAGAAGGAAGGAAAAGAGTTGTAACATATACTCATATGTATGGACAAAATACCTGATCATATATAATTAATATTCATTTTCTCATTTGATGAAGTGAAATTGCTATTACTTCAAACACCTGGAAATGTAAGAATGGCATATTTACAACCAGAAATCAAAACATATGCCAATTACAAGTGCGTGCTAATTAATGGAGGCCCAACACAATGGCTTGGATGTAATAATATTAATTCAAACTTAAACTGAGATACATGCCAGATAATTCAAATAAAGTCTTCCTATGTCTGGATTGGTTACTCTTTGCAACCAATATTTCATTTACAAAATAAATATTCTTATTAATAAGTATCTTTAAGAAACACAATCACAGATTTCAGACATTCCGTTGAAATTTCAGATAAAGTTGTTTGAGTTCACAATCTCAAAAATAATCAGACAAAAAACTCTGACAAAATAAAAGGCATCTGGTTTATAAAAAAACTGATACCTTTAAATGGAATTGGTTTTCATGAATACTTTGAGGTATCTCTGACTTTTATTATGATTTTCCTCTTCAGAATTTATCACTAAATTGTATCATTTTAAGACAGCTCCAATACAAAAACCAAAGCCCAAAGGTAAAATTAAAATATGTAGATAATTATAGGATAACCTAGATTTAGGCATTTTTAGACATTTAGAATCTTTAAAAACTATTATTCATATTGTTAGATCACCTAGATTTAGAAACCTAGGTGATACGACAATATGAACAATAATTTAAATATCATATTCCTGGAAATTAGGAAAAAACCCAGAAAAACATCTGTTTCCCCTTATTTTTAAGGCAAACTCTAATATTTCTAGGTTTATTTGCCAGATTTCAGTACCAGAATAAGGCTAAAAGAAATTGGAAAGCAAATAATAGGAATTTCTTACAAGTTGCTAATCTAGCCAGTGACATCTTCCTACTACCTAGACTAGAGCACCATTTCTTTTACATATCCTTATTGCTGCATTCTCTTCAACACTCTGAGATATGTGGCTTCTAACAGTTGTTTAATTTTAATAAAGCAAATTCATATTTCAGAATTACTATACAGGCAAGTAAGAGAGGGAGCAAGTTGCAGGGAATATAGATATACCATATTTGGCCAGCAAAATTCTAGAGATCAATAAATGATAGCAAAGTGATGCAAAAAGCTCTTACTCTCCACTGCCATAGAGTGGTCTTCCAGATTTTTGCCCTCCAGGTATGGTACAGCTAATAGAAGAGAGACCTACTACTGGGATCCATCAAAAAGCCAGGTCTTTATTCATTAATGCTTGAATAAGTTGAACAAGGACATTTTCCAGCCTCAAGAAATTTATTAAAAGCCTTAGATGTTAAACACAAAAGCTGTACCTCATTGGCATGAAAACAACCTTTTGTATTGAATAGCCCAATTATATAATTTGCTGTTATGCTTCTTGTAGAATTGCCAACACCAACATGTCATTTGGAAAACCAATGATAAATTCATCTTTTCCCTTTAAATCTCAGGCATATTGGGGTTAATAAAGAACAAGTGAATTACACAAAATCCCCGGCTGACCTATTAACTCCACCCTTCTTTCTCTGTTTTTCTTCCTCTTCTGGAACACTAAATTACAGCTTGCATATAGGATAGATTTATGCTGGAACAAAAGTTTAGCTTGAGGCCAAATGCTTTTGCTAAAATCTCTTCTAATCCTACTCAATATAGAATGTGCAGTTCCTAAGTATATAATTTTCCAGGCCCCTTTCAGTCTTGAAAGAAAAATGTAAAGGGCATAATCCTATATACATTTACCTAAAGGTAAACTTAATTAGCTTGTATAGCTTCTTCCTAAGTAGACGTTTTACAGCTGAAGTATAATTGATTTAATAGTTGGAAATAGTACTCATTTAGTTGAAATGTTAAAGAAGTATTTGAGTGATTTTAAAAATATAATTTACCAGGAAATCACATTTTAATATAGCATTTTTAAAAATTTCATTTACCTATAAAATGCAGTTTGGTATATAGGATATGTTTTAAGAACATGCAAAAAGGATGTTGAATAGGAATCAGCAGTGTGATGTGGTTACTTCCACTATTTGGCTTCATCAGTGGAAACATAAATTGAAACCACACGAATTAATTATTGAGTATTCTGAATATTATTTATATATCTTTCTTCTTATCCTCTCTTGTATATTAAAACAGATTTGTTTATGTATCTGTCCACTCAGAAACATTTCCAGATTTAGCAAAGTATAATCGCCATAATTATTACTGGTGGCATTATGCAAAAAATAAATAGGAAGAGTTATATTTATGTATACTTGGGTACATCTGAACCATGTTCAGCAGTTTATGGTATTTAATCATTCCAAAGCACACATATACACACACAATGCCATCTTTCTTATGCGAGGTTTCTTGTTTTTATCAAAGAAGAAAAGTAAGAATTGTTTTCATAAAATACTGAGATTTCTAGAACCACATTGGAGAGCACCTCTATATCAATGTTTGCTTTTCAGTTACAGTATATACAACTTTTAGCAGATGTAAAAAAAATTAAATGTGGCCTTTGACAGAAGACTAGAATTTTAGAGAACTGAAATAAATGTAAGTAAATTTAAATTCCTCAGTAATAATGCCTCAAAAGTACATAAACAGAAAGAAAGAGGGGTTTACACAGTTCTGAGTATTTATTATGGTTATGCAAATCATTTGCTTTGCTTTACCTGGGTATTTTCTGTATCTACATACTCTACATATCCTCACACACCATGGGGAGATCCTCAATGTGGCTGATCCAGCCTTAGAGGACATATGGATCTTTAATATAACAGCAGATTAATAATATGCAATATACAACAAAATCCCATTTTATATGACAAGGTAAATTCGTGTTTCATTAGAGTGCAAGAATCAATATATATTTGCCTATCTATCTATATTTGTATGTAATTAATTATTCTTTCTTGTCTTTTTAGATATTTATTGGAGACTGGCTAAACCAGGGGGAAGAGTCAAATGGAAAATTAGTGTGGAATCTCTATGTAGACAACAAAAGGCAGTTTTACCACCCCTTGAATGCCATTGAACTTTATCTAATCTTATCCAGATGCAAGCTATCAGTCTGAGAAGATTCCTGTGTATAGCCTGACAATATTAAAACTATAAATGTATAACTTTTGAAAAGAAATCAGTCCTTAAGTTTCCTATTATAAATACAACAGGCTTTGCTTTCTGTAATGAAAGAGAACATCAATGCACAAGATAATCAGAACTAAATAATATACACATATACATTTGTTCAAATTAGCCTTGATCTATTGAGTTTTCAAGTTGCCAGTGATTTTAATCAATATACCACTAACATGATGCAAAATTAACAGTATGAGCCAAGTCTTGTCTGGACTCGGAAGCTAAATAGGATTGGCTACCCAGGGAATATGGAGATTGTAGGAGTGGAAAACTGAAAAACATCCCTGAAGAAAACAGTGCAAAACCAATTAAATTTCATTGTCAAGAAAACTGCATAGTTATATTCAAGTAATTACAAAGAATCAAACTTCACTTGAGAGGCTCTTTCAATTTTCAAACATTACTGCTTTGAGGGGAAGGCATGCTGTTGTCCAAATTATATAGCTGCCCATCTCACCAAAGAAGCAAACTCTATGAAAATGCAGTAGGTTCCTACATACCCAATCAGTTAAAATGCCAATACATTTTTATATTTGTATTTTGTCATGGTTCCGATTAACGAAACACTTCAAAGAACTTCCAGGCATTGTTTATCCTAAAAAGTCTTTAATCGTGTAACAAAGTGTCGGCACAGCATGGAGGATGCCAAGATCTGAATTCCCCTCCCCTGAGCACATAATATTCCAGCCTATTTCCCTCCTCTTATTTGCAGTCATAAATCACATTCTCCAATTAGTTTGAAGGGCAAGGTTTCCCTTCTGTTCTGTAGCCCGCCAGTTTTCTTATCTTAACTAATCCCCACACACATTCTTTCTCCTCCCCTCCCAGCATCATCTAATTTAACTCTAAAAATATCACACAGCTTATACAGAGAGCGGCTGCCTCTTTATATATTGTCAAAGCAAGAACATCCAATGTTAGCAGCATTGACAACCAACTCAAATTAGACATTTCTCATTGTTTATGATACAAATTTTTTAACATAGAAATAAAATTAGGTTTATTTAAGAATATCTTGGATAGTTTACATTGTGACTATTGCTGAATTCTGAACCGTTAGTTAACAATTCAATTCAAATAGGAACAAAGAATTCTTTAAGATAGGTTTTTGACCTACTACTAGGCATCCTGATCCTAACTTGAGGCTCAAGTTTCATTCTATCAGGCTTGTTGGAAATATATTGCCTCCACCATGACAAAAATAATCAGATCTAATTACTTAACGTTCTGCTTCAAGATGTCATTTTATAGAACATACAACAATATGCAATCAGTTCAAATGGATGAATCTGTCAAAAGACATAAGGACTAACAAGGAATACAGGATGAGCACCCAAGTCCTCCTGACCCCTGCATCTATGCCTCATTAAATGTTCACATATTTAGTCCGAATAAGTTTCCTAATTCCCATTTCACCCTAGGCTAAATATATAAATGCATAACTGGGAACCCTGAGAATCAGAAAGTCTCAAGAAGAGACAAAATATATGCGCTTCAACTGCACTTCTTGAACCTCCAATGAAGAACATGACCCTTTCCATCTGACTCTTGTTTTGGAATTGGTTGCATCAACATGACAACAATTTATGAATCAGCATCCCACTTCCCTCATCATACTAGCCAGAGACAGAGATAAAGAGATAAATGCAGATATATTTTGTGACTTTAAATCAGTGCTGACCCCTGGCAACTGAATGGGATAGTCCCTGTAGTTTTCATGGGAATACTTCAGAAATGCCTTCTTCCTAAAGCTGAGAGGGAGTGACTGGCTAAAGATCATCCAGCTGGTTTTATGCCGAAGGCGAGACTAGAACTCATGGTTTCCAGGCTGAGCCTTAACCACTACATCAGACTACTGTTCATACCAGCCATAGGACTATTATAATACATTCAAATTTTTGTTCTAAAAATATTGTGGACCCCCAGCTCTAAGACATTCAGGCCAATGACTTAATAAGACTAATATTAATCTATGCTGTAGGAACAGCAGAAACATAATAAAACAACTTTGAATTCCTGCATTTGAGCAAGGAGGTGCATACAAGGGGAAATCCAAACAGGAGATTTCCAGACCAGATTCAGGCCTGCTGAAGGCAGAGAGTCCTACAAGAAAGAGGTGAGATCAGGGCTAGAGTGGAAAATGACAACCAAAGAAAAACAGTCAAAAGCATCTTGAGAAGAGATTATAAGGAATGCATTCAGTTAATATAATATTGCAAACCCTCTATATATTTGTTATTTAAGGAATGGAAAATTAAGGAGAATGTGCTGCTACATATAAAACAAACTTATCATGCATAATTTGTGTTTTGCACTACACCAGACATGTCAAAACAAGGCTTAGTTCTGGCCCACAGGGCCGCCCCAAAGACAGCAAGGGAGCGTCCCCTGCTGGACACCCCCCGGGTGCGCACATAGGAGGGGCGAGAGCCCGCTAGCCCCTCAGCCGGCACACTCAGGGATTTCGCAGCCCGCGTAGCGTGGTGGGTCTGCTGGCCCGGCACTCCAAGTGGCAGGCAGAAGCAGAGGCACAGGGGGACATGCAATTTACCTGCCGGATGCATCAAGCAGCTGGCCGGCCACCCTGTCCTAGCTGTAGCAGCCTTAGGCAAAGACAGACATCATGCCATGCCATGGCTACTGCCTGCTCAGTCCCCGCTGTACAACTTCATCCTCTAGCTCCATCACACATCAGGATGAGCCTCCCTCCCACCTCCAAACCCCTGACAGACCTGGCAAATGGGAAGGGTGGGGACCCTCCCATCCACCCCATCACCAAGAGGCAGCCAGGACTCCCCTCCCTGCCCCAATGCTGTCCCACATGCAGCCGGGAATCCCTAGGAAAGCGGTGCTGGGCCGTGTCATGGGGTCCCAGCTCCCCAGGAGCTTGAGGGCCAGGCATCCATTCCCCACAACCCAGGGCCTTGGACAGCCTGCACCAATGTCCGGGGGACCCCCATGTAGCACGAGAGCAACGAGGCTCCTTGGGTGGACCAGGCCCCGGCTCCTGCCCCAGTCCCGCCCCCCTTCCACCAGAGACCCACCAGATCCCCCCACAACCCATCTGGCCCCCCACAGGCACTCCCGATGCGAGTGATGTTGAGCCAGCCATGCCCAACTGGCCATGCCCATCCAGTCAGCCACACCCACCCCCCACACCCCATCCCCCCAAGGGCAAACACAATGCTGATGCAGCCCTCAATGAAATCGAGTTTGACATCCCTGTACTACATTATTTAAGAGACCGTAACATGATATATACCAGACATGTCAAACACAAGGCCCGTGGGCCGGATCCGGCCTGTGGAGGGCCAGGATTTGGCCCCCGGGACTGTCCCAGAAATGGCAAGGGACTGGCCCCTGCTGCCCCAGCCCTGGCCCACCCGACTGGGCACCCCCCCCGGCGCACACACATGAAACATCAAGACTTCCGGTTCCGGATCGCGGCGCTGGCGATCGTGCAGAGAGAGTCGTCTCTTCGCCGGCTGGTTTCCCTCCGCCAGAAGACCCTAAATAGGGTCGAAAGTCGCCCTGGAGGGGCGACCACCGTTGAGGAGGACCCGTCTGACCGCGGAAGGGTGGCAGCTCCTTCCGCGGTCCGAGGCAGCTCCTTAGGGCCAATCACTTAGCCGTTCCAGCCGAAAGTCAGAAGAACATCTAAGCGTAACGAACCACCGTGGAAGATCCGGGTGAGACCCTTCCTTTCCTCTCTTTACCCTATCTCCCTGTGAAAAGCCCCTGGAATTATTTCCCTGCTTTGATAGAGCAGCGTTTGCTCACTTGGGAAAACAAGCTTTGGAAACAAAAGGAAAAAAAATAATTAATTTTTAATGACTATTTCTATTCTTGGATACTCTGGGGTCCCGAAAAAAATCTCTACTATAGAATTTTACTATTCTATCTACTTATCAAACTGGAGAATATTGGGGGTTTTTTTACTTTTTTTACTTTTTTAATTGGATAAAACTTTATTGGTATCTGGGAAAAGATTTTACAGCCTACTGGGGACATCTTGTGATGAAAGCTGACATTGCAATTGCATTTTCTCTTTGATTTTGAGGCTGGGTTTGACCTTCAAATTATCATAAAAGGGAAAAGATAAAGAATTTGAAACAGCTGGGTGGTGAAATTAACTGAAATTGTGGAGGTGGATATTGGCTGACTGTTATTAAACATAGCCTCCACTAAAAGACTAAAAGATTATTCCACCACTGAAATGGAGGAACCTTACTCACAGCTTAACTATAATCTCATACTGGAAAAAATCTTGGAAGTTACTGAGCAAATGAACTCTAGGATGAAAACTAAAGATGATATTCCAGAACTACAAACTGAACCCCAAACTTTAACCAATCAACTTATAGGCCAAGGAATAGCAGAGGAGGAACAGATCAACATCAAAGAGGCCTGTGTTCAACATCACTTACAACATAATGAGATGGAGGAACCTTATCCACAACTTAACTATAAACTTATACTGGAAATTTTTTTTAAAGCTACTGAGCAACTGAACTCTAGAATGAAAGCCCTTGCCCCAAAATTTCAAACTGATTTCCAGATTCCAATTGACTATTCCATAAGTCAAAAAACAACAGAAGAGGAACAAATCAACAACAAAGAGGACACTACACAATCCTACGTACAATCCACTGAGAATCTTGATGACCAAAGAGTGATTTTAATTAAAACACCTGTAACGTCAAAAGCAACAGGAATTGATCTGCAAATCTGAGCTATTGAGAACTGTGATAACTTGGATAACCAACCAGCAATCATAACACTGGACAAAATTGATTACGCTACTCAGATGACAGTGGAAGAAGGAGAAGAGAAGTACGACCAGACTGAATTGATGATAAACATGTCTAACCAAACATTGAGATTCGATGATATAGAGGCTCTCTTATGGAAACCTGCCTCGCACAAAAAGAAAGCCAGAGTCAGATTTAAAAATGGGATTTAAAACTTTACTTAATGGGTAAAAAAGGTTTTTTTAGAGATATTGACTGATTTAATACTAACTGAGATGAAAACTAAAGGCTTTTTAGAGATATGGACTGATTTAATGTTTAGGATTTAGATCTATAACTGAGATGAAAATTATTGGTTAGATTATAGTTTGGAATTGTAATATGAAAAAGGTTTTAAATGAGGAGCTATTAGGATAAGAAACAGAATATATACGTGAAATAGAGTAAGAATGTATTTTTTGGAATAATATGTTTATTTTAGGTATGATAATCACCTTGTAATGGAATGAGAACAAGGAAATGGATTGTGACAATGGAAGACATGGTATTAGTAAATGAGGATTTATTTGAATAAGAAATAGAATACATTTGGGAAATGTAAGAATGTAATTGTTGGAATAAGATGCTTATTTTAGACATTATAATTATTATGTTATGAAATGAGGGAAATTAGGGATACCCGAAGTGTAAACAATATGCTTATTTAAGGCTAAATTGGAATATGGTAATTGGAATTTAGTAAAGCTTAAAAACAGAATTTGGACTTGTATAGGTAAAATGTTATTGATAAATCCTATTGATTGATTGAATTTTATTCAGAAATGTATTAATTTCAATATGTTATATTAATTGAGGGAAATAGAGAGAGAATTTTTAAGGAGTTAACCTGAGCTATACATGTATGACTTTGTTTTTGGATAATTGATTACCCCATCACCACGTTGTTTCCTAAGCACCTTGATGTAAAAATTGAAAAATTAATAAAACTTGTTTTGGAAACATCGAGTGCTCAGGGGCTGGTGGTGCATAGAAGCAGCTGCAGCTCATTTGCCTCACCCTGCCCCGCCCCTCCCAGCCTAACCCTGTCACGCCCTGCTTTGCCGGGCCTCTTCTCGTCTAGCTCTGCTTTGCCGGGCGGCGCCTTTCCTTGCTTGGGCCATGGCGTTCTGTAAGCCTAGCACCTCAGGGCATGCCCGGTCTGTGGGATGAACGGCAGGGAGAAGGGAGCGCACGGTGGCACAAGCCGAGTGTCGGCTGGCTCCTGGTCGACTTCTCCGCCACGTGGTAGGGCCAGAGAGGGGAATGCAGCAGTCACACTGGATGCAGAGCCACAGCCTGGAACTGCCGGCGGCCGGCAACGTGTGAGTCTCTGTGATGACTGGAGAGAAATGGTGAGAAGGAGGAGAAAGCAGGAAGGGTTTCTGTGTGTGTGTGGGAGAGAGAGAGAGAGAGAGAGAGAGAGAGAGAGAGAGAGAGAGGAGGGAAAGGGAAGAGGAAGAGGAGGAAGCCAAGGTGTTACAAAAAAGGGGAGCGTCCCCTTTCTTCTCCCCCTCTCTTTTTCTTAACCTCCTCTCACTCCATTCAGGTGCAGCTGGAGGAAAAGAGTTAGAACAGAGAGAAAGCAGGGAGAGTTTTGTGTGTGAGTGTGTGTGTGTGTGAGAGAGAGAGATTGAGCCAGCAGGGAAGCGAAAGTGTGGGGAACGGGGAGCATTGCAAACAGAGTAAGCAAACTTACAAAAATGGAATCTCTCTCTCTCTCTCACACACACATACACACACACGTGCTATATTGGGGAGATGGTGTGCAGGCAGGTGAGGGAACAAACTTGCAGATTGGCTTTGTGGTCTATTCTTGCCGCCTCCCCTCCCTAAAATCCAGCCGATAATAGAACTCTTTGGATTGAATGGGAAGTTAAGAGGAATTGGCGTGAGTTGAAATTAAAAGGCCGAGTCAACTGCCCTCCCCAATTATTTTGTCGGAGACATGGAAAATGTTTCTTGCTTCTACTTCCTCTCATCTGCTCTTTTATAATTTAATCCAGTCTTACCCAAACTAATGTCTTTTGGGTGTTATGGACCCCAGTTCCCATCATCCTGTGGCTATGCTGGCTAGAAATGTAATGCCTTATTCTCTCTGCAGTATGCACATAGGAGGCAGTAGGTCTGTGGGATTTAGATGCATTTAAACATTTGTTTCTTCTGCCTAATTTATTAAATCAACGTCTAATTCAAAATTAAATGTTTCAGAGAAATCCAGGGTGATTTACAAGAAAACTCTCAAAGACAGACTATTGTAAAGCATCACCAGCACTACTTAAAACAATATTAAAAGTGTGTATTTTAAGAAAGAAAAATATTAGTAGTAATTTACCTAGTGCTGTTTGACCATAAAATGTGTTGTTCTACTTATGCCTGGCTGAACAGTGTGTTTGGAGTTGCCTCTAAATGGGTGAGGGATGCACTGTTCATATTTTCCTTGGGAGAAAGTTCTATAATTGGGGTGCTGTCTCTGAGAAGGCTCTGCTCGTGGCCACTGTTCTATAAACCAAACCAGGGGGACCATCTGGTCTAAATGGATGGTAAACAAAGATGATTAGGGGGCTGGAGGCTAAAACATATAAGATAAGATAAGATAACCTTTATTGTCATTTTTATATTGTGGGCACAACGGCACACATCAAAAATGAAATTTAGTTGCCCGCTCTCAAAGTGAAACACATACATGACACACACCTAAACATACTATGAGCAACATATATATAGACCCACATCCCTACATATACGTAGCAAATAAATATTAAATACTGTCCATCTTGAATATATAATGGAAGGAGGAAGCTTGAGAGTTCGCAAGGTTAATGCTGTATGGAATGAAACTATGGCTGAATCTGGATGTTCTGCTACTGATACCACGAAGCCTCCTCCCAGAAGGTAACAAGGAAAACAGGTCATGAAGAGGATGTGTAGTGTCCCAGATAATCTTACGGACCCTGCTCAAGCAACGCTTCTGTGCTATGTCCTGGATGGGAGGGAGGGAACTGCCAATGATCTTTTCAGCCATTCTCACCACTCTCTGCACCACCTTCCTGTCTGAAGCAGTGATGCCTCCAAACCAGACTGTGATGCTGTATGACAGGATGCTCTCGATTGTTCCCCTGTAGAAAGTGGTCAGGACAGGGGAAGGAAGATGTGCTTTTCTCATGCGGCGCAGAAAATGCAGGCGCTGCTGTGCCCGCTTCACCAGTTTCTCACTGTTGAGCGACCAAGTCAGCCTACTCGTTAGCTGCACACCCAGGAATTTGATGCTGGTAACCATCTCCACAGGTGAATCATTAATGCACAGAGAAGTGTGGCTGTGCCTGCCTTTTCTGAAATCAACAATGATCTCTTTGGTTTTTCCGGTATTTAAAACTAGGCTGTTTTCCTTACACCAGTTCACCAACCCCTCAACCTCCTTGCAGTAAGCTTCCACCTTGTCATCCTGAATAAGGCCCACTACTGTTGTATCATCTGCGAACTTCACAATATGGTTGGTGGCAAACAGTCATGGGTCAACAGGGTGAACAGCAGCGGACTTAAGACGTAGCCCTGAGGAGAACCTGTGCTCAAGAAAATGGTATTAGAGGTATTTGTTCCAACTCGCACATATTGGGGCCTGTTGGTAAGAAAAATCAAGAATCCAGTTGCACAAAGGAGTGTTTAAGCCTAAAAGCCTAAAATATGACAAATGTTTGAGGGAATTGGGTATGTCTAGCTTAGTGAAAAGGACTAGGGATGGTGACATGATAGCAGTGTTCAATATTTGATGGGCTGCCACAGAGAAGAAGAGGTCAACCTATTTTCCAAAGCATCAGAAGGCAATAATAGATGGAAACTAATCAAGAAGAAAACCAGCCTAGAACTAAGGACTTGTGAAAACAACTAACCGGTGAAAAGGCTTGCTTTCAGAAGTTGTGGATGCTCCATCACTGGAGGCTTTTAAGAAGAGATTGGATATTCCATTGTCTGGAATGGTATAGATTCCCTGCTTGAGCCGGGGGTTGGACTAAAAGACCTCAAAGGTCTCTTTCAACTCTGTTATTCTTTGAGAGAAGCGCTGCCAACCTCTCCCCCTCCTCTCGTCCATTCCTGGGCACAGAGAGAGGGAGGGAGGGAGGGAAGGAAGGAGGGGAGGGAAACAGAAAGAAAGGGAAGGAAGGAAATGGGAATGAAAAGGAGGGAGGCAGGGAAGGAGGGGAGGGAGGGAGGGAGGGAGGGAGGAAGGAAGGAAGGAAGGAAGGAAGGAAGGAAGGAAGGAAGGAAGGAAGGAAGGAAGGAAGGGAGATTGGAATGAGAGGAGGGAGGGCCTGAGGGAAGTCCTGCCTTAGCACTTGGCTACCAGCAGCCCTGTTGCCCTTTCGTCATCCCCTGGTGGTCTCCCATCCTATTGCTGAAGATACTTTGGTTACAAAGCCAGGTCTCCTCGCATGGAGAGGGAGTGGGCCTCCCTCTGACCCACACACTTTGCCCTCCTGCACCCACCATGAGCAACCTGGCCAAGGAGAGCAAGCACAGCAGCAGCAGCCTTGAGGAGGAGGTAAGTGCAGCTGGGCGCCCTCTCAGGGAAGTATGGCTGGGCTAGCAGGGCTATGGGGTCCCGGTGCCGTAGGAGCTCAAGGGCCAGGCTGGGCACTTGACCTCCGCTGCCCAGGGCTCCGGGCAGTCCATGCCACTGTCCAGGGGCCCCCCTGCACGGCCTGAGATGTTTTGTCTTTTTTGAAACCAGAAATCTTTTTTTTAAAGTATTTTATTAGTTTTCTATTATTACAATTCATTTGTGCTTAACGAACAACGTGTTGTCTGGGTTAATTTTTGCTTAGTTATAAAAGTTAAGTTCTTACTCTTTATCTCGTTTTTCCAACCATTGATAAAATAAGTTCCATGTTTGGAAGTATTCTGTATCTTCTTTTTCTTTGATTCTCAATGTAAGTTTATCCATTTCCGCACAGTTCAGTATTTTCTTAATTATTGCTTCCTCCGATGGTGTTATCTCATTTTTCCAGTGCTGCGCAAATACAATCCTCGCTGCTGTTAATACATGTAGTGTTAAATATACATTTTGTTTATCAATTTTTTCTGGAATTATGCCTAATAAAAAAATTTCAGGTTTAAAATCTACATTTCCCTAACATCTTTTCTAACTAAGTATGTATTTTTGTCCAATTTTTTTTTTCTTTAACACATGTCCATCAGAAGTGATATGTACCGGGATTTTGATTACATTTCCAAATTTACTAGACATATTTTTAAACATTTTTGCTAATCTAACAGGTGGAAAATGCCATCTATAGAACATTTTATATAAGTTTTCTTTATACAAAGTAGCCATTGCCAACTTATAATTTCTTTCCCAAAGATTTTGCCATTTCTCTAATTCTATATCATATCCAATTTTTTTGCCCATATAATCATTGCTTCTTTCACTTGTTCGTCTTCCATTTTTAAATTCAATAAAAAATTATACAATTTTTACATCATTTTTCAATCAGAAGTCAACAACACCTGATCAAACATTGTCTGATCTTTATAAAAACCATATGTTTTAACATCTTTGTCATATTTTGATTGCATTTGCAATCGGGGCCACCATGATAAGTCAATGCCCTGATCTTCTAGCTCCTGTTTAGATTTTAATTTCCCATCTGTATTCAGAATATCCTTATATGTTAATTTTTTTCAAATTTAATTAAGTTTGGGTGAGCAAAAGCTTGATAGCCATCCTGGGATTTTCATATAATTTTTTGGTTTTACCTTTTCCCATACAGATAATAATGCATCTCCCTTCTTCATCTGAATAGACCTGTTTGGATTCCAATATCTCTTTTATATATAAAGCTACTCCTCTTTTCTTTTGATGTGCTGATGTAAAATAAAGTTTCCCAATTTTGGGGTATTCCAGCAGTTTATAGTGTTGGTTTTTTGTGTGTGTTTCTTGGAGACAAATTATATCTATTTTTAATTTCTGTAATTGTGTAAAAAAAAATGTCTTTTTGATGGGGAGTTCAATCCATTTATATTCACTGAGAGAATTCCACTTTCTTTCTCCATCTTCTTTACTTACAGTAGTGGCCAAAATTGTGGAAACCTTTTGGGAAAAGTGTATTTTTGAGGTTTGATGGCTAATAACACAACTTTTTTTTGGGAGTAGTACCATAAAGTTATATATCAATGGAATGATAATTTAATCAAGAGTGTAATGCAACAAAGTTTGTTCAATTATCTGTACTGTATTATATGAAAAGTTATAGCCAAATAACCAGAAAAATCTTGTTTTGGCAATGAGCCAATCAGATCACAATAGGATTCATTTATTGATGTCATGTACTGCAGGGCTTTTCAACCTTTTTACCGATTGTACCACTTGTAGGATATGGCAATATTCGAGTACCACCTAGCAAGGTGTCAAAAACTTGGTGACAAAAAAAAAACCTGTTCAAAGTTGCAATTGCACTGAAATGACTTATGACCATTTTTCACACTTATGACCATTGCAGCATGCCCAGGGTCATGTGATTTATATTTGGATGCTTGGCAACTGATTCATATTTATGATGGTCACAGTGTCCCAGGGTCATGTGATCCCCTTCTGCAACCTTTTGACAAGCAAAGTCAATGGCAGAGCTGCTGGTGGCCAAGTGCTAAGGCGGGACTTCCTTCCTCCCTCCCTTCCCTGCCTCCCTTTTTCTCATTCCCATCTCCTTCTGAAGGAAGAATTTGAACCCCCCCCCATATTTTCCCTCTTCCATATATTGATCAAACAAGGAAAGGCCTCCAGAGACAGAAAAGACAAGCTGCTGAGTGAACTAGCTTAAAAAGGCACTTCCCCTTTAAGAATTAGCTACTGGCTAGAAAGGAAAGTAAGGAGCCCAGCCGGCACTTAAGGAAGAAAAAAAATGTAGTAAGTATTGGCTACCGGCTAAGGCAGCCTCCCCAAAGGGCTCTATTCATAAGTAAAATCTGCAGCTCCAGAGGACTTTCTCACTGTAAGTCTTTGCCTGTGCTGGCTCTTCCCCTTCCCCACTACACTTGGCTAGGCAGGGCTGCGTACCACCTGCCACTCAATAATGTACCACAAGTGGTACGCGTACCACAGGTTGAAAAGCCCTGATGTACTGAAGCTGAGAGGAGGACATTTGTCAGTGTGTTATGTGATCGCTATCAAGTTGGTTGGGTTTTTTTGTGTTCTTTCATTTAGTGAGCTTGTAAAACGTAATAAAATTAAAGTAATGGTGCAAAGAGTTGACTGGTTGCCCAGAAAGCGATGTAAAATAGTATTATTAAGTGAACAAGGCTACAGTTCTAAAGAAATTAGAAGAAAAATTGGTGGAAACTTAACCAAAGGTGGCATTTCTACTGTATACTTTTCCCAAAAGGTTTCCACAATTTTGGCCACTACTGTATATTTAGGTTTTATTCTCCTAGTGGCCCTTTCCTGTCTCTGTTCTTTTATCATTTCCTATCCTTCTTGGTCTGTATTTTCTTCTACTCTTTGTATGGGTGTCTCTTCTTTTACTAACTTTTCCTGTTTTTCATATTCCCTATCTTCTTGTGATTCTTGTGTTTCTCCAGCATGATAGATGGAGAATCCACGAATGGGTTAACTCTGTCTTCCTGCCCATTAGACTAAGTCAGTCAAACTTTGCCACACCTCTCCTGGACTAGGACCTCCCAGTCACGACTTAGTCTGATGCCCAGGGTAGACATGTGAAGTTTGGCTCCTAGTTTACAGGCTGAGTTTATTCAGGAATCAGCTTGTATTGTCCATTCGTGGATTCCCCATTCCCTGGGCTGCGCTGCGATCAGCGCAGCACTAAACCTCTCAGCGTTCCTTAGCAGGCTTGCTGAGATCAAGCCTCTGTTTCTTTTTCGGCGCATCTGTTGCGGGCGCCATTTTGCAAGCCGCGTGTGGGGGGGTTATTTCCCCATTGTTTATTCCTGTTGCTTTGAACCTGCTTCGACTGCTCCAGCGTGCCTGCATCGCTTGGATCAATCGGATTCCTTTCAAACCGATTGTTTCTTTGGTGATTTATTGCTTTTGTACTGCGGCTGCAGTTTCCTCTCCCACTTTCATTTTCGGCAATAGCAGGCACCATTTTGGATGCCGTTATCGTTCCTTCTGGCTGGGGGGAGAGAGAAAGAGAGCATTTCTGCAGAATAGCTCAGAGACCTAGGGAAGAGGACCCTTTCTCTTGCCCTCTTGCAATTTAAATTTTGCAGCTTCCTCAAATAAATAAATAATTATATAAAATTTAAAAAAAAGAAAAAAGAAACGGAGCAACATAAACGTGGAGATTCAGAGTGCCTCTCATCAACAACTCCTTGAACACCGATGCGCTATACAGCGCCACAGTAATTTCCAGCTTGTTGTGCCACAAGATTGACTACCCTGACAATCTTACCATCATTTAATTTCTATCTGATTACCTCAAAGGAGAGGAGGGTTGCCCATCAAGGGCCGACACAGGATAGCCCTAGCCCAGGCCTTCCTAAGCTCATATTTCAACAGACAAGTGGGCTGGCCGTGCCATTCTTGGCCTTGCTGCCACCAACTAGGACTAGTGCGCTGGCCGTAACCACTGAGGTGGTCTTGTCGCCACTAGGGAACTATTAGTGCGCTGGCCATTACCACTGAGGTGGTCTTGCCGCCACAGTAGACCTGACCAGTGCACTGAAGGTGCATTCTTACTGGTCTTGTTGTTGTTGCCATCAGGAGCCTGTAAGTGGCTAGCCGTACCATTAAGTTGGTCTTGCAGCCAACATTACCATTAGAGTACTTGTCGTTCCCAGTGAAGTGGCACACAGCCACAATCAGTACTCTGCTCCTTGATTATTGAGATTCCTCTCAGCACACCACTGAGATATCTCCTTGAGATCCCTCTCAGCCGACCACTGAGATATCTCTGATTACGATGGCAGACAACACGGCACCTCAGACTTCACAAGGTGCCCCCAGCACTCCCAGGCAAAAGAAGCCTAAGTCCTCTAAGCAGGAGGCTGCTGGGAAACTCAAGGCCAAGGCCAAAGCCATCTCAGGCAAACGGTCCTCCAAGGCGGCAGAGAAAGAGGCCAGCAGGAGGCACCAGGCCTTAGAGAAACAGTTCTCCAAGGCACAGAAGCAGAGCATGGGGGGGGGACAGGGCATACTTCCCCCGCCCCCACAGAAACCTCAGTATTTGGCCCTCAACTCAACCCCCCAACTTCATCTGTCCAAGGGGTTTGGTCCCCAGAGGGGGACCCTGAACAAGTCTATTTTTCCAGGGCTGAACAGGGCAAAATTTTTCCCTTCAGCAAGGGATCTGGCCTCCAAAGAGCCCCTTCTGCTGCCAGAGTTGCACCTTTGGGCCCAGAAGCCACATTTACACCCACAGCAGTGGGTCTTCAACCCCCAGAACATCAGGGGGTGCTGTCACCGGAACAATTACAGGCCCTGATATCTCAGGCTGTCGCCCGAGGTTTTGCCTCTACACTCCACCAGAGGTCTAGACCCGAGTCTGTGGCATCAGTGACTCCGTCTTATTTCTCCCAAGCAGGAGCTGACGGCTTTCCAAGTTCTGTTTCACCCTCTAGGTCCTCCAGGAGCAGAGTGTCATTCTCCGAAGAGTATGGGCAGCTGGACCTACCATTATCAGAGGATGAGGACCTTTCCCCGGACCCTCCTCCCTTCGTGGGTCTATTTAATCCTTCTCTCTTTAAGTCACTGCTCCACAAGGCCAGTACCACTGCAAAGATTGGTCCTGACCGGGCCCCTCAGGCTGGTCCATCCACAAGCCAGGACACAAGTCCTGTGTTCTCCGAACCCACTGTCACTCAACAGCACATCCCCTGTCCCCCTCTTTTTCTCAACACAGTTCAGAGACAACGGGAGTCACCTAGCACCTTTCCCTCTCTGGGGGGGGGGGACAGACAAAAAACTGTTCAATGTAGATCCAGCATTATGAGAAATGCTAGATGTTCCTGTGGTGGATGAACCTCTAACTCCACTGTTTTCTCCTTCCATGGTGTCAGGTGACATGGCAGAGGCCCTAAAGACAAGAGGACAGGAAATCCGAACTCTCTTTCCGCAGGACACATCAGGCCTCGGCATGGGCGGTAAGGGCGGCCACATCCACCTCCTTCTTTGCCAGAACATCGCTTCTCTGGCTTCACCAGTTACAGGCCAGGGTTCCTCCAGAAGAGGTACGAATGCACCAGGACTTGGGCAAGTTAGTAGAGGCTTCGGAATATATGGCTGACGCTTCACTACATTTTCATCTAGGGCTATAGCCTCCAATGTCACCGCTCGCAGGCTCCTGTGTCTCAAACAATGGAGAGCAGATACTAGGTCCAAGTAGCGCTTAGCGGCTGCCCTGTACAGCGGCGGCCGGCTGTTTGGTGAGGCCCTGAATCCTTATTTGATCGAGAACAAGGACAAACGTAAAGTACTGTCCCACCTTATCAGACGGGCAGATAGGAGGCCTACCCCATATACCCGCAGGCAGTCCTTTTGGTCAGGGCCGGAGTTTGCCCAGCCCTCCCGCTCCTTCCCTCCCAGATCTAGCGGTCAATTCGACAGATCTGGTAATAGAGACAGATCCAGGCAACAATTTCAGGCCAAGCGGCCCTTTCGAGGCACAGGAGGCCGTCCCTTCAGAAGATCCAAGTGACTACAGGGAGACTCCTCCCATAGGGGGCAGGTTGGCTCTCTTCGTTCACAAATGGGAGGCCACCACCACAGACCTTTGGGTCCTCAACACCATCAGGTACGGTCTGTCCTTGGAATTCACGACCAACCCCCCGGGTCGCTTTATCTCTTGCCCATTGTCTAAAAACCCGGTCAAGACAGATCTCATGGGAGAGGCCATTCGACACCTCTTAGAGATAAGGGCCATAGAGCCTGTACCGGCTGGACACCTGGGAAGGGGTTTTTACTTCATTCTTTTCATCGTTCCGAAGGCTTCGGGAGAATGGAGGGCAATCCTCAACCTCAAGGGGTTGAACTCTCATCTGGCATACAAGAAGTTCAAGATGCCAACACTCCAGTTCATCTTGGCCAGCATCAGAAAGGGAGACTTTCTGACATCTATCGACCTCACGGAAGCATACCTACACATTCCCATCCTCCCCAGCCATTGGAAATTTCTCAGGTTCTGCTACGCAAACCGCCATTTCCAATACAGAGCCCTACCTTTCGGCCTTTCATCGGCCCCCAGGGTATTCACAAAGATCCTGGCGGTGCTGGCCGCACATTTGAGGTTAGTTCCAGTGTGCATCCAGTGTTATTTGGACGACATCCTCATTCAATCCTCCTCGGTTCAAGCGGCCCAGTCGGACCTGGCTTTGGCCATCAAGACCCTCCAAGATCATGGGTTCTCGGTGAACTTCCAAAAGAGCCAGACAGTTCCCTCAACCCGCATTCTTCATCTGGGCGTGGTGATAGACATGAGACGATGCGAGGTCTATCTATCTCGGGAACGTCAGGACAGCATCCGAGCCCTGGTCCTCCAGGTCCAAAGGGAGCATGTAGTTTCACTGGCCATGCTTTCCCAATTGTTAGGGAAGATGATCTCCTGCATGGCTATAGTGCCATGGGCCAGATTACACTCCAGGAACCTGCAATGGTTTTTGCTCCCGTTTCAGAGACTGCTCTGAAACCAGCTCCTCCAACCAAAGGGTCAGGGTTCCATCTCAGACCCTAAAATCCCTTCAGTGGTGTATCTCCCCAGCGGTAGCCAGAGGGTCATTGTTCAAAGAACCCGTTCGGCTCACCCTGACTTCAGACACCAGTTTGTTTGCCTGGGGAGCGCACCTGCGGTCACAGTTGGCTCAGGGCCAGTGGTCCCGGTTAGACCTGAAGCACAACATAAACTGGTTGGAGCTCAGAGCTCTCCGCCACTTCCACAACACAGTGGCGAGACAGCACGTCCTAGTCCTTATGGACAACGTGGCGGTGAAAGCCCATGTGAACCGGCAAGGGGGTACCTGTTCCAGGTCCCTTATGGCCAAGGCTCAGTTGTTGGGAACCTGGGCAGAGACCAACCTCTCCTCCCTCGGGACCGAGCACATCTCGGGGGAGGCAAATCAACAGGCGGACTTCTTGAACAGGTCGACAGTGGATCACTCCGAGTGGCGCCTGCATCCCGATCTCTTCAGGGAGATATCGGAGAGGTTCGGTCATCTGGTACTGGATTTGTTCGCCTCTCCGGTGAATTCCCAGCTCCCAAGATTCTTCTCCCAGTTCCCATCTCCAGGGGAGGAAGAGGCGGATGCCCTCCGCAGCCCATGGCCCGGGGGTCTGCTTTATGCATTTCCTCCCCTCCCTCTGATCCAAGCAGTTATCCGAAAGATACTGCAGGAACGGGCAGAGGTGATACTTGTTGCTCCACATTGGCCAAGACGGCCATGGTTTGCCGACCTTGTGAGTCTTTCCATTTCTCCCCCGTGGAGGATGCCTCCGGATCGCATCTAACTCAGCCAGGGGACTCTGCAACATCCAGAACCCCAGTGGCTCCAGTTAACCGCCTGGCATTTGAACGGAGGCTTCTGACGCATGAGTCCTACTCGTCGGATGTAATTGCGGTGATTCAGGCCTCATGAAGGCCCACTACAAACAGAATTTATGACTTCACGTGGAAGAGTTTCTGTCACTGGTGTACAAAGAAACAGTTAGATATCTCGGCTATTACCATTCCAAGGATCTTGGACTTTCTATTGGAGGGGCTCAAAAAAGGCTTGGCACCCAACACTATCCGCAGACAAGTGGCTGCTCTATCCACGGTGCTTACTTGCAGCAATTCTGAGCCACTGGCCCAGCATCCCATGGTGCGCTCCTTTGTCAAGGGGGCGACCAACACCAAACCGCCCGTGGTTCACCGCTACCCTTCTTGGGATCTGTCCCAGGTCTTACAGGCCCTTACTTCACCTCCATTTGAACCCATCAGGACCTGCACTCTTAGGTCCTTGACGATTAAGGTCGCCTTTCTGGTTGCCGTTACTTCGGCTAGGCGCATCTCTGAGCTGGCAGCTCTCTCTGTCAGAGAGGACTTGTGCATCTTTCATGATGACAGGGTGGTTCTTCGCTTAGACCCATCCTTTGTTCCAAAGGTAAATACCTTGTTCCACAGGGCACAGGAGGTGATTCTCCCAGATTTTTGTCCTCATCCTTCTCACGACTTGGAGCATCAATGGCACACCTTGGACGTCCACAGGGCCTTACGTTGTTACATTAAGCGGACCGCGTCCTTTCGCAAGTCGGAAGCCCTCTTTGTTTCCTTCCAACCTTCTTCTATGGGACAGAAAGTGTCCGCCTCCACTATAGGCAGGTGGATCAGGGCTTGCATTGTAGGGGCGTATCAGTCACATTCCCTGCTGATTCCAAGTCGTATCATTGCACACTCCACTCGCAGTGCCGTGACCTCGGCGGCGTGGGCGACCCAGGCGTCCATTGAGGACATCTGTAGGGCGGTGACATGGTCTTCGCCTTCCCCTTTTGTGAGGCATTATAAGTTGGATAGGTTTGCCTCTGCGGACGCCTCATTTGGCAGAAGGGTGCTACAGCAAGTAGTGCCACAGAGTGGGACACAGGCCCAGACTGTTTCCCTCCCATAGGGACAGTGTGGCTTTGGTATGTCCCATTCGTGGATTCTCCATCTATCATGCTGGAGAAGGGGCGTTGTCTTACCTGAACGCCTTTTCTCAGCATGTTGATGGAGAATCCACTCCCACCCCTTAGTGTCAGTCAGGTCCTGTATTAGGGGTATTGGAGCCAACACGTCGGACTATCGTCAACAGCTTCGCCTTCGTCGTGACTGGGAAGTCCTAGTCCAGGAGAGGCGTGGCAAAGTTTGACTGACTTAGTCTAATGGGCAGGAAGACAGAGTTAACCCATTCGTGGATTCTCCATCATCATGCTGAGAAAAAGCGTTCAGGTAAGACAATGCCTCTTTTCCTTCAAGGAAACTTCTATGTCTCTCATAGAACTGTGTTGCATTAAAGATGGAATCCAATTTATATCTTTTCATGTCCCAATTAATTAGGATCCCCTCCGGGACCAACCATCTGAAATTCACTTCTTTTTCATTTAATTTTATAGTCAAGAATTGATAGTATTTTTGAGAATCTCTTATCCTCCTAGGGATCTGTTTCAGGACCACAATTTCTTTTTTTCTATATATCAGTGGTTCATCTGTCACTCTTTTCAGTATTTCATCTCTTATTGTTTTTTTCACGAATCTAACATGTACCTCCCTAGGGACTCTATCTCTCCTTGCGTAGCTTGAGTTAATTCTATATATTTGATCCAACTCTCCTTCCATCTCATTCTTTTCCACTTCCAGCACTTCAGCCAACAAGTTAGTAATCAATTCTGTTAGGTCTTCCTCCTTGTCTTCGAGTATGTTCTGTAGTCTTAGAAAATGTGACACTTTTTCCATCTCCAGTACTGCGACTGTATCTTCCAAGCTTTTATTTGCCTGTGCTAATCTTTGATTCTCTTCTTTTATTTCCTCCATATTTTTCTCAGTTTCTTCTGATTTCTCTTCCATTTTCTGGATTCTTTTCTCATTCTTTGTAATCATTTGTTGGAAGTTTTCTAATTGTGAATTTATGTTGAAGACCTGCTCATTTATCTTATCCAAATTATTTCTTGTCTCCTCGTGGTTTCTTCTTGTGTCTTCTTTATGTGAGACAATTGCTTCCTGAATTGATTGCAATGTTGTTTGCATTTCCTTTTGAAAATTATTTGCTTTTTCTTGTTGAAGCATTGTTTCAATAGATCTCTGATATAATGGGCTGGGCGCCCAAGATGATGGTGCTGAAGCTGATTTTTTAGCAGTTTTAGCAAGGTTTGGGACACTCATTTTATATTTATCCCCCCCCCCCGTGATTTTATGATCAATCTGTTGTGCTACTTGGAAAGTATCCTTATCTGCAAAAAAAAAAATCTCATATTCAATACACATTACACAATTTAAATTTGACATCATGTTGTGTAGTTCTTATAGTTCTTGTCTAGTATGCCATAGAAGTTTTATGGTCCAGGTTTGTCCGTCCGTATCAGGTCTGGAGAGGCAATTGCAAAGTTTACTACATGACCAGAATCCAGAATCCAACAGTTGTAGATCAAACGATGTTTGTAATCCAGAATGGCCAGCAGGTCTTAAATCAATCCGCAAGACCCACCAAACCAGGAATAGTAAAAAACCATGTTGTCCTCTGTCTCTAGATGTTTCTTGAAATCCCAGATCAACCGATATTTGTAATCCACGGTGAACGATATATTTCCATATGCTCAATGATAGAATATCACATAGAGTCCTGCTTCTTTTTGCTTTAGCTGTTTGTTGCAGTTCTAAAAGTTTTCAAGGTCATCCAGTTGGTTGCTTGTGTCTGGGCTCTATGCCAAGTCTATCCCAGGCATAACATACTGAAAGATTTTATCTCCGTTTTATTATTCTCCCAAATAATAAAAGTTTAAAAGTTATTCATAAAATTAGTCTCATCCTACTATTTTTCAAGCACAAATTAATGATTTTCACAATTGTTCAAGTTTAGAAAAACAATGTCTTTATATTAATTCTGGTTTGTCATTCTGTATTCTCTGTTCCCGTACCTCTTAAAGTTTTCTTTCTGCCGCTTTTGTTTCTCTGGTAGGGTGGGGGAAAAGTCCCCTTCCTCCAGTCACGCCTGGGGAATTCTTGCCTTTGGGGATTTTGTCTGTTCCAGGGAATAGTATTAAAAAATGGTAGAGAGGAAGAAGATATTCTCACCCAGTTCCAAAACACGCTGTTATTAATCCACTTGTTAGGGCTAATCTGCACCCTTCCTGGCTGTCAGATTGCATAAATGCAGTCTGTCCTTTTTGTCGGTTTGGAGGGATTTCCTCGGATCAAACAGACTGACCGCCGCCTGCCCATGTTCAACGAGGGTCATCTCCTTTGTTATCGTCTCTCCGGGGTGACCTTCGGCCCTTTGGGGGCCCCTGGCAGAAGGAAATCAGCTGTGGGGGCAGAACTCTGTTTTTCCTACATCTGTATCACTATGACATCAAGCCGGAAGTTTGAAACCAGAAATCTTATAACTATTATTTTTTAACAGAAATCTCAATACGTAAATCCTAATTCTCTCAATCTATCCTCAAAGGATTTAATCCATTGATTTTCCTCAATGCCCATCACATTCATAAAGAATAATGTCCAGAACTGTATATTGTACTAATCATTGGAAAATGCTGTTTATGGAACCTAACTGCATTTGCATTTTTCAGAGTAACCTTATACTGCTAATTTATATTCAACTTGGTATCAACTACAGCTACAATTTTTTTACAGATAACTATTACTAGACAGTTACCATTCTGTATCTGCTTTTCCTAAGCAAAGAAGTTTGTTAGTTTGGAAAGAGTTATTCTCGATTTGTCTCTATTAAATGTATTATTTTACTTTTACTTTTACTTCCCTATCAGGATTATTTTAAAAATTAAAAAAAATTTGAAAGTTAGTACTAATACCTCCATCCATTTTGATGAGGAACAATTAAAGAGCTAAATATGAATTTAACTAAAAGACCTACCCCTGAGCCTATTATTTACTAGCTTGTCAATGAGCATATTAAATATTTTGCATATATTATGCCTGCATGTTCCTCTTATTCTACTATCTTCACTGAAGAGTTGATATGCTGATGCTTAGAAGTTATTTTATATGTGAAGATATCTGAAGGATCCCTTTTGTTATTCTTAGCATCTTTTGCCAAACTCTGCTCATTCTGCAACCTTTAAAATTCTGAACTGGTGATTTGTCCCATCTCTCTCTCTGTCTCTGTCTCTGTCTGTCTGTCTCTTTCTCTCTCTGTCTCTCTCTCCCTGTCTCTCTGTCTCTCTCTCTCTCACACACACACACAGATGCTTTTTTCAGATATGTAGTCAGCTTTTTAGGTAACAGCACTGTACAAATTTGTTCTAATTTTTTTGCCATAATTATTTGTGGTTGTGCTTTTAGTATCATTCTTTTATGATTTTTTCTTGCTTTTATGCTTTGGTAATATTAATGCTTTGAGTTCATTGAAATCCAGTTTTCTCAGAGTTCAGGTTAATGTATTTGACTACTGTCAGCTTTAGCTTTCCTTAATATCAAGAAAGCCAGTATTTCAGGGTCACTTTCCCAGATATTTCCACTATTTTCAATACTCAATAACTTTTCCTAACTAGTTAATGTCAAGCCAGAAATATTTATTATGCTTTAGGAGGACAAGTCAAAAAGAGAAATTAGGAGTTTCTCAGAAGGACCACACTTGCCAGAGTTTGTCTTTCAACAGATGAATATAAACACTAAATCATTCTGCCGCTGTTGATTTTGATGTCTCTTATTTAAGTACGATGAATTTCAAATGATATCCATTAACTAGATGAGAAAAAGTACCCACAACCTGAAGTCACTGAGGACTCAAGACTCATTTTGTATATATGTCTCATATATTTTTCAAATGAAAAATGGTTGGCTTACCATTTCTTAAGTTTAGCAACTTCCAGATGTGTTAACTTCAATTCCCTAAATTCCCCAATCAGCATGACTATTTCTAAGATATACATAGTTAGGATATGGAATGTAAAAAGCATAAACCAAGGATAATTTAAAATTGTCAAAATAGAAATAAAACATATTATATCTAATTTTATATTTTTAGGAATAAGTGAATTTAAATAGACTGGAATAGGTTACTTTAAATCAAATTATTATCTGATTTCTATCCAGGACATGAGACCATACAAAGAAGGACACTCAAAAAGGAAATTGCCAGGTATATCTCATCTATAACCCAATAAATGACAGAATTCTATTCACTATCAAAATTAGTGAGTATACAATGAACATCAATATTATACAAGTGTACATACCAGTAAAAAATTAAGGAAGACATTGAAAAATGCAATGGCAAATTTCAAGAAGTGCCAGATATAGCATCAATAAAGGACCTAATGCTACTAATTATGTTTGAAATGCAAAAGATGGAGAAATGGAGGCATATTCAATCAAAGGAAGCTTCATGGAATTAAATTTATAGGTGATAAATTAACTGAGTTTCTTTTATTATGGTCAATATTAGTTTTAAGCAATACAGGTTCTACACATGGATAATATTGGAGGAAGAACACTGGCTCCAATCAATTACATAATAGAAAACACAAGATAGAGCAATGTAAAGCTGTCATCAAGGCATTTCTACGTGTAGGATACAGAGTAAAACCAGGAATATTGTGTCAAATAGTAGGTGAAATTTGAAAATCGAAGAGGACAGTTGTACAAGCAAGATATAAGAACCATAGTTAAAATTAAGATCAATCTAAGGATGAAATTCAATATGCTTAAATTAAGCAAAAAGAAAACTGAGAAGATAAAGAAAATGAAATCAAAATGAAAAATATTTCCAAAATTTTGAAAATAATTTCCAAGATTATTCAGGTATCACATAATCAGAGAAAGATAGGGATGAAGTGCTGGGCAACAAAGAAGATATAGGACAACTAAGGGAAATTTCCAATTCCAACAACAAAGAACCAAGAAAGGGTTGACAATGAAGGGGGTGAACATAGATGAGCATACCAAGAAAAAAGATATCTTTTTAAAAAAGGTCAAAGAATTGACAGGAGAATATACTGTATATCTAAGGTAGAAATATTAAAGAGTAATCAAAGAAACATCCAATAAAGACCAGTGAAGTTAAAGAAAGATGGACTATTATCCTTTGAAATTGAGACTATAAAATTATTGCTCCTTGAGGCAATGCTCAGGAATAAAACTCTAGGAAAAAATATTATTTTCAGCAAAGTTGAGGAAATCTGAAAAAAGGCATAGATGACCAATATGGGATCTATTAGTAGAATGTCCTTTGGAGTTCGATGAATTATTGCTGGATAGAAATTAGAGTGATGAAAGTTTGTCTGTATAGATACAAGGAATTGAGCTCAATTAACTGGCTCCTAACTAACATAAATTAATGCCTTAAAAAGACTTGAAAAAAGGTATAAATAACATTAATGTAAGGACCACAACGATAACATTCTTAACTATGTTAAGATAAAGTGCACAAGACTATATCCTTACCATTTGCACATTTGTTACATATATATTAAAATTAAAATCTTACTTACTGCAAATTCTTTCTGTTTAATTAACACACATAGTGCACATGACATTTCTGGATATTATTTCCAGAGGTTAAATGCAAGCATTGTCTTTTTTTTTTTTTTTAGAGTAGGATTTTTCTTCACAACTTGTTATGTGCATCAAGGTCATGAACTTTAACTCATAGGGGCACTAGCAAAAAATGAAGTGGCTTAATGCTTTCCTTAAAGTGTCATTTCTTTTATACACTTTTTCAGATTTTGATAATTAATGGCTATTACATTCAATGTTAAACCAGTGCAGCTTTGCATGCCTCAATCAGACATGTTTTCTTAATTAAATCATTTCATTTTACCACAAAAGGAACTAGATTATAATGGCATTTTTTATTTTCTGGTTAATGAAGGATGAAATATTGTTTAAATAATTAGCAACACTGCTGGGACAGTAATTATACAGTTTGACACTCAAAAACTGTTCATCAAGAAGGACCAGTTCCAAATATGGGAAACAAACATAAAATTGACTATGTCTGCGGCATTCAAGGAAAATCAGTTGAAGATGTTTTACAGATGGCATCTTCCACCAGCAAAGCTTGCTAAGATGTTCCAGAACAACTCACCGACATGCTGGAAATGTAAAAAGGTACATGGAACATATTACCATCTATGGTGGACATGCCCCGTTGCAAAAAAATACTGGACTAAAATAAGAAGATGGATGGTAGAAATAATAGATCAACCTGTAGATTGGAAACCAGAGATCTTTCTGCTGGGTATCTTAAATAGAAAATACAGTAAAGAAATACGGTACTTAATCTTACACATAACAACGGCAGCAAGAATAGTCTACGCACAGTTCTGGAAAAATGAGAATACACCATCAGAGGAAGAAGTGATAAGGAAAATCTTAGACTGTGCGGAGATGGACAAATTAACAAAAGAGATAAAAGAAAGGGAAGACACAGAGTACTATGTAATATGGAATAAGTGGTATGATTGGTTGGAGACTAGAAATAACAAATGAAAATAAATGCAGAAAGGTCAAGAAAGGGAAAATGTGTGTATAATAATGTACAATAATGTATAGTAATAATATGTATTATTCTTAATATGAAATATAGTATGAATGAAGAAAATGGAAATAAGAAACAATGGGACAACAAGGACAAATATTTTTTAAAAAAGAAGAATAAAGGGGGAAAATGTAAATAACAGAAGATTACAGTTACGAAATTGCTGTTTAAAAAAAAAAAAAGGAGTATACATTGTATGTTTATGTGTGTTATGTTTTGTTGTCTTAAAAAAATAAAAAAAAAAAAAAAAAAAAAGAAGGACCAGTTCCTGTGCAGTTAAAATGTAGGAAATTTTCAATAATTTTCAAACCCAAATATACTGATCATGGATCAGTTAGACAAAATATTTAAATATGTAGAAGCCTATTTATGGAATAGCACAATCCAAAAATTTTCACTCAGACATAATATCCAGGGCGTGGGATAGGACTTCCCCCCCCTTAATAATAGGGTTCAGTCAGTTATTCTTTCAATGGTTGTCAGGCACTACAAGTTGCATTTTAAGCACTACAAATCATACTCAAAGTGTACAACAAACTTAGGAAAGGAAAACAAGAAAAAAAATATACAATTTACTTTGGGTAATCCAATTAAGCAGTTTGGCTGCCGTTGGAATTTGAAGTGAAAACTAATTTTGGGATTGCTACAAAGAAGGGGAATTCCATTATGTGAACAGGTTTCTTCTTGCACGATACTGGATTATGTCACTTAATATTATTCCAAATCAACACAAAACTTGATATGTTTTCCTGAAATATATTATCCTCTTTCAACCATCTATTAAGCACCATTTCTTCCAAAGCAACTAGACAAACACCATTCACAAAATTAGTAATTTAATAAATTACTTTTTAAAAAGAGATAGCATGGAAATCTGCATTACCCTTAATACAGTATTAAACTAGATTGGTTTCCAATGCAGATTATTAGGCAAAAGGACCAAGCATCTACTCTCGTTGAAGGAACCTTTTCTTCCAATGCAAATACCAGGAATGCAGACACCCATACTGATCTGGATTAACTTGGCAGTAAAAGTATAGGGTTAAAATTCCCTATATTTCTTTCTAGGTTATGTTCTGGGGACAATCTTTGCCCTGTATCTGTTATTCACTTATACAAAGCCAATTTCATAACTGCCAAATGCATATATGCTATTTTTTAGTCTTTTTTTGTAATATATTTTATTGATTTTTTTAAAAACATAAATCACTTAATAATTGGTGAACAGTGTGTTGTCTGGGTTTACATTTGTAAAACAATCACTAACAATTGATTTCTATAATCCATAATCCACATAATGATTTTAGTTGATTTCCTCTTTTCCCCAAAATGTCCTCTTTTGCAAACATTGAGTTAATACAACAGTTCTTATTGTTTTGATAGATAACAATTAAATATATATTTTTTCCCAATATTCCTAAAAATAATAATCACATTAATATAATATTTCTTTTCTATCCAATCATTTTGGTTGCCTCATCATAGATCCTGTTACAATCCTTATTTAAATTTGTTTCTCCCACAAAATTCAAAGTATTCTTACTGGTTAAGATTTTCTCAAAAATTAATTACATTTAAAAATTTAAGTCTATTTTTTCCATATGAACCATCTCAGCACTTTTACATTTCTTAAGGAATAGATAAAACAGTAAAAAGAAAGAAAGGAGAGCAAAAGTAAAGAAATATAAAAAATAACATACTACTTAAAATATATATCCCTCCTAAACTAATATATATTTGTTTCCAAGATTTCTTATTCTTTTTAACCATAATTAAAAATATGTTTAATCTTTAAATATTCCATTTAATACATCTAGTCATCTGGTCCTTTAACTCTTATTCAAAACATTTTTTCTTTTTTATCCATTATAATTTTCTTAAATTCAATCACATTTAAATATCTAAAACATTTCCTTTATCTAAGCCATTACAACGTTTTTATATTACTCATATCAAGAAATAGAATAAAAAAGGGGAAAAGGCATACTATATTATTTAAGGGATTCATCCCTCTTAGAATGACATATATATTCCAAATCTTTTCTATTTCTTTAATCATATTCAAACAAATGTTTCTTTTTAAAGTATTCTCTCTGGTCGGTCCCATCATCTATTTTCTTGATTTCCACTTTAGTCTTTTTCCTTTGCCCAGTATCTTTCTTGATCAATGTATTTTGCTGAGTCGAAAGGTCTTTCCGTGTGTTCATAAATGTTACTGTAGATATAAAAAGTAAATCAGGTGAAATGTCTTTGTACGGGGCTTTTGCCTTTCCATGTTTGTTGAAAATCTTTTTCTTTTTCTTTCTCTCCGCTTCTCTTATCATTTCCTTTCTCTCCGATGTTCCTGACATCTCTACAGTCCATTTTATCCAATCTGTTTTCTTGTCCTCGGATTTATTTTGTAGTCTTAAGGGATAAGTTGTTTTTTCCAATTCTTGTGAATTTTTTTCCACTAGGATTAAATCATGTTTCCTTGTTTTGTTAAGTTCCATCTTTAAGTCTCTATTCTCAATTTTGTATCCACTTATCTGTTTTATCTGCCCCTTCTCTTTTGTTGTTTTCTGGGATTTTTGTTGTTGTAGAGTTAACTTGGAAATAGATTGATTTATATTTTCAAAGTTATTTTGGATTTCTTTGTGGTTTAAAATAATTGTTTTTTGAATTAATTGCAGTATACTATATATCTCCTCCTGAGGAGTATTTATGTTTTCTTGATATGTTCTTTCTATATGCCTCTGATCCATGATGGCCAAGAATTTGAGTTTCTCCTTTTCTTTTCTCTGCAAATAGCTTTAGAGTCCCGGTTAAATAGATATTTGTAATCCAAAGAGTTCAAAAAGATTTTTTTTCTGAAGTTTATAATTCTCTCTTTGTCTACAGCCCAGATTATTGTCTTTTTTTGTCACAGCTGTTCTTTGTTATTAAAGCTTTAAAGGTCACAAAAACAGATTAGCTTTTCCCAGGTTTTGCCAAGTCTTATATAAAAGTCATAGCTGTCATAGTCTTCATCCACCACTAGGTGTCAGCATCTATTTGTTTTTCAATTTCCAAAATGAACAATTGTCTTTAGAATGAGAGTCTTAACCATTCAACAATTTTAGATTTATCCAAATTTAAGTTTTAAATTTCAGGTTTTATATTTATTTCACTTCCATATATTTTGATCCTCCATAAAAAGATTAATTCGCCGCTTCCGTTAGTATAAGGGTGGGGTGGAAATCCCCCTCCTTCCCTTTCGGAGGTATTTTGCTTCTTGGGGATCTTTTCCAGGAAATTAAATATAGAATAGAAAAGAGAAGATCAAATTCCTCACCCAGTTTCAAACACGCTGTTCACTGTTATGCTGGTTAGTACTTTTGGATTTCGGTTGCAAGTAGCTTGGGCTGGTCGATGAAGTATGGCCAGCCTTTCTCCTGTCGGGTTAGAAGGCTTTCCCCAAGTCGAACGGAACGACCACCACCGTTCCAGAATCGCCGGGGCACCCTTCTTTCTTCACCACCTCTCTGGGGCAATTTAGACCCATTTAGGGTCCCCTGGCAGGGCGAAATTAGCTGCGGGGGTGCAGAAAACCGCAAGCCCGCGACCGGTCACTACCACACAAAACCGGAAGTCCCCTATTTTATTAGTCTTTTAGTCTCTTTCCCAACAAAAAAAGAAGCCTTGTAGCATATTATCCCAAATATTTTGGGGCTTAGAATCCATGAAACTCTGTGCCACAAATAATAATCACAATAATAGTAGTGGCAGCAACAAGACTCACTGTAAATGGTAATCAAAAATAAAGAACAACATCATTTTGGTAGTTATTAATAATCAGGTAAATTAGCTTTTAACAAGCCTCTGGGGTTCTGATTATTGGTAGTCCTCTATTTATGACTAGTCACTTAATAACTGTTTGAAGTTATGATGGACTCCCCCACAAGGTAGTTACAACCCAAATTTAAAGTTCCGATGGCCACTCCTGCTCTGCAGTCATTTGACCACATTACAGGCACTTAGCAACCAGCCCACATTTATAGCTGTTTGTAGTGTCCCATGATCATGTAACTGCAATTTATGACTTTTTTGTCCGAAATGCATATTTACTTCTGGGTTTGTGGCAAAAACCCATACAATGTGGACAATGAATTTGCTTAACAATTGGAGCTTTCACTTAATGACTGTGGCATTCATTTTATGACTACTGCATTTGCTTAAGAACCACCACAAAAAAGGTCATAAAATCAGTCACAATCACATGAAGATCCACTTAATGACCGGCATGACTTACAACCATAATTCTGGGCTCAATTACAGTGTAAGTCAAGGAGGACCTGTAATTGGTATATCTTTCACATCCTAGAAGAAGACAATGGCAAACCTCTTTTTGTACTTCTGCCAAGAAAACTGCATGGACTTCTTAGCATCAAATTTCACAAGTTACATAAAATCTATTCCATTCTCATATAGGACAGTGCATTTACTTCACTCAACATAAGTAAAGGATAAAAAGCTCCAAATTTAGAAATTATCTTTTAAAACCAATCCAAAATGCATGAATCGCAGCAACATTCATTTATCATAAAGATGTAACTATATTTTGATTACAGAAAAATATAATACTAATTTGAATTTATTTGTATTATTCATTCCTTATCACAGGTTTATTTTTGAGCAACTGGAATACTAATATCAAAAATAAAATTATCATATTTTTGGTGACCAGCAAAATATGATTAAACAACTTATATGTAGTCATTGGATGGTCTACTGACTTCTACCTAAGAACATTCCTTTACTACATGTCAAAAATCATTTTCTTTATTTTAAGAGTGACTTCCAATGATTGTAGATACTGATGTTGACAAGAATACAGAATCATAAATTCCACAAATTTATAAATGCACTAATTCTACAGATAAATATTATTACTATCAATGTGGCAAATTCATCATCTTGAACTCTGATTATCAGAATATAAATGTGTAATAATTTGTGATCTTATTTTACCAGAGTACCACTGTTACTTTGAAAGCAGCCACTGATGGATAGTTGACTTCCAAGTACTACCCCAACTAACCCACTTGTTATCTTTAAAGCCTTACATTTCTCAGGACCAATCCCAATCCAGTAACAATTGGAAGAAATTGCTCTCACTGTATGCCTATGTTGAAGGATTGCCATATTGACAATGAAGCCACTTGTTCTCCACTGCTGCCCTCTTCTGTGTAACAGGATTTTCCTGAGGTTTTCACTAGCCTGAACCCTGTTCAGATTTGCCATTGGTTTGCCATTGTCTTCTTCTAGGATGTGAAAGATATACCAATTACAGGTCCTCCTTGACTTACACTGTAATTGAGCCCAGAATTATGGTTGTAAGTCATGCCGGTCATTAAGTGGATCTTCATGTGATTGTGACTGATTTTATGACCTTTTTTGTGGTGGTTCTTAAGCAAATGCAGTAGTCATAAAATGAATGCCACAGTCATTAAGTGTTTCCGCTGTTTCTCCCCCGCATGGATCGCCCTGCCGCCGCCACCGTTTTCCCCCTGCACGGATCGCCCTGCCACCGCCGTTTGGAAAATGCCTCTGCTGCCCGGATCGGCCATGGGGGGGGCACGAAATCACTCTGCAGCCCTACATCCGCGTGGCAGAGGGTTTTTCCAGACCTCTGGAGCCCGGATCAGGCCGCTGGCATGCCGCAAAATCATCCCACAGCCATGGATGTGAACTCCAGAGGCTTGGAAAATGCCTCTGCCGCCTGGATCGGCCGTGGGGGGGCGCAAGATTGCTCTGCAGCCCTAGATCTGTGTGGCAGAGGCCTTTTCCAGGCCTCTGCTGCCCGGATCGGCCATGAGGGGGTGCGCAAAATCGCTCCGGAGGCTTACCTGGACTCTTGCTGGCAGCTGCCTCCACCATCCAGCCTGGATCCGCCCAGTTCTTGCAGCTTCTCCAACTCCCAGTGCAGAGTGAGAGCGCAGGCGCATGTAGAGAGGCAGAGGTGAGCAGCCTGGCCCCGCCTCTCTCTGGGGCAATGGCGCACATGCCCACAGGGACGGCTCCGCGTTCTGCCTGTGGCACGCGTGCCATAGGTTCGCCACCACGGGCTTAGTGGATATAAGCATATCAGGTGATGTGTATTTGTGTAATGAGGGAGGATGTGGCCTAAGGTAGGGGTCCACAACCTCCGGTCCATTCACTGGAACCGGGCCGCGGAATACTAGCAGCTAGCAAACAAGTGAAGCCCCATCCTCTGGATGCAGGCAGCACATGAAACCACGCCCCTTCTGATCCGTGGAAAAATCTTTCTCCACAAAACCGGTCCCTGGTGCCCAAAAGGTTGGGAGCCTCTGGCCCAAAGGAGATCAATACCCTATGTCAAGATGCGCATAATTATTAGGCAGCTTCTTTTCCTCAGGCAAAATGGGCCAAAAAAGATATTTAACTGACTCTGAAAAGTCAAACATTGTAAAAAGTCTTTCAGAGGGATGCAACACTCTTGAAATTGCTAAGATATTGGGGCATGATTACAGAAACATCAAACATTTTGTTGCAAATAGTCAACAGGATCGCAAGAAATGTGTTGAGAAAAAAAGACGCACATTAACTGCCAAAGATCTGAGAAGAATCAAACGTGAAGCTATCAGGAACCCATTATCCTCCAGTGCTGTCATATTCCAGAACTGCAACCTACCTGGAGTGCACAGAAGTATAAGGTGTTCAGTGCTCAGAGACATGGCCAAGGTAAAGAAAGCTGAAACCCGACCACTACTGAACAAGATACATAAGTTGAAATGGCAAGACTGGGCCAAGAAATATCTGAAGACAGATTTTACAAAGGTTGTATGGACTGATGAGATGACTGACTCTTGATGGATCAGGTGGATGGGCCCGTGGCTGGATCAGTAACTGGTACAGAGCTCCATTTTGACTCAGACGCCAGCAAGGTGGAGGTGGGGTATTGGTATGGGCTGATATTATTAAAGATGAGCTTGTTGAACCTTTTCGGGTTGAAGATGGACTCAAAATCAACTCACAAACCTACTGCCAGCTTTTAGAAGACACTTTCTTCAAGCAGTGGTACAGGAAAAAGTCTGCATCTTTCAAGAAGACCATGATTTTTATGCAGGACAATGTTCCATTGAAGTATTGCACTGTGTGGCTAGCCAGTAAAGGCCTTAAAGATGAAAGAATAATGACATGCCTCCCTTTTTCACCTGACCTAAATCCTATTGAGAACTTGTGGGTCCTTCTTAAAGGGGAGATTTACGGTGAAGGAAAACAGTAAATCTCTCTGAAGAGTGTCTGGGAGGCTGTGGTTGCTACTACACAAAACGATGATCTATGTTTGTTTATCAATGCGAACATGTGAATTTGCTACAAGAATGTTACTGTTATTTAAAAAGATGCTTCTTTTATTTACTAATTGTGTCCTGAGATATGTGATAGACACCTATAAGGTATAACTTAGCTGGTCCAGGAGGCATGCCAGAACTGCTGATGTATGGGGTTACTCATGTAACAAAGAAGAGATTGAAATAAGATTTAAGTAATAGTATAGTAAGCTAGCTTGAACATGAACACAAAGCATACACAAATTATATCCTATTACAATTTATTTGAATTTATGCTTTAAAATATATTTCTTTTAATCCATGGCAGCTTTGCAAAGGACTAACAATAATGGAACATCTCAAAATTAAATAATCCAGTCAATAAACAAAATATGAACTTATGAACATCCATCAAGAAAAATATATAAACCATGCAAATAATAAAAGATTAAGACAATAAGTAATAGAAACTATGTAGTTGTCATCCAAGACCAATTTAAGGTAATTCAATTGTCTTAGATATCATGGAATTAACCACATATTTTCTGCCTAAATTATTACCTCTCTTAATTAATTCTTATTGATGATAAATAATAATTATTAAATTATTATCTAAAAATTAAGTACAACTTTTAAAATAAATCTGTGCAAGCTATAGTCCAAACCAAACTGGAATTATTTATCTTTTAAGAACTATATATTAAAACAAGATTTGTGTGTACTTTAAAGAATGTTCCCAAAATCATTTTCTAATGAAACACTGTAGATACACAAAATTATACATGTATGTGTGTGTATTTGGAGATAGAGATGTAAATGATATATAGATATAGATTGTTTCCAAGGTAAGAATCACAGTAGCCAAAGTTCACATCCCCCCCTCCAGCGCCTACTGTAATTTTTTACAATCACAATAGCATTTTCTTAAGGGAACTGAAAGAACAGACTTTTGTTTTTCCCATTTTCTTTCTTAGTCTTCTGCTTTGCTTTTAATGTGACACCTAAAATAGCAGATGGATACCGTACAGGAATTACACTGTTCTACTTAAATCTGTTCCATATTACTGTAAAACCAGAGAAGCAGAATCCTAAGGACCTTTTGCAATGAAATACGAGAATATTGATCTACTGTTGTATTTGGTGTTGTTTATAATGTGGAAAACTTATTTCAAAAATACTATTCATGTGCATCCATAATGGAAAACTCATATAACAAGTTTGCTTGATTAGATTAGTAAGTAAGCAATGAAGGTGCCAAAGGTATTGACATTTTATCAATGGGATCAAACAAGTTCCTTCAGCTGTCTGTCTGAACACTTTGAGACCCATTAAACTTAGTAACCAGTGTAGATTGTTTTGTTAAAGTTACATTAATATCTTAAGGCATTTTTACCACTGACCCTACATCTATAATTATTTGGGTATTCTCAAAATATTTCAGTATGGATGTACAAACAACACCTTTTTTAATTGGAAAAACTGAATCAAAGTTAAGTATATATAATATTTTCTTCAGCATTGGCATTTCAATTTCCTATACCAAAATCTAGAAGTTTGACATAGATTAATTTATTTCTAATTCAAAATCAATAATTTATATAGGGACCAGGCTCAGCAAATTTACAGGTACGTTGAATACAAGAATGCACTTGCAAATATTAGCCACACAAATAATGTAAAATCTTTCATTTCCTGGCACTATACTTCTTAATATAAATAAATTAAGATGAAACTAACCTTTAATTTGTCATAGCGTTCACTTAGAGCTGCTACTTGGTGATCACGATGCCTCCCAACCAGTTTACACAAGGCACAGATTAACTGGTCATCAGTCACACAATACATGTTAACTTTCTCATCTTCATGCTCCAGACACATCAATCCTCTGATATGTGAATCAGGAATAGGCTCAATCAAACGGTGTCCAGTAAATGGCTTCTTGTTTGGATGAGTTGTTTTTAGGCACTCCTCACAATAGGATACCTCACAAGTTACACAGGTCTTGATTGCCTCCTGAGCAGGATCTTGGTCACAGAACTGGCAGAGAACTTTTTCACTCGATGACATGCTGTTGCTGTCAAAAGCTCGTTCTCGGCGAGTTTCACTGGGAGAATTGGGCCCACTCACAGAAGCTTTCTGAAATCTGTCTATAATATTCTGCAGTGTGACGTTGCGCTTCAGTCCGTCTAGACCCCGTTGACTGAGGGTGATGACATAACGACAAGTGGGGCACTGGAAGGCAGTGATAGATTCCACTGATTCGTTGGTAGCACACTGGGAGACCAAGATGCGATGTGCACAGTTGAAACAGAGACTGTGAGCACAAGGAAGCAACAATGGATCCTCAAACAGCTCCAGACAGATAGGGCAGGTGAGTTCCGACTCCAGTGTTTCCATCTTCAAGCAAAGGTTTCTTGTGTCATCAGCAAAATCCAGGGAAGCCAATCAGCTATCTGAAAGCATAGTATAATATTCAATTAGACTGAAGAGGAAATTCTGTTTCGAATGTCTGTTTCAAGTTATATTTTTACAGTTATTCAGCCATATTTTCATGCTGAAGATGACATGTTTTGAATCCATCTATGTATTGAAGATATTTAAAAACCGTTTTTCTTGGATGTTTCCCTAAGCTTCTATTTCTATCTTTTACTGCAAGAAATCCAGACATTTGATAAACTTTTACATTATTTAAGAACTATACTGCAATGCAATAAAGACAGACAAATACTCATCACAATGAAATCTGTTATTTCAATTCAACTCAATTGCACTATGAAATCAGCTAATCCCCCCCCCCCTAGGAATAACACTGGAATCAGAAATGTGTCCATTCATTGACTGTTTATATCTTAAATTACAACTTTCGGATTCCATATTAATTTGCATTTGCAAAGGACAATGGTCACTAGCTTGTGAGTGTGTCGTATCTGTCTCAAAAAGAATTTGTGACTATAAAACAAAATAATATGCAAACATTTAGAGCAAATAAAGAGTGAAATGAAATAATATGTTGAAAGATATAAATTAGAAGGAGGAAAACTCATAATAATAAAAAGTGTGCTTCAGTGAGTCAGAAACCTGGCAAGAATATCATGTTATTTGCTAATCAGAGAACTTTTTAAAAAAGAAATCTCAGTTTGTCTTATTTTTTGGTTTATTACAGGTAAGGAAGTGCCAAGAATTATTGTTCTTTCCAGCCACAAAGTACAAATACTGTTTTACTGTGTAAATATTGTTTTTAACAGCGTTGCTGGTTAGCTAAAATGCAGTGTAAGTTGACAATTACTTTGCTCAGCAAGGAATTCAGGAACATGCAGCAGCCATTCCACCCCCTAAAAAAGATCAGTCCCCGAAACGACTGAAACTACTTTTCATTTCCTCTTTCACTGAAGATGTTACATGAAATGATTTTGAAAGAATTGCCCTACGTTATGCTTCTTCCCTAAGCTCTTGTCAAGATCTTGAACTGTTATAAGTAGACAGATCAGTGAACCATAAGCAAAAGCTCTGCTTCACATTTGCAGAAATCTACTTCTTAAGAGTACAGTCCATTTAAACTCTCTGGCTCGTAAAAAAGGACAGCTTCAGATGACCCAACTGTGTACTCTGTAAGGTTGCCCTATTGTGTGAATATCTCTCTTTTTATTCCCCTAAAATTAACACAGAAATCTTGATTCATAAAGAATGAAGGGAACTCTATGCTCATTAGCAAGCTTTGGAGCTAAATCTCTTTAACAACCAGTATTTCCCCACAATTAAAGTGAAGGATGCAGTTTCAGGGGCGGCAATGCCATGTGTAACTATACTAAACCAGAATAGCAAAAAAAGTGTTCAACAATGGAGGACAGTTGAAAGTCAGACTCTAATGCTTATTCATAGTTACCTCATGATGAGGGCAAAAATTAGCTCCAGAGGGACATGAAAAATGTGCCATTGGATTTCACACTTATTCGCCAAAAAGTTAGAGAATCTCAAATAGCCTCCAGTATGGATAACACTAGATTCAATAAACCTTATGTTGTCTGCTTTATTCATTCCCCACTTGTTATTTTAACACTCCAAATCTCTTCCATAGAAGTCTTTAACCATATAAACTGGAAAAATCATTTGAGTGTGGAGGGAAGGGTAATCAATCAATGGGGGAGATAATATAGCTTTCTAATTAAAATAATAAGACATTCTTGAAATGATGCAAATTTATGGCATAGTGACTTTTAGTAATCCCATATTGATGTCTTAAAGTAGCTTATTATTCACTGAATTACAGATTGGATCAGTTTCATGAGAAATTTGTGCAATAGTGTAATTGTATAGTGATTTCAATGGTATAACAAAACTGAATTAACAGCAATAACTCTGAATCTAGATATTATGAGACACAGAATGTAATCTACAAAAAAAAGCAAATATTTCCAAGTGTTTCTTTAAAAGACCTCTTAGGTAATCTGGGATCTCAAAGAAAATTCTACTAATGGAGGTTTTACATAACTTATAGTGTACCGAACAAATACTACATGGTCTAGTATTTAATATTTATTTCTGTAGTTCATTTTTCTGCCAAAGGTTCATCTGCCAATTGGATTGTCAGTAATAACCATCCTGTATAAAAAGTCATTTCTCTTTCAGTGATGCTCTTGCATTTACATACAAATTAAATAAGGAAAAATATTTTTCTGAAATCTATATATGTATATGTCTTTTTCTCCCTCTCTGTATTTATACGTCTCACAGAAAGAGGGGTGGAGAGAGAAAGAGAGAGAAGTAGATACATAGGCTTCCTTTATAAAACATTACTCTTCTACATACAGAATTGTCTTTCTATTTTGTACAGCTACTTGTACAGACTTTTATAGCCAAGCAATTAGGAAACTACGTCAAGCAATTAATTGTTCTGCCTAGAGGAATGGATCAAAAAAGAAAAGTTAGTGTCTCTAAAGTGGATAAATACACTAGACTTACAGAACAATAAAACCAGCTCTCTGTTGGTGCATCAAAGAAATTAAAAACTGCAACAACATTCAGAACTAACCTTTTCCTTAGCCATTACTGAGGACTGACTTTAGCATTCAGCAGACAGAAAAGAGGCAGTGCTGTACAGTGTGGTCTGGCTCCTAAAACAAGCCTGCTGGAGTTTAAAGTAAAATGTGCTGTCCCATACTTGACTAGAAGTGAGTTTCAGCTTCCAATCAGCTTCTGTATGCAAAATGCATGAATAACAGGCAGCAAAATATATGGCCCCTGCCCTGCCATCATAGTCACCTCAAAAGGAAAGGATCCAAGCATTTCAAACACATTGCTGTACATTTAAGTCCAAAGTTAATTTCCTCCCACCCAAATGATCTGGTTACTAGATGTGCCAAGAAGTACTTTAAAGACTATAGTAATGTTTCTTAAGCCATAAAAATCATTTTATAGAGGTTTGGTTTTTTTTTAAAAAATATACGTTTACCATAAATACTAATAAGAATGATTTCTAGAAATAACTAAAATACATCCCTAATTACTATGCAAAGATACAAGCCCATTCAAAGATAGATATTAAATCACATGTTCAAGCAAACATGTTAAGAGTGATATTACAAAGCATGTCAGAGAACCAGTAATAAAAAAAATCCTAACAACATCCTAATATTAAACAACCATTTTAAACAAACTTAATATCAGAGATACATTTCAGGTATCTAACACAGGTCTCCTATGGGATTTCAAGTAATTGTAGATTTAAAAAATTACAGAAAAATAAACTTAATGTCTTATTTAATAACTTTAACAAGGAATTATATGCCCTACAGACATCTGTAGCCCAACAGCTTTTCTAAACTCCATTAAGTTTATTATCAAAAATCTGAACACAATATTATTCACATAATCACATTTAGAAATATTAAAAAGCTCTTTTGAACTAGCTCACCTTTCTATAAAATAAAAGCAAAGTTTACAGTCAAAAGAAATAAAGCTTACTCAACCCATTTTTGCAAATTTGTTTTTAAATTTTACAAATTTGTCTATGTTGAAAATCTCTTCATACTATCAGCTGCACATTACACTGTATATACTCACCAATGGATTTCGACCTGAATATTGTAGCTGAAACATTGCTGATAAGTGAGCACGCTGATTCCTTGTCAGAAAGTGAAAAGCCGAGAGAGAAAAGCCGAGAGAGATACAGTGACCTCCTCTACTTGCAGTAATTCCAAGCTTTTAGCACTGTGAGTAACTTGGAGACAGTTGATATTGAAGCACAACAGGAAAATCTATTCTACAATTCCAGGAAAGCCAGCTCCACCTAATCGCCGCTGTAAGAGTTTAAGGACTAAAAACTGCTCTGGAAGCAGGCTGGCTTTTGTTAATGACATGAAAGCAAACTCTTCTCTTTCTTTTTCAGTATTCAGCACCTATCATGTGAGAAAGCAGCAAGGGTCAGATTCTCTAACTATGCATCCACAGAACCACCCAACATTGCTTGTAATAAGGCCACTGGGCTTGGCAGCCGCATTATTTGAACAAGTAAAAGCTCAGCCTGCTGTGTAATTAATCCAGGGTTGAATAATGAAGTTCCCATACCTATAAAAGAAAGTGACCTGAACCAGCAAACTGTGTCACATGGCTAACATGAAGGAAGAGCTAAAACTTATTGAATAAAACCTGCATGATCCATATTTGAAGTTTTTCATATTACTACATTGTTTGATTGGTTCCTTCTAAATACTGGTCAGCCAGTTGGAATAAAAGTACTGTAATACACATTAAGTAATGGTTTATTCTTTCTCAGTAATGCCTTTCCAGGCACCTTAAGAACTCTCAGTGTGATTATTCCCTAAAAGCAAAGTATTATTGATTATAACAAGTTAATCAGAAATGCTACATTTTTAAAGCATTTAAAGAGCATGGATTTGCACTTGCTGAAAGCCCCCATCTAACTGTATCTTTCTCTCTTTTTTTAATCACTTAACTTTTAAAGACTTGTGCTTTACTGTAAAACAATTGAAATTTCTAGTTAGTCAATACTACTGTTTTATTAATATCTTTAATAAACCTCATAGGAAAAAAGTATCACTTCCTGACATTTTGCTACATATAAATACCTGACTTTTAGCTTTCAATGAAGGCATTAAAAATTCATGTGAAAGTGGAAGTTGCCGGAACAAATTGCTTTCTTGGCTTCCACTTTGTATATGCAATGATTTTTTAATGTTGTTACTATTAAATGAAAAACACATTGCATATTTAAAAGGGACTCAAATCATCATTCCATTTGCTCTTCATCCCAGAGAGAAGTTTGAGTTTTATTTGCTTTGCAGGCTAATTTATTTTCCCTCATCATTTCCTTTTTTACATAAAGGTTAGAATACTGTGACAATAAGAGAACCATTGTTTCTACAGGCAAAACCATGACATTTATGAAGAATTGTTTGAAATAGCACTGGCGTAGTAGGAATACATGAAACTGATCTCTGGTTTTTATTGTCATTCATACATGCACAGAGAGCTTTGAGAGACAATTCCCCCCCAATGTAATCCAGTAAGTGAATGTAAGAAGCTTGAGGGAATAAGCATTTCCTGATCTGTATGTTAAAGCGTTAAGAAAAGAGAGAGAATAAACTAGAGCTAAAGCTGTTTCCAAAATTTTAATACAAGATTGTTTTAAACCATTTATTAGACCATATCCTGTTTCATCACATATAAAAATAAAAGCACAACTCATGACACAATGTGAAATCACCATAGGAACAGCCAATAAATGCACCATTTATTTAAACACACTCCCCAAAGGGTAGGATCACACCACAGAGAACTGATTCTTCCCTGTTTTAGTTGTGTCTGAGAAAAGAACATCACCTTGGGTAAAAACAGCAACACAGCAGAAAACCTATCACAGAGTTTGATTTTTGCTATCAATTACTCCAACACAAAGATAGGTGAACATATTTTCATGCTTTCCACTTTAGAAAAGTAAGGTTTTAAAGTAGGAAAACTTTTTATCAAAGTGATCAGCATGACCCCAACATTATAGGAGCACACTAGATCTTCATCTTCTTCTGATTTTCAACTTTCTTACAATGTGTAATTAGCGACAAGCTTATTTCTCACACTAAATTTTTGTGCATATCCAACTGAAAACATGGCAAGTATTTGTTGTAAACATATCTTTCATTCAGATATATTAATAAGAAACACTGATTAAATTAAGTAGATACTTAGTAGCAAATCCTGATTTGGCCCTAAGATTTCTTGGCTGAAGAGTCAAATTAACTTTTGCGGCATTATTCCATTATCTTGGTCTATCATACCCAAATGGTGGTTCTGTTTCTGATACCACTTTCACTTTGAATATACTGTGCATGGGAGGGATTTTTTGCAACACAAAATCATAGTTTCCACACTGGAATAATCACACTCTTTCTCTGGTTTTTGGCTGTATCTACAAGAAAACAGGTTCACTCTCCCATGCTGATTTCCTGGATTTTTCAAAGGTCTAAAAAGTGACTTTTAAACATATGTACTGTACATGCTTGCTTAAGTGATTCAATGGTTTCTGCAAACAAGTTATGATCTGTGTAAACAACTCTTTCAATTTTAGTCTCTATGAATTGCTACTAAGAACAAAGAATCAACTCTTAACATTTTTTTAGTGCACCATATCAAAGAGCACTGCTTAGTCCACCATATCAAAGTGTCTTTTGATTGTTTAAAACTAGACAGCAGCCACAAAAACATCTGATCAAGCTGATAACTCCCTACTCAAAACTAACAATCACATATAATTTCACATTTAGCATCTACAGTACATGCAGACTACACTTTTATTCATGTTGAATTTATAACATTTTTCAAGCTTGTTTTCTCAATGACTCATGCAGTCTAGTATGATTTTAGCTTAACTTCATGGTGTAACTCAGGGGTCCCCAATCTGTGGGTTGCGGCACTAGTGCAGCAGCCGGGTGCAAAAACAGGCTGCTGCCGCACCTCGGGCTGTGAAAACGGGCCACCGCTGCTCCTTGGGGCACAAAAACGGACCGCTACCACCGCCGTGCCTCAGGTCGCAAAAACGGGCCACCGCTGCCACGCCTCGGGGCGTGAAAATGGGCCGCCGCGCATCGGGCACGGAAACAGGCCGCCACCGCACCTCAGAGCACAGGAATGGGTCACCACCGCACTGCGCGGTGCAAAAATGGGGCGCCACTGAGCCACTGCACCATGCAAGAATGGGGCAGGGCTAGTACCACACGGGCGCTAGCCTGGTCCCATTTGTGCTTGCGGCCCCGTGCACGTGCATGTGTGCGCACGTATGTAAATTGCTTCCCCCTCCCTTTTCCTCCGGTCTGCCAACCGACAAAGGTTGGTGACCTCTGGTGTAACTAATACAGGAATTGAAAGTTGTTATGTACCAATTTCATCCTTCTTCGCTTTCTCCTTTGTCATGATATCCACAGTTCTACAAAATAAACATCTGCAATTTTTCATGAACAAAAGAAGTTGAAATAAACTATTTTTATATATTTATTTATTGAATTTAAATGCCACTCATCTTGTGGTTCTATAATAAAAAAGCCTGTAATTGCTGGTTCTTAATAGTGTATTCTTTAAGATAAAGTTGTGCACACTTCATAATAAATTTAATTTATTTATGTATTAATAATATAAGATACAAAAATACAAAAGAAAATAATAGGAAAGGTAGGAGAGGGAAAAGGGAGGGGGAAAGTGTGGGAAAAAGGGGAAAAAGAAAAAAAAAGGTATTGACTTCCAACTCCCTTTGGTGCAGTAGAATAACATAATAACATCAAACCTCAACTTTTTACTTTTACATAATAGTATAAGCTAGCCATTTCTATAACAACAAACCTATCTAATCGGTAAAACCCAAAATCAAAGTTTCATTTTTAACCCTAATTCTAACATTTTAATCTTTCCTTCAAAAAAGAAAATGGTCTTAACCTTAACCTTCTCTCTTCTTCGTTCCACCTTTGAATTGGAAGTCAGTCATATCCAGGATTGCTATACAGCAGGTGGATATTTAATCTTTTCATAATCTACTTCACAGAATTTACATTATCAATATGAAAATCACATTTACACTTCATATTACCACAGCTTTGTCACGACAGCAAAAGCCTTCTGAAAGTCTGTCATATGTAACAGATTTTCTGTTTTTATGTCCCTTCACATGTTTGCAGACCCATAACAATTTTACTATGATTTTCCTTAATGCAGGATACAAAACATGACTTTTATCTCCCTTGTAAGAAAGGAAGAAGAGAGCTAGTTTGATGTGGTGGTTAAGGTGCTGGCCTAGAAACCAGAAGATTATGAGTTTTAGTTCTACCTTAGGCATATAATCTAGCTGGTGACTTTGGGCCAGTCACTCTCTCTGTCTTACCCACCTCATAAGGTTAGGTTGAATGGGTCAAACTATATATCCTGCCTTTCATATGTATCTCCAATCTATATATCCTGCAAAGGAAGAAAGGGAAGGAGGGAAGGAGGGAAGAAGGGGAGGCGGAAAGAAAGTCTAATAACGTCAATGTACTTTCTGGAAAATTGCATTTGAAGACAATCATGTCCTGTGGATATATAATGTACTCCCATTTCATGGTTCTTTACTATTTGGGGGCATATGTTTAAATTTAACAGTTGTAATAGCACCCCAAAGGAAGAAATTGCTTGCATAATAGAAGCTTCATTGAATCTTATGTAACTAGTCTGAAATTACAGAAATACTTCATTTGTAGACTACAGACTAATAAATTATAGTTGTTGTCTTTCTCCTGATAGAGACAGAAGGAATCATTAAAAGTCCTATATACTGTAGACATCCTGTGATGGGGAGCAGTTACTCTCCATATATTTCCAATATAGAACATCGTATGAGCTGACATTGGTCTATCAGGAATATTTTCCAAATAGTTTATGCCTTGGGCCATGTTTCCCATATTACAGGAATTATCAGCCCAATTAAATGTTTAATTCAAAGTTATTTTAGCAACATAGTGTTATCTGTATTGATATAATTACACAATGTAATCACTTCAGAATCTCAGTATCAATCTGGGAATGGAGGGTGGAATGAATGTCATGCTTTTATTTGTTCCTTCTTGCTTTGACACCCAAAAACTAGAATTGCATGCCAGCATACATTGCTCCTATTGCACTGAGATGCAACAAATTCCTTTTTAGATCTATGGCTTTTCTTCTGCTTCAGCTTAACATTATTCTCAGTGGAATAAGGCTTAATATCTTAATATGACTCAGTCTGACCTATGATTTAATTATTTGAAGCCTATATTACATTTTTATACTTATATTTTGTTATTGCCCATCCATGTGCATATATATTTTAGGTAGATATATATGGATAATTAAGTTATCCTTACATATCCAAGATAATTACCGCCCCAATTAAGGTAAAAATGTAATTATCCAACAAAATTGTCACTAAATAATCTTAAGACTTATTAAACATTTATGAGGATTGTTAAATCATGCAACTATTTTTACACACAAAAAAATCCAGAAATATCAAATAGCATCAAGATATAGCCATTTCATGGCTGGAAATTAAATTGAAATTATTGCTATAAATAGCTTTGTTTGATTGTTGTGAGCCACCCAGAAAGTTGAGAGACAGGCAACATACAAGTTTAATAAAGAAATTGTCAGATCCCCAAAGAAATGTATTACTATTCTTTCTAAACTATACATGCTTCTATAACCATTTTTGGGGCCTGCCATTCTGTTGGGAGGAGGGATTCCATTGCTTTGCCCATGCCATACTGCTCTTCCCCCAGGGCAGGGGCCGGCAACCTTAAACACTCAAAGAGCCACTTGGACCCGTTTCTCACAGAAAAGAAAACACTGGGAGCCACAAAACCCTTTTGACATCTAAAATGAAGATAACACTACATATATCCTTTTTTACCTTTATGCTATGTATAAAAAAACTATAGTGTGTTGCATTTATGAAATCAATGAACTGCTACAAAGAAAATAAATTTTTATGCAGGAGAAAAGGGGAAAAAAAACCTTTCTCCTTCATCCCAACAGGTGAAAACAATTTTAGTAGCTTATCTATCATCTTTAAATACAGCATAATTATCCCCATACCTCATCTCTTAATTAAAAAAAAATCAAAATATTTCATTAAACGTTCCTTTACTAAAAGTCCAGTAAGGACAACATATATTTATATTCTCTCTCTCTCTCTCTCTCTCTCTCTCTCTTCTCCCTCTCTCTCTCTCTCTTTCATCTCCCTCTCTCTCCCTCCCTTTCTTCTCCCTCTTTCCTCTCCCTCTCTCTCTCTTTCTCTTTCCTCTCCCTCTCTTTCTTTCTCTTTCCTCTCTCTCTCTTTCTCTCTTTCCTCTCCCTCCCTCTCTTTCTCTCTCTCTCTTTCCTCTCCCTCCCTTCCTCCCTCTCTCTCTCTCTTCCTCCCTCCCTTGCTGCGTCTCTGCCACCAATGTAAGCCCTGCATGCGGGGAAAATCCAGCACTGGGGACTAATTGTTTACCTCTTCCGGGCGATGGGAGAGAAGCGGGCCGATCGCCTTCCCGGCAGCCGGGACTCCAGCGCGCCTTCCCAGCCAGCGGAGCCAACAGTAGTGCCGGCAGGGGATCGCAGGGGCTGCGCTCCCTCGGGGCCGCAGATTCTGGGAGGGCTGGCCCGCTCAGCGGAGTCTCCGGCGGCCGCTCCCAGGGGGGATCCCGGGGCTGTCCCACACGGCTCCCCGACCACGTGTGCCTTGGATGGAGCCAGCCTGGGAAAGCGACTTCCTGGCCGCGCTTCTCCCAGGGGGTGGGGCGCCCGGGCGCAGGGTCAAGCCGAGAGAGAGAAGGGAAGCGCAAGTGCCTCTCTTTGTCTCTGTCTCTCTCTCTGCAAATGGTGGAGGAGGACTGGAGCCGCAATAGAAGGCTGAAAGAGCCGCATGCGGCTCCAGAGCCGCGGGTTGCCGACCTGTGCCCCAGGGGAAGGAATGCGGTCAAATACCATCACCCTTATATGGAAGATGGTTTGCGCTTGGAGCCGGAGGGAAATGAAACCGAGAGAGACCTTGAAGAGCACGCCAAAGTAACCAGTTACCAAAATAATATACCACCTGTGGATTGGCCGAGATTCAAATGGAGAGTGGGAGTCTGGGGGGAGGAGTAATGAATACTGCTTTTGATATGCTGCTTGCGCGGGCTATTTCCTCAGACCTCCCTTTGCTTCCTTGCTATCACTAACTCTCAGTAAAAAGTTCCTTTTGAGACAATGCCTGTTTCAAGAGTTCTGCTTTCTTGGGAGACCTAGTTGAGGCAGGTCCTTACAGTAATGTTATGATTTCTCAGGCTTTTAATCCATCTTTCCTTTAGATAAACAGGTAATGCTCAATATATTTGTGCCCACAGAGGGAGAGCTGATGAAATGGGTTACAATGAAGCAGTAGTTTCCAGAAAGGGATTCAGGATAAGAGGCAGCCCAGCCCAGAGCTAGATAGCAGACAGAGTAAGAATAGCCACTCCCTGGAATTTCCCAGAGTTAGGGTGAGAATAATAAGGGTTCAGTCTGGCAAGATTCTGTCTATTGTGTGTAAACAAATAAAGAACTGAACTTTGGTTGGATTCCTATTTGTTGTTCTTGGACTTAGTCTGGTAGTACTGTTCTTTATACAGAAAGTTATGAACTAAAGTTAAGTTTTTATAGACTGTACACTTTATAATAATCTTGCAGACTTCCCCCTACTCTGACATATTACTTTGCTAATAATGAATTTTACAAGGGGATCTGGATAAATATGTGTAAACATTGGACTTAAAATTTGCAGGTAATTATTGAAATGGTATACCATTAATGAACCTAAGGCAATCAAACTAAACCTAAACTTTATTTTGAGAATAATCAGTAACTCTTTAGCATTTGACAAAAACAAAAAAGCAAAAACCTTGAAGTAAACAAAAATATATGCTCTAAACTTATTCTCAGTGAAAACATAAGTGTTAATTGTCTATATTCTTTGCAGCCAGTTACTAAACTTTTATGACTCCCATAAAAACAAAAAAATGTTGAAAGACAGATAAAATCAAGTCGTTGACAATACATTTCCCTATAAACCTCCACAGTTGCACCCCAAATTAACATATTAGTTTTACTGATTGCTAATGAATTTATTGGTAAATATTATACGTAGCCCTTGATTAGTGACTGCCTTATTTAGTGACTATTTGGAGTTGCAATGGTGATGAAAAAGTAACTTTGCAACCAATCCTCACATTTACAACCTTTGCAGCTCTGGTGTTAGATCCCCAAACCCTTATTGTTTTCCCTGCATATGTGTTCTTGTTTGGGGCCTGCTATTCTGCTGGGGGGGGGGATTTGTTGTTGCTTGGGATAACTTTCGCTTTCTACTTTTCCTCTCCCACCTCTATCCATTTGAGAGAAGAATGTGTCTCCCTTATCAGGGAGACAGTTGCGGAGAAACAAAACTGGAGAAGACCTTGAGATGCACGCCAACTTGTGCCAGTTACCTAATCATCATGCCACCTGTGGATTGGCTGGATTTCAAATGGACATTATGACTTTGGTGGGAGGAGGAAGATTGCTAGTTTAATTCTACTGTTTAAACGGGATTTTCCCCAGATCTCACCTTGACTTTCCTACTGTCACTAGCCCCTAATAAAAGTTCCTTTTGAGACAATGCCTGTTTCAAGAGTTCTGCTTTCTTGGGTGGTTAGCTGAGGTGGGTCCTTACATAAGGCGAGATCTGCATAATACTCAACCTGGAGAAGCTGTTGCTCTGCCGGGGGAATCGCAACTGAATCCCACATGGAGGAGTTCCAGGCAGAGAAATGGGCCAAAGATCTCCTCTGCTTGAAACCAGATGAAAGCCTCTCCAGGGACCTTTCAAAGGAATCCAGTTTACCAGAAAAGAAGAAAACAACAACTCACTACCCTTCCTGGACATCCTGATCAGCAGAGACCACAATGGCAAACTAGAAACACAACTGTACAGAAAAACCACCCACACCAAGTGCTCCACTACCAAAGCAACAATCCCACAAGACAAGCTGAGTAAAAACTTTATTTAGATGAGACAAACTCACTGTAGCAGCCCTAAACAGCAGAAGAAGGAAACAGAGCATCTACCCAACCTAATCCAACAAAATGGATATCCACGCAACTTTATCAAAAAGTTCCTGACCACTCAATCCAATACAGCACAATCAGCACAAGCCCTGCCATACATCAAGAATATCTCAGAAACCACCAACAGATTGCTACAACCACATGGAATTAGCATAGCACACAAGCCAACTAAAGCCCTTCAAAACATCCTAAGTAAACCCAAAGATCCAGCAGCTCCAGAAGAAAAAAAACAAGAGTCATCTATAACAAACAGTGTAATGATTGTGACAGCCATAGGCAGAAGACTGGCAGAACTCATCCATGAACACCAACTAAGGAGTCAGAAGATATGATGAAAACTCTTTAATTTCACAACATATGGTCAGACTTAACCATAGTTTCAATTGGGAAACTGTGGCCATCCTAGACCAAGACAAATTAATCATCAATAGATACATAGACAAATAGTATCTATATACTATGCAAAAGAGACAATCAACATGCCAAAAAGGGGAATAAAAAGACCAAAACATCTCCTCACCAGCAATCAGCACCCAGATGAGCATAGATTAACTCAGTGGTGGGATTCAAATATGTGAACAACCAGTTCTCTGTGTGGATGCTGCTTCCGGAAGTCCATTCTGGGCCTGACCAACAAAAAATTAGCTACCGGTTCTGCCGAAGTGGTGCGAACCGGCTGAATCCCACCACTGGATTAACTCCAAGATTAATATCAGACCAATAATCAAGTAAACAATATCCCAGTCAAGAAACTGTCAACCAAGCCAATAGTAAACAGCCCAACCAAACACCACCCCAGGGCAAACAACTAGAATATAAACTAAGAGCAAACCCCACACTTTACTAGCACTGATGATATAACCTAGTTTGGGTAATGAAATGTCTGCAAAAAAATAATCAACCTCAGAGAACATCAAGGACTCCCCATTTCAATATTCTCCTTTTTTGATCAGCTTATTGGAAATGTAATAGGGCAAAAAGTGCAAGATCCATGACTCAAACATAATCTCAAACTTTTTTGTAGTCTTTCTAAAGGCTAATCTCCAATGAATAATATGCAGCACACTGGGTTTAGTCTCTTTAAAATTCAACATAATAGATACGGTTACTTCCAATTTTATTTATATTAAATACTATTGAGAAAAGAGTAAAACTGATGTTAAAGGGCCATTTGTTTATCACTTTTAAAGTATGCTTTTCTTAATCAATGTCTAAGTCTTATAAATTTTTAATTGGATTACATTTCAGGATATTCACATTAGTGGTGAGACAATTTTGTTTTAACTGTAAAACTGCTCTTTTATAAAAGGTAAGATATTGCTATAATTTCCAATGGGTCATGTTCTGTTTTTCTGGATCCACCACTGTCCTATGAAAAAAATGTGAACAATGAATCAAAGACCAACTCATCCACAAGGCAAAGCTCTGTGACACTTTCCCCAATACCATTCCAGCTTGAATAAATGGCCCTTCCTTGCTTTTAAATACTGTCCATCGCCTCTCCTGCTGCAATGCAGCATCAGCAAGTTCAAAATGGGAGAGATCATTTCCAGCGGATGACTTCACTTGTACACAAGCTCTGCTTGCCTTAAGACTTTTGACAACTCTAGTATTTTCTGAGACCGCATAACACAGCTAGCAGAATGCATTAGATAGAAGATGATCATAATGGCTATGCATACCAGAACATGTCATGACAAGATTGCCCTTACTTTGACCAGAGTTGATAAATGATTCAGCCTAACTGAATTTGACCTGATTTAATGGACTGCATCTAACTTGCTGTAACTAGGCAGATCCTCATCTGCCTTGTTGAAAGTGACTAACTTTAACTAGAGACTAAGTGCAAGTTCAACACAGATTTGCCAGATTTAGCTTGATTATTTCTTTATTCTTTTTGTGTGTTCTTAAGGACACAACACACAAAAAGTCCCACCATGATTTCAATTGTAAAATACAACTAAACAGATCCCATGGAAATGTATGATACAGTTTGACAGTAGTTCACATTATGTATTATACTTCTATATTTTCAGAAATTTGACAGATAATGAATATGATACATAAATTATAATACATGGTAATCTGAATATCCATACCTTTTAGAAGACAAGGAAAATCTACTGTTGAGTTAAAATGGATGTCCTTCGTTATTTAAAAAAAATCTGTATTATGAATACAGATTTAGAGGTGCATTTAGAGGTGCAAGAGTGATCTTTGAAGAGGAATATACATATACACACACAACACACACATACACACACCAAAATGAAAGCTACTGGCCTTTTCATCTCCTATCAGAATTATAAAATTTAGCTTGCAGGATTATATGACAGGGCACATAAGCATATAAAATATTATAGAAACACTGTGGTGCAAAAATGATGTCAAATCTCTTACCCCAGAGTGACATAGATATTACTGAGATATAATTTCTAAGTAGCTAAGCAAAACTAGGTCATGTCACACTGACCTATCTAATGCAGTAAGCTTCTTTTTTCAGTTAGAAATTAAACAATGTCGCTCATCTTTACTGCAATATTTACCATATTGGATAAATCAAACCAAATAGAGCCACAATCCACTTTTACCCTGCTTAATTATCAAGAAATGCTGAGATGAAGTTTTTATAATTTATTTCCCCAGAATTATAATGAGAAATTGAACAATGTATTGGGCTCATTCTGATATAATGTAATAATACTAATAGCTTTTATTAAATGGTTGTGCTAATTTATTTATAAGGCAGATGGATCAGCTTTAACAAATGAAATCAGGAAGCAAATAAAAAAAAATCAAAATAGAACAGATATTCTAGAATAAACAGTTTCACACTTTTTCTTTCACCCTAATCACTTTTTCTTTCTTTTGCAAGTAAGAAATAAAAACTGAATCTCAGTAAGAATCAACAGCTCATGGCAAGTTCAATCATACTTTATTCACTTCTCCATACCAAGATAGAGTATATAAACAATACATGGTCTAAATCACGGGTCGGCAACCCGCGGCTCCGGAGCCGCATGCGGCTCTTTGAGGGATCACCTGTGGCTCCGGAGCCTCCGGCGCCATTTTGGGGAGCGCATGCGCATGCGCACGTACGCGGGCGCGTGTGCATGCGCGGGCGGGTGCGCGAACGGGCGCGCATGCGCGCATGCGCGGGCGGGTGCGGCTCCCAGGGGTTTTTTTTTTTAGGGAAACGGGTCCGTGCGGCTCGTTGGATGTTTCGGCTGGCCGACCCATGGTCTAAATTCTCAGATAAATGGTATTTACATGTCAGGGAAAATGTCCTGTTTTTTATAGCTTCCTGTAAAAGTGTCATTAATGACACAGAATGAATGCACATTAAATAAGCCTATATACTATAATGAAGAACTTATTTAATCCCTAAACTGTAGTTTAGGGTTACTGTGTGACCACCTACCCACAATAGTCCAGGGCCAGGGAATTATTTGATAATATAGAGTTCCTAAGTTTAAATACATGTAAGTTTGTTGTTACAACACTGAATTGTGGTTTAATTGCAGAATGAATAATCTTCATTTGTTTTCTGCTCTGATTTTGGTGCTTGTGGAATACCCTCAAATTACATTGCTGAAATTAATCTGTACTATATTTTTAAGTTATAAGAGGTGATACAATGGAATTATTAGGTTTCTGCAAGATACCCATTATTAAAGTATTTTTATCCTAACATTCTACAATCCAATTCAATAAAACTGTTCAACATTTTGAAGATAAAAACTTAAACCTTTACTGAGGTTATTGAGTGTCTGTATATAAGACTGATGGAAAATATTTATTTCGATTTCTTTGCCTTTGCCCAGAGCAGTTAAGTTTAAAAAATAAATGCATGTATCTAAAACAGAGATTTTATAGTTATATGTTATATATAACAAGTGAAGAAATTATTTAATTGCAGAAAGTTATTCCCAGAACTTTTTAGAAATTTTGCATTTTTTCTGATTCAACTGTTAGGTTCAACTAGACAACCTTCACACTCTTGTGCATCCTAATCATGCCCCACGCCCATGTAAGCCCTCCAACTTGCACAGTACTATTTGTGTACCCCTGCAGACTCTTCACAGATTCCCTGACTCATATGGTATCTTTCGTATCTTCGTATCTTTCGTATCTTCCAACCTGCATGGTGCCTCTGGCACAACTTTGCACATCCTCCTAACAGGGAGGGCACAGGGTTGCTGCGAGATTGGGAAGAGTGTACAAGGCACGACAGGTACCATGGATGTCAAGGAGGTTGTTTGGGGTGATGGTGCAGGTTGAGAAGGATGAGTAGAGACAAACAAGTGGCTGGTATGGCATAAGCACAGAGGAGCTGGGGCAGTTGCAGGGTTAGAGAAGACTTGCAAGAGCAATTTGTAATCTTCCCTTCCAACTTCCCCATTACCAAAACTCCCTGCCAGCTTCCCACAAGCAAAGACTTTGCTTGTAGGAAGCTGACAGGATTGTTGGCAATCGTGATTGAGCTTACACTCCCTGCCAGCTTCCCCATTGCCTTACTTGTGAGAAACTCTGAGAGTGTTAGAAATGACAATCATTCATCCATAGCTAACCACAGTGGTGCTGAAACATCAGTAGCTGAAGTAGTCACAATTTTTCCAAATTTCATTCCCGTGGGAATAATGGGTCGGGACATTCTGTAAGTTAGTCCATTTGAAGTACATTCGTTGAAAAAATGCTTGCCCTATGACACACTATTTCACCCAATTGAACCCTACAAACAGATAACTGATCAGTTTGTTTTATTGTGTTATTTTCTGTGGAGATCCACCCACATCATTTAGTGAAAAGTTCTTTTATTTATTTATTTTTTTCTTCTTTCTGCTTTTCCTTTGCACATAGCAATAGATTTGTAGCTAGAGAAACATATTTTGCTTTTAAATTGCCAACATAAATGTGCATTTTCCTCCCAGAACGTATGTTTTTAAATAGCCTGATTGTTACCACCTTTTTGTAATCATAACCAACTATTCTAACAAACTATCCTTTGTTCAGTGATTGAGTCTCTCTGTTCCCACAAACTTATAGCACATGTTGCCATGGTTACTCTGCATGTCTATTTACCACACAAGTGATCAAAGAAGGCAGACAACACACACACATGTACACACACACAAAGCTTGCCAGACTTCCAACTGTGCAATGTCCAGCTCCTAATCAACTAATACATTGTCAGCCTATGGAGTCTGTGCATTTTTTCCACCCTTTATTATCTATGAAATACAACAGCAACATTCTCAGACAGAAAGTACAATCCAAAGGAACAACACAGAAGGATGGGAAAAAATCTCACTAAAAGCTGAGGTTATTTTCCCCCCATATTTTGTGAAAGCAAGGACTAAATTATAAATTGAAAAGTCTAAGCAATGAAAATTGATATAATAAAAGCAGATTCAATGAAGGTTGGCAACTCTGGGAATTAGCATGTGTCATCTACAAAATATCAATTTACTTTCACAACTGGGAACATAAAACTCTATAAAACATAGTTATGAGAAATTGGAACAAATGCAGAACTTTTTGCATTGCCTACAGCATAATCCAAATAGTTAAGCCCTTTTGTATTTCATTGGTTCTAAAAGCAGAGATTTTCATTGTCACCATCTTCTTTTTTTTTAAAAAAAAAATTATCTTTGAAATAAAATAGAAAAAGTACAAGTGTGTTCATTCGTGGACTAGTTTAATATTGCATAAATATTCATATCATTCTGTGCAGTTGATTTGTTTATACATAAGTCAGTTTAACTTTAAGAAAGTTGTAAATTATGTGAAAGATTATTCATATAGAGTAGTTATAAACCAAGTTTTTATGCAATTCTCCAGTCAAAATTTCCCCGCCCAAAAAGGGGTTGTTGAAATAACGAGGGGTAAATTCTTCATTCCTCTATAGAACTGAAAATGAATGAATATCTTCCCATTCTTTTAATATCAAACATTTCTTCATAGTATCCTTTCTTTTTTCCTTTTGTTACTTTTCACAAAACAGTATTTGCTTTATCAATAAAGCAAAAGCATCCACCCAAAGGTAGCATCTTCCAAACAAAATTAATGTGGGAGAACTTCTTGCCAATACACCAAAATATACAAACTAGTTAAATATCTAACTAATTATATATTTTGAGATATTTTTTAGGTGAATCATCCAGCTGTTTTTAAACACACACAAATCTTCACACAAATGTGTTGAGTTAGGACAATCAACAGGGAATATTAGTGGAGAAGTTGATGGGGAAATGTATTATATACTGCAAGATGTATTTACTTTGAGGGAATTAAAACTGGGCATAGTCAAACATTTTGGACTTTAAAAAGTGGATTTTAATAGTCAGCATAATGATCCCATGGCTAAAAAACGCTAAATTAAAAATGACTAAAATCATATTACAAAAATCCAATAAAAATGGAAGAGAGCAGGGATATAAAAGTTAAAATAAGTGAGCTTAGCAAAAAATATTTTCAAAATAAAATAAATTAATATACAAGCTGCTTGATGAAAATAGCAAAATACTAATAAGTGAGAAAAGAAAGACAGAGCTCTTTTTGTTCAGTTTTTTTTACCAGAAAAAAAAAGGATCTTGTGAAGAGAAGGACTGCATTTTGAGACATACAGTAACATAATTAAGGAATACCTCTTTACTCAGAGCAACTTTTAACCTCTAGGACAGAGGTCCCCAACCTTTTGGGCACCAGGGACCAGTGCTATGGAGAAAGGTTTTTTTGCGGACCAGAGGTGGTGTGGTTTTGAATACTGCCTGCATCCTGAGGATGGAGCTTTGCTTGTTTGTGCAGCCCACTTGCTGGCATGCTGTGGACCGGTGCCGGTCCATGGACTGGGGGTTGGGGACCTCTTCTCTAGGTTAGTTCTGGAGTACTGAAGAAACTATAAGTAGTCCTTGATTTATGACAATTCATCTAACGATGATTTAAAATTACTTTAGCCTTGGGGGGAAAAGTGACTTACAACCTATCCTCAAACTTATAACTTACAACCCGGTAGTCAGATACTTACAATTCAAACACTTGGCAACCGGCTCACATTTACAGTAGTTGCAGCATTTTACAGTCACATATTCATGATCTGCAACCTTCTCAGCCAACTTCCAACAAGCAAAATCAATTGGGGAAGTCAGATCTGCTTAATAACTATGTTATTTATTTAATGACCATGTGATTTGCTTAATCCCCATGGTAAAAATCTGGTTTGTCATTTGATGACTTGCTTAAGACACCATCATTTAGCAACCAAAATTCTGGTTCCAATTGTGGTCATAATGGAGGACTACCAGTACTTCATGGAGTAGCTCAGACTTTACAAATTAACTCTTAGAAATGCTGGAGAACTGGTGAGATGCTGGATGACTAGAAAACAGCAAAAAAATTTTTTAAAAAAATGGGATAGGTAAAGGAAAATTCAACAAACTACAGATCAGTCAGACTGACACGAGAACAACAGAATTCCATCTTTTGCAATGAACAGAGTTGTGCTTATCCATGCAGAGGTTATTTGCTATCTGGATATATTTCCTGAATTCATATCTCCTACTTGCAGAACAGGTGGAAGTCATGGGACTTGAACTCATGGTCTCCCACTTTCTTGCCTGGTGCCTTAACCACTAGACCAAACTGGCTTCTTATTGTTGTTTGTGATTGAAGATTATATAAGAGAGGCCTCACTTTGCTATTTTTGTATTTTTACATGTATGTGTCCTTGCTTTTTATCATGTTTCTATTGTTTTACTGTGTGCCATTCAGAATTATTTGCTTAAGATGGATGGCCATAAACATTTCAAAGATAACTGTGTAGCGTGACCCCTTCAGAGGCCGCCAAAGCCCAGGCCCTCCCAGCCCCGCTCCCCTCAGTTGCACTCTGCAGCTGCACTCTCAAGGCGAAGTAAGGAGGTGGCAGACTCTTGTCGTCAAAAGGGGCTTTCAGGAACAAAGATGACCAGCCCCTAGCTCTGACAGTCAATGTGTGGTGGTGTTTAACAGCCCCAGGCAGTCATAGCAGCAATAGTCAATGATTTCCCAGCGACCGTTTGGAAACAAATGGGGTGGGGAAAACCCTGGCTCCAGGCAGCGATAGGAACACGAACAAAGGTAGTCAGTGTTCTGCAGTAATAGCTCATCCCTCAGGGCAACTCCCCTCAATGTCTAAAACTTGCAGCAGTAGCTATAATCAAAGTTTGGATGGCCGCTAGTCTCCAAAGCAGCAATGACCAGCCTCTCCTTCTCTTCTGTCGTCGCTTGCAGTCTCAGGTCTCGTCGGTGTCAAAACCCCTCCCCCTATCTTTTATTGTTAAAATCTGAATTTAGCAACCCCCAGCAACTTTCTCTCTCTTCACTCTCTCCCTTGCCTCCGCTTGGGATATCCCCCTTGCAAAAGGAAGCAGTAAAACTCCACCTTCTCACTCTCTCCCTTGCCTCCGCTTGGGATAATCCCCCCTGCGAAAGAAAGCAGTGAAATTCCACCTTCTCACTCCCTCTCACTCTCTCCTTCCCTCCCTCCTTCACAGAAAGGGATCAGTTTAAAACCTTCAATCCTCCTTTGACTTCACCTGATCTCTCCCCACCACAGCAACAACCACCCCCACCTTTTCTTTCCTTCCGCCCGATCCACACCTGCAGTGCCCAAACCGGCAGCAGCTGTCCAAGCTTCCCTCTCCCTGGCCAGGCTCCTGCAAAGCCTTTCAGCCATCCCCGCTACACCTGAAACAATTAAACCTGTATTATTGTATACACATAAACCTTCACTAACTGGAAACTTGACCAAAATTGTATTTAGAGTGTAATTATTTTTTTAAAATAGATAATACCATATATAAAAACATATTTCCCTGCTCATCAACAATAAAATAAGCATACAATGTGTGCACAAGTATTAGGCAAGTGAGTATTTTGATGATACCATTTTCATGCATATTTTACACTTCCAAGCTGTAGAAACCTGAATGCTTAGTGGATATAAGCATATCAGGTGATGTGTATTTGTGTAATGAGGGAGGATGTGGCCTAAGGAGATCAACACCCTATGTCAAGGTGTGCAGCTTCTTTTCCTCAGGCAAAATGGGCCAAAAAAGAGATTTAACTGACTCTGAAAAGTCAAACATTGTAAAAAGTCTTTCAGAGGGATGCAACACTTGAAATTTCTAAGATATTGGGGCATGATCACAGAAACATTAAACGCTTTGTTGCAAATAGTCAACAGGATCGCAAGAAATGTGTTGAGAAAAAAAGACGCACATTGATTGCCAAAGATTTGAGAAGAATCAAACGTGAAGCTATCAGGAACCCATTATCCTCTAGTGTGTCATATTCCAGAACTGCAACCTACCTGGAATGCCCAGAAGTACAAGGTGTTCAGTGCTCAGAGACAGGGCCAAGGTAAGAAAGGCTGAAACCCGACCACCACTGAACTACATGCATAAGTTGAAATGGCAAGACTGTGCCAAGAAATATCTGAAGACAGATTTTTCAAAAGTTTTATGGACTGATGAGAGTGACTTTTGACAGACCAGATGGATGGGCCCGTGACTGGATCAAACGGGCACAGAGCTCTACTTTGACTCAGACACCAGCAATGTGGAGGTGAGATACTGGTATGGGCTGATATTATTAAAGATGAGCTTGTTGAACCTTTTTGGGTCGAAGATGGACTCAAAATCAGCTCACAAACCTACTGCCAGCTTTTAGAAGACACTTTCTTCAAGCAGTGGTACAGGAAAAATCTGCATTTTTCAAGACGACCATGATTTTTATGCAGGAGAATACTCCATCGCATGCATCGAAGTACTCCACTGCATGGCTAGCCAGTAAAGGCCTTAAAGGTGAAAGAATAATGACATGTCCTGCTTCTTCACCTGACCTAAACCCTATTGAAAAGTTGTGGGCCCTTCTTAAATGGGAGATTTACAGTGAAGGAAAACAGTACACCTCTCTGAACAGTGTCTGGGAGGCTGTGGTTACTGCTGCACAAAACGTTGATCGTCAACAGATCAAGAAACTGACAGACTCCATGAATGGAAGGCTTATGACTGTTATTGAAAGGAAGGGTGGCTATATTGGTCACTGATTTTTTTTAAAATGTCAGAAATGTTTATTTGTACATTTTGAATTGTTTATTATTCTCACTTTAATAGTTGCACAGAGTGAGATGGGCAAATTTTCATTTTTTATTTAGTTGCATAATAATTCTCCATACTAATAGTTGCCCAATAATTGTGCACACATAGATATTCTCCTAAGAAAGCCAAAAACCTCACTTTTACTTTCCTAAATATTCAGGTTTGAGTTTATTAACATTTTGGATTGACAGAGAGCACTGTAGTTGTTCAATAAGAAAACTAATCCTCCAAAATACAACTTGCCTATTAATTATACTCACAGTGGCCATATAGTCCTCATCTTACAACAATTTGTTCAGGGACTGAAGATATAGCAGCACTAAATGAAGAGACTTATAACTTGCTCAGCCTGATCCTTCACACAAGGCAACTGCTGGCTCCACAAGGCGCTTTTCTTACGAGACCAGGGGAAGATGGCTTCACATGGTTTTCTCTGAAAGGGACAGGATGGACATGCCTTGTCAGAAGATACTTCAGTTTTTGGAGCCTGACACCCTCCGTTTTCAAATCAACCCTTTCTACTAGCATCTTTAGTAATGGTTGAGTCCTGTGTTTGTATATATTCCTTTAAAAAGATTCCAAAGGTATGATACAAGAATATACCTGAGTTGCAATTACAGATGCAGACTTTTTGAATTCTTTCATAGTCCTTATTTAGTCTTTAAAAATTACGATTACATATCTAATTCTTGACATGCTTATTTAGAATACATCCCTCCGAACTCAATAGTTTAAGAAAGTAGCATTGTTGGCCTTCCTAGATTTCTACAATTTAGCCTTCTAAGATAGGTTAAACTTAACATGTTTTCTGTTGCAGTTTGCTATTTCCTACTTAATCAGAAACGAGGTTAAAGGTTAGAAGATTGAGACATGATTATTTTTGGCAGGTCAGTAAGCCTCAGTTTCAAAATCCAGGTAGGGAACTAATTTTCTATTGTTGTCAACACAGGTATTGTTTGTTCTGTGTCTATAATTATTCCCTTATTAAATGTTCAATCTGATAATATTTCCTAACACATTCTTCTTTAATATGACTTAAGCATATTAAATAACTATCTGTTTTTCAAATAAAGTTTAATTAAGACTGCATTGCTAGTTTCCTCAGAACTTCCTGACTTGTCTCCTCTTTAAAAAATGTTGAATTTTATCCTCATGAGCAGCAACATTTTTCTCTCTGTGGCTTATTCTTCCTTTTCCAGAATAGTTAGCTTCCAACTACAACAATATGGCTCTGTGCTGTTCTTGAAAGTTTGCATTCTTCTTTAGTCAACATCATTTATCGTCTAATGTAGGGCTCTGTTTCATAGAAAAGACATGACAATCTGTTTGAGATTTAATAAATCCAAATAGTGTCATTATAATGAAAAAATATATAGAAAAATTATATAGCAACATGTGGCCTGCTTTTATCTAAATCACCTTATTTTCAATTTTTTAAAGAAATGTGAGATTGGTACACCCTGCCTATCACTTTTGGACACATTTTGCTTCAGTGAATTAACTTCCAATATTTGAATTGGCTGTTGGTTATGGAACCTATAATTAGCCCTGTCTTGGCCAAGAATCCTCTCAAGAGCACTGGTGTGCTTAGATGTGCCACTTCCATTCTTGAAAGATCAAGATATTTTATTTAAATGAAGACTACCAAAAATAGAAATGGTTCACTAGAGTTGAAGCGTAAGTTGACAATCAAGATATATTATCTGTGTTCTAAATATGCATTCAGTTCATGAGACTTAGCAAAGTTAATATTACACACTGGAAATAAATTCCATAATATACAAGAAGAGGAATTGCTTTGGAAATGTCATAGAATTCAGTGAATTTTACTGAAAGTGAGAAGAATTATTTTGTTAATTAAGAATTTGTTTAAGCTATCCAGATATTGGCACAGCTGAATTGGCACAGAACATATACTACATTTTTAAAACTCAGAATCCTTAAAAGGTACAACTGACTTGTGTTTAGGCACTAATTTCAACAAGTCACTCATAGCACATACCCACAAAGTCCATTAAATTACATGTCATATTTCATGTTATATATGGATTGTTTCTAAAACTATTCTTAAAGTTTACTTTTATGCTATTACATATGGTTCTTCCATTAAAGGGATAATATCAAACCTTTTTTATATTCCAGTAATAATGAGGGGTGTATCAAAAACAATGCCATTAGTCTTTCTTTGCTTTCTTTTAACCATTAACATATTTGGAGCAACATTTGGAAAAGCTGCAGGGAAAACAACGCAGCTGCTTTTTAAATACTTAAACAATACACACACTAATTCCTACTAGACTGTGAATCTTTTTGGATTGAAATACTTAACACTTTTCTTTAACATGCTGGCCAAATATATCATATAAAAAAACCACAAATTCCATGCAAGTTAAAGACTAAATTAGTAGACCAGCGAAACACTGTGGACATAGTATACTTAGATTTCACTAAGGCATTTGACAAAGTAGGCCACAATCTACTGCTTGGTAAGCTAGAAAAAGGTGGGATAGACAAAATCACCACCAGAATGGATCTGTAGCTGGCTGACAAACCATACTCAGTGAGTAATCTTCAATGGTACTACATCCACATGGAGAGAAGTAAGCAGTGAGGTACAACAAGGCTCCGTCTTAGGCCCAGTACTCTTTAATATCTTCATAAATGACTTAGATGAGGGAATAGAAGGGAAACTCATCGAATTTTCAGATGACACTAAACTGGCAGGAATAGCCAACACCCAGAAGACAAGCTCAGGATCCAAAAAGATCTTGACAAACTTGAACAATGGGCCCTATCCAACAAAATGAGTTTTAATGTGGAGAAAAGCAAAGTTTTACATTTAGGCAAGAAAAATCAAAGGTATAAGTACAGATTAGGCAAGACCTGGCTCAAAAACAGCAACTGTGAGAGGGACTTTGGAGTCCTAGTGGACGATCACTTGACTATGAGCCAGCAGTGTGCAGCAGCAGCCAAAAAATACAATCCTGGGTTGTATAAACAGAGGCATAGAATCAAGATCATACAAAGTATTAGTACCGCTTTATAAAACCCTAGTAAGACCATACCTGGAATATTGCAACCAATTTTGGTCACCATATTACAAAAAAGATGTTGAGACTTTGGAAAAAGTTCAGAGAAAAGCAACTAAAATGATCAAAGGTCTGGAGACTAAAACATATGAAGAATGGCTGCAGGACTTGGGTTTGGCTAGTCTAAAGAAAAGAAGAAATAAGGGCGACATGATAGCAGTATTCCAGTATTTGAGGGGCTGCCACAAAGAAGAGGGCATCAAACTATTCTCCAAAGCACCAGAGGGCAGGACAAAAAACAATGGTTGGAAACTGACCAAAGAGAGAAGCAACCTGGAATTAAGGAGAAACTTCCTAACAGTGAGGACAATTAACCAGTGGAACAGCTTGCCTTCAGAAATCGTGGGCACTCCATCACTGGAGGACTTTAAGAAGAGACTAGACCAGGGGTCGGCAACCTTAAACACTCAAAGAGCCACTTGGACCAGTTTCTCACAGAAAAGAAAACACTGGGAGCCACAAAACCCTTTTGACATCTAAAATGAAGATAACACTGCATATATCCTTTTTTACCTTTATGCTATGTATAAAAAAACTATAGTGTGTTGCATTTATGAAATCAATGAACTGCTACAAAGAAAACAAATTTTTATGCAGGAGAAAGAGGGGGAAAAAAAACCTTTCTCCTTCATCCCAACAGGTGAAAACAATTTTAGTAGCTTATCTACTATCTTTAAATACAACATAATTATTCCCATACCTCATCTCTTAATTAAAAAAAAATCAAAATATTTCATTAAACGTTCTTTACTAAAAGTCCAGTAAGGACAACATATATTCATACTCTCTCTCTCTCTCTCTCTCTCCTCCCTCTCTCTCTTTCTCTCCCTCTTTCTTTCCTCTGCCTCTCTCTTTCCTCTCTCTCTTTCCTCTCTCTCCTCTCCCTCTCTCTTTCTCTCTTTCCTCTCCCTCTTTCCTCTCTCCTCTCCCTCTTTCTCTCTCTTTCCTCTCCCTCTCTCTCTCTTTCGCTCTCTCTTTCTTTCCTCTCCCTCTCTCTTTCTCTCTCTCTCTCCCTCCCTTGCTGCGTCTCCGCCACCAATGTAAGCCCTGCATGCGGGGAAAACCCAGCACTGGGGACTAATTGTTTACCTCTTCCAGGCGATGGGAGAGGAGCGGGCCGATCGCCTTCCCGGCATCCGGGACTCCAGCGCACCAACGGTAGCGCCGACTGGGGATCGCAGAGGCTGCGCTCCCTCGGGGCTGCAGCTTGCGGGAGGGCTGGCCCGCTCAGCGGAGGCTCCGGTGGGCTGCTCCCAGGGGGGATCCCGGGACTGCCCCACACGGCTCCCCGGCCATGTGTGCTGCGGACGGAGCCAGCCTGGGAAAGCGACTTCCTGGCCGTGCTTCTCCCAGGGGGTGGGGCGCCCGGGCGCAGGATCAATCAGGAGCCCAGAGAGAGAGAGAGAGAGAGAGAGAGAGAGAGAGAGAGAGAGAGAGAGAGAGAGAAGGGAAGCGCAAGTGCCTCTCTCTGTCTCTCTCTCTGCAAATGGCAGAGGAGGACTGGAGCCGCATTAGAAGGCTGAAAGAGCTGCATGCGGCTCCAGAGCCGCGGGTTGCCGACCCGTGGACTAAACAGTCACTTGTCTGAAATGGTATAGGTTCTCCTGCTTGAGCAGGGGGCTGGACTAGAAGACCTCTAAGGTTCCTTCCAGCTCTATTGTATTCTAAGTTTTTGCTTTTGTGTAGTTTCTATTTTCTAAACTCTTTAATAGTCATAATGTTTGAGAACTGTATATTAGAATACATTTTTTAAAGAGATAAAATGAGTATCTCACCTAGTTTGAAATAATTGTAGGTAAGACTGTACAAGTAGTCCTTGGCTTACAACAGTTCATTTAGTGACTGTTAGAAGTTACAGTGGCACTGAAAAAAGTGACGTATTATAGTTTTTCACTTACAACCATAGCAGCATCCCTACAGTCACGGGATCAAAATTTAGCCTGTTGGCAACTGATGCATATTTATGATGGCTGCAGTGTCTTAGGATAAAGTAATCCCCTTTTGTAAACTTCTGACAAGCAAAATCAATGGGGAAGCCAGATTCACTTAACAGCTGTGTTACTAACTTAACAATTGCAGTAATTCACTTAACAACTGTGGCAAGAAAGGTCGCAAAATTGGGTAACACTCAATTAACAAATGTCTCACGCAGTAACAGAAATTTTGGGCTCAATTGTGATCATAAGTCAAGGATTAATTGTATGTAATGAGATTGTCATAGTCTAAGAAGGCAGAACGTTAGTGTTTCTCAAACTTGGCATCTTTAAGGTATGTTGCCTTCAATTCTCAGAATTCCCCAGTCTGGCCACAACAGGCTGAGGAATTCAGGGAGTTGAAGGCCACACATCTGAAAGTTGCCAAGTTTGAGAAACACTGATCTCAATACTTGCCTTTTGTGTCACTAACACCATCTAGGAACATTTTGAAACCTCAGCCATTTAAAAAAATATTTTTTTACATTGTTGTCATCTATTATTTCCTCTCAAACATTATGTTTTGTATTTTTAAATGAACAATGACTATATTTTAATATCCTGATTAAAAATGCAGCAATGAAAATAAGCAGCGTGCTTTTCTCAAAAGCGGCATTTTGTAAACCTTCCTTTTGGCAGAGCTCCCCCACGTGGCAGTACATTCCACAATGCTCTGATTCCCTCTTGGATCATTTTTTTTTCTTTTTCCGGTCAATCGTGTTTGATTCTCAGAGACTGCCTGAGCAAGTCCCGGCAGTTTTCTTGGCAAAGTTTTTCAGAAGTGGTTTGCCATTGCCTAGGGCTGAGACACAGTGACTTCCCCAAGGTCACCCAACTGGCTTTGTGTCTATGGTGGGGCTAAAACTCACAGCTTCCTGGTTTCCAGTCTGGTGCCTTACTATACTAAACTGGCTCTCACTTGGATCATTCCTACTGCAATAATAATAATAAATTGCTTTTCCACAAAGCAAGACAATTCCACAAGTAGGAATATTTTAAAAGAATTTTTAAAAAGAATTTTTCCTTCACAGTTGGCAAAATTATCCAAAACACAATTAAAAGAGTTCCGTTGTAGTTTTCATTAAACTATATAAAATATTCCATTTTCTCTACAGGTGCAAATCTCTCTTTTTCCTATTTCCTTTTTATTTACTTCCCTTCCCTTCTCTATCCTCATGGACGGTACTCATTAAAGAAAACACTCAAAAGGCATGTTATGTCCCAAAGGTCACAAAATGAAAAAGCATTTTCAGATGCTAAATATCCAAGCTTGAAATACCAAAATCCAAAATTTGAAGTGTTTAATAAGAGTTACAAAACCATACAGAATACGCATTTGACCTGTAGGGTTGAAACCTTCACATATAAAAGCGACACGATCTTTTGTCTCCTCTTACATCTCTGCTAGCTTGAATGAAAACAAATGTTTTCCTTCTTTTTTAAACTGCTATTAAACACACAGCGCCAAATACTGTACGCGTTTGGCTACTGATAACACGCTGGTTCAGTTGCACGAAGTTTGGGGTAACTGAAATCCCAGAACTGTTGGTACAATAAACGGGACTTGATCGCCAAAGCTCGCCTGTTCAGAACCACAACTTGGGAGTGATCCCGTCAGCTATCAGCGACTAGAAACTGAAAGAGCAGCCGGAAAAGGCGTTCCTAACTCAGCCGGGATTGCCGTAATAAGCCCCATCTCTGCAAAAGTCTCATCGAGCCTACAACAAAGAGTCTTTCTTATCGAGTTATGCTGGATTCAGGAGATCTCCAGCTGCTTTGCAGCAAGTCGCTACCACCTTACCTGCTTCATGTTTAGACTTCCATTATCCATCCATCCAGAAGTTTACCAGAAACCCCGGTCCCATCCGGTTTCCTAGTTCCCCAACAAGCCAGCAACTTTTTGCCTCGCGGTGCCTGTTATCGCAGGGCGCTTCAGAGGACAACGTCCACTTTCCCAGCTTTGTCCCAATAATAGCCTGCACCAACAGCAGAGAAGCAATCCTGCCTAAGCTCCGATTTCAAATCACAACTCAGATATGCATTTGTGGGCTGAATTAAGCCATGAAATAGCTTCACCAATCAGGAGAAGGCGGGGGGGGGGAGAAGAGGTAGGGAGGAATCGCACGTAAAGCTGCATACATGAGGATTAGCAAAGCTTTTAAAAGTTTCAGGCTGAAAGTGGTGGCTAAGGCTATAAAGAAGGAAATTAACCTATGCTGTAAAAGATCATTTTTTATTTGTATCTCCTGCGCATTCATTCCGAAGTCCTGTGATCTACCAACAAAAAACAAAACCTGTACATTTTAAAAGAGAATGAAGTTATCAAGAGAATAAAATAACACCTTATATTATATACTGCCAATCTGCCATCATAAAAGAGAATCATCTAAAGAGAGGGAAATTCCTCGGTATTGTTCATACACTTCCATATCTTCCAAGGAATCATACTAATCAAAAGGGGGATTGAAAAGCCAATTGATATTTCCCCCATAATTTAGTTCCAAAGCTAAAGCAATACATTTGCATTTTAAATATAGATTCTTTAAAATTAAAGAATTAAAATAAAAGTGCTTCTTACAAATAGAGGGCTTCTACGTGGAATAGTGTTTTATTTCCTTTTTTGTTTGCACTCTCTTTGGCTCTTGCTTTGAAGTTGGGTTTAGTACATGGCACTTAGTTTCTTTACACTGTTCAGCTTTGGTCAGGGGCTACATGCTCAAACCAATTCTTAACTTTTTTTTTTTTTTGCACATTTATCTTTGGCTTGGAAGGTGAATGTTAGGTTTTCTATTCTACTCTAAAGGGAAATTTGTCCTTTGATCTCTAGGTTTATAAAAAGCAAATCTGAAGTCTGAAAAAACCCATCATCATGGATTTGCTACAGCAGTAACTACATTTATCTAAGTGTAGTGTAAATCACTTTGAAGAGCCTCACAAATCCAGAAATGCGCTGTAACTGAATAGCAGAAAAATTCATCCTTGTGCCAAAATATCAGTCAAATAATGAAATTGCCCTTTTTCTCCCTTAAGATATTCACAAGGCAGAATTGGAGCCTCATCAATGTACATACATAAAAATTCTCCATGATTCTGAGTAAAAGTTAATAGATCATTTAGTCCGTTGTTTCTTATTTAGACTGCCAAATATTCATAGAGTCCTCTGAAAGGTATAAAGATCATTTGGAAGATTTATACTATCAGCACATATCAATAAATATAGCAGCAGCAGTAGGATTATCGTAAGATAAAAATCAACCCTAAAGTTGTTCTGGAGTCAGGCAGTGCTTATTTATTAAATAAACAAAAACAGCAATATTATTAATACAATAGATAAAACAAGAAAATTAGTAGCAAAATATTATTCAACAGCCTGACATTGATTCCTACTTCCAGAGAAAATAAGACCTTCATCTTGTACCAGAAAGACCTCAACATAGGTGTCAGGCATGCTTTTTTTTGGAGGGTGGGGGAATAGATTGACATTGGTGAAAAGGCCGTTTCTCTTTACAGTCTACATATTTAGTTGGGAAAATGGAAGAGTTTTAAATAATGCTCTTCTTTAGCATTTTAGAAAGAAAAAGAAAACAAGATAGCCTCAGGATGTTTTGGGCTGTAACTCCCATAAGTCCTTACTAAGTCATATTGGACAGTTGTCATCTGAAACATCCCTATTGCCTACTGCTTTCTAATACAATGGACATTTTTATATCAGGTAATAATATCTTTTTCTCCCAAACCAGATACGATATTGGGATGGGAAAAGAATGAACCAGATATGCTCCTTTCTGCATACATCTGCTTTTTGTGGATTGATTTGTCCTTGCAATAAATTTTATTTTATTCACTTATAATATAAAATATGAAAATACAAAAGCAAATAATAAGGAACAAAGGTAAGGGAAAGGGAAAAAGAGAAGTGTGGGAAAAGGGGGGGAAAGGAAAAAAAAGGTGTTGACTTCGGACTCTCTCTGTTGCAGTAAAATAAAGCATTAACATTGAACCTCAACTTTTTACATTCTATAGTAGTATGAACTAGCCATTTCTATATCAACAAATCAATCTAATCAGTAAAACCCAAAATCAAAGTCCAGAAGCAGTTTCCAAGTAGAAACAAAAGAATTTATATTCTTTTCTTTTAACAAAACAGTCAATTTAGCCATCTCTGCTAATTCCATCAACTTTTGTAGCCATTCGTCCATGGTGGGAATTGAAACATCCTTCCATTTTTGTGCGTAGTCTTGTTGCAGGCAACATATATGAAATCAGAGTTCTAAAATGTTTTCCAAGTCTTTTTCCATTAGACCCAGAAGAAACGTTTCTGGTTTAATCTTTATATTCACGTTAAGAATTTTCTGCAGTAAAATATGAATCCTACTCCAATATTTCTTTGCTTTATCACATGTCCACCATAAATGACAAAAAATCCCTTCTTTACATTTGCATGTCCAAAATTCATTTGAGATATCTTTATACATTCTAGATAACTTATCTGGAGTTAAAGACCAGTGATACATCATCTTATAAAAGTTTTCTTTTAAGTTATAGTTTAGTGGGAATTTTAAACCTTTTGTCCACACATTGTTCAAGCATCACATTATACCCAAAATTCCTTGTCCACTGAATCATAGTGTTTTACATGTTCACTTCCAAATTCAATTTCAATAACGTTTTGTAAATCTTAGCAATAATATGGTCATCATTACCACATAGTAAAATTTCCAATTCATTTTTAACAAAACCAAACCCATGACTCTTTTTATCTAGTTTAAATCTTTCTTTCATTTGTAAGTGTAAGGACCTACCTCCGTTTCCCTACCAAGAAAGCAGAACACCCAGAAATGGAAGCACCCCAAGGGGCAATTAAACACTGTTTTCCACTCATCCCCTTCTTTTATCCTGACCCGGTAGTATGCTTCTCTTAAATCCAATTTAGAGAATATTCTCCCCTTGGAAAGATGGGCCAGCATGTCCTTCATCAACGGCAAGGGGTAGACATGTTTTCACAAACAGCATTTAAAGATCTATAGTCCACACACAGGTGAAGAGACCCATCTTTTTTCTCCTGGAATAGCACAGGGACGGCCATCTTCGGCCGTGCCGGCTGAATAAATCCCCACGTCAAATTCTTTTCAACTTCTGCAGCTCCTCGAGCTCTCTGGGAGTCATCGAGTAGAGTTTGGGCTTTGGCAGCTTAGCTCCTGGCAGGATTTTAATGGCACAGTCAGTGGGACAGTGGGGGGGGGGGGTGTAGTTCATTGGACCTTTCCTCGCTGAAAACTTCAGCCAGATCTCGGTATTCTTTAGGTATGCCTTCTAACGGCCTGTCACTTGTGGCTGCCGCCACCTCAGACCTTTTCCCCCCTCTCGTCTTCAGCTCCCTGCCCTGTGCCACAGCCTTCCTTTTCAGGAATCTCAATTCTCCCATTCTCCAATGTACTCTTGGATTCCAAGTTTTCAACCACGTCATCCCCCAAATTAGGGGCCATTCCATGCCAGGGGCTACAATAAGCATCATAGTCTCTGTGTGTTCCCCCATTGTGAGTTCAATCGGCCAGGTGGCCAGGGTGGCTGGAACTCCCCCTGAAATGGACCCATCTAATTTACCAAAGGAAGTGGGTTTCTTCAGCCTCCTCACCGGAATTCCCAAATTCCCCACTAGGGTTGGGCTGATTAGGCAATCGGTGCAACCCAAGTCTATTAATGCTTTAAGGGCCACTTTCTCTTTGATCTCTGGGCTGAACTGTTCTATGGGTCTGGTGAGGGGCTCGATGGATCCACTTACCAGGGGCTCTTCGTCTGAATCACTGTCAGTGGTTTCTGGCGGTTTCTCCTGTGGGGTCAGAGTTCCCCCTCCCTAGGTTTCGGAGGACTGGACCTCTATGACCTCGGCGCCTCTCATAGCAGTCTCTCAGGGATGCAGTGGTGGCTTCCCAGGTTTCCCCCCCAAGACTCGGTCTGTTCTCAGGATTGGCGCTTTCGAATGGCACTCAGCTGCTCGATGGCCTTCTTTATCACATCTGAAGCAGGCGGTCGAACGCGGGTTCTTTGCCATCTCCTTTTTTCCTTCTGAGGGAGAACATTTCCAGGTTCAACCCAGTCACCTTTGGCTATGTGCCAGGTCGATTTCTGCCTCTTCCGCCATAATGTACCAACCGTGAAGGCACGCTGGGTCCTCCCGGGCAATGGAAGCCTGGTAGAGATTGTCGTTCAGCCCGTCCTTGAACATGCCAATCAAGATTTCTTCTGGCCAGTTGAGGTGGCTTGCCAGGTCTCAAAACTCTTTGGTGTACTCGGCCACTGATTGCCTACCCTGCTTTATTGTTTTGATGCATTCCCTAACTTTCCGATATCCTAGGGGATCCTTGAACCTCCATCTCAGGGCTGCCATGAACAGGTTAAAATTCTGGAGCTGGGGTGCATCAGCATTATGCAGGGTCACCATCCACCTGGCTGCAGCACCTTCCAGGGCCAGGGTTATGATCCTGATGCGTCCGTGGTCCCCAGGGATGTCTCGTCCATATTTGTGCATGTAACTCAGGATATGGGCTAGGAAGAAACCCAACTGCTAGGGTGATCCATCGTACTTTACCCCCAGGGCTGGGACTTTGCGGTCAGGCGGATGAGTTCTCCTCCTTCTGGCCCAGCGTCTCTCCTCCAGCTGGGGTGCCACGGGGTGGGGTGGCAGCCTCGGTTGCTGCTCCAGTGGCTTCTGAAGCACTCGTAGAAGGGCCGGGGTTCACGAGCTCACTCTCCCGGATCTCTTCTTCCTCGTCTCGTCCCATGGCTACCGAGCTATGGCAGGGATTGGCCTCTTCTTCCTGGAGGTTTTTGAATGCCTCCACCAGCATGCCGATGGCTTGCTTAAAAAAAAGGTCAGAGCGCGCTGGCCTCTTACCCTCCTGTTCACTGATATTGAGCGATTTCTCCATCTCGCTCTTCCAACTGGGTTGATAGCTGCCATGCTTGAGGGTTACTTTTCTGGCTTTCGTGTCCCAGTTGTCCTTCTTCCCCACTCTGATTGACCATCTCGGTTTCTCACAGGTGTCCACCTCATCGGACGAGCTGGTGGAGTTCGAGCTGCTGCTACTCGGGCAAGCCTTCGGGGGGCCTCCTCCAAGTGCTCGCTTTCCCTCTTCTCATTGCCATGATTTGACATTATTTTGCATGGTCCCCACGGTAGGAATTGTCCTCCAGATTGACCACTTTGCAGATCCTGCCTAATGTAAGGACCTGCCTCCCTTTCCCTACCAAGAAAGCAGAACTCTTGAAACTTGCATCATTTCAAAAGGAACTTTTATTGGCAGGTACAGACAGCAGGAATGCTAGACAGGATCTGAGGGCTTCCCACCAGAATCAATAGGTAAAACCCGCAAAATCATAACCCCACCCCAACTGTCCATCCGGTCGGTTCAAACAGGCCAATCCATAGGTGTTATCGAGCTGTGGGAAACAAACCGATAAGGCGCCTCTCTCAAGGTTGTTAGGTCTTGGCTGTTTCCTCCCTCCTCACTGAGATAAGGCAGATGGCCTCGAGGCATTCCTTTCACACCCCAAAGAGGATACATCAAAGCAGATAAAGGAAGCATTCTACATGCACTACAAAGTCTCCTGGTCTCCCCCCTTCCCCCATAGGAGAATGGCAGAACCTGAACAGCTTAAATACAGAGATAGTAAGTATGTAAACCAATGGCAGACATGACCTTCTAGTTCTAGACTTAGAGTTGAGGGTAGGCTCACCAAAATTAAAAGATATTATTTTACCATATGTCCACTGTTCTGTTCTTGCAAAGCAGACATCGAGACGAGGCAGGTTCACAACAAAGGATCTCTTTATTAAGTACATTCACAGAACAGAAGCAAGAACACAATGGCAACTGGCCTTTTTATACTCCCCTTGCAAGGGAATGCACAGCCAATCATTGCAGGCCATTCTCCCGCCTTGTGCATGTGCGCAAGGCCGGAGACAGCCTGTCTGGATCCCGGGCAGACATGTGGTCTGTCCGGGTCTCTGCAACCTTCCTGCAGCCTTGCTGAATGACTCAGCAAGGCCCAGGACATAACACCCCTCCCCCCTTGGATTAAACAATAAGTAAGCAAATTGTTTAACACCACATAAACACAACATGGCAGGCCGGTTAGCACGTTAAACCATCCACCTTACTCCTTGCAACCTATTACCTTCAGGTCCCAATGGAGTCCACGGACTTCCACTCTTTGACAATATTCGCACCACAACCTACAATTGTTTTTTTATTTACCCCCTCAGATGGCGAGGACTACTACCCCTCCTGTATAGTGAACAGGGATCTTACATATCCCCCCTAAATGCTTAGGAGGACCCTTGACCCGCTCTGATCTTCGTGGAGCCAGATTAGGTGCAGGTGCAATTGTAGGTGTGGGATTAGGAATAGGTGCCTGGAGTGCCTGCTCCCGGTTTGTGTAAAACAAACCGGGACTTTGTCGCCCAGAAGACTCAGGGGTGCCCCCTGACTGCTGACTGGCTGGATCCACCAGACCCAAACCAGAGTTCCTTGGTGGGGTGGAGTTCCCCAGAATTCCATGGGACTCCTCTTGGGAGCACTGTCCCTCGAGCCCAAGACCAGCAGCAGGAGTACCCTGAGTAGCCGATTTACGGCCATTTGCCCCTAGCCAGGGACCTCTGCCAGAGTCAGGAGCCACCTCCATGGCAAGAACCCTGGAGTCTATGCCAGAGTCAGGAGCCGCCTCCATGGCAAGACCCCCACCTGGAACATGTGTAGGAACATTTGGATAAGCGCCCTCGTGGAGAGACTGTGGTCCACAATCGTAATTGGGGTCCCCCTCCCCCCCGAGAGCAGAGCCAGGAGCGGAAACGTGGCCAGGAAGCCTCCAGCGCACTTGGTCAATGTGGTGTCTAAGCACACGACCATCCTCTAGGGCCACTTCGTAGGACAGTAGTCCAGAGACCTTGCATACCACAGCAGGTACCCAGATATGTCCATGCCCATAGTTTCTGGCCCATACCGGATCACCCACTTGGAGTCTCCTAGGTGCCCGCAGTTGTGACACCTGTGAAGCCACCCGATCTGGGTGCAGCCTGTCCAGCTTCGTGATGAGTCTGCAACCCCAGCGGAGTTCAGCTGGGCTCTTTCCTGTAGCTGTGCAAGGTGTGGTGCAGTGTGCAAGGAGAAAATCGGCTAACCTGTGATGCCAGGGTCCTTGAATGATTCTCTTTAATGCTTTCTTGGTGGTACACACCATGCGTTCAGCCTGACCATTGGTGGCAGGGTGGAATGGAGCAGACGTAGCATGCCGGATCATGTTGGCTTGAAGGAAAGCCTGAAACTCAGAAGAGGTAAATTGGGGACCATTGTCTGAAACAAGGACATCAGGAAGACCATGGGAAGCGAAGATTCCTCTGAGCACCTGGATGGTCCTGGCAGTAGTGGTGGAGGATACAGGAACGACCTCTAGCCACTTGGAATGGCTATCCACGAGGAGAAGGAAGAATTGCCCCTGAAAGGCCCCAGCATAGTCAATGTGTACACGTGACCATGGAGTGAGTGTCTCCTCCAACCTATGTACAGCGGCCTGGGGCATCTCAGGCCGTCACTGTTGGCACACTTGGCACCCATGAACCTGGGCCTCGATGTCCTTATCGAGTCCAGGCCACCACAGATGGCTACGCGCAAGTGCCTTCATCCTCACAATTCCCGGATGTCCCTCATGCAGAGAGAGCAAGACTCTAGTCCTCAATGAGGCCGGGATGTCTACTCTGCTTCCCCACAGGATACACCCTTTGAATGTAGAAAATTCATGTTTCCTACGCTAGAAACTTTGGAACTCTGTACCAGGACACGTGTCAGGCCACCCTGACAACACCCATGTCAGCACGCGTGCAAGCGTGTGATCAATGGCAGTTTCAGCAGCCACATCCCTAGCATTGAGGGGAGATTCAGGCAATTCCTGAATGGAAAGAATGTGTACAGCAGGAGCAGGGTCTGCCTCTATTTGCTTTAGAGGTAACCTACTAAGGCCATCAGCATGGCCCATCTCTGTCCCTGGTTTGTGAATCAGGGTGTAGTCATAAGCTGACAAGAAAATTGACCATCTCAGCATTCTGGGGGAGATGATATGTGGGGTTTATTTGTTTGTTGTAAACAAACCCAGCAAGGGCTTGTGGTCAGTGTAGACCGTGAAATGGTGGCCATACAAGAATTCATGAAATTTCTTGATGCCTGAGATTATTGCCAAGGCTTCTCTGTCAATCTGCGCGTAATTACGCTCTGCAGATGAGAGAGTTCTAGAGTAGTAGGCCACAGGGACCTGAGTTCCATCAGCCTTGAGATGACTTAACACTGCTCCTACCCCATAAGGGGAGGCATCACATGCGATGCACACAGGCAATTGCTCATTGAAATGAACCAGGACCGCATTTGAAGATAGCAAGGCCTTGACTTCTTTAAAAGCCCTTTCATGGACGTTTGTCCATTTCCATGGAGTCTGCTTGTCCAAGAGCTGGTGTAACGGTTCAGCCACTGCAGCCTTGTGGGGGAGAAATGAATGATAAAAGTTAAGTAGGCCCAGAAAAGCCTGGAGTTCAGCTTTTGACTGGGGACTTGGGGCCAGTTGAATGGCCTGGAATTTAGACTCTGCAGGGTGGATGCCTTCAGCATCAATACGAAACCCTAGAAATTTGGTGGATGTTACACCAATCTTACATTTGTCTTGCTGTAACTTCAGCCCAGCTTGGTGGAAATGCAGCAAGACAGCTCTCAGCCTTTCAGCCAAGTTCCCAGATGACTCTCCTGCAATGAGGACGTCATCGAAATAGGGGCAGACCCCAGGAATACCACAGAGCATTCGCTCCATCACCCCTTGGAAAATGCCAGGGGCTACATTGACCCCAAACTGTAGTCTTTTTACTTTAAAAGCCCCTCTGAGAGTAACTATCGTTTGGGCCTCAGCTGTTGCCTCATTAACAGGTAACTGTTGGTAGGCCTGAGCTAAGTCAAGCTTAGCAAAGACTTTTCCCCCTTTCAGTGAGGCCAGAATGTGGCTCACCACAGGCACTGGATATGCATGCTGCTGCAAGGCTTTGTTTAGAGTGCATTTATAGTCCGCACAAATTCGGACTTCCCCATTGGCTTTTAATGGTGTCACTATGGGGGTTTCCCATGGACTAGAATCCACAGGTTCTAGAATGCCTTGTTGGAGCAATTTGTCCAACTCAGCATCTATTTTACTTTTCAGAGCAAAAGGCACCCTCCTTGGTTTAACCCTGATGGGTGTGATGGCTGGATCTAACCTTAAAGCAATGGGAGGCCCCTTGTATGAGCCAAGCTCTGGGCTGAACACATTTGCAAACTCCTTACAGACTCCTGCAAGGCTGGCAGTTTGCAGATGATTAAGACCAGTCACTTGGATCCCAAGTGCCTCGAACCAATCGAGTCCGATAAGACTCGTGCGATCACCCCCAACTACCACCACATCCAACAACCCATCAAATTCCTTACGCTGTACTCTAAGCGTGGCCTCCCCCTTCACACTGACTCGTGAATTTTGGAAGTCAGTGAGGATGAGATTGGAGGGCCTGAGTTTGACTCGTGAGCCACTCCTGGAACAAATCTTTTTAAAGGTGTCTGCAGAAATAATAGAAAGAGCAGACCTTGTGTCCAGCTCCATAGCCAGGGGAACTCCCTGCACTCTTACATCAACGCGAAGCTTTTTCTTAAGGGGCCGGTGAACCCCAGTTTTGAATACCCCCCTACGGGACGCGCAGAAACCCACCCTGTGTTGGCTGGGGACCTTGGTACCTTTCAGAGGCAATTCTTTGGGGAACCTGTTTTTCTGGCAACCCACGCAGGCTGATGCGATGTGGCCTTGCCTGCCACATGCCCGGCAAACAGCAGAACGAAAACGGCAGTCGGCTCTCCTGTGGCGACCCCCACAGCCAAAACACCGAAGGGATGCAGGTGTCTGTCCTCTGCGTTCTTGCAGTCTTCTCCCCGCCGACTGTTGAAGTTTGTCCACCTCTTCTTCCTCGGATTCTTCTCCGGATGCCTCTCGCACGACCTCCTGATGGACAGGAACTGCTGCTGGAGGGTTCTTGGTCGACCACAAAGCCTTCACCGCACCGCCGGCTGCTTCTTCAGCTGCAACTTCTCTCAGGGCATCTTGGAAGGAAACATCAGCTCTAGCAAACAACTTTTGTTGCATCTCACGGCTTTGCAATCCGCAAACGAGTCGATCTCGGAGCCTCTCTTCCAAGTCGTGGAAAGCACATGGCCTAGCATCCTGCCTCAGAGCCGCGACGAAGTCCGCAGCTGATTCTCCCGGCCGCTGATCCCGCTGCTCGAATTGGTGCCTCCAAGCTATTACAGAAAGCTTGGGCTCAAAAAGCTCATGCAGCATTTTCTTTAGATCTGAATAGGCGATCGACTCCAATGGTGCTGGGGCTACAAGGTTCTCAGCAATGTCAAAAGTCTCTTGCCACAGACACACAGCAAAGTAGCAGCTTTCAATTCGTCTTCTTGGATCTTATTCACCCTGAAGTAGTTCTCGACGTGAGCTACATCAGAGCTCCATCATTCTGGGTGCGAAGTATCGAATTCGACAAGACGGCCCAGCTTGGACATCGCTGTGACCGATAGCCTCTTCGACGTCTCTCGCCGCAAGGAAAGAGAAGGGGTCCCACGAAGCCAAGTCCACTTTGTACTGGCAGGCGGTTGCTTCTCCTGGATGCCGCGCTTCTCTTCGCTTCAGGCCTTCAGGCCTTCAGGTGAGTTGGCCTTAGCGTGTTTTCCTTTGGCTTCCTATGCGGCGAATCCCACCTTCGTCGCCAATGTTCTGTTCTTGCAAAGCAGACATCGAGACGAGGCAAGTTCACAACAAAGGATCTCTTTATTAAGTACATTCACAGAACAGAAGCAAGAACACAATGGCAACTGGCCTTTTTATACTCCCCTTGCAAGGGGATGCACAGCCAATCATTGCAGGCCATTCTCCCACCTTGCGCATGCGTGCAAGGCCGGAGACAGCCTGTCTGGGTCCCGGGCAGACACGTGGTCTGTCCGGGTCTCTGCAACCTTCCTGCAGCCTTTCTGAGCCTTTCTGAATGACTCAGCAAGGCCCAGGACATAACATCCACCAGTCCAGCTTCACCACCATTTCTTTTCTAAAAAAAGCTTCTTGGGGGTCCCCCCAAAGAGGCAATTTCATAAAAAACCTAGTTTTATATTTATTCCAAACTCTAAATAAGGCATGTCTAATAAAATGATTATTGAAATCAACATTTACTTTAACTTTATCATATCATAAATAATTGTGCCATCCAAACCTTAATTCATGACCTCTTGTTCTGGAGGTTCACCCACTCTTTTAGCCAGACCAAATAACATGCATCAAAATACAGTCTCAAATCTGGTAAACCCAAACCCCCTCTTTCCTTAGCATCTTGCAGTAACTTATATCTAATTCTTGGTTTCTTTCCTTGCCATATAAACTTGGAAATATCCCTCTGCCATTGTTTAAATGGAATATCCATTGCAAGTATTGGTATTGTCTGAAACAGAAAGAACATCTTTGGTAAAACATTCATCTTAATTACAGAAATTCTGCCCAGTAGTGATAAATGTAATTTGTCCCATCTTTGTAAATCCTTTTTAATATCATTCCAAAGAGGTACATAATTATTTTGAAACAATTTTATGTTTGTGTTTGTCAACATAACCCTCAAATATTTCACCTTTTTCTCAACCTTAAAACCTGACTTTTTAATCAATATATCATAATCCTGAGAGGGCATATTCTTAATCAACATTGTTGTTTTCTGTTTATTTTAAAACCCACTAATGCCCCAAACTCATTTAATTTCCTCATCAAATATTCTATTTTATTTTTTGGGTCTTGCAGGAATATAACCAAATCATCAGCAAATGCCTTCAGTTTACAAACTTCTTTCTTGATATTTATACCCGTTATTCTCTCATCTTGCCTAATATCACTGTTCAAAACTTCCAGCACCAAAATAAAAAACAAAGGAGACAAGGGGTATCCTTGTCTCTTACCCTTTTGAATTAGATTAGTTAAATCACCATTAATAACAATTTTTGCTTGCTGTGACGTATAAATAGCTTTGACTCCTTGAATAAAACCCTCCAAAATCCATTTCTTCCAGGACTTTAAACATAAAAATCCAATTTAGATTGTCAAAGGCCTTCTCTGCATCTAGGAATATTAGAGTTGCCTGTTTCTCATTAAGATATTGTAAATATTCAATGATATTCAAAACAGTCGGTCTTCATGAATATATGTCTGTATAATCTTCTTTAATCTTTCTGCCAAAATTGCAGCAAAGATTTAATAGTCTTTGTTTAATAATGAAATTGGTCTATAATTCTTTATCTTTGTAGCATCTTGACCCTCCTTTGGTAATACAATATTGGTGTCTTTCCACGTTTGAGGTATCCTTCCCTCCTGTAATATATCATTCATTATATCCTTTAGTGGCTGAAGAAATTCCTCTTCAAAGCACTTGCAGTATTGGCTTGTAAGGCCATCTGGTCCTGGAGATTGTGGGTTGATTTGTTTGTGTTCTCATAAAAATGTTTATTTTGCTATTTTATGTAAATCTCATTGCTGGTTGGAAAGTTGGAAGGTATTGCATTTCATGGAGTTGCAGCTGCTGAATCAGCTATTTTTATGGCACATAAAAGCGAAGTCTATGATCAAATGCTTTAGAAATAGTTGACATACTTAATTACTGTATAATTAATGTAATTGGTCAGTCTTAACAATAGCTTTAGTGGTTGGCATATTATCCATTGTGTGAATATTATCCATTGTGTTCATTTTCAAATACCTGTTGAATTCAGCATCAAAGTAGATTTAAATGTTAGTTGTAGAGGTATAAAACTATTTTTTCAGTTTTACAGACTTTCATTAGGCAAAATGTTTTAAATGGTGGAGGATCAGGGATATGCATGAGAAAACATAATCCAATAGCAGAATTGAAATCTTCAGTTCTTTGTTGTTGGCCCATTAGTCAGTTTTCAGACATAGTGGGAAAGTGGTCTAACTTCTATAAGAATTCCCCATCTTTCCCATGGATTATAAATAAATTATTGTATAATGTAATTAGAAATAATATCTCAGTATGAAATGCCATATGGTTTCTAATTTTTATTCTTTCACAGGAAGACTCAGTTTTTAGCAAAAAAACAATGCAATTGGTGCCTTCATTGAAAAACATAGAATACTGTTCTGAGTTGCATAGGTCCATAACCATTACTTGCCTTTGGATTTCCATTTTATTACAGGAATTTCAAATCAGGTGACTGAATAAAAATAATTACCAGGATACCAGTGGTTTGCTCTCTGAATAATACAGTTTATGTATCTGTGTGTTCTGTGACTAGGAAAACAGTGATCAGGTTAAATTATCCTGATCTGTAATTATCAAGGGGTCCCTTAAAGAAAAAAAACACTCATAAATTAGCACTTGTGAATCAGAAGAATTTTTTTTGCCAGATAGAAAACAGTTGGAGCCTAAGGTGGAATGCAGGGTGGGTGAAAATTATTTCACCTGAGTTACATTTATGCCATCTCATATTTTACTAAGAAATAATGACTAATTTTCTTTAAGTAGAAAATGAAAAGTTTCTAACTGTCTCCACTTGACTTTTGTACTGGGAAGTGTTAAATTGGATTCAAGATACTGTATGGGTGAGCAGTGAATGAAACCCAGAAAAAAATGTACTGACAATTTTATTATACACACACACATACTTGTTAATATATCACAATTAAAATATTTTTTCCTATAATTCTTTTTCTCAGACTACAAAACCTATCTTTTCCCAAAGGAATAAATAATATTTCAAGAATGATATATTAGAACTGAACTGGGAATATTGGTACAGGGCTTCTATTCTTCAAACAATGGCAACAATAGCACCATTCTGTTGGCCATGTAGCCAACTAATTGAATTAAACAGATTTTTTTGGAATGTAAAGACTAAGGCCCATTTCTGTGTCACCTCAATACCCTCATTGGTTGATTGTCTCCAAAGACAGCATCTAATTGGTTTAGCTGGCATCACCACTGGATAATAAGTATGTTTGTGTGAGTAAGCAAGCAAGCAAAGAAAGATATAAGCAGTGAAACCAGGGAGACCAGTTGGAGAAGGTTAATTGAAGTTGGGCTGTCAGGCAAGTACTCAGAGAGTGATGGGTATACAGTAAGGTTACAATTGATGGGATATAAGCAGCAAGGTAAGCAAAGAAATAGGCATGGAATTGGCAGACTGTCACAACTCTTTTCAAGAACTATAGCCAAGCTACAAGATAATTTTTTTTTTTTTAATAGAATAGAACAAGTCTGCCAAAATGTACTGGAATTGATACAGGAACTTTCCATATTCCTTATATTTTAATATTTTTTCTAAAAATGTAGGTAGGTTGAAGCACTTTGTATAAAGGAAAGGGAGTTCATGAAGAATGAAGATGCCAAAGCTTGAATGCACAAAGTTGATTCTGGTCACATAGGAATCAGCACTTTTAGATGACATGTATAAATGACAAAAGAGACAAAAGAGTGCAGACAGAAGTGGCATCAGTCAGATCTAATAAATAGAATGCTAAACATGCTGTTGAGCTATGAAATTTACTGTCATTAGGACCGCTGCAGTGCTTCTATCTTGCCTACAGTTAGGGGGGGGGGAAGAGTTTGGGATTCACAGGTGTTCCCTATCAGCGTGAGAGCCAAAGCCGCTGAGATGTTTTGGCGAACTGAAGTTTCTTCTCATAACAATTGCTGGAAGATTAATTGGACAATGTGACCTGAACTGTCAGAGAGGGAAGGGAAAGTTTTACTCTTTTAATTATCTGTTTCCCGCTATATTGCCAGAGCTAACTTTCCTTCTATCTTACTGGTTTGCTAATGCCTAATAAAGTTTACATTAGAGATCGCAATGTCTCTGGCGTTTTGCTTTGTTGGGCTTCTCAGCTGGAACTTGACATATACTACAGCAGGGGTGTCAAACTCGCAACGTCACGTGATGTGTCACGACGTATCGTGACTTTTTTGCCATTGCAATGGGGTGGGCACGATTTCGCTATGATGCATCTGGCCCACGGGCCGGCAGTTTGACACCCCTGTACTACAGCAAGAGAGTAGGAAAAATGTAACACTGCAAACAAAAGCTGTCAAAAGCCAGTCTTACTCAGGAGGAATTAGTTGTGAGATTTTGTTGACTGAAAATATACAAAGCCACATGAAACAAATCATAATAAGCTATAATAATCATCATCACTGAGATCAGGACTCAGGTTTCATAGAAGTGGAGTCCAGGCCAAAATGAGATGACCCATGTTATCCAAGCACCAAAAGGTCTGTCTGAATTATCCTGCTTTGGTTTTGGATTTTCAATTCTTCTAATTCAATTGTCTAACTTTTACACCCATATATAAAGCTTGGCTTCCAACTCTGAAGATTTCACAATGGTGTAGAAGAAATATATACCACAGTCCTAGGTAAGATGCTATAATGGTAACTATTATAAATAAACTAAATGCTCCAAAGTTGTAATCAAGATTTTGTGCTATTACAGAGCTAGTTCTAAGCAAAAGAAGTGGGGAGAGAAAAATAGAGCCTGTCTACAAACTCCCAAAAATGTAATGCAGGTAATATTAAGCAGGTAAATATATCTTATATTATTTGGTGATCAAGCAGAGTTGGCTTGTCAGTTTCATTTCCACTGTTTGAAGCCTTTGCCCAATAACAGAAAAATAAAAAATATTGAACTTTCAAAATGCAATTGTACCTAATTACATAAGCAAACATGGATAAGTAATAAAGCTTTTTTTTGGCATGGAGAAATACAAGCATCATGAATGGTGACTAAAGTCCATCTTCTTAATTATTGACTAATGTATTAAAATTAATTAAACATCAATGAAATTACATATTGTTTTGGTCTTGCCTATCTACTATCATTTGAAATTCAAACTTCATCACACTTCTCAAAGGAAAACATAGACAAACTAATATACCTGGCATAGGAAAACTTCGCTAACTTTATTTTTCAGTACATCAATGAACTCTCTGAGGTATTACAGTCCAAATTCTATATAATATTTCAAGTATAATTTCAGGGGTGCGCATAAGGTTATTATGCAATTCCGGGATCATACCACATATAGTACTACATTAGTAGGTTCTCTAAATGTACCTTCATGAAAGATTTTATCCAGACACTCAGCATCAGTTTAACAAAACCACCAGTAACAATAATTAAAATGAAACATTAGCAACATATTGCCTTATTTTGTGAATGGGCTGATACTACAGTCTCTCTGTATTGGTATGTCAAATATCACACATATTTTTGATATAACAAGTGATGGATAAGTAATAAAGAGATGTACTCAATGAAAATTAGTGGTTTCTTCAGTGGCAGAATTTGAATATCAATATCTTCTTAATTTTGTATTTTCTTTTGACTGGAAGAAGTGGATGCTTTTTTCTCACCACTGTTGATGTTCAACATGGTAACATTTTGTCACTAGATACAAGTGCCTTGCTGTTTGCTTTTGTATGGAATTCATGCATACAAAAATATAACATACTGTATATTATAGGTGCACTCAATAATTCATAGAACAAAACTGTGCCTTCTTGATAAGCTATAAATAGAGGAATGCGTTCAAACTCCCTAACTTGTTTGTTTTAGCATGTTTTCTCAGTTCCACGTGTTTATGACATGAGCATGCTTAGCCAACCTCTTTTTTCAACTTTGTCTTCAGTTCATTGTCTTAGGCTTTGGGATTCCTCTTTCTTTGTAAAAGCAAAGGATCTCCATTTCTCAAAGTTGGCCATCATCTTCCTCCCTGCTTTCTGGGACATCAGCGTCCACTTTAAATGTTCAATCGTTTCTAAATCAAAGGATCACACTGGTGGAAATTGCAACAAAGCCATTTAATTATAATAGTCTACTTAGCCTAAGTGTGCAAAAGTGCCTTAAAGGAGTTGTGTTTCATACATCTGACAATCTTTCAAATACAATTCTTTCATTTTTTTGGAATCCACCAATCACATTCTCCTATTTTCTTTCTTCAATATTATGTTTTATGAGATATACTTGTCATGGTTCCGACAGATGTTACTCTTCAAAGAACTTCGAGGCATTGTTTACCTTAAAGAATCTTTATTCAAAATAACATGGCATTGGCACATACATGGTCGAAGCCAAAATCTGAATTCCCCTCCCCTAAACACATAGTATCGAAGCACAATTCCCTCCTCCAATTAACAGTCATAAATCACATTCTCCAATTAGTTTGAAATGCAAACCTTCCCTCATTTCATAACCCGCCATTTCAAACAACCTTGAAGAATACTCTACTGCGATATTGTTATGTCTAACTAATCCCCATACACATTCTTCCCTCTCCCCCCCAGCACCATCTAATTCTAACTCTAAAAGTAACACACAGGCTAAAGAGAAAATGGCTGCATATATTGTCAAAGCAAGAACATCCAATGTTAGCAGCATTGACATCCGGCCCCCCTTACAAAAAGGATAGATCCTGTAATGTAAACAAAAGCATATGTTAGGGACTATCTTTCGGTTTGTTGGGATGTTTCTCATAAAACCTTTTGATGAGTCAGTCAGCTTTCACATCGCTAGATTTCACCCAAGTGGCTTCAGACAACGAGTATCCCTTCCATTGTACTAGGTACTGCAATTTCCCTTTAAAAATTCTAGAATCAAGAATACGCTTTACTTCATAGTGAGTTGACCCGCCACTACGAGGGGTCTGGGTGCCTTCTTAGGGGGAGGTCTTAAAGTGGATTCTCGCAAAGGTTTCAACAAGCTGCAATGGAAGACAGGGTGAATTCTCCCTAAAAGCCTAGGGAGTTTTAATTCTACTGTGACCAGGTTGATGATTCTTACGATGGGGAAAGGCCCCAAGGATTTCGGTCCTAATTTCTTACTGAGTAATTTAAGGCGTAAATATTTGGTCGACAGATAGACCTTTTCCCCAACTTGGAATGTTCTTTGAGGGGCTCTCTTTCTGTCTGCTTGCTTTTTATAAGTCTCGGAAGTCTTTTTTAAAGCAGCTTTCATGGCTTTCCAAACCTCTTCCTACCCCCTCACCCATTGATCAAGTGTCTGAGAAGTGGAGGGTGCTTGAGGGTATTCAGGTATTGGGCTGAACTCTTTTTCTGTAGCTACTCTGAAAGACATGAAGCCAGGGCTGCTGTGAACAGAGTTGTTGTAAGCCACCTCTGCAAAAGGGAGGAGATCGGTCCAGTTGGTTTGTTGATAGGAAATATAACATCTGAGATATTGCTCCACCATCTTGTTAGCAGCTTCCGCGGCTCCATTAGTAGATGGATGAAAAGCAGATGATAGACCTTGAGATGATCCAATTAGTTTAAGAAAGCTCCTCCAAAACTTAGCTGTGAACTGCACCCCCCTGTCCGAAATTATTCGTTTAGGGGCTCCATGCAGCCGGTAGATGTGTTTCAAGAACAGTTTAGTCAGTCGTTGGGCAGATGGGAGTCCTTTGCAGGCGATGAAGTGAGCCTGCTTTGAAAATAGGTCTATCACAGTCCAGATGACTGTATTTCCTCTACTTTCAGGGAGGTCTACTATAAAGTCCATAGCGATTTCTTCCCATGGTTGAGAAGGGTCTGCCACTGGCTGCAGTAACCCAGGGGTTTTCCCTGGAATTCTTTTCATGGTGGCACATACAGTACAACTCCTGACATAATTTTCCACATCCCGTTTTAACCCGGGCCACCAAAACTGCCGGCAGATGAGATGTAGAGTTTTTAAATATCCAAAGTGTCCAGCCTGTTTTACATCATGGCTGTGTTTGAGAGCGTTAAGATGGAGGACTTCTGGCAAGTACAATTTCCCCCCCTTCCAAGCCAAACCATCCCTGCATGTTAGGGAGGTTTGATTATCTTTGAACCATTGATCGGTGAGGAGCTCTTGTTTTATTTTCTTTGCCCCAGGGTCATCCGGATTAGGGACCTGCGAGGCATGAGTTGAGCGGCAGTTTGTGGATTGGAGATAATTGCCTCGTTAACCTCTTCGCGTTCGCTTTTGTACTGGGACAATCTGGATAGAGCATCAGCTAGAAAGTTTTTTCCTCCTGGTATGTACTTTAGAGTGAAGTTGAAACGGTTAAAGTACTGTGCCCACCACACTTGCTTTGGGGACAATTTGCGGGGAGTTTTCAGTGCCCCTAGATTTTTGTGATCTGTCCATACCTCAAAAGGCGCCTTGCTTCCTTCTAGATAGTGTCGCCAGTTTAATAGCCCCCACCTAATTGCAAAGGCCTCCTTCTCCCAGATTGCCCATCTTCTCTCGCTTTCAGTAAATTTTTTAGAGGTGTAGGTGCAGGGTTGTAGAACTCCACTTTTGTTCTTTTGCAGTAATACAGCTCCGACTGCCACGTCGCTGCCATCAGTTTGAATTACAAAGGGCTCCCCTGGGCAGGGGTGCTTTAGGACCGGTTCAACAGCAAATAGTCTTTTTAAATTCTCAAAAGTTGTTTGACAGCCCATCGTTCATGCTAGTGGTTGGCCCGGTCACGGCTTCCCTCCTCCTTTGCCTGTTTTGAGTAGTTCTGTAAGTGGTAGGGCAATCTCGGCAAAGGAGGGGATGAATTGATGATAGAAGTTGGCAAACCTAGAAAGCTCTGGAGCTGTTTGCGAGTCTTTGGGGACTGCCATTCAATTATAGCCCTCACTTTGGCTGGGTCCATTTCAATGACCTCGTTGGAAATTCTGTAGCCAAGATAATCTAATGGGTCTGGTGAAATTCACATTTTGACAATTTGGCATAAAGTTTGGCATTCAATAGTTTCTTTAATACTTCTCTCACCAGCTTTATATGATCAGTCATATTCGTGCTGTATATCAGGATGTCAAGATACACCAGAACCCCTTTGTATAAGTGATCATGTAGGACCTCATTAATTAACTGCATGAATACGGATGGGGGCCCCTGTAGTCCAAATGGCATGACTGAACTGATAGCTCCCCATGGGGCAGTTGAAGGCAGTTTTCCACTCATCTCCCTCCTTTATTCTCACCCGGTAATACGCCTCTCTCAGGTCTAATTTAGTGAAGACATTCCCCTTAGCCAGGTGGGTTAGTAAGTCCTTCAGGAGGGGGAGGGGGTATTTATTTTCCACTCACCACGTTCAGACTTTTATAATCCACACAAAGACGGAGAGACCCATCTTTTTTTTCTTTAAATAACACAGGGGCTCCCACGGCCGACTTGGCCCATTCGATGAACCCCCTCGCTAGGTTTTTGTTCACGTATCGCTGCATCTCCTCCATTTCGAGGGGGGACATAGCATACATTCTTGGTCGTGGGAGTTTGGCTCCCGGCACCAGTTCGATAGAGCAATCATTGGGTCTGTGAGGGGGCAGGGCATCGCATTCTTTCTCACTAAATGCCTCTGCTAGGTCCCGGTACTCACTGGGGATGAATGACTCGCCTGGTGGTGGTGAGGCAGCCATGTGCGCTTGCTCGTTAGATCGCCTAAAGTGTCCCGCAACGTCTGTTGAATCAGTGGGGGGGGTTAGGCCCTATAGGTAGTCTCACAGTTCTCATTTCTTTCTCCCACCAGATAAATAGCTTCCATTTGTCCAACCAGGCTAGTCCTAGGATCACAGCCTCAGTCGTTTTCGAGCCACCAGGAAGCGAATAAACTCCCAGTGCTCACCTATTTCTAGGTGTAGGGGCTCAGTTAATTGCGTGACAAGAGTCCCTCCCATCAGGGAGCCATTGGCTTGCTCAAATCTCACGGGCTTGGAGAGCAGTTTTGCTCGTATGCCCAATTTCATGGCAAATGGCAAGCTAATGACGCATCGGGAGCATCCAGAATCGACTAGAACTTTTAAGTCTATCTGTGCTCCCGACTTAGGGATTATTAGTTTGGCAGGCAGTGAGAAAGGTGGGACATGTCGACTCACCATCGGGTTGTTCTCTCTGTCATCGCTGTTGAAAGAGGGTAGAGCGGGGGCGTATCCGGCCTTAGTCCCGGCGTCCTCCTGTGTGGGGGATGTGACTTGGGCAACCGGTTCCTGTGTGATCCAGTTGGATTTTTCTCTCATTGGCTGCTGGGCAGGTTTCTTTCTTACTGCTGGTCCTGGTCTGCTCTGCTGTTGGCCCGCCAATCAAGTGCGGGAACTGGGCAGTTCGCTGCTCGATGTCCCTGCTGTCCGCATCGGAAGCACTTGATTGGCGGGCCTGCAGATGGCCTGGGTCTTTCAGCAGTCATAGCAGTTGGAGGTTTTTTTTGGGGGGGTTGCCGTTTGGGTTGCTCTGGCTTTGGCTCGGCTTCAGGTGGAGGCTTCTTATAGCGGGTGAGCTGAACATCTAGTCTTACCGCTGCCTGGTACCATTCTTGCAGCTGATCAGGTACCGCTCAATAGATGCAGGCTTGAGAGAGGTGATCGTCCAACCCTTCCCTGAAGTGATGGACTATGGACTGCTCAGGCCACCTCTCTATCCAACTTGCAAAATTCTCGTACGTATTCCAGGGCAGGCCTGCCGGCTTGTTATATCTTATGGATTTGTTCTTCTGCTTTGAAGGCAATGGATGGGTCCTCAAATCTTTCTCTCAGTCCTAGGAGGAAGAGGTAGGGGTCCTCCAATTCGGGGGCTTGCTCATTATATAAATTGTTCAGCCATTCAGATGCCTCTCCCTCTAAGCTGGATGCAATCACATCGACCATAGCACCTGGGTCCGGGTAGAGATAGGCCCAGCGGTTCAAATGAGAGCGCACTTGGTTGAGGAAAAAAATCAGCTTCTCTGGGCCCCCATCGAAGGTTGTTCTGAAAGGTGGAGCAATCATTGGCTGCTGGGGCCCCCACTGTGGCTGTTGCACCCCCAGTTGCTGCTGGCCCCATCCTGGCTGCTGATTCAATGCTGCTGGGCTCCCCACTGTGGCTGTTGCACCCCCAGTTGCTGCTGGCCCCATCCTGCCTGCTGATTCAATGGCTGCTGGTCTCCCCACTGTGGCTGTTGCACCCCCAGTTGCTGCTGGCCCCACCCTGGCTGCTGATACAATGGCTGCTGGGCTCCCCACTGTGGCTGTTGCACCCCCAGTTGCTGCTGGCCCCACCCTGGCTGCTGCCGTATTCCCAGGGGTTGCACGTTCGGGGGTGCGGCCACCCCCCCTGCTGTGGTTGCAATACCAGCAGTACTGGCCTCTCGAGTTGTCGGAGGTCTCCCAAAGGTTGCTGTCTGGGTGGGGGCTGCTGTTGTCTTCTCTGCTGTTGGCCTGCAGGGGCTTGTGGCACCCTCTGCTGCCGCAGGCCCCTCAATGGTTGCTGAATGAGTGGGGGGTTGTTGCTGGATCTCCCTCATTTGCGGGCCCACCAGCTGTTGCTCTCCTGGCTTCTGCACCACCCCAAGCTGTTGCAAGGCCTCTATTAGCTGATGCAAACTCAGAGGTTGCTGACCTTCCACCTGCAGGGGCTGCCAAATTCCCCATTGCTGCAGGGGGCCCAGGCTGGGGTTCCCTCTCTCTCTGTGGGGCTGGAGGCCCTGGCAGGGGACTCCAGGGTCTGGAAGGCTGTTTGATCTGTGAGGGAGGGGCTGGAGGCCTCTCTCAGCAGGAGTTATTCTCTGCTTCTCACTTCTAGCTCTTCAAATTTTTCTGCCAAATATTCTACTGACCGACTACGAGCTGCGGACGTATATTTCCACTTACCCAAGTCCTCGGTGGCAGATGGCCTGGCAGCTTTCCACTGGTCTGGGGAATGCGATATGCAGGAATCCCTTTGTTGTAGCTCCACCTCATCTGCTGTTGAAGCCCTTGAGGGTGGCAAGGCTGTTTCGAAGCATCTGGAGTCTCCACTGGGCTTATCCCAATCTGACAACCAGATCAGCTCTCCTAGCTGCTTTGGTCTTGCTCCCAGCTGGGAGACCTGCAAAAGTTCCTTCTCCACCAGCTTGTTGGCTGTAGCTCCCCCCCCCCGGGGTAGCAGCTGCTGCCGGGGTGCTGGCCTCAGGCAATTTTTCTTCTTCCATGATGAAATCTTCCCCGAATCTTCGTCAGCCTATCCCCTAAGTTTAGGAACAGTGACTGGGGTTCAGGACCCCTAGATGGTTTGAAAAGTTTATAGATTTTGGCTTGATGTCATTGTTCCGACAGATGTTACTCTTCAAAGAACTTCGAGGCATTGTTTACCTTAACGAATCTTTATTCAAAATAACATGCCATTGGCACGTACATGGTCGAAGCCAAATTCTGAATTCCCCTCCCCTAAACAAATAGTATCGAAGCACAATTCCCTCCTCCAATTAACAGTCATAAATCACATTCTCCAATTAGTTTGAAATGCAAACCTTCCCTCCAGTTTCATAATCCATCATTTCTTATCATCTCTTATTTCAAACAACCTTGAAGAATACTCTACTGCGATACTGTTATGTCTAACTAATCCCCATACACACTTTTCCCCCTCCTCCCCAGCACCATCTAATTCTAACTCTAAAAGTAACACACAGATTAAAAAGAAAATGGCTGCATCTTCATATATTGTCAAAGCAAGAACATCCGATGTTAGCAGCGTTTACAATACTCAGATGTGGGATTCAGCCGGTTCGCACCAGTTCGGTAGAAACGTTACCTTTCTCTTGAGTTCGGCGAACCAGTTGTTAAAATGGCACTTGAAAAAACCTGCCTCCCACTTGCCCCACATCTGCCATGCTCTCCACAGAGTGCTGCAGCTGATCCAAGGTGTGGAGAGCACTGATGATGGGTGAGTGTGTAGCAGGCACGCACACACACTCTGCTGTTTTCAGTGGTGCTTTGGTGCCTGGCCAGCCGCCACAGGTCAGCTGCAGCGCACTGTGGAGAGCATGGCAGATGCGGGGCAAGCGCGATGTAGGCACGCACATGGACTCTGCTTTTTTGGGTGCCCTCCCGAGAGGCAGCATGGTGATTGGTCAGTGGACACACCATGAATGGGGACTCACCATCCCCCAAACCCTGCCACTGCCAAAGTGGATCCTGGCCTGTAATGGAGAGACCAGAAGTGGAGCAGCCAGCACGAGGGAAGGAGGAGCAGGGAGAAGAAAGAGGAAAAGAGGCTGAGTGAGGAGTGGGGCTGTCCCAGCTGGTCAGGCACCGAAGCGCCACCAAAAATGGCGGAGTCTGTGTATGCGCCTGCTACATGCTTGCCCCGCATCAGCCATGCTCTCCACACCTTGGGTCAGCTGTAGCGGACTGTAGAGAGCATGGCAGATGCAGGGCGAGCACGCACACAGATTCTGCTTTTTTCAGTGCCCTCCCGAGAATCGGCATGGCGATTGGTCGGTGGACACGCCACGAATGGGGATTCACCATCTCCCAAACCCTGCCGCTGCAACCCTCCCGAGTTAGCCATGGAGAGCCATGCGGGGCAAGCATGTAGGAGGCGCATACACAGACTCCGCCATTTTTGGTGGCGCTTCGGTGCCTGACCAGCTGGGACAGATTCGTTAAGGTAAACAATGCCTCGAAGTTCTTTGAAGAGTAACATCTGTCGGAACAATGACATCAAGCCAAAATCTATAAACTTTTCAAACCATCTAGGGGTCCTGAACCCCAGTCACTGTTCCTAAACTTAGGGGATAGGCTGACGAAGATTCGGGGAAGATTTCATCATGGAAGAAGAAAAATTGCCTGAGGCCAGCACCCCGGCAGCAGCTGCTACCCCGGGGGGGGGGAGCTACAGCCAACAAGCTGGTGGAGAAGGAACTTTTGCAGGTCTCCCAGCTGGGAGCAAGACCAAAGCAGCTAGGAGAGCTGATCTGGTTGTCAGATTGGGATAAGCCCAGTGGAGACTCCAGATGCTTCGAAACAGCCTTGCCACCCTCAAGGGCTTCAACAGCAGATGAGGTGGAGCTACAACAAAGGGATTCCTGCATATCGCATTCCCCAGACCAGTGGAAAGCTGCCAGGCCGTCTGCCACCGAGGACTTGGGTAAGTGGAAATATACGTCCGCAGCTCGTAGTCGGTCAGTAGAATATTTGGCAGAAAAATTTGAAGAGCTAGAAGTGAGAAGCAGAGAATAACTCCTGCTGAGAGAGGCCTCCAGCCCCTCCCTCACAGATCAAACAGCCTTCCAGACCCTGAAGTCCCCTGCCAGGGCCTCCAGCCCCACAGAGAGAGAGGGAACCCCAGCCTGGGCCCCCTGCAGCAATGGGGAATTTGGCAGCCCCTGCAGGTGGAAGGTCAGCAACCTCTGAGTTTGCATCAGCTAATAGAGGCCTTGCAACAGCTTGGGGTGGTGCAGAAGCCAGGAGAGCAACAGCTGGTGGGCCCGCAAATGAGGGAGATCCAGCAACAACCCCGCACTCATCCAGCAACCATTGAGGGGCCTGCGGCAGCAGAGGGTGCCACAAGCCCCTGCAGGCCAACAGCAGAGAAGACAACAGCAGCCCCCACCCAGACAGCAACCTTTGGGAGACCTCCGACAACTCGAGAGGCCAGTACTGCTGGTATTGCAACCACAACAGGGGGGGTGGCCGCACCCCCGAACGTGCAACCCCTGGGAATACGGCAGCAGCCAGGGTGGGGCCAGCAGCAACTGGGGGTGCAACAGCCACAGTGGGGAGCCCAGCAGCCATTGCCGCTGCAACCCTCCCGAGTTAGCCATGGAGAGCATGGCTAATGTGTGGCGAGCATGTGGCAGGCAGGCACACGCACTCTGCTGTTTTCCACGCCTCTTTCATTCAACCACTTTTCCTCTTTCTTCTCCCCGCTCCTTCTTTCCTCGCACCGGCTGCTCCACTTCTGGTCTCTCCACTGCAGCACATATTGCAGCCCAGGATCCACCTTGGCAAACTTCTTTTGTTTGTGGGACAAGATTAGCATAGAAATGCTTTGGGAAGAACGGACATCTAGGTGGTGGTGGGTGGGGCAAGCGCTCCAGCTCTGATATGCTCCTCCACTGCTGTGGGTTCAATCAATCAATTCCAACTTTGCGAGAACTTTTTTTTTCACAAGAAATTGGAATTGATTGATTGAACTTTTTTTTTTAGTCCCACAAACTTCTTTTGTTTGTGGGACTGCACACGGCGGCGGAGGAAGTGACGGAGGAGCTGGAAAGAAGGTTAGAAAAGAAATAGTTTGGGAAGCGAGGGCATTTGGACGGTGGTGGGTGGGGAAAGCTCTCCAGCTCCGTGGTGACAGAGAAATGTGACAGAGCTGGAAAGCAGGCTGTGTGGGCAGAGCTGTGAAGAGGGCTCGGAAGAGGAGTGAAAGGGAAGAGGGTTGGTGGGCAGGTGAGGGGGGATCTGTCCCATGCCGCCTCACTTTTTTTTTTTTTTTTAACATAAATTTTATTAAGTAAACATTTAAAAACAGGTTGAACACCGTGTGACTTTTCTGGCTGTTATTTGCCATACATACTATACCATATACCATATACCTCTCAATTCATTGATAGGTGTTCGTTATACCATTTACAAATTACCTTTTATACTATTTACTTATTTATATATTTACATACATATTTACGTCTATTTACAACATAACTTCCATTTCAGTTCTTTTTTCATATTCTTTCTAATCTCTATCTTACGCTCTACACTTTCTCTCTTCTAAACGAGCTTTCTTTGTTCTGACTTTTCCTCCTCAAGTCTAACCAATAGTACATCTTATCCCAAACTTCGTAATATTCTGTTTCATCCTTGTCTTTGATTTCTAATGTTAGTCTATCCATCTCTGCACATATCAGAAATTTTTTAATTAATTCACTCTCCGCCAGGGAGTTTCCGTTTTTCCAGTTCTGGGCGTAGACCAACCTTGCTGCTGTTATAATATGCAACACTAGATATGTCTCTCCTTTGTTAAACTTCCCATTTATCATTCCCAGTAAAAACAGTTCTGGTCTGGGATCTATCTTCAGTCCCAGCGTTTCCTCCAACCAAGTCTTTATTAGCTGCTAAAATTCTTTGGCTTTGGAACAGGTCCACCACATATGATAATAAATCCCTAACACTTTCTTGCACTTCCAACACTGTGGTGACATATCTTTTCTCATCTTTGCCAGTCTTGTTGGGGAGAAGTGCCACCTATAAAACATTTTGTACAGATTCTCTTTATATGAGGTGGCCAAGGTTAACTTTCTATTTCTTTCCCATAACGTTTGCCACTTGTCTAGATCGATATTATATCCGAAATTTTGGGCCCATGTTATCATCACTTCTTTTACCTGCTCGTCTTCCATTTTATATTCCAATAAATATTTATATGTTCTTTTGATTGCTTTCTCCTCTGTTCCTAATAATATTTTATCTAGTGTTGTCAGATCCCTCCGTATACCCCATTCCTTTTTGTCTTTCTTATAACGTGACTGAATTTGCAGGTACACCCACCATTCCAATTGTACCCCGTTTTCTTTTAATTCTTGTCTAGATTTAATTTCCCCTTGTTCATTTAGAATATCTCTATACGTGACTACTTTTCCCAAGTTCATGAAATTTGGATGCACTAGTGCTTCCAATGTTGAGAGCCATACGGGTATTTCTCTATAATTCTGTTGTTTAACTTTAATCCACACATTTAATAATGCTGCTCTGATATGGTGTGTCTGGAAGTATTGATGAATGTTATATCTCTCATCCCACAGAAATGCGTGCCATCCAGATTGTAAATCATGACCCTCTAGGGTTAATATCATTCTGTCTTTTAAATTTATCCAATCCCACACCCAAGTGAGTATTGCAGCTTGGTAGTACAGCTCCCAGTCAGGTAGACCGAATCCCCCTCTCTCTTTAGCTTCTTGTAGTAGTTTTAATTTAATTCTAGGTTTCTTCCCCTGCCAAATAAATTTCAATATTATTTTATTCAAATTTACAAAATATTTTTTCTCTAATTTTATGGGGACATTCTGAAATAGAAAGAGTAATTTAGGTAAAATATTCATCTTTACTGCTGCAATTCTCCCCATGAAGGAGAGTTGCAAATTTTTCCATCTTTCTAAGTTTTTCTTTATCTGATTATTTAAATTAACATAGTTATCTTCTTTAATTGTAATACACCTTGCTGTTAGCTGTACTCCCAAGTATTTAACTTTCTTCACTATTTGGATATTTACTTTCTCCACCAGGTCATTTTTCTGTGTACTAGTCATATTTTTAACTATCATTTTCGTTTCAACTTTGTTGATTTTCAGTCCAGCTACCTCTCCATATTCTTCTAATATTTCTACAAGTCTTGTACCCGAATGTAGCGGTTCCTCTAAGATAAATACGAGGTCATCTGTGCAGGCTTGTAGTTTGTAGTTTCTTTCTTAATATTTAAGCCTCTAATTTGGCTTTCCTTTCGGATCATTCTAGTCAGTACTTCGAGAGTTAATATAAACATTAACGGTGAGAGTGGACACCCTTGTCTTGTACCTTTCCTGATTTGGAAGCTTTGTGTCGCTTCTCCATTAATTATAACTCTCGCCTCTTGTTTATCGTATATGGCTCTGAATATGTTTATAAAATTTCCGCCAAAGTCCATATGCCTAACTGCCTCAACATAAAATTCCAATTTACATTATCGAAGGCTTTTTGTGCATCCAAAAACATCAGAGCTACTTGTTTTTCACTGTGAATCTCGTAGTACTCCAAAATATTTAAAATCGTCCTCATATTGTATCGAATTTGCCTTCGCGGTAGAAAACCATTTTGATCTATGTGAATAAATTTGTTTAGGTATCTTTTAAGCCTTCCCGCAATTATTGCCAATATTTTATAATCTGAATTTAAAAGTGATATTGGCCTATAGTTATTAATTTTTGTTAAGTCTGAATTTTCTTTTGGGATCAGCACAATATTTGCTTCTGTCCAGGATGCTGGCGTTTTTGCTTCCTTTAGAACTGCATTAAACGTCTCCAGTAATATTTTGCCAAATGAGTCTTGGGAGTTCTTTGTATATTTCTACTGGTAGTCCATCTGGGCCCAGTGCTTTATTGCTCTTCTGTTTTTTCAATGCCTCATTTAATTCAATCATTGTTATCTCCGCATTTAACATACACTTTGTTTCATCTGGAATTTTTGGTAAATCCGCTTTTTTAAAACATTGAAGTATTTTTTCATCCGTAGCCCACTTATTCTCATCATATAGTTTCGTATAGTAATTTTTAATTATCTTTTTCTTCTCTTCGCTTTGGTGTTGTATATTTCCCTCTTCGTCCTGTAAATTATTAATCCAGCTCCTTTCTCTCTGCTTCTTTAGCTTATACGATAGCCATCTCCCTGGCTTGTTCGCATTCTCAAAGAAATTCTGACCACTCCTTTTAATTTGTTGTGCTAGATCTTCTTTCTCAAGAATGGACAGCTTATGTTTAATCACTTCCATTTGTTGTTTCAGGCTTTCATTTTGGGGGTTATGTTGTAGTTCTATTTCTAAACTTTGGAATTCCTCTTCTAGGTTTTTTCCCTTTTGTTTCTTCTTTTTGTCTTCTCTTGCCATATAAGCTATAGCCACCCCTCTCACATATGCCTTCGTTGTATCCCATAGATTTTGTATGTTCGTATCCTCTTTTTTATTTTCCTGGAAGAACAACTTTAGCTGTTCCTCCAGCTTTATTTTAAATTCTTTGTGTTTTATAATTGCTCTTTTAAGTGTCCATCTGCCTATTTTTTTTCCCCTCTCCACCTGATTCTCACCGGGTTGTGGTCTATTTCCACTTCCCCCATTTCCTGCGATAGTTCTGTCGATACCCAAGCCATATCTATCCTAGACCACGTCTTATGTCTACTTGAATAGTACGTATATTGACTTCCCCCTTGATTCTCTTCTCTCCAGATATCTCACATCCCTAGTCCGTCCACCATCTTAAAAAAAACTTTTGGCAATATTCTTCCAGGTCCTTCTTTCTTCCTCGCTTTTATAATCTAACTTCCTATCTACTATTGCATTAAAAGTCGACCATAATACAGATATTCTCACAATCTATTGCCCATAGTGTATTAAATAATTTCCTATAGAACTGTTCTTGCCCTCCATTTGGGGCATAAATTCCTACTACTATTATCCGTTTTTGATTAATTGTCATCTCCACTACCAAAATCCTGCCTTCTGTATCTTTATAAATTTGCTTGGCTAAGATTGACTCTCTAATATATATCACTACTCCTCTTTTTTTGTGCTGTGATAGTGATGCAAACATTTTCCCCATTTTTGGACATTCCAACACCTGTCTATGTTGTTCCTTAATATGAGTCTCTTGCATAACTATAACATCTAAATTTCTTCTGATCAATTTATTAATTTTTTTCCCTTTTTTGAGGAGAGTTTAGGCCATTAATATTCAAAGATAGGATTTGGAGTTCTCCCATCCTGTTTCTACTTATATCTAGTTTTTATACCTCTTGTTATTCTAGTCTCCTTTGGCTCCTCTCTCAGCTCTTGTCGTTCCCTTTCATGATTTACCGTTTCCTCTCTCTTCTCTCTTCTCATTTCCCCTGTTGTCCCTCCTCTTCTACTCTAGCCAACCTTAACTCCCTCACTTCTTCAACATCTCTCTCTAATTCTTCTTCACTGCTAAGGTTTTGCTTATAAAATTCCTCCGCCTTATCTGGAGTATCTATTCTAATCTTCTTGTCCTGCCATGAAATCAGTATTCCCTCTGGTATCAGCCATCGAAAGTTAACTTTATCTCTAGTCAGTTTCGTTGTCAAGAAGTGGTAGGGTCTTCGTAGGTCCCTAACTCTTTTCGGCACCTGCTTTAAGACAGTCAGCTGTTTCCCCTTACATTGTAATGGCTCATCTCTCGTTCTATGGAGGATCTCATCCCTAATTGACTTTTTAACGAACCTAACATAAATCTCTTTAGGCAGGTTGTGTCGTCTTGCGTAGTTTGTGTGGATCCGATAGACCTCATCCATTTCACTCAGCATTTTTTCTTTCCCTATTCCCAGAACTTTTGCTAGTAAATCCGCCATCAGTTCCAATAAATCCTCTCCCCTATCTTCTCTTATGTTCTGAAACCGTAAGTATCGGTCAGCTTTTTCAGATTCTAAGGCGATAACTGTTGCTTCTAGTTCTTTATTCGCTCTGGTTAGCTTCTCATCTATTTCTTCTACTCTTTTTTCTTCCTTTTCCATCCTTTCCTCCATCTTTTGTAATTTCTGTTCATTCTTTGCCATCTGCTGTTGGAACGATTCCAATCTTCCATCCATTACTTGCATCCATTCTTTGAGATCGCTTGTGTCGGTCCTCACCTCTTCAATCTCTTTCCTCAGCTCTTCATGATTTCTAGCCATGGCCTCTTGCATCGCTTGTAACAAGACCTGTATGTCTTTAAATGAATTAGATCTTTCTCTTTGCAGAAGCTCACCAATTGGTTTTTGGCTCGATGGACTTAAGATAGTTGAGGCAGTCTGTGCCCCCTTCTTCGCTATCCCTACCTTGGGTGGGTTCGGAATACTCGTCATTTTAAATTCCACACTTCAATCAGTAAAATACCCTACTTAGCTTAATTATTCCTTAGATAATAGTAATATTAACAGTACAAATAACAATATAAGATAGATAATTAATAGCAGTAGATAAAATATCTATACTTTTAAATATTAATTTCTGGGCACAAATTCACTATTTCTTAACTATTTGAACCACGGCCACAGTTAAATCTTATCTGTTACTCCGAACTGTCCTTTGTATCCAAAGTCTATCGGTAATCCCACAGAGAGGAGAAGAAAAAACTTCCAAGAAGATACGTCCAATGTCAATAAGTTCCAAGGGGAGAAAAAAAAGAAAACATTCCTATTTCAACCACAAGATGTCCCTCTTGGCTTTTTTAGAGGGTGCGCTGTCCCTTTAAAATGTCCTTTCAAGATGTCAGCCCGTCCTTCCAAATCACCTTCTTTTTCCTCTCTTCTACTGCCAATTCGGTCTCATAAAGTCCTCAAAGCTCTCCAGTCTAGGTTCCCTTCTCCTTATCGCTATTCTTTCCCTGCCATGAGGCTTGGCAAATCCCCCCGAGTGGCCATGATCCCCCTTCCCCAGCCAGCCAGCTACCATCGCCTGACCTACTCCTCGCCTGGCCGGCCGTCTGGCACCAAGCCTCACCACTCTCCTCCTCCTCCTCCTCCCCACTCAAGCGGCCGCCAGTGGCTTGGGTGCTTTGGCTCCATCCAAGTTGAAGAAAGCAGAGGTGCAGCAGTGGGATAGCTCTCAAACAATAAGATCCGGGTGCGCTGCTCACTCATATGGCCCGCCTTATTGAGAGCCATTCCGCTGTTGCGCCTCTGCTTTCTTCAACTTAGATGGAGCCGAAGCACCCAAGCCACTGGCAGCCACTTGAGTGGGGAGGATGAGCTTTGCTGCTGGGCTGTGCCTGGGCTATGCCCTGCTGCTGCCTCCCAAACTCCACCTTTGCCGCTGGGGGAAGCAGCGGCGGTGGCAGAGCGTTCCATCCTGTGGGGGAAGCAGCAGTGGTGGCAGAGCGCTCTCTCCAGGGGGGGTTGGATGGAAGCATGGCGGCAGCACAGCTCTCCATCCTGGGGGTGGGAAAGCAATGGTGGAATGCTCCGTTGGGGGTGGGGGGAAGCAGCAGTGGCAGAGCGCTCCATGCAGGGGGGGGGGAATTCTGCACAGAACTGGTTGTTAAATTATTTGAATCCCAGCATTGGGTATACTCGATTACCCACTATGCTTCCACTCCACAATGGAACACTGAGACCATCAGTGAACATCCACACAGCCCATAGAAGCATGCACAGCTATCAATCTCCATTGTGTTCTGAATGGATGGATAATTGGGAAATAATCTCTCAACCCCTGCTGGGTGAAGCTAAGAAATTTTATGGGCAGCTCCAGAAATTTATAAAGATACAAATACACATACAAGCTGAAAAGCTTCTCACTTCTACACATGCACAGAACTTCTCACAGTGATATAAGGGCAACAAAATCAACTATCTTTACATTTCATGATGTGGAAATTATAGGGGAATCTCTCCTAGTCTTTGTAAATTCCATCCTATCATGTTTTTTAAAGAAATTCAAAACAAAGCATTTTCCAACAGGAAGGATTCTTATAATTTAATTCCAAAATCATAATTCAAATTCATCTGGGCCCTTAGTCCATTTATAACATTTCCAAATCAAAGTTCTAGTTACCATTTTGCTCTTTATTCCAAAAGAAACAAAATAAGTCCTTTCAACTTTAGTAATTATTTCTTGGAATGTACTAATCCTGAAATTTTTTGCCTGAAAATCATGGTTCCAATAGACGAGACCAAATAAATCAGAACTCCAAGGTTAGAGATTTCCTCAAAGAACATGTTTATTGGCTACATAGTATTGGCACAGTCAAAAGTGAAACCAAGTCTGAAATCCCGTTCAAAGACAAACACTATTACAAAGTTAAACTTCCCACCCCATATCTATGCAATCAGCTATGTTTCCCAATAGAATAGTTTGGTGAGCTTTCTAACCAAATGCTCACGCCCCTCACCTAATCTGACAGAAATGACCTTGGTTCCCCCATGGGACAGTAAAATGTTTAGACTAGCAGAATCCTCCACATCCCTTCCCATTCTTGTGGCAACCTAGAACAAGCAAGATGGGTGCAGCCAGGTTAGTTGTGGAGTTGACAGTCGGACCCCTAAGAAGAGAACAAATCCTGCAAAGGAAACAAAAGTGCATGTTAGGAATTCCCCCTGGGTTTCTGAGGATGCTAGTTATAGAATTTTTTTATTAATCTGTCTGCCTTCACATTGGTATGTTTCACCCAGGTAGCTTCTGATGAGAGGTAACCTTTCCATTGCACCAAATATTGTAATTTTCCCTTATGTTATCTAGAGTCAAGGATGTGTCTTATCTCATAGTGAGTTTCTCCCTCTACTAAAATGGGACCAGGCGTTTTCTTAGGGATTGGCCTCAAGGATGACTCTGTGACTGGTTTTAACAAGCTACAGTGGAACACGTGGTGAACTTTCCCCAATAGCTGTGGGAGTTTTAACTGAACTGTGACAGGATTTATAATTCTGACTATGGGGAAAGGACCGAGAAACTTAGGTCCTAATTTCTTACTTGGTAATTTTAGCCTTAGATATTTAGTGGAGAGGTAAACCTTCTCCCCCACATGAAATGGCTTCTGGGAAGATCGCTTCTTATCAGCCTGTTCTTTATATGTCTTAGTGGCTTGGGATAAAGTATTTTTTTTACATTTGCCCAAACAGTTTGCAAAGAGGTCACCCACTGATTTAGGGTCTGTGAAGTAGGAGGTTCTTGGGGTATTAGGGCATAGCGACAAACTCCTGACCAGTAGCTATTTTGAATGGAAAGTCCAGTGCTACTGTGCACAGTATTGTTGTACGCCACCTTGGCAAAAGGTAGGAGGTTTGCCCAATTAGTCTGTTGGTAATTAACATAACAGCTGAGGTATTTTTCCACCATGGCATTCGCAAGTTCAGCCGATCCATTCGTACTCGGATGAAAAGCAGATGAAAGCCCCTGGGTAGGCCCAAATAGTTTTACAAACTCTCTCCAGAATTTTCAGTAAACTGAACCCCGCAGCCAATATAATCCTTTCTGGTGCCCCATGGAGTTAATAGATGTGCTTTAAAAATAACCTGGCTAGCTTTTGGGTAGATGGGAGTCCTGACAAGCGATGAAATGAGCTTGCTTTGAAAAAAGGTCAATGACAGTCCAGATCACTGTGCTTTCCCTGCTCTCAGGTAATTCCACAATAAAATCCATGGCTATCTCCTCCCAGGGTTGGGAAGGGTCAGCCACTTGCTGCAATAGACCAGGAGGTTTTCCAGGGTGCTTCTTCATAGTTGCACAGGTAGCACAGCTTTGCACATAACTTTCAATGTCTTTTTTCATGCCTGGCCATCAAAACTGCCACCGCACCAAATGCAAAGTTTTTAGATAGCCAAAATGACCAGCTGATTTTGCATCATAACTGCGTTGAAGGGCTTGAATTCTGAGGGATGCCAGAAGGTATAGTTTTGAACTCTTCCAGGCCAACCCATCTTGAAATGTCAATAGCGATCTATTGTCTCTGAACCTGGGGTCAGTTTTCAATTCCTCTTTGAGTTTTTGAGTTAGTTGACTATCAGGCTTGTCGGTTTTTTTCTCTGTTTGCCCTCTCGTGGTTACTTGAGAGGCTGATTGTGGTTGAAGAATGATGGAATTAATAATTTCCTCCCGGCGGCTTTTATATTGGGGCATTCTAGAGCATCTGCCAGGACGTTTCCCCCCCCAGGGAGATATCTGAGGGTGAAATTAAAACAGTTGAAATACTGCGCCCACCTTACTTGCTTAGGGGACAATTTCCTAGGAGATTTTAGTGCCTCTAGGTTTTTGTGATCAGTCCACACTTTGAAGGACACTGTCATGGTTCCGATAGATGAGACCAGAAGAAAATAATAACTCTGAGGCAATTGCATTCCTCAAAGAATACTTTTAATGGCTACATAGTATTGGCACAGTCAAAGGTGAAATTAAGACTGAAGGTTCCCTCCCCCCAAGGTTACAAAATAACAAGTTGAACTTCCCACCCTTATAATATGTCATAAATCACAATCCCCAATTATCTACTTTGGCGGGCTTTCTAACGGAAACTCCAGCCCGCCAAAACTTAGGTAGCTTCACCTTAGTTCCCACAAAAAAGTATCTGTTATGATTAAACTAAGAGAACACATCTCCCTCCTCCCATTGCCATGGCAACCAAAAACGAGCCAAAGATGGCTGTGGCCGGGTAGACAAGCACCCCCTTATAGAGATGTTCCTGGAGCAACTCGTTTATCAATTGCATAAACACTGCGGGTACTCCCTGGAGCCCGAATGGCAGAACTCAGAATTGGAAACAACCTAAGGGACAATTGAATGCAGTTTTCCATTCGTCCCCTTTTTTTTAATTCTGACTCTGTAATATGTTTCTCTCAAATCCAACTTTGAAAAAATCTTCCCCTTAGACAGATGTGCCAGCATGTCTTTCATCAAAGGGAGGGAGTAGAGGTTACTTTCACTCATTGCATTGAGAGATCTCTAATCTATGCAAGATGAAGAGACCCATCCTTCTTTTCGTGAAATAGCACGGGGGCCGCTGCTTTTGGCTTTGCCGGTTAGATGAAACCCCTTGCTAAATTCTTTTCTACAATTTTTTTCATTTCTTCTAATTCCCGCAGGGTCATGGAGTATAATTTTGGTTTAGGTAACTTTGCCGCTTGGAGTATTTCAATGGCACAGTCTGTGGGTCGGTTGGGGGGGGGGTAATTCGTCAGACCTCTCTTCACTGAAAACTTCAGCTAAATCTTGGTATTCCTCTGCTATGCCTTCCAACTCCCCCTCGCTTGCTGTGGCTGCACTTTCCAGGGACTTCACCCTTCCTTTGGCATGGGTTGCCCTTTGGGCATCGGGATTTCCTTTCGGGAATCTCAGTTCTCCAGCTGTTGCTGTCCTGGCTTCTGCACCACCCCAAGTTCTCCAGTCCTCAAATCCACCCTGGGGTTCCATTTCGTTAGCTATGCCATGCCTAATATGAGTGGGCATTCCATCCCGGGGTCACCATAAATGTTAAAGTCTGTACGTGGTTCCCTATGGTCAGCTGAATGAGTTGCATGGCAAGGGTGGTCAGGACTTCCCCTGCAATGGACCCATATAGACCCATCTTCTTCAGCCTCCTCACCGGGATTCCTAAGTTCTCCACAAGGCTTGGGCTTATGAGGCATCATAAGCTCTTAGGGTGATTTTTTCCGGCATCACTGGGCTAAACAGTTCTATGGTTCTGGTGAGGGGCGTGATGGGTCCACTTACCAGGGGTTCGTCCTCCGAAGACTCCGAGAGTTCTCTGGTTTGGGTTGGAGTTCCTCCCCCTTCTTGGATGGGGTTAGGACCTCGACAACCTCCATGTTTTTCATCGCCTTTTCCTTTGGCTTTGGCAGGGTTTCCCCCGATTTCCCCCCTGCTACTCGGTCTGGCTTTCGAACCGGAGTCTTTGAGTGGCATTCAGCAGCGTGGTGACCATCCTTCCCACATTTGAAGCAGCCCATCAGTCGGGCATAGTGGGAATCTGTTTCACCAGCTCCTGGGGTGCTTCAGCTGGATCTCCCCAGATGCCCTTGCCTCCTGGCCCAGTTGATCTCTGCCTCCTCAACCAGGACATACCAGTTGTGGAGTAAGTCAGGGTCACCCCTGGGAATGCAGGCATAATACAGGGTCAGAATCAAAAAAGGGGATGGATGGAAAACCGCGTTCAATTGTCCCTTAGGTTGTTTCCAATTCAGAGTTCTGCCATTCGGGCTCCTGGGAGCACCCACAGTGTTTATGCAATTGATAAACGAGGTGCTCCAGGAACACCTCTATAAGGGGGTTCTTGTCTACCTGAACAACATCCTGATATTCACTGAGACTAAGGAAGAACATGTGAAACTGATCAGACAAGCTGTACTAAACAAGCTGCGAGCAGCCCATTTGTATGCTAAATTATCCAAATGTGAATTCCACAAAGATAGAATCGACTACCTTGGATATCGCATCTCATCAAACGGCATAGAGATGGACCCCGGAAAAGTATGGGATGTGCTAGAATGGGCTCCACCCCACACTAGGAGGCAATTGCAGAGTTTGCAAACTTTTACTGCCAATTCATCCCCTCTTTTGCACAAATTGTGTTACCCATCACAAACTTATTAAAGACAAAAGGGGAGGGAAAACTGAAACCCAGTCAACCATTGAAATGGACTGTAGAGTGCCAAGCTGCTTTTGAAAAATTAAAATGGTTGTTTTCAGCCAAACCAGTATTAAAATACCCAGATACTAAGAAACCTTTTGTAATTCAAGCGGATGCTAGTGATGTAGCAGCGGGAGCAGTACTGCTTCAGGAGAATAATGAAGGAAAATTACAACCTTGTGCTCACACATCGAGAAAACTCACAGAGACAGAACAAAGGTGGGCGGTTTGGGAAAAAGAAGCTTATGCCGTCTGGTGGGCTCTCTTAACCTGGCAACATTTCTTGGAAGGGAATAAAATCCCTTTCCAAGTATGGGCTGACCACAAGACCCTGGAAAGTTGTCTCCCAAACAGGCGAGGTGGTCCCAGCATTTCCACTGGTTCAATTTCACCATAAAACATCTACCAGGGGGAAAAAATCCTGGCAGACGTATACCCAATTACTACAATACAACAGCAACAAATCAGAGATAACAGACCCACTCATGCCATAAAAACAATTAGCTGCATCAGTCAACACTCGAGCACAAGCCAAAGCACCCAAAACCCTAATGAGCCAAGCTGGGGTAGAATTCAGGAGACCACTAGAGAAAGACGAATGGTTCCTGAGCCATAAAAATTTGTGCACCATGAATGATGGACTTCCATGGGTGGGAGGGAAACTCTACATTCCAAAGAGCCAAAGACTAGCATTCATGCTGATGTGCAGGTTCTAAGGTTTTGCTTGATAAAAAAATACAGGAAACCAGAAGTTGCCTTCAAGCTTACGTGTTTATTCAGCTGAATAGAGACGGGCTTCTGTACAAAAAGACCAAAAGCCCCAAATAGCAGAAAAAGCTTATTCTTATAGCTACTTTGATTACATAAGCAATTCACCCAGCAAAGCTGACACACATAAGATTAAGACTTCGCCCTTTAAGGCTGGCACTCTGTAGATAAGAAAGCAGAAGTAGCTAGCATGTTCCCTTTTGGGTGTTTCCCCCAAGACCATATGTTCACTCTTGGGTGGTTTGGGTGTTTCCCCAAGATACCAGCTGTCCTCGGGTGGGTTTAGAACATTGGGTGTCTCCTTTGCTGTCCTTTCATGACCCTGCATTCATAGGCCTACAAGTGACCAGAGAGAGAGGAGCCATCTGTACGTGTTCACAATTGATACTGTCCCCAAAGTCCTGGTCATCAATGCAGCTTTGCCATGACTCCAAGTCCGCCGGACATTTTGGGTTCGTGAAAACGCTCCATTTAGTGAAACGGCAATTTTGATGGCCATCAATAAAAAAGGACATTGAAAGCTATGTGACTAGTTGCCCAATATGTGCAGTGGTCAAAAGAAGACAGGGGAAAAACCCCAGGACTATTGCAAACTGTAGCTACCCCATCAGCTCCCTGGAGGGAGATTTCCATGGACTTCATTGTAGATCTACCAGAAAGCGGGGGAAATACATTGAATTGGGTTGCAACAAACCTATTTTCTAAGCAGCTACATTTTGTTCCATGCCAGAAAATCCCCACTGCAAAAACTTTAGCAAAGTTATTTGTACAGCATATTTATCGACTACATGGAACCCCACAACAGATTATATCAGATAGAGGGGTGCAATTTACCTCAGAGTTCTGGAAAGCATTTCTGGAACTTTTGGGGACCACCCAGGGGCTGTCATCTAGTCATCATCCTCAGACGAATGGTGGGACGGAATGTTCGAACTCAGTACTGGAGCAGTATTTAAGGTGCTTTATAAACTCCCAACAAGACAACTGAACCGACCTGCTTCCATTCGCAGAAGTCGCCTATAACAACACAATACATTCCAGCACAGGCTAAACTCCGTTCCAAGTAGTGACAGGGCAGAGTTTTAATCCGATGCCTGAACTACCCTCAACCGAACCGACTATCCCCTCCTTAAAAGAGTGGATCGCACAACTCCAAAACACCTGGCCAGTCATGAGGAAAGCTTTAGATAAGGCTAGGGAGGCATATAAATTCCAAGCTGATAAAAAACAAATTGAACCCAAATCATTTCAAGTAGGAGACAAAGTATACTTATCTACAAAATATTTAAAGTCCCTATAACCCTCTAAGAAACTTGGAGCAAAATTTGTGGGACCTTTCCCCATTAAAAGAATAATCAACCCAGTAACAGTTGAACTACAACTCCGTAAGACATTTAGAAAGGTTCACCCTGTATTTCACATCAGCCTTTTAAAGTGTGAACTGAGCTCGCCCTTAAGGCTAGCTGCAGTCCCCCCTTCCTCCAATCATGGTAGAAGGGGAACAGCATTTTGAGATTAAAGACATTTTAGACTCTAGGAAACATCATGGATCCACTCAATATCTAGTTGCTTGGAAGCATTTGCCTCCATCCCAGAATGAATGGGTCCTTAAACGTTCCTAGGCTACTTAGTAAATTCCATGCTATGTACCCTGATAAACCAGACCAATCCCTCTTTTTGTCTCCTTTGTTTGTCGTTTACGGGTGGATCTCTTTTTTTTTAAAGAGGGGCGGCACGTCAGAACCCATTTCTTTGGTGGGGGACCTTTTCTTTCCCTTTCCCTTTTCTTTTCCTCTCCCTGGGTTGTGCCAAACTCCTGGGGGGAGGGGGGAGGCTTTGGGGGGATTGTCTGTATATTGGCTTTTCCGCTTAGCAGCTATAATGTATCCCCTCCACTTCCTCTGTCTGCTTGCTCTTTGAACTATTCTCCCCTTGATGCCAACCTGGGGGAGAGAAAGGAATGTGCCTCTGGCCATCTGGCTTATCTCTCACTGCGGAAAGGAAGGTGCGAAGACCCAACAACGTTCACAGCCTTGGGAACGGAGTCTTATCAGCCTCGTTCCCACAGTGGACCTAACACCTGAGGATTGGCCCATTTGAACTGCCCGGATGAACTGTTGGGGTGGGGTTTGCTTTTTGCTCCTTTAACCTATTGATTTGAGTGGGAAACCCTCAGATCCTGCCTTCTATGCCTGCTGTCAACTTCTCCTATTAAAAGTTCCTTTTGGGATGAACTTGTTCCAAGAGTTCTGCTTTCTTGGGACGAGGTTTTGAAGCGGGTCCTTACAGAAGGTTTGACAGTCGGATCCTCTAAAGAAAAGAGAAATTCTGTGGGTAAAAAAGGAGTTAGAGTCAGGAATCACCCCTAGGCTTATTCGGATGCTTATCATAAAATGTACTTATTAATCTATCAGCTTTTACATCAGCACTTTACCCAGGTGGTCTCTGATAGTGGGTACCCTTTTCACTGCACTAGATACTGCAATTTTCCATTGTGCAATCTTGAATCAAGGATTCGTTTTATTTCGTAATGAGTCTCTCCCTCCATGAGAAGGGGACCAGGTGCCTGCTTGGGAGGAGGTCTCAAGGAGGACTCTCTGTATGGCTTTAATAGGCTGCAATGGAACACAGGGTGAACTTTCCCTAAAAGGGGAGGAAGCTTTATTTTTTTTTACAAATTTTATTGATTTTCTAATATTACATTCACATATTTGAAAAGCAACATGGCGGTTGGGTAGTAGTAATTCAATTACATACAAATATCATTAGTACAGATTTCAAATTGCTACCATAAACATTTCCTCTCTTTTTCCCTTCATATATACTGTCTATTTGTAGATTTAAAACATGTTTTATTCTATCAATCACATAAAAAATAACTTTCTTACATATATCAATAGGTTTTAGTTTATATATATTCTAATTGTTTTAGCATACAATCTTTTAGACAATCAATGACCTAATAAATTTTTCCAGTTTTAATTTCCACTAACATTTAAATTTAACGTTTAATATTTATCATTCCCAAAAATTTTAATATACCTCCAATTCCTCTATCACCATTCCTCACAAAATCTAATGTTCAAAATACACATCTTATCTGTTTAACTTCTCACCCTCTATATCAACAAATTTATAATACAATATAATATCCTTCCTTTCTGCTAGTTTTCAATTTTTTTAAGTAGTAATCATAATTTCTTTTTATTTCAGTATTTAATGCTTCCTCTCTTCCTCTTTGTGTCTGCTATCTCATGCTTAAACTAATAATTTTTGTTACTGACGTTCCATATAGGTCTGTTTATTACTTTCATCAATACGTTTTTAGCTTGTCTATTTCCTATTCACCTTTACATAACCTTTATACACAAATCAAAATTCAAATTTAGCTATTAGTATTTATACTGCTATGTTTTAATGACCGAAAACTTTTCTTATGTTCAACATACACATGTTATCTATTTAAGTATATTCTGTTTTAAATTTCGATAAGATGGTCAAAACTCCATTCTTCTTCAGTCTTATTCTAGCTTTTTTCCTTTGCCAGATCATCTTGCATGTCCTTGTTTTTGGGTCATCAAGCCAATCTTCTTGTAATGTCATATATATTATTTGGTGTTGGCGAATCCGTCCGGTCACCATTTTTTTGAGAGGACTTGTAGATCTGGTGGGTCATCTCTTTATTCTTCCGTATTGACGTGGTTGTTCTGAGTTGTTTATCTTCTTATCCAACTGTTCTTTTTCTGGATCCTCCAGTTCCTTCTGATTTATATAGGAAACCTTTTCCTTTTTCCAAATTGTCGGTGTCTTTTCTGGATTTTCAAATGTTAATATTTGTTGAATAGTTGAGGAGGAAGCTTTAATTCTACGGTGACTGGGTTTATAATCCGCACTATTGGGAAAGGTCCAAGTAATTTGGTCCCAGTTTTTTACTAGGCAGCCTAAGTCTTAGATATTTTGTAGAGAGGTAAACCTTTTCTCCTACACAAAATGGCCCCTGGAGGGCCCTTCTCTTGTCTGCTTGCTCTTTGTAGATTTTTGAGGCTTTTGTTAAAGCTGCTTTTGTATTGTCCCACATGGTTTTCCAAGAAGTCACCCATTGATCTAAAGTTTGAGAAACAGGAGGGTCCTGAGGGAGTTCAGGCATGGGAATGAATTCCCTCCCAGTAGCTATTTAAAAGGAGTGAGTCCAGTGCTGCTATGTACTGTGTTGTTGTAAGCCACCTCAGCAAAGGGGAGGTCAGCCCACGTTGTTTGTTGGTAATCAACGTAACACCTAATAGAATTAGCTTTTTCAGCAGCTCCATTAGTAGACAGATGAAAAGCCGATGACAACCCCTGCGAGAACCCAATCAGTTTCAGAAAGTCTCTCCAGAAGTTGGCAGTGAATTGCACCCCCCTATGCGAAATAATCCACTTTGGGGCTCCATGGAGCTGATAGATATGTTTAAGAAACATTCTTGCCAGTTTCTTTGCGGAGGGAAGACCGGTGCAGGCAATGAAGTGAGCTTGCTTAGAAAAAAGGTCAATCACAGTCCATATTACCATATTTCCTCTACTTTCCAGTAATTCCACAATAAAATCCATAGCAATTTCTTCCCAGGGTTGGTAAGGATCTGCGACTCACTGCAACAATCCAGGAGGCTTACCTGGATGTTTTTTCATTGTGGCGCAAGTCGCACAGCTTTTCATAGTTCTCAACGTCTTTCTTTAGCCCTGGCCACCAAAACTGCCGTTGAATTAAATGCAAAGTTTTTAGGTAGCCAAAGTGACCCACTTGCTTACTATCGTGGCTGCGCCATAGGGATTGAACTCTGAGGGTCTCTGGTAGATACAATTTTGACCCCTTCCAAGCTAACCCATCCCGATAAGTCAGTATGGCTTTATTTGCCAGGAACCAGGAATCGGTTTTCAACTCTTTCTTTAGCCTCTTTGTTTTTTTGTTTTTTTTAAATATGTTTTATTATTTTTATCGGCATAGAAAGGGAAGGGTAGGTAAAGGTATAACATAGGGTAAAAAAAAAACCAAGGATTAAACCAAGGGTAGGGGTAGATACAATAATGGGGTTACCCCCAACAATAAATCAACGCTTTAGCAAGCAGACTATCGTCCGGGTATACATATTAGGTATGCATAATTAACATAATACTAAAAAGCTATATTAATAAATTCATCACTATTAATGGTAAAAACTTAACCCAATACATATCATTCATTCTATAAGTAACAATAATCAATATACTATTAGTGATGTATTACTAAGTAAATATAGTTACATATAAATACCGATATAACGCTTATTAATTATAATTAATTATAGTTAAATGTAAACATCTAACCAAAAAGTTAAAAAATAATATTCAAGAAAAAATACATCATTTATCTTATTTAATTTCATCATCTTTTTTCATTCTATCTTATTGCTAACCATTGATAAATTTTTTCCCATGTTTTAAAGAAAATTGTGTCTTCTTTCTCTTTAATCTCTAAAGTTAATCTATCCATTTCTGCACATTCCAATATTTTCATAATAATAATCTGGTCAGGTGGTATCTTTTCATTTTTCCAAAATTGGGCAAATGCTATTCTCGCGGCTGTTAATATATGCAAAATTAAATATTCATTCTCTTTTCCGTAGTTAGATCTTAATATTCCTAATAAAAACAATTCCGGTTTGAATTCTATCTGTATCTTAGTCATCTTTTCTAACCATCTGTGAATTTTAAGCCAATATATCTTTGCATTAGGGCATATCCACCAGATATGATAATAAGTTCCTGGTTTTTGTTTACATTTCCAACAACTATTTGATACATTTTAAAACATTTTCTCTAGTCTAACTGGTGTCATATGCCATCTATAAAACATTTTATATAAATTCTCCTTATACGCAGCCGCTTTAGTAAGTTTAATATTTCGATCCCATAATTTTTGCCAATCTTCTAAGTCTATAGAGTATCCAAAGTTCTTAGCCCATACTATCATTGTTTCTTTTACTTGCTCTTCTTCCATCTTCCATCTTAGCAGAAATTTAGAGAGTTTTTTGATCAAATGTTCATCAGTTTTTAACAATATTTTATCTAGCGGTGTCTGTTCTTTATAAAATCCTGTAGACTTTATATCTTTTTCATATCTTGTCTGAATTTGCAAGTAAGACCATCATGTTAAGTCAATACCCTGTTGCTGAAGAATTTGTCTGTCTTTAAGTTTCCCGTCTTTGTCCAAAATATCTTTATAGCTAACGAGTTTATCATAATTAATTAAATTTAGATAGGAAAAGGCTTCCATTGTCAAAATCCACTCAGGTATTTTCATGTAAATTTTATGTTTAATTTTTTCCCACTCTGAAAACAATACATTCCTTATAGCATGATTTTGAAAATATTTATGTACTTTATTTTTCTCATACCACAAAAATGCATGCCAACCTAATTGCAAATCATGCCCCTCTAAATAAAGAAGTCTTTTGTTTCTCATTGTAATCCATTCTTTAAGCCAAAGCAAAATAGCTGCCTGATAGTAAAGTCTCCAATCCGGGAGTCCAAAGCCCCCTCTGTCTTTAGAATCTTGTAATAATTTAATTTTAATTCTAGCTTTTTTGCCTTGCCATATAAATCTGATTATTGTAGCATTCAATTCATCGAAGAATTTTTGATTTAACTTGACAGGAACTGTTTGAAAAAGAAAAATTAGCTTAGGTAAAATGTTCATCTTAACAGTCGCTATCCTTCCTAGTAATGATAATTGAAGATTTTTCCACTTCTCCAAGTCCACTTTTATTTGTTTTAGTAATCTCTCGTAGTTGTCTTCTTTTATTGTTGTATATTTTGAAGTTAAATAGATACCTAAATATTTAACTTTTTTAGCTATTTGAAGGTTTGTCTTTTTAGCAAATTGAATTTTTTGTTTATCTGTTAAATTCTTCGTTAATACTTTAGTCTTTTCCCTGTTTATCTTCAACCCCACCACTTCTCCAAATTTCTCTATTTTCCATAAGAGTTTAACAGCTGTCTCTAATGGTTCCTCCAAAATAAAAACTAAATCATCCGCAAAAGCCTGTAGTTTATATTTTTGATCTTTTATCTCCAATCCTTTAATCTCAATATCTTGCCTAATATTTCTAGCCAACACTTCCTGTGACTTTGCTGACTGTAGACCCGGGGAAAATTGCTCCACTCCTCGGGTCTGAAATTTCTTCGCTGGCGGGCCCATTTGGGCTAAATGCCACCCTGGAGGGGTGGCCACCGAAAGGCGAACCTTTGAGGAACGGGAGCCGGCGGTAGCCGGCTTACTGAACACAAAGCAGCCCCTGGAACCAGCAAAAGAAAGGCGGATCGCATTTATGCGAGCTGCCATTCCCAGCTGATCGTCGGAGACAGAAAACAGCTGATTTGGAAGGCAAGCAGCCGGGACGGGTGAGAATATGTTTCTTTTCTCTTTATGAAGTGGATTTCATTGAAGACTGTCTTTAAAACGAAGCTGGAAGGCTGAAGGGAGGAAGGAGGTGGATTTGTTCCCCCCCTTCCTGGATAATCGGCGGTTTAAGTGAAAGAACTGATTTGGATTACCTTAAAAACCTTTTTAATTGGAGAAATTATTTTATTTTTGGAAGGAGAGGAAGACTTAATAACTGGGAAACGCCACTCTGTTTTTTTTCTGTTATTTTTATTAACTTTAAAGAACTTTAAAGAACTTTTAAACTGTGTTCCCACTTTGGACATTTTTTTCTCTTCTTTACCACCTAGCGGCTACATTGTAATTTTCCTCTCTTTGTTCTCTGATAGCTTTGTTTATTCAGCTGCAAGACTTGGCTGCAAGCCCAGACATCCTTATCTCTCTCAAAAGCTACTGAGAGGGAAGTTCCCTTCTCCTTCTGTGACTGTTTGATCTTTTTAGCTAGCTATATATATTTTTTACAGCAAAAAAAAAAATATAAGAGAAGGGAATTTATCTTTTGGGTTTTGTTTTTTCTTGTGGGTGACTGTGGAATATTTTTTTTAATTTACAATTAGATCATTTTTCTTTATTATATTTTTGTTTTTACATGACAATTCTTTCTTTTCTTTTTCTTTCTGGTTTTTCTTTTGGATACAAATACATCTTTTTTCTTTTTGGCCTTTTTCTCTGCTTTTTTTACTTTTTCTTTTTTTATTCTCCCTCCTTTTTGGATGGTTGTAGAAATTTTTTGTTGTTCCCTTTTTTCCCCCTTCTCCTTAACTAATTTTTTGCTGGAATTATTAGTACTTTTTTTCTTTCTTTTTTCCTTTTTTTCCCGTTAAAAGTACGTGTGCCTTGTCTCCTGATAATAGGAGGGCATTGGATTACAATTGGCCATCGGGCCCTCTGGTGGATTATAACTGGCCATTGGGCTCCTCAGTGGATTATAAATAAATACAACAACTAGAAGATGAGCGTCTGAAATTTGGCTAAAGGGGTGAAGAAGGGCTCTTCGGCCCCCGCCTCAACCTCGGTGAGCCCAGCTCCTCAAAAATCAATTACTACATTTCTACAACAGGAAACTCAACAAAAAGATACGCAAGCGATACTCCAAGCAATTGCAGACTCCAAAATGGAAATGAAAAAAGATTTGGATAAAAATTATGAAGACTTGAAAAGTGATCTTCTTAAAATGGATCAAAAAATGGAAACTTTCCAACAGGCGATGATAGATACTCAACAAAGAATGCAAAAAATAGAGGATAAGTCAGAGATGGTTGATCAGAAATTAGAAGCATTACAAGATGAGAACCAGAGATTGGCACAAGTTAATGCGGAATTGGAAGACAGTATGGCTGTCATGGAGATGGAAAGGGCGTCATACTTCTTGAGATTCCAAAATATCATCGAAGAGAAAGATGAGAACCTGTTAGAGTTGATGTGTGAGTTATTGGCGGAACGACTTGGAATGGAAATGGATCAAATGAAAAAAGAAATGGACCAGGTCTTTAGAGTTAATTCAAGCTATGCAAGAAGAAATAGAGTTCCTAGAGAGGTTCACGTAAGATTTCTTAAAAGAGCAATACGAGATGAGATTTTGAGAGCAATAAGAGACCAACCACTGAAATATAAAGATAAAGAACTTGTAATTCTTAAACAGATCCCGAAGAGAATAAGAGAAGCACGAAGAGAATATCAATTTTTGACAAGGAAACTGCTGAATAAAGGAGTGAATTTTAGATGGTTGGTCCCAGAAGGATTACTAATTTTTTGGGACTCGAGAAGATACAGATTGGATACCCCACTTAAAGCAGAGGAATTTTTTAATAATCATAGAACCTTTCTGGAAGAAGGCGACATCAGATCTAAAAAACCAGAGGAAGAAGCAGGAGCATCGAAACAAACAGAAGAGGAAGAACCTAAAAAGACCCAATCAGAAGAAGATGTAAGACCCAAGGATCAGAGACAGATAACCTCTCCTAGAAGACTAAGATCTAAGTACAACTAAAACTATGGAAGAAATTGAAATTTTTTCAACAAATATAAATGGTCTTAACTCCCCATCAAAAAGGAGTAAAATATTCTATAGATTACAAAAATTAAAAACGGACATAATTTGTCTCCAAGAGACACATATAAAAAGACAACACTTTAGACTTCTAGAACAACCAAAAATAGGCAAACTTTATTTTTCATCGGCACTGCAAAAGAAAAGAGGGGTAGCTTTTTATATAAAAGAGAAGATGAATCCAAAACAAATTTATGCTGATGATGAAGGAACACTATTAATGGTGGAAATTACATGGAACCAAAAACAAATTTTGATGATTGCGATATATGCCCCCAATGAGAAACAAGACCAATTTTTCCAGCAATTTTATGATAAGTTAATGGAATTAAGCTATCAAAACCTTTGTATTCTTGGAGACTTTAATGCGATAACTGATGCAAAACAGGATTATAAGAGCTACAAACAAGGGAAAAAAGGGGGAAATACCTTATCTAATTCTTTTCTAAAGATGAAAGACGAATTAGGTATACAAGATATATGGAGAGAAATGAATCCAGATAAAGCACAATATACATTTTATTCAAATAGGCATAAATCCTGGTCACGAATTGATATGATATGGACTTCTTATGATTTAAAGACTATGATACAGGAGATTGAAATAGAACCTAATATTTGGGCAGACCATAATCCAATTAGAATGACGTGGAAAGGAACTAGAAAGAAACTAAGATGGTGGCTGAACAAAGCTATATTGAAAGAAAAGGAATTTCTGCAATTAGCAACGAAAGAAATGGAATTTTTTTAAAAAATAAATAAGAAAGAAGAAACTTCCATTCAAAATGTATGGGATACAGCGAAAGCTTATTTTAGGGGCGTGGCTATAACCTATGTGGCCAAAAAGAATAAAGAAAAGAAACAAACACAACTTAGATTGAAAGAACAACTTAGTAACTTGGAACTGATGCTACGAAATGATCCACAAAAGAAAGAATTGAAGACACAAATGGAATTAATAAAACACAAATTAAATTTATTGGAAATGGACATAAGGGCACAACAGATTAAACGATGTAAACAGAATTTCTTTGAAAATGCCAATAAACCCGGAAGATGGCTGGCATATAAAAATTGAAAAAAGAAAGAGAAAAAAGACTGATAAGTAAACTACAAGATTCAAAAGGCCAATTGTACTGCCACAATGATGCAATTAAAAAAATTACTACAGCTTATTATGAGACACTTTATAAAACTGAGGTGGTTTCGAATGAGACAATACAGGAATATTTAAAAGAAGCGGATCTTCCAAAGGTACCAGAGAATATGCAATACATATTAAATGAGAACATAACAATGATGGAGATTACAGAGGCGATAAAAAAACAAAAGAAGGATAAAACTCCGGGACCTGATGGTCTCCCTGCAGAATTTTATATAGCTTTACAAGACATTGTCAGTCCGATTTTGAAAGACCTTTGTAATGAAGCTTTTTCAGAGACAAAAATATCAAATTCATGGAAAGAAGCCAACATTTCTCTTATACCTAAAGAAGACACTGATTGTACACAAATTAAAAATTATAGACCAATATCCTTATTAAACGTGGATTATAAAATATTTACTACAATAATGGCAGAAAGAATGAAGAAATTTTTGACTGAATTCGTCCATTCAGACCAAAATGGCTTTTTACCAAAAAGGCAGATAAAGAATAATTTAAGGATTATTTTAAATGTGTTGGAGTATTATGAAAACCATCTAGGGAAACAGTTGGCACTTATATTTCTTGACGCGCAAAAAGCTTTTGATAATCTTAATTGGCAATTTTTGTTTCAACAGTTGAAGGAGATGGACTTTGGCGGAAATTTTATAAATGCAATTCAAGCAATTTATAATAAACAATCAGCAAGGATACTTATAAATGGAGATTACACAGACAGCTTTGAAATCAAAAAAGGCACAAGACAGGGATGTCCATTGTCCCCTTTGTTATTCATTTTTACATTGGAAGTGTTGGCTTTAGCCTCTTTGTTAATGGGCTATCAGGTTCCATTGATCTTGCCTGTGATGGCCCCTCTGTTGTTACTTGAGAGATCGACTCGGGTTGCGGAATAATGGAGTTCACAATCTCCTCTTGATGGCTTTTGTATTGGGGCAATCTGGATAAGGTATCAGCTAGGAAATGTTTTCCCCCTGGGATGTATTTTAGTGTAAAGTTGAAGCGGTTAAAGTGCTACGCCCATCGAACTTGCTTAGGAGATAACTTATAGGGAGTTTTCAGCACCTCAAGGTTTTTGTGATCAGTCCATACTTCAAAAGGCAGGTTGTTCCCTTCAAGAAAATGATGCCATGTAAGCAGCGCCCACCTCACCACGTAAGCCTCTTTCTCCCAAACCGCCCATCTTCGTTCAGTGTCCATTAACTTTTTGGAGGTATAGGCGCAGGCTGTAAATCCCCTCCCTCGTTCTTCTGCAAGAGAAAGGCTCCTACCGCCACATCGCTGGCATCAGCCTGGATGATGAATTGTTTTTCAGGATTAGGATGTTTAAGAATGGGTTCTGCTGCAAACAGTCTCTTTAAGTTCTCAAAAACTGTCTGGCATTCAATGGACCATGGCAGGGGCTGGCAGGATTGCAGCTTCCCCCCATTTCTCCCCATTTTTAACAGTTTGGTAATTGGCAAGGCAATCTCGGCAAATGAGGGGATAAATTGCCGGTAGAAGTTTGTGAATCCCAAAAAACTCTGGAGTTGTTTATGGGTTCGAGGAGGCTGCCATTCTAGCACCGCTTTCACTTTAGCTGGATCCATCTCAACGCCCTCACTGGAAATCCTATATCCTAAGTAATCCAGACATGACTGGTGGAACTCACATTTGGAGAGCTTAGTGTAAAGTTTAGCACTCAGTAGTTTTCTGAGCACCTCATGTACTAATTTGACATGCTCCTCCATGGTCTCTGTGTAGATTAGGATGTCATCAAGGTAAACTAAAACCCCCTTGTACAGGTGACTATGCAGTACTTGATTTATCAATTGCATGAATACAGCAGGGGCTCCTTGCAGACCGAAAGGCATGACATTGAACTGGAAACTCCCCAAGGGACTGTTAAAAGCCGTTTTCCACTCGTCTCCTTCCTTGATTCTTACTCGGTAATATGCCTTTCTTAGGTCTAATTTGGTAAAAACTTTTCCTTTTGCCAAATGGGCTAACATGTCCGTCATCAAGAGGAGGGGGCACATATTCTTCACGCTGACACAGTTTAACCCTTTATAATCTATGCACAATCTCATCGACGCATCTTTCTTCTCTTTAAACAGCACCAGGGCAGCTACCCAAGATTTTGCTGGTTGGGTGAATCCTCTGGCTAAGTTCTTATCAATATATGCTCTCAATTCTTTCAGCTCGCGAGGGGTCATTGAATACATTTTTGGCTTAGGTAGTTTGGCCCTCGGTAAAATCTCAATAGCACAGTCAGTAGTTCGGTGAGGAGGCAGAATATCACATTCTGCTTCGCTGAATGCTTCTGCTAAATCTCTATATTCACTTGGGATGATTTGCTCTCCCGCTGGGGAACTCACAGCAGATTTCAAGGTTTCCAGGGGCTGCCCTTGGCTCTCAACCAGGCTACAGATTGGGATAGGAGGTGACGGTCTGGTTGCTAACCTCAAAGTCCTCACTCCGTTCTCCCACCATATCATGGGGTGCCATTTGTCAAGCCAGGCCAGCCCCAGAATCACTGTTTCTGTCATTTTGGGGATCACCACAAAACGGATTAGCTCCCAATGCTCTAGGCGCACTAGTTCAGTTAGGTGAGTAGCTGGGGCTCCTCCTATGAGAGATCCATCGGCCTGCTCAAACCTAATGGGTGAAGGCAGCAATTTTGCTCTAATGCGCAGCTTTAGTATGGTAGGGAGTTAGAGTTAACTTAGATGATGCTGGGAGGGGAGGAGAAAGAATGTGTGTGGAGAGTAATTAAGATAAGGAATACGTGGGCTACAGAATGGAAGTGAACCTTTGCCCTTCGGGCTGATTGGAGAACGTGCTTTATGACTGCAAAATAGAGGAGGGGAATAGGCTGGAATGTTATGTGCAGGGGAGGGGAATTCAGATCTTGGCATCCTCCATGCCGTGCCGACACTGTGTTTACATGATTAAAGACTTTTTAGGATAAACAATGCCTGGAAGTTCTTTGAAGTGTTCCATTAGTCGGAACCATGACATCATGCCAAGATCTACAAACTTTTCAAAACATCTGGAGTCCTGAACTCTAGGTTTGAGAGAAGCTGGCAAAGATTCAGGAGAAGATTTCAAAAATGGAGAAAGGGAAATTGCCTGAAGCAAACAGCCTGGCATCAGCTGCTACCCCAGGGGGGGAGCGACAGCCAAGATGCCGGGGGAGGAAGAGCTTTGGCAGAATTCCCAGCTGGAGAAAAAACCCATGCAGCTAGGAGAGCTGATCTGGCCATCAGCCCGGGCCCAGCCCAGCGGAGACTTCAGATGCCACGAGACTGCCTAGCCACCCTCAAAGGCAAAAGCAGACCGGTGGAGAGCTATCACATCGTCTGCCACTGAAGGTTCGGGTGAGTCACTGGAAAAATTTGAAAAGCTAGATGTGAGAAGCAGAAATCAACTCCTGCAGAGAAGAACCTACAGCCCCTCCATTGCAGATCAGACTGCCTTCCAGACCATGTCTTCCCCTGCCAGGAACTCCAGCCCTGAAGAGAGAGGGAATCCCAGTCTGAGGCCTCTGCAGCAATAGGGAGTTTGGCATCCCCCGCTGAATGGTCAGCAGCCTCTGAGCTTGCCACAGCTAATAGAGGCCTTGCAACAGCTTGGAGTGGTGCAGAAGCCAGGAGATCAGCAGCTGGTGGGAGGACAACCACAGCAAGGAGATTGGTTACTGCCCCCAAATGTGCAGCAACCACTGAGGGACCTACAGCAGCAGGAAGCGTGGCCACAGCCCCTGAAAGTGCAACCCCTGGGCATGCAGCAGCAACTCGGGGTGCAACAGCCACAGTGGGGGGCTCCATCTTTCAGAGCAACCTTTGATGGGGACCCAGAGAAGCTGATTTTCTTCCTCAATCAAGTGCGCTCTCATTTGAACTGCTGGGCCTATCTCTACCCAGACCCAGGTGCCATGGTCGATGTGATTGCATCCAGCCTAGAGGGAGAAGCATCCGAATGGCTGAACAATTTATATAATGAGCAAGCCCCGGAATTGGAGGACCCTCACCTCTTCCTCCTAGGGCTGAGAGAAAGATTTGAGGACCCATCCATTGGCCTCAAGGCAAGAGAACAAATCCACAAAATAAAACAAGCCGGCAGGCCTGCCCTGGAATATGTGCGAGAGTTTTGCAAGATAGCAGGTCGAATAGAGGAGTGGCCTGAGCAATCCCTAATCCATCACTTCATTGAGGGATTAGACGATCACCTCTCTCAGGCCTGCTTCTATCAAGCAGTACCTGATCAGCTGCAAGAATGGTACCAGGCAGCGGTGAAGCTAGACATTCAGCTCGCCCGCTATAAGAAGCCTCCCCCACCTGAATCCAAGCAGCAGCCAGAGCAACCCGAACAGCAATCACCCCTACGAAAACATCTGACTACTGCGATGGCTGAAAGACCCAGGCCACCTGCAAGCCCGTCAATGAAGTGTTTCCAGTGCGGACAGAAGGGACATCGAGCAGCAAACTGTCCAGTCCCCTACCCCCGACTATAGAGCAGTCCGGAACCAGCGGCGAGAAGGAAACCTGCCCAGCGGCTAACAAGAGAAAAATCCAACCAGGTCACGCAGGAACCTGTTGCCCAGATTACAACCCCCCACACAGGAGGATGCCAGGACTCCGGGTGGACCCGCCCCTGCTCTACCCTCCTTTGACAGCGACGATGAAGGAGAGAATGACCCGATGGTGAGTCGACACGTCCCGCCTTTTTCACTGCCCGCCAAACTTATAATCCCTAAGTCGGGGGCACAAATAGACTTAAATGTGCTAATCGATTCTGGATGCTCCCGTTGCATCATTAGCTTGCCATTTGCCATGAAATTGGTCATACGAACAAAACTGCTCTCCAAGCCCGTGAGGTTTGAGCAAGCCAATGGCTCCCTGATGGGAGGGACTCTTGTCACGCAATTAACTGAGCCTCTACGCCTAGAAATAGGTGAGCACTGGGAGTTTATTCGCTTCCTGGTGGCTCCAAAAATGACTGAGGCTGTGATCCTAGGGCTAGCCTGGTTGGACAAATGGAAACCGTTTATCTGGTGGGAGAAAAGAATGAGAACTGTGAGACTACCTATAGGGCCTAAACCCCCCACTGATTCAACCGACATTGCGGGACACTTTAGGCCACCTAATGAGTGAGCGCACATGGCTGCCTCACCACCACCAGGCGAACCACTCATCCCCAGCGAATACCGGGACCTAACGGAGGCATTTAGTGAAAAAGAATGCGATGCCCTGCCCCCTCACAGACCCAATGACTGCTCTATTGAACTGGTGCCAGGAGCCAAACTCCCACGACCGAGAATGTACGCTATGTCCCCCCTCGAAATGGAGGAGATGCAGCAATACGTGAACAAAAACCTAGCAAGGGGGTTCATTGAACGGGCCAAATCTACCGTGGGAGCCCCTGTGTTATTCAAAGAAAAAAAAAGATGGTTCTCTTCATCTTTGCGTGGATTACAAAGGTCTGAACGCAGTGAGTTTGGAAAATAAATATCCCCTCCCCCTCCTGAAGGACTTACTAACCCACCTGGCTAAGGGGAGCATCTTCACTACATTAGACCTGAGAGAGGCATATTACCGGGAGAGAATAAAGGAGGGAGACGAGTGGAAAACTGCCTTCAACTGCCCCAAGTCATGCCATTTGGACTACAGGGGCCCCCAGCCGTATTCATGCAGTTGATTAATGAGGTCCTACATGATCACTTGTACAAAGGGGTTCTGGTGTATCTCGATGATATCCTGATATACAGCATGAATATGACTGATCACATAAAGCTGGTGAGAGAAGTGTTAAAGAAACTATTGAATGCCAAGCTTTATGCCAAATTGTCAAAATATGAATTTCACCAGACCCGATTAGATTATCTTGGCTACAGAATTTCCAACGAGGGCGTTGAAATGGATCTAGCCAAAGTGAGAACTATAATTGAGTGGCAACCCCCAAAGACTCGCAAACAGCTTCAGAGTTTTTTGGGTTTTGCCAACTTCTATCGTCAATTCATCCCCTCCTTTGCCGAGATTGCCCTACCCCTTACAGAACTACACAAAACAGGCAAAGGAGGAGGAAAACCGCGACTGGGCCAACCACTTACATGGACTATGAGCTGTCAAACAGCTTTTGAGAATTTAAAAAGACTATTTGCTGCTGAACCGGTCCTAAAGCACCCCTGCCCAGGGGAACCCTTTGTAATCCAAGCTGACGCCAGCGAAGTGGCAGTCGGAGCTGTATTACTGCAAAAGAACAAAAGTGGAGTTCTACAACCCTGCACCTACACCTCTAAAAAAATTACTGAAAGCGAGAGAAGATGAGCAATCTGGGAGAAGGAGGCCTTCGCTATTAGGTGGGGATTGTTAAACTGGCGACACTATCTAGAACAGGGCTTTTCAACCTTTTCACCAATTGTACCACTTTTAGGATATGGCAATATTCGAGTACCACCTAGCAAGGTGTCAAAAACCTGATGATCAAAAAAAAAAAAACCTGTTCAAAGTTGCAATTGCACTGAAATGACTTATGACCATTTTCACACTTATGACCATTGCCGCATGCCCAGGGTCATTTGATTTATATTTGGATGCTTGGCAACTGATTCATATTTATGATGGTCACTGTGTCCCAGGGTCATGTGATCCCCTTTTGCAACCTTTTGACAAGTAAAGTCAATGGCAGGGCTGCTGGTGGCTAAGTGCTAAGGCAGGACTTCCCTCCCTCCCTCCTTCCCTGCCTCCCTCTTTCTCATGCCCACCTCCTTCTGAAGGAAGAATTTGAAAAAAAAAAAAACCATATTTTTTCTCTTCCATATATTCATCAAACAAGGAAAAGCCTCCAGAAACAGAAAAGACAAACTGCTGAGTGAACTAGCTTAAAAAGGCACATTCCCCTTTAAGAATTAGCTACTGGCTAGAAAGGAAAGTAAGGAAGAAAAAAAATGTAGTAAGTATTGGCTACCGGCTAAGGCAGCCTCCCCAAATGACTCCATTCATAAGTAAAAGAATCTACAGGCAAAATACATTCAGGAGAAAAATACTTCAAAATTGCAGCAAAACTTACAGCTAACAATAGCAAAGCAATAGAAGCTAACACGAGACATCAGCCATCAGCCAAATAGAAATTGCCAAACACTCCTTAAGAACACAAAGCCCACATTGCACAAATCCCAGAACTTCAAAGTCACAAAAGCACATAAGAATCCTTCCACTCTCCCTCCTCCGTGCCTCTGCAGCTCCAGAGGACTCTCTCATTGTAAGTCCTTGCCTGCGCTGGCTCTTTCCCTCCCCCACTACACTTGGCTAGGCAGGGCTGCGTACCACCTGCCACTTGTTAATGTACCACAAGTGGTACGCGTACCACAGGTTGAAAAGCCCTGATCTAGAAGGTAGCAAGGTGCCATTTGAAGTATGGACAGATCACAAAAATCTAGAAGCACTGAAAACTCCCCGCAAATTGTCCCCAAAGCAAGTGCAGTGGGCACAGTACTTTAACCACTTCAACTTCACTCTAAAGTACATACCGGGAGGAAAAAACCTCCTAGCTGATGCGCTATCCCGGTTACCCCAGTACAAAAGTGAACGTGAGGAGGTTAACGAGGCAATTATCTCAAATCCACAAACTGCCCCTCAACTTACGCCTCGCAGGGTCCCTAATCCTGATGACCCTGGGGTAAAGAAGATAAAACAAGAGCTCCTCACCGATCAATGGTTCAAAGATAATCAAACCTCCCTAACATGCAGGGATGGTTTGGCTTACAAGGGGGGAAAACTGTATTTGCCTGAAGCCCTCCGTCTTAATGCTCTCAAACACAGCCATGACGTAAAACAGACTGGGCACTTTGGATATTTAAAAACTCTAAACCACATCCACCGGCAATTCTGGTGGCCGGAGCTAAAACGAGATGTGGAAAACTATAGGCTTATAAAAAGAAAAGATATTTCAGTTATTTCTTACCTGCCTTGAATGTTCACAGCAGAGTTAATTTTTTTTAAACTGTCTTGACATTTTGATACACACATTTCATTAGGACATTGCTGTGTTAGAAGCATACATCTAGCTCTCAACAGGGTGGTTGTCATGGTTACTATCCGCATTAGACCATCTACTAAGTTGCTGTACTAAGGCTTCATGAGTACTCATTCTTATCACCAATTAATATCTTAACAACTAGGTCCAAATTACTACTTTACACTTTCTTATTCCCTTATTCCCAGACTTTTAGTTCTTCCTAATAGAAAACTGAAAAATGATTCAGTTCATTCATTTTCATCAAAAAAAAAATCTGGGGTTTAATTTCTACTGCATAGAAAAAGGCACTTGTCAGTTAAATTGATAATGCATTCACTGACTTCACTGAAACAATTTTCTTCCTTAGCCTCAACATTTAATGACTCATTAAAAATATATTTTCTAGGCATCCAAGTAGTAGCATGGGTAGCAATGGGCCATACAGATTTTAATAGCTTGAATCCTTTTCTTTCTATACACATTAACACACATAGTTATCCTGTGGTGCTCACACAACCGATATCTGAATCACTTGATTTGCATTTCAAGCTAGTGGATCTGAAGTATACATTTAGGAAGCCTATTATCAGAAATGCAACTTGAAAAGTTGGACATGACACATTAAATCATGACAGATTAATAAAATATCACTGATGAATATATACTTTCCAACCATCTTTCAGAGAAAAATCAGAATTAAAAAGCTATTTTTACATTAGCAAACAACATTATTTTTGTCAATGCACATCCAGAATTATGGTCTTCTAAAAGTTAACTTGAAATGAGATTTCAAATGTAGCTGGAAGCATACTAAAGGAGCATTTAAAATGCTTGTTTTATGTTATGTTATTAGGTTCTCTGTTATTCCCAGTGTTTTATTATTCTCTACATCAGGGGTCCCCAACCCCCGGTCCATGGCATTCCAGCAACCGGGCCGCACAAACAAGCAAAGCCCCATCCGCGAGATGCAGGCAGCACACAAAACCACACACACTCCGGGCTGTGGAAAAACCTCTCTCCACAGAACCAGTCCCTAGTGCCCAAAAGGTTGGGGACCTCTGCGCTACATCATTCATTTGATACATGCATTCTGATCCTGAAAAGATTATACTGAGAATGATAAATAGCCATTCTATATTGTTTTGCTTTATCATGTAGAATTATAGACAATTACTTTCCTATCCATTTCCCAAACAATGAAATTAATTAAATTAAGAGTCATAGATGATTGTAGCATTTTATGTATTGAAAAGCTTTTTATTGTATTTATCTCTCTCTCTTCCTGGCCTGAGTGTAACTGTAATCATTCTTAACCATTCAAAATAATGGTTTGCAAATGTACATAATGGACAATCATTCTTGCTAAAATAGTAAATGGATTTTTTCTTTTAATGTGGGAAGAATTTAAACACACTGACCAACAACCCAAGGGATTGTCAAGAATCATAAACTTAACAGAAGGAATTGAAATTGTACATGTTCATTATTTAAACCTAAACTGGCATATTGTTATATGAATTGACTTTCTGTTAAAATAGTTGCTTCATAAATATCTAAAAGCACCACAGTACAACACTATGCATGTTTTCCATGAACATAAGGGTTTGTGGATTTATAAAGCTCTCTCTCTCTATATATGTATATATATATATATAGAGAGAGAGCTTTATAAATGTATATGTATATATATATAGGTAGTTCCCAGGTTAAAAACATATGACTTACACACAACTCATACTTACAAATGGATTGTCTATTACTAAAAATGGCAGACGGTCTTCTCCTTGCTTGAGCTGACAAATTCCTGAAACCCTGCAATGTTTTCATGAGTCTCAAAAAGTAGCATGATCACTTTTAATATGCAGCCTGGTTTCAGCAGTTCATGAAAACTGCACAGCTTCAACGGTTCATCAGCTCAAAGAAGAATATTGTCTGCCATTTTTAGTCAGATCACATTGCTGTTTTTCTCTTATTATTTACCATGTCTCTGAAGCATAATTTCTAGCACAATGTCCATCCTCTTCAACACCAACTCCCATCTATTGTTAACCTTTAATCATGATTTTTTTTCTTTTCTTTCTATATAAACTGCTTTAAGAACTTGGCAGCATAAGGAAGCACAGGCAATCTCCAGCCATCAACACACCAATCAACCAATAGGAAGGCACCACATAAATATGACACCCAAGAATAGGGTGAGAATAGCTCAAAATACACATTCCAGTAGAGAGAAGCTCCCTGAGGATGGGCTCTAGCATGAGTCCAAATGTTCAGAAGATTAAACCTCTGGTCCTGGTGACCGACCCAGATTGGATCTTGCAACATTATCCTGGGATACATATATTTGCCTTCATTCATGTTTTAAGATATCATGATATCATGTTTAAAAACTGCTGTATTTAAACTGCCTAGAGCTCCTAGGAGGTTTTACAAACTCTAAGACTGCAACAGAAAGGTAATTGGGGCCTGATTGGATCTCCATTGTATTTAAACTGCTGTATTTAAACTGCCCAGAGCTCCTGGGAGGTTTTACAAACTCTAAGACTGCAACAGAAAGGTAGCTGGGGCCTGATTGGATCTCCATTGTATTTAAACTGCTGTATTTAAACTGCCCAGAGCTCCTGGGAGGTTTTACAAACTCTAAGACTGCAACAGAAAGGTATATAACTAAAAATCAAAAGCAGTGGTACATTCAGGGCAAGTGTGTCTGAGATTCCCTGTATCTAAGAATGTCTGGCTTAGTTCAGTGCAACACTTGCTTTGCAGCTGTCTTTCACAGTACCCTTTTCAAACTTGGAAACTGTCCTATCTGTAAACAAATCACTAGTCTACAAGGACAGATTATTTATCTAGGGTCTGTAATCTGTGCTCTTCAGGCAGAAATTAAGTGTCCAGTTCAGTCCCACTACTCTACTGAGCCTCCGTGCTATCAGTCCCCTCTACCACAAAGATCCTGCAGAAGAAGGGCAGTGTGGACAACCGTGGGATCTGGCAGGGTGAGAGCTGTGAACCATAAACGCAAAGCTTTCGCTGTGTCCCTGTACAAAAGATACAATGCCCTTGCTGACCTTAATAGGGACATTAAGGAGACAGGTAAAGGTATTTGTGATGATAACTCAAATAAGCAGGGGATCGTGGTCCGAGATGAAGAACTTGTTTTTGACAGGGAGAAGTGTGAATCAGGTATTACACATCAGTCATTCAAGAACAGAAAGGCATCCAAAAAGAGAAGCCACCTTCTGGTAGGCGATTCAATTATAAGGGATGTGAATTTAGGAAAGGACACAGTGGTTTCAAAAGAGGTCAGGTGTCTTCCAGGTGCTACTGCCAGTAGGGACAAGAAGCATATTTCTAAAATAATCAAGAATGCCAGCAAGGACTGTGATGTGGAGGCTATTGTACATCTTGGCACTAATGATCTGTCCCAAAAATATGTACTCTCTGTGCAGAACGATTTCCAGAGCTTGGGGCAGGAACTTAGCAGAATAGGCTGTAGGCTTACTTTTTCAGAAATTTTACCAGTATATAAGGAGCAAAATGGAAAAGGCCAGCATATAGCACAATTCAATATGTGGCTAAAGGAGTGGTGTAAAGGAGTAGATATATTAGTCACGATGTCTGTAGCTGGTCCAATGAAAAAATGTACAAAAGAGATGGTTTGCATCCATGAAAGAAAGGGACTGAGCTACTTGGCTATAAATTGACAGATTTTCTGGAGGAATATTTAAACTAAACAGCGGGGACAGTGAGTTAATTGATACAGAACATCCCTGTCCCTGGCAATCTAAAAATTATAGGGCTATCAGTGCATGTAACATAGATGTGTGTGTGGACAAGAATATCAACCTTGCTGTCAAGCAAAATCAAGCTTCTAACAGCGAGTGCCACACAAAGTGCACTAACCAAATAGGTGGTAAGACAATAGGGGAACTCAGGCACCACACAGGTTATGTAGAAAGTAATCACAGGGTCAGTCATAAAGGACTCAAATGTCTATACACCAATGCACAGAGTATGAACAGCAAACAGGGTGAACTAGAAATTCAGGTTAATGAGGGCAGATATGATATTGTTGCCATTACGGAAACATGGTGGGATAAAACCCACAAATGGAACACACAGCTAGAGGGATTTAAATTATTTAAAAGAAACAGACCAAATAAAAGAGGAGGTGGAGTTGCTCTATATGTAAGAAATAACTACATCTCTACAGAAATAGAGCACAACAATGATGAAAACTGTCTTGAATGCATTTGGGTCAATATAAAAGGGGGGGAAATGACATTGCCATAGGTGTATACTATAGGCCACCCAACCAAACAGAGGAAATAGATGAACTTTTTGCTAGTCAGCTAACTAAGGTATGTAGGAAGCACATCACAATAGTAATGGGGGACTTTAACTACCCTGACATCAACTGGGAGAGAAACTCTGCACCAAGTGGAAGATCAAACAGATTCCTTGCAAACCTAGCAGACAACTTTGTCTCCCAAAAAGTAGAGTAGGGAAATAGGGGATTAGCCATTTTGGATCTAATTCTCACTAACAGAGATGAAATGATAGAATGTGTTGAAGCCACAGGAACCTTGGAAGGAAGTGATCATGCAATATTGGAATTCAACATTATGGAAGCACAAGTAATAGAACACAGTCAAACTAGAGTCTTGGACTTTAAGAGAGCTAATTTCAATAAACTTAGAGAGGGCTTGGGAAGGATTCCATGGATGAGAATCCTCAAGGGGAAAACAACTCAAGAAGCTTGGGAAATTTTGAAAAGTGAGATAATAAAAGCCCAGTCTAGCACAATACCAACAAAGAGGAGAAATAACAGCTTTCAAAAGAAACCAGCATGGCTGCATAAAGAACTCTCTGGTAAATTGAAAGATAAAAAGGACAAGTATAGAAAGTGGAAAGAGGGGCACATACTGGAACTAAGTCAGAATATCAGCAAATAGCCCGAGCCTGCAAAGATGAAGTGAGGAAAGCTAAGGTTCAAAATGAACTAAGGCTTGCGACCAAAGTCAAAAATAACAAAAAAAGCTTCTTTCAACATGTAAAAAACAAGAAAAAAGTTAAGGAAATGATTGGTCCATTAGTGGGTGAAAGTGGCAAGAAGGTGACAAGCAACAGGGAGAAAGCAGAACTATTTAACTCGTTTTTTGCATCTGTCTTTACACAAAGGGAAAAAACAGACCAACCTACCAAAAATAGTGCCATAAAAAAAGAATAGAAACGCAAGTTAAGATAGGCAAGAAAACGGTAAGTGAGCACCTGTCCAGCCTAGACGAGTTCAAATCACAAGACCAGATGGATTACACCCCAGGGTTCTCAAGGAACTGGCAGATGTGATCTCAGAACCATTGAACTATATTTTTCAAAGATCCTGGAGCACTGGGGAACTACCGGAGGACTGGAAAAGAGCTGATGTAGTTCCCATCTTCAAAAAAGGAAAAAAAATGGACCCAGGAAACTACAGACCTATCAGACTGACCTCAATACCTGGGAAGATTCTGGAAAAGATAATCTAACAACGAATCAGTGAACACCTAGAGGCAAACAAAGTCATTACTAAAAGCCAACATGGGTTTGTCAAAAACAGATCATGCCAGACAAATTTTATTGCATTCTTTGACCAATGACAAATTAGTGGATCAGAGGAATGCTGTGGATATAATTTACTTGGACTTCAGTAAGGCATTTGATAAAGTAGATCACAACCTACTACTTGATAAGATAGAAAAATGTGGGTTAGACAGCATCACCACCAGATGGATCCGTAGCTGGCTGACCGGCCATACTCAGCGTGTGGTCCTCAATGGAACCGCATCTACATGGAGGGAAGTGTGTAGTGGGGTGCCCCAGGGCTCTGTTCTGGGCCCAGTGCTCTTCAACATCTTTATCAACGATTTGGACGACGGGATAGATGGGGAAATCATCAAATTTGCAGACGACACCAAGCTGGCAGGAATAGCCAACACTCCAGAAGACAGGCTTAAGATACAGGAGGATCTGGACAGACTTGAACACTGGGCACTATCTAACAAAATGAAATTCAATGGTGAAAAAAGCAAGGTTCTACATTTAGGCAAGAAAAAGCAAATGTATAGTATATAGTATAGTATAGGGGGTACCTTGCTCAATAGCAGTAACTGTGAGAAGGACCTCGGAGTCTTAGTGGACAATCACTTAAATATGAGCCAGCAGTGTGCTGCAGCTGCCAAAAAGGCCAACACAATGCTAGGCTGCATTAACAGAGGGATAGAATCAAGATCACGCGAAGTATTAATACCATTTACAATGCCTTGGTAAGGCCACACTTGGAATACTGCATCCAGTTTTGGTCACCACGATGTAAAAAAGACGTTGAGACTCTAGAAAGAGTACAGAGAAGAGCAACAAAGATGATTAGGGGACTGGAGGCTAAAGCATATAAAGAACGGTTGCTGGAATTGGGTATGTCTAGTTTAATGAAGAGAAGGACGAGGGGGGACATGATAGCAGTGTTCCAATATCTCAGGGGCTGCCACAAAGAAGAGGGAGTCAAGCTATTTTCCAAGGCACCTGAAGGCAGGACAAGAAGCAACGGATGGAAACTAATCAAGGAGAGAAGCAACCTAGAACTAAGGAGAAACTTCCTGACAGTTAGAACAATTAACCAGTGGAACAACCTGCCTCCAGAAGCGGTGAATTCTCCAACACTGGAAGTTTTTAAGAAGAGACTGGACAGCCATTTGTCTGAAATGGTATAGGGTTTCCTGCCTGAGCAGGGGGTTGGACTAGATGACCTCCAAGGTCCGTTCCAACTTTATTATTATTATTATTACAATTATTTTTATTATGTACTGTATAATTATGTTTAAGATGTAATATATTTGGAAGTATTTCTTAAGTGATTCATATGTATAGAAAGGTAAAATAAATACTTATGCACTAAGACAAACATTTGACTAACTGATGCTAAATAACTTGCACTGACTTATGTACAAATTTGACTTAAAGACAGATTTAGGAATGAATCATGTTCGTAACCTGGGGACTGCTTATATTATCAAAGTCACTATGTTTTCTCAGTTATTCTTAGAAGTAGCCCTGTGTTCAAATATGGCCTTAAATCAGAGTTCTCCAATCTTTCGGGGTTGGCGACCCAGAGTGGGAGGAGGGGGGAAAGAAGAGATGGTTTTGTGTGTGTGTGTGTGTGAATGCATGCGCGTCCATGAACACCCGTTGTTCATGCGAGTGGGGCTGTGAGCACTCACGTGAATAGGGACATGAACGTCCGCAATGCTTGTGGTGACTCTCGGGTGAGTAGGGCCATGAATGCCCGCGACGCTTGCATGAATGGGGCTGCGTGCATGCACACACCCGTGACACCAGCTAGCCACTCATGCAGCCTGGTGGCCAATAGGCCATGGCCCGGTAGTGGGCCGTGGCCCGCAGGTTGGGAAGCCCTGCCTTAAATGGTAAACTTTGTTCTTTACTTAATTCCATTCTCTGCATTATTGTGTTTCCAAAACTCTTGGGAAAATAGCCTATCCTCCCTTTTGCTATTCGTTTCTTAGTATGGCTAGCAGAATATTTGAGTTAACTGACAGCAGTGCTAGGCAACAGAGCCCCAGAGTAAGGAATTTAGTCAATAATTTACCAAAGACTTTCCTTTTCACATAAACTACTTGGCTATCATTGTCTTAATTATGTCACTGGCCTTAGCATTAATTTTATTTTACAGAAATGCAAAGTTAGGCTTTTGAAAGTCAATTTTTTTAGAAAAACTAATCATCATTAATTTAAAAAATGGGCAGATCACCATATACAGTATTTATTATTTTGCCACACATATCATAAATCCCATGGGAGTCAAATTTGCTGTCTGAGCAACCTCTGGTGGCCATTATTAAATATCATCTGTTTTTATAACAACCTTCAACCAGGAGATTTTTCGAAAGCATAATTAACTAGCTTCCCCCAGCCTGGTGCCTTCCAGATGCTTTGGTCTATATTTAAAATGTTCTAAAACATTTTAAAAAATATTTAATAGCATACAGCCAGACAATAGAAGTTATGGATAGTCGTATAGAAATTGTAATCTCCAATAAATAAGAAAGGACTTAAATGTTTCCAGAGAGCTAGATAACATCTAGTGAAAACTTCATGAAAACTCTTCCCTCTGTGAATTCTACTCTTTCAATCTGTCCTTTTGGACTTAAATAAATGAATCAATCCATAACTTTCTCTATGTAGAGAAAAACCTAGGAGGTTTGCTAGTTCCTTAGAAAAAGGCATTGCTAAAAGGAACAACAACAACAAAAAAATAGTCATGGGTTTTTCCAAGTTCTGATCCTGACTTGGAAAAACTCTTAGGATAATTAAGTGAAAGATGAAAAGCAAAATAGAAGGAAGAAGATGAATGAATTCAACTGTTCTTAAAATCTCACAGAACTCCACTTATACATATAAAATGAAGTAAAATAATTATCTGTTTCTAAAGAGGAATATTCCACATTACACATAATATTAGAGTAGGCATCCTGAAAACTATCAACTCACAATTTTTATGCTTTCATATTGTGTCCATATAATAGTTTCTACATCTGCCATCCGGGTTGAGATATTGTTTTTGTTAGTTTTTGCACAAGCAAGTCTTCTCTTTTTTGGTTTCTGTTAATTTTGTTTTGGTTTAGCCATCTTTTTAACTGGTTTTTTTTTTTCAAGCCACCCAGAGTCAGTCAAGTTGGGCGATTCCATACATTTGATTAAATAAATCTAGAAGAATCTTCATATCTAAAATTTCCTCAAACATGTTAAATTTTATAATGAAATAGAAGCAGCATGTTGCAAATGAACTTTTTTAAATGGTGTGCAAATGAACATTTTAAAATGGCCTTTAAAGAACATCACAAACTTTTATATGCTAATGTGAATTAAGCATTCCATATCTTCGGTTAACAAAACATTATCCAATTGGGTCAATTAGAATGGGAAAGTTTGGCCTAATGCCACAATAACCAAAGAGTTAACCCAGGAAAAATAAAAAATAAAAATTGCTGTGCAATTTCTGAAAGCAGCTGTGTCTTTGCGTGGGCTGGTGTGATTGCCAGCCAGAGAATGATGCATTTGACCCTTGCATTTTTAAAGCACATTTTTGCCTTTGAATCCAAAACACTGCATAACCTTATCCGTATAGTTTCAAGATAGCCACACAATGTTGTTCTGCCGGCATTGATATTAATAATTTTTAGCATTAGACATTTGTTAGAAATGATGTGCTGATTAAAAGCATTGAATGGATGATCACTCAGAAACTCAGAAATTTAGCATTTTTGTAAAAAATGGAAATGAAAAATACCTATATAATGTATACATTGTAAGAAAGATGTGCTTCCATGTTCCTTTATTGAGATATACCATTTTGTTTCCTGAGGGTTACATAAGAAATGGAAAAGTGATTACTACTTTCCTATTTTCCTCTAGAGCCAGTTCCTAGATTCTTCATAAATATTACATTTTATTAGATTACCAAACATGATAAAAAAAAATCCTTATTTAGCTACTAAAATTGGGACCAGCAATTCTGTCACTAAGCAAAACAATTGCTAAGTGGAAAATCACATGACTGCAACTGTGCTTTCCAGTTGAAAAGCAACAAGACTAATTCACTCCCACATCTTCAGCTTTTCTTTGTGAAGGGATTTTATTATGTTTATGATTTTATTATGCTTAAGCTTGATATTAGTAATATTGATATTAGTAGTGTTACTATGTAATCATTGTTTTGTTACTTTGTAATCATTATTTTGTAGCCAATTGCCTGAGTAGATGCTTTATGTATATTGGAAAAAGTAAAAGTCTCATGTTAAACATACAGGAGATTGCTTACATGAAAAGAGAACGGTAAGGGGAGGGGGAAAAGGAGTTATGGATGGAGCCTGAGTTGCTGTGTATGAGTCATCATCTTGGAATTGTTTTTTGTACCTTTTCGCTCCTGATACAAAGACCTGATCTTTTTGTTCTGAAAAGGTATAAAAGGTGGAAGACATCTTTCCTGGTTGTTGCCTTCATTCCTCTACCAGCCACGAAGAGGAATAGGGTCACCCCTCTCTGTTTTGATCAAAATAAAGTTGTAATTCTTTGCTGAAACCTTGGCTCAGGAGTTTCTTTTGGCTCTTTTAAATTCCTGAGTAATGCTGGGACAATTGTGAGGCTAAGTGGAAAACCTTACAACCTGGCACCCCAATGTGGTGGAAGCCACAACGGCTCTCCCCCCACATCCGGAGACCCCTGTTAAGGTCCCGGCGAGCCTTCAATTCTCGGCAGGACAAAACCGATGGCGACTGAAGCATGAGTCTTAGAGCGTTCCTAGCTGTTTGACCTGGAAGACTCCTGTGCTTCATTGTCGGCGGTAGGATCCGTGTCTGAGGAACCCAAATGCCAGAATTCAACAAGGTTTCATGCTGCTCCACTGATGGGAGAAATTGCAACAGGCGCCTTGGTGAGTAAAAAAAAAAAAGCTTTGGTAATCCTGGAATAAGGCAGGAGGTTGATCTCTCCAACTAGCCCTCTAAAGACAAGCATAAAAAAATAAAAAAAATAAAAGAGGAAGCTGAGAAACTGTCTTCTAATACAGGATAGAGTGATTTAAAGAAAGTAATTAAATTGGAATGTATTTTTTTTTGCAGAGGTTTTGCTAATTTTGGAATAAGATAGGAGGTTGATCTCTCCGACTAGTCTTCCAAACAAAAAAAATAAAAAAAAATTCAAAATTAATTACTTGAAAAGGGAGGAAGCCGAGAAACTATCTTGAAAGAAAAAGAAAAGAAAAATGGGAAATCGTCAGAGTAATTTAAAGAAACAAATTAAATCAAAATATACTCCTCTGCAATGTGTTTTGAAAAATTGGGATGTTTTGAAACTTCAAGTGGCTGTTAAGTTTAACCCTGTCAGACAATGTCTGGTGGTGCTTTGTGTTGATGTGTGGCAGTAAAAATAATCTTCAAGAAGGCAACGTTGAAAATTTTTGTAAACCTCCATTTGGCTAGTTTATCTGATAATAACTAAAGCCACGGAAGAAAAGAAAAGAAAATTCAAAGAACTGAAAGCAAGTTTTTTTTTACTTTTTACTTTAATCTGGCTCTTTGGACTATTAAATTCCCCTTTGTCAGACATGAGGAGAGGAGGCTGCTAGTTTCCCCCTCCCCCTTCACACCTGCAAAAGGCCCCAGGTTCAATATTCCTTTTAGTCTTTCCTCACTGTCTTTTGAAGTTGCTGGAAAAATTGGAAGAAACCATAAATGTTCCCCTCCCTTTTAATTGAAAGAGAGGCCTGTTTTGGCCTCAAACCCCAAATTGATGTCTCTCTGTGTGTGTTGTTTTTTTTACATATTTGGCCATCCAGAACATCAAGTTTGGACTTGGAATGGTGAGAAAAATAAGAGATGGTTAAAGGGTCCTATAAAAACCACATGTTTGGTTGGAATCACCTCATGATTTTTCTCACTTCGTGCAGGACAAGCCACATGTCTAAAAAAAAAAAAAAAAAAAAATGTTGTCTTAATAGTATTTGTGTATATATGTCTGTCTGTGTTGTTCTGTGTTATTTCCAAAACTTGGAAGAGGGTCAAAACCCCCTCTGATAACAACAAACAAAAAAATAAATGGTTTGCCTGGAGAAAATATGAAATGAAATATTTGTGTGTGAAATTGTTTATGCAAGCAGTTAGAATGGAAGTGAATGAGTTAATTTGCTGATATGTAAATGTGTGTGTGTGTGTCAGCCCTCAAACCCCCGGTCCCAGGCTGTGGAAGAAACAGTAAATTGCAGATTTTATTGTTTTTGTTGTTGTTATGAGAGAATTTATGGAAAATGTATGTGAAGGAGAGAAAACTATTTTCTTAGTGGTGAGATTTTTGTAAAATTTCTTTTTCTTTTTCCTGTCTCCTTTTTCGCTGGCTGTGCTATCTTAAGAACGAGAGAGACAGAAAGGAAAGGGGGGGGAGATCTGCTCGTTTTAACTATTTTTTTTCTCTGCTTAGAATTTTGGTTGAGGAACGGGGGGTGGGTGGATGTGAAATTTAATGCCCACTTTTTCAGCTTGCAATTTTTTTTCTGGAAAGAGGAGGCAGTAGTTGTTGAACAAAGGAAATTTTAATTAATCCATCAACCAAAAGAAATGACTTTGAATTGTTTTGCTTAGATTTGTAAATGTTTTACCTATTTAATGGAAATTTGTTTCCATCTGAATGGAATCTGATTAAATTGGAATTTGACTAAATATATTAAAAGCAAAGAATTGATACTAGGGTTTGATACAAAACTTTAGCTTTTGCAATAGCCTAGTGGCTTATTTCAGTAACTCAGAATATCTCATTAAGCTCATTACGCTTTTTTTGTGAAGTTAAAACGAAGAAGAAGTTGAGAAAATTTTTCGGATTATAAATAGCTATGTTGTTTTGACTAAAGATTTGTATGCAAAACTGTTAGGAAAAGAGCTTATGTTAACAAACGCAAGCAGAGTTTGGCAAGCAGAGTTTGGTGAGCGCTCTTTTGTTGGCTCTTCACTAGGTAATTTGTTTGTTTTCCATATATTTTATTGATTTTTTTAAAACATAAATCACTTAATAGCTGGTAAACAGTGTGTTTGCTGGGTTTACATTTGTAAAGAAAAATAATTAACAATTGGTTTCTATAATCCATAATCCACATAGTACATTTAGTTGATTTCCCCTTTTCCCCAAAATGTCCTCTTTGCAAACCTTGAATTAATACAGTTCTTATTATTTTGATAAATAATAGTTGCATATATGATTTTTCCCAATATTCCTAGAAATAATGATCACATCAATATAATATTTCTTTTCTATCTAATCATTCTGGTTGCCTCATCTTATATCTTGTTACAGTCCTTATTTAAATTTGTTTCTCCCATAAAGTTCAAAGTATTCTTGCTGGTTAAGATCTTCTCAACAGTTAATTACATTTAAAGATTTAAATCCATTTTTCCCATATAAACCGTCTTAACACTTTTACATTTCTTAAAGAATAGGTAAAAACAGTAAACAAAAGGAAAAGAAAGTAAAGAAACATAAAAAGTAAAATAGTACTTAAAATATATATTCCTCCTAAGCTAATATATATTCATTCCCAAAATTTCTTGTTCTTTTTAATCATAATTAAAAATATATTTAATCTTTAAATATTCCATTTAATGTGTCTAGTCATCTAATCCTTTAACTCTTATTCAAAACATTTTTTTCTTTTTTATACATTATAATTTCCCTAAATTCAAACACATTTAATTATCTAAACATTTCCTTCATCTAAGCCATTTTAACAGTATTATATTACTTATATCAAGAAATAAAATAAAAAAGGGAAAAAAAGCATACAGTATTATTTAAGAAATTCATCCCTCTTAGAATGACATATGTATTCAAAATCTTTTCTATTTCTTTAACCATATTCAAACAAATGTTTCTTTTTTAAATATTCTCTCTGGTAGATCCCATCATCTATTTTCTTAATTTTCACTTTAATCTTTTTCCTTTGACCAGTATCTTTCTTGATCAATGTGTTTTGCTGAATCAAAAAGTTTTTCCATATATTCATGACTGTTGCTGTAGGTATAAGAAGTAAATTGAATAAAGTGTCTTTATATGAGGCTTTTGCCTTTCCATGTTTCTTGAAAATCTTTTTCTTTTTCTTCTTCTCTGCTTCTCTTATCACTTCCTTTCTCTCTGATGTTTTCAACAACTCTACATTCCATTTTATCCAATCTGTTTTTTTGTCCTCAGATTTATTTTGTAGTCTTAAGGGATGAGTTGTTTTTTCCATTTCTTGTGAATTTTTCCCCACTAGATTAAATCATGTTTTCTTGCTTTGTTAAGTTCCATCTTTGAGTCTCTATTTTCAATTTTATGTCCACTTATTTGTTTTGTCTGCTCCTTCTCTGTTGTTGTTTCCTGGAAGTTTTTTTGTTGTCGAGTTAACTTAGAAATAGATTGATTTATATTTTCAAATTTATTTTGAATTTCTTTGTGATTTGAACTCATTTTTGTTTGAATTAATTGCAGTATACTATATATCTCTTCCTGAGAGATATTTATGTTTTCTTGGTGTGTTCTATCTACATGTCTCTGATCCATGATGGCCCAAAGTTAAAGTTTTCCTTCTTTTCTGCAAATAGCTTTAGAATCCCGGTTAAATAGATATTTGTAATCCAAAGAGTTCAAAAAAGATTTTTTCCCCTAAAGTTTATAATTCTCTTTGTCTGCAGACCAGATTGTTGTCTTTTTTTGTCACAGCTGTTCTTTGTTATTAAGCTTTGAAGGTCACAAACACAGATTAGCTTTTCCCAGGTTTTGGCAAGTTCTCTATGGAGATCATAACTGTCATAATCTTCATCCACCACTAGTTGTCAGCATCTATTTAGTTTTCAATATGAACAATGGTCTTTAAAATGAGAGTCTTAACCATTCAACAATTTTAAACTTGTCCAAAATAAAATTTTAGCTTTCAAGTGTATAAATTTATTTCACTACCATATATTTTGATCCTCCGTGGAAATTTTAATTCGCCGCTTCCATTAGTATAAGGGTGGGGCAGAAGTCCCCCTCCTTCACTTTCAGAGGTATTTTGCTTCTTGGGGATCTTTTCTAGGAAATTAAGTGTGGAATGGAAAAGGGAAAATCAGATTCCTCACCCAGTTTCAAGCACGCTGTTTACTGTTGTGCTGGTTAGTTCTTTTGGACCTCGGTTGCAAGTAGCTTGGGCTGATCGGTGAAATACAGCTTTTCTCCTGTCGGGTTAGAAGGCTTTCCCCAAGATGAACGGAACGACCGCCGTCATTCCAGAGCCGCCGGGGCACCCTTCTTTCTTCGCCGCCTCTCCGGGGTGGCTTGGACCCATTAGGATCACCAGGCAGGACGAAAATTAGCTGCGGGGATGCGATGATCCGCAAGCCCACAACCAGTTGCTATCGTGCAGGACTGGAAGTCTCACTAGTTAATTTGTTTGTAAATACGGACAAAGGAATGGCTTGAGGGGTTTGACCCAGAAGTGGGGGAAAAGAGGCAGCCAGTGGCATTTTTGTCTAAAATTGACATTTGGGAAGTTTTGGTGGTTAGCAATTTTTATCAAGTGTGGGTAATTTTAAATCAGAAAGCTGAAAGGAGGTAAACACTTGTTCATAGATGACTTTATGCCTTACGGCAGGCTCTGAGGTTATTAATAAGGGAGAAGGAGAATATATACACTGACTCCAAGTATGCTTATGGAGTCTTGAATACTTTTGGAGAAGAGAAAAGTAAAAGGATTGATTAATAGTAAAAGGGAAAGAGTTGGCTCATGTAAAGTTGAAAGAACATGTACTTGTGGAAGAAGAAAGAAGTTAGTAAGTGGTGGAAGGGAAGGGAAGGAATGGATAATAGAAGGAAGAAGCAGGAACGTTGCTTTTGGTTTGAGGTGGATGTTGCAAGATGGGAGATGGATGTTGAAAAGAAAGAAAGAAAAGAAAGGGGAAAAAAACAATAGCTAGTACACAGAAGCAGCCACTGAAGGGGGGGCGCAAGGGATGGTTGATTTTTTTTAAAAAAACAACAGGATGAGTAAATAAAAAGCTCTACAACATTTAGTGGTGAGGCCATTTCAATATAGGCCTCAACTGGAAAGCTGTCTTTGTCGCTTGAAATGATGTATGGGAGGCGTTTGTTACATGAAGGTTTAAGAATGTCAATGAAGAAGAGAAGAAAGTTACTCAATATTTGCATAATCTGGCACAGGTTTTGTCTTCCATCTCAGTACAGGCCCAGGCTGTCCTACCACCTATCTCTGGCCATTGTTGTTCCTGGAGAGTGGGTTCAGGTGAAAAGAACTGTCACCTAGAAATACCAGTCCTGAGTGGTTCCAACCATGATTTAAGGAATCAAGGCATGAGTCCATGGAAAGTCCCATCATTCCCTCTTCAGTGACAAGCTCCGCAGCTGGATGGCCTGAAAATAAAATTTCAACCTGCCTCGCCTGTTGAACTGTTTCCATCTAAGTAGGAGAAAAACTCAATGGATTGGACTACCCTGGAAATCGTGTTCCGAGAACCTGGACTATGTATTGCAATATTTTTATTCTGCTACTGTTGTTTCCCTTGTACCTTCTTTGGTAGAAGGAAGGACCATGGGCCCAATACTTTAAGGAACAAAAGGGAGTTGTGTTTATAACAAGACTACGTATTCCACTTGCAAAGGGGCATCAGGGTCACTTGTTATGCTCCTGTCAATATAGTAAAGTTTTACCAACAACTTTAAATCTGGACATATGGAGGGACATACAGACATTACCTTTTGGGGAAGAATAACATGAGACTTATGGACAAGTGCCAGGATCTTTTTTTGGATGCATGTAAAGCTATTGACTATAATCAAGCTAAATGGATTAAATGTGGAGACACATTTAATCCATTTAATGCATTAAACACCAAATATGTTTGCACATCCTACCCAACCTGGCACATTCAAAGGATTCCTGCAACCGGTGTGCTTCAAGATAACCAGACCAACGGATTTTTCAGCATTGTTTGAACTAGCTATCAATTGAACCAGATGCAAATATGGTTCAAGTTGATTTTCATGAACTGGAAACCACAAATGAGATTTCCTCAGTATCAAAGATTTTTTTTTTATTGAACTGGCCCAAAAGAATTGTTTCATTTTTAAATGTGAAGCTCAAGAGATTCAATTGGAGAACATCACTTTTCATTTTAATTTGACTTGGAAAGAAAAGGACCATTCAACCCTCTATTTCATCAATGTGGCCCTAAATTGCATTATTAGACCCCAGTCCGACATTACATATAAGGTATATGTCAAAGAAATCACTGACAGAATGTGCAAGTTGGCTCATGTCCCTGTCCAAACATGGACAGGAGCACTGGATGTTGGAGGATGGTTTGCGGGTATGTTTGATAATTGGAAAAGAATCCTGTTTATTGTGGTTTTGACCTTAGGAGGGTTGTTGTGCTTACCATGCCTTATCCCGCTTGTTCAGAGAATTGTTAGATCCACTATATACAGACTAACTTTTGTTGCCACTCCTATCTATAACGATAAACCAGCTAAAGCACTGATTTTAAGACCTTTACCTTCTGACTACACTCCCCTCTTCAAGAGTCCCTAAGCCTATTCGGCTTTTATATTTAAAAGAGAGGATTGAAGGGATTTTATTATGCTTAAGATTGATATTAGTAATATTGATATTAGTAGTGTTACTATGTAATCATTGTTTTGTTACTTTGTAATCATTATTTTGTAGCCAATTGCCTTAGTAGATGCTTTATATATATTGGAAAAAGTAAAAGTCCCATGTTAAACATACAGGAGATTGCTTACAAGAAAAGAGCATGGTAAGGGGAGGGGGAAAAGGAGTTATGGATGGAGCCTGGGTTGCTGTGTATGAGTCATCATATTGGAATTGGGTTTTTTTTGGTAACTTTTTGCTCCTAATACAAAGACCTGATCTTTTTGTTCTGAAAAGGTATAAAAGGTGGAAGACATCTTTCCTGGTTGTTGCCTTCGTTCCTCTACCAGCCACGAAGAGGAATTAGGGTCACCCCTCTCTGTTTTGATCAAAATAAAGTTGTAATTCTTTGCTGAAACCTTGGCTCAGGAGTTTCTTTTGGCTCTTTTAAATTCCTGAGTAATGCTGGGACAATTCTGAGGCTAAGTGGAAAACTTTACATTTGGTTCCTAACAACTCCTGCCCTTAAAGAATGCTCATTCAGTGCTGCTATGATTAACAAGAACAGAATTAATTTTTTTAATGACATTCACTGGAGAGGAAAAACCATAGGTCAGGCACAGAATAATGAATATTGATTGTAATGACAGGTATATGATTGAGGGTTGCTGGAAAGGTTGTAAATATGGGCTGGTCATAATGTTATTTTTTCAGCACCACTTTGAATGGTTGCTGTATGAGGCAGTTGGAAAGCAAGAACTGTCTATATAGCCAGGCAGAATTTCATACTGAAATATTTCTTCAGTAACTATAATTATCACTAAATAATAATGAACTGGTGCTTGGGAAAAAGTTGGTTTTGTTTTTATCTTTCTATGTTTCTATTAAATGTTGTGAGTCACCTAGTGACATTATATGATATTCCATAAATAAATACATAAAATATATTAATATAACCATTTTGTCTCTTTGAATTTGAACAATCATCAGCTCCTTTTCTCCCCAAAGAAGCAATTTATCATGGTTACCACCCATCTGCTAAAGAAATCAGTGGAACTCCAATTGAGTTCTGTATTTATTACACAAATAATATTTTTCTAAGCTTGGTGACTTAAAAATCAGTAACAATAAGAATTATAATCTCTACTGACCACACAACAAATCCACCAACAATGCTGGCAGAAAGAAAGGAGGGGAGAGGTTTTTTTCAAACAGTGGAAAAGAGGTCTTAAGAGAATACCAGCAACAGTATATCACTAATCTTTTCACCCATTATCTTCTTTTTAAAAATGCAGATGATAAACAAAACTGAAAGCACTGTTCACTTACTCTCCCATGTTCAACCCACAGGCATTTTCCAGCTCAAATGCTGATTTCTTCTTTCCCATTGCTTATCCCATTTCAGTCAGCCTACCAACTTATCTCTTTCTAAAAAATAACCATGTCACATACGAACATGTTCACAATTTTTCAGTACTACAGCTGCTAATAGATTTTATTTTTAATTAGCTCAATATATCTCCATAAAAGATTTTTTAAGCAAGTCATATTTTGCTGGGACCATCATAAATATATGTACAAAAAAAAGAATGTAGGCTTTGAAGAATATGTTCATTGAGCAGTAGAATTAGAATTCTTGTAACATATTCAGAAATTCCAATTTGCTTTCTGCCGGAAAATACTACAGGCATCAAAATATGCAGAGTGACTAGCTGCCTTCAAGCTGATATAACAAAGAGCAGATAGCAGTACTCCACATCTTGAAGCAAAAAATACCCTATGCAGGTAGTCTTTGACTTGTAGTTGTTCATTTAGTCACCATTCTAAATTACAACAGCATTGAAAAAAGTGACTTACAACCATCACAGCATCCCCATGGTCATGTGATACTTGGCAACCTGTATGTATTTTTTTTTTTTTACAATAACAAGTTTTATTAATTTTTTTGTTTTACAGCCAAGTGCTTAAGACACATTGTGGAGATAGGGCATTCCATAGAACAAAACAAAAGATACAGTCATACATATACAATTTAAACTACTTCTTTAAAGGTTCCCTCTCTATTTTATCAATCAAAAAAGAAAAAAGGGAAAAAAAAACACAATAACAAAAAACAAAAACTGTCAATCATATTTTCACCCGTTGTCAGGCTTAACTAACTTTCAATTAACCTATTTCAATTTAATCTTACATAAACATATAGTATATAATTCGAGCATTCCTACAATATAAATTGTTTAAATTCTATCTCTTATTATTCTATTCCACATACATATTTTGTAAATGAACATAACTTTATGTATTTTAAAACCATTACATTTTAGCCTAATATAATAAAACAATAATTATTTCTATCATAAACATATAATATAACTATTATATTTTAATGTTTCTCAACTATATTCTATTTCATATATTCTATCAAGTATTTTTATGAATCCATCCAAATCCCTAAAAGTTCCTCAATTATTTCAATTTAATCCACTTAATACATTGCTAATTAACATTCAATTCTTATAAGTAAAAATATCAGTAATATTTCACCAATCTCAATCTAACTCCTTTAGTTTTAGATTTTCCAATTTTCCCTATTGCCATTCCAAACCATAATCAAATCCATAATTTAGATCTAATGTTGACTCAGACCAAAATAACCTTAAAAATCTCAAAAGTATTAGCTCAATCAAAGTCTCTAAGAACCCTTTTTACCCATCAGATAAAATTTTAACTCTCATTTTTAAATCTAATTCTAGCTTTCTTTTTGTGCCAGGCAGGTTTCCATAGTAGGGCCTCTAGTTCCTCCCGTCTTAGTGTTTGGCTATAAGCATTTTCCCACCATTTGAGTCCAATCATAGTCTTCTTCTCTTTTGTCCAGTGTTGTCTGCACTATCATATTGTCAGCGTTTTTAGTGCCTCGTATTTGGAAGTCCATTCCTGTTGCTTTTACAATTGTAAATGTTTTAGTTGAATTCTGCCTTTGCTCATCAGAAATCTCCATCATTTGCATGTGGGGTGTATCCTCTTCCTCATCAGTAAGTTGTGGATATATTTCATCCATCTCGTTAAGTTGTAGATCTGATTGTGTATCATAGTCAGTCAGGATTTGAGCTTCAGTTTTTAATTCTGAAACCTCCTTTTTCCTAAGCGTTCTAATATATTCTTTAAATTCCACTCTCATTTCCAAAAAATTTTCTAATATAAGTCCATAATTAATCTGTGAATAGGATTCCATCCTCTCTTTTTTCAGTATTGTAAAATATAGAGTCCAAACCGAAATAGGGAAAAGCAAATAGTCAAGTCCAGCACAGAAATAAAAAAACAGCAAGAGTCCCAATCAGTAACAGTCAATTATTATATTATAATCCTAGAATGGAAAAGAAAAATCCATTTTTTGGAAGTATATTTAATATTGTGAAGTCAAACGTGGTACAAGTAGAAAAGTTCCAAAGGAAATATACCAGTCTGGGCGTCACGCCAAGATCAGGGAGTGAGAGTTCAGCTGGAGATAGTTACTTTGTATCAAAGTTTCTGGGCTTCACACCAAGTTCCAGGCTAGCTTGTAGCCAAAACAATCCACATGAGTCCACCCAGAGAACAGAAAGTTTTTTTTTTTTTTTGAAGTAGGCAATACTGTTCAGGAGGGGGGGAGGGAAAAAAGCACTCCACCCCCCTCCCTAAAGGTTTTCACCTAAACTAAAGATAGACAAGCCAAAAAAAGGAGTCACAGTAAGAATTTTTTTCAGGATACTCGAATTAAGAGCTCATATATACAAAAGAAAAAGAAAAAATAATTATTTTTCCAAAGCCCGTTTTCCCCAGTATCGGAACGCTGCCTTCTCAAACTAGGGAAATAGTTCTTAAAGCTGTTAACAGGGAAGTAGATAGTTTAACAAGAGGGAAGGAAAGTTCTCACCCGGATCTTCCACGGTGGTTCTTTTTGCTTAGATGTTGCTGTGACTTTCGGCTGGAGCAGCTAAGTGATCGTTACTGGCCGATCTTTTCCCCGTTGGCCCAAAGGTGATTTCTCAGACCGCAGAGGGAGCTGCTGCTCCCTCCGCGATCGACGAGTGCCCTCCTCCATGGTGGTCGCCCCTCCAGGGTGACTTTCAACCCTGTCCAGGGTCTATCGGCGGGGGGAAACCGGACGGCAAAGAGAGCAATTTCTTTGCACGTCCGCTGGCGCTGCAACCGGATCCGGAAGTCCGCAACCTGTATGTATTTATGATGGTTGCAATATCCTACCATGTGATCGCCACTTGCGACCTTCTTAGCCAGCTTCCAACAAGCAAAGTCAATGGGGGAAACTCATTTCATTTAATGACTACATGATTTACTTAACAACTGTGATGATTCAGTTAACAATCATGGCATGAAAGGTCGTAAAATTGGATGTGACTCACTTAACAACTGCTTTGCTTACGAATGGAAATTCTGCTTCCAATTTTAGTTGTTAAGTCATGGACTACCTCTAATTCCCAGCAGAAAACAAAGCTGCCAGAAGAAGAAATTCTATCTCTGTTCAGGAATGGAACTTAAATAGCAGTGTCTATGCACTGCTCAGCCTTAGCAACTTTAAAATGTGAAGATTTCAACTCTCAAGAATTCTCCAGGTAGCATTATTCATTAAGTTTTTCTAATATTAGTTGATAAGAGAGCAGAGGTCATTAGTTTTTTTGAGTAATACCATCATCTTCCTCAAATGTCCTTCCCTAGGATAAATAGTTCTACAGTCCTCCTCATAGGATTTAATTCGCAGTTTCTTAAATATCCTTTGGACCTGTTCCAGTATACTGGAACAATTTGTACTCAAGGGTATTAATCAGTGCAGAATTATTGCTTCCCCTTAAGAAAGATACACTTCTATTGATGCATCTTAAAACTGCATTTTTCTTTTTGATATCCATATCACACTGCTGACTCATATTTAATTTTTGATCAATTTCTATTTCAATACTTTTTTCAATCAATAATTTAACCTGATTTCTACCTTAACATGCACATTGGATTTCTTTTTCCTAAGTGAAAAACTTTAATTTGTCTCTACTAAATATCATGCTCTATTTTCAGCTCACTATTCTTTCAAAATCATTTTGAATTTTATTTCTGTCTTTAGGTTTTAAACCATATCACCAATCTGTAAATTTAATAAACATTCCTTCCACTTCTGTGCCCAAACTATTTATAAAGATGTAGAAGAGTACAAGTCTAATGACTGTGCCCTGTACACACTCTAATCTGATGAAGAAACATTGATGACCATTCTTTGAATCTGTCAGACTCTCAATGTATTTCTTTCTTATGCCTTTCATTTTCAGGTTCTGCCATTGTATTGGGGGGGGAGGCATGTGCTTAGAAGGGGGGGAACAACCTATGTGTCTTCTACAATGCATTTCCTTTGCTTTGTTCTATCCTCTTTGAAGTATCTTACTTGGGGTGTGAAAGGAATGTGCCTCCGGCCATCTGCCTTATCTCCAGTCAGATGGGAAGAAGCCACGGAGAAATCCAACAGCCTTGAGAATGGTGCCTTATCTCGTTTCCCACAACACCCTAATACCTATGGATTGGTTCAATTCAAACCGGCCGGTTGGACATTTGGGATGGGGTTTGAAAGAGTTCTTTTAATGTAATGTTTCGCACAGGAAATCCTCAGATCCTGCCTTACTCTCCTGCCATCAATACCTTCCAATAAAAGTTCTTGTTGAGACAATGCAAGTTTCAAGAGTTCTGCTTTCTTGGAAGAATTAATTGAGGCAGGTCCTTATAGAATCATTTTAAAACAAGCTGTGCATGTCATCTAGGACATACAAGTAGTCCTCAATTTACAATAGAAATTGAGTATGGAATTGCAGTTGTAAGTCATGTCAGTCATTAAGTGGTCATCATGTGACCACACCCAATTTTAGGACCTTTTTGCAGTGATTGTTAAGTAAACATCCCCGTTGTTAAATGAACAAAGTGGTAATTAAGCAAAAACAATTTTAACCAATGTGCATTTTTTTGCTGGAAAGTGGAAGTAAAATCCAGTTTCTGGCAAAAAAAATGAGAATTTTGAAAAACCAAAACTTTGATATTAAGTCATACGTAGTTCTGAGGAGGTCCATTGAACAGTTGCTAAGCAACCAATTGTAAGTCAAGGACTACCTGTATTTAAGTCATTTGCTAATCAAGCTACCATTGGGCATTTGTTAAACTGAGATAAAAGTGGAGTTTTAAAACAGTTTGGTTATTGGTTAAGGCATCAGACTAGAAACCAGGATACTGGTTTTGTGTGACTTTGGGCCAGTAACTCTCTTTCAGTTCTACTCACCTCACAGGGGTTGTTGTTGTGTGGAAAATAGGAGGAGGAAGGTATAGGTATACCTTGTATTAGGTATTGTCAACGCTGCTAACATTGGATGTTCTTGCTTTGACAACATGTGGAGAAGCAGCTTTGCTTCTTTAACTTGTGTGTTACTTTTAGAGTTAGAATTAGTTGATGCTGGGGGGGAGGAGGAAGAATGTCTCTCAAGGCTGTTTTGAAATAAGAGAAGATAAGAATTTGGCGGGTTGTTGAACGGAAGGGAAACTTTGCCCTTCAAACTGATTGGAGAACGTGATTTATGACTGCTAATTGAAGGAGAGAATTGTCCTTGAATATTATGTGCTCAGGGGACGGGAATTCAGATCTTGGCATCCACCATGTTTGTGCCGAAGGGTGCTATACTAATAAAGAGACTTTAAGGTAAACAATGCCTCGAAGTTCTTTGAAGTATTCCCCTAATCGGAACCATGACATCATGCCAAGATCTACTTTCTTTTCAAACTATATGGAGTCCTGAACTCCAGCCACTGTCTCTAGGCTTGAGAGAAGCTGGCAAAGATTCAGGAGAAGATTTCATCATGGGAAAAGAGAACCTGCTTGAAGACGGTGACCCAGCAGCTGCTGATACCCCAGAGGGGGAAGCAACAGACAGCATGCTGTGGGAGGATGAGTTTTTGCAGGACTCCCAGATGGAGGCGGAACCCAAGCAGCTAGGAGAGCAGATCTGGCCGTCAGCCTGGGCCTAGCCCAGAGGAGACTCCAGAAGCCTCGAGGCTGCCTTATCACCCACAAAGGCTCCAAAAGCAGACTGGGGGAGAGCCACCGGGACATCTGCCAGTGAGGATTCAGGTGAGTGGGAATGCCTGTCTGCAGTTCGTAGCCAGCCAGTGGAGAGATTTGGAGGGCTGTAGATGAGAAGCAGAAATCAACCTCTGAGCGTGCCGCAGCTGATGGAGCAGCTGCCGCAGTCCCACGCTCTCCAGCCTGTTGCCGGCCAGCTGGACGCGCCAAGCTCGGGCCTCGGGCAGATGGAGGCCGGAAGGGAGCGAGAGCCGCAGCTGCCCAGCTCCTCCGCCTGAGGACGTGTGCGGGGAGAGGCGCCGCCTGGCTCGGTAAGCCGTGGTCTGCCTGCAGGAGGAGGAGGATGGAGGAGGAGGGCTGTCCGGGGACGGGCGCAGCGCTGCCCACAGGGGGAATCTGACCAGCCCCAGCCTGGAGGGGGGGAGAGGCTGAGGGAGCCCGAAGAGAGGCATCCCAGTATGCCCGGCTGGCCGGCGACAGGCTGGGGAGCGCGGGACAGCGGCAGGTGCCCCAGGATGAGCGGTAGGTGGGGTGTGCGCTCCCTATGTCTGGGCAAGGAGGCTCCGTGCCCAGTCCAGCCCGGCCCCGGCATGGCACGTAAAGCAAGGCAGCAGCCCCATGTGCGTCCCCGTGCGCGAGCATGTCCCCACCCTGCCAGGCAAGCGGAGCCATGGCATCTGCAGCAGAAGAGTGCAGGTGGGCAGCGGAAGGCATGAGGAGCCCCGATCCCAGCACAACCCCTCCCACTCTCCTCCTCCCCCCCTTGGAAGAGCTGTGGGGCTCAGGAACCTCCCCCCATGCCCCCCAACCCCTCCGGGAAGAAAACCATCGCGAGACACTCTTCTGTTTTAACTTTTTTTCCTTGTCACTTTTTGGAGTTGTCATCTTGCTTTCGTGAGACGGCAGCATTTGGGAGGGGGTGTAGCTGCCCCCTTCCCCCCAAGCCATCAGCTGAGCAAGATGCCCTCCTGCCCACTGCCCCACCCGCCAGAGACCCCCTGGATCTCCCCCAATCCTGCCCGGCCCCCACAGGCATCCCTCCCCAGGAGCAATATCGAGCTGGCCATGCCCATCCATCGGCCATGACCACCATAGCCATGCCCACTCGGCGGGCCACGCCCACCCGGCACCCGGTGATACATAAGTGGGTTTTGGGTTGCAGTTTGGGCACTCGGTCTCTAAAAGGTTCGCCACCACTGCCCTAGGCTTTTAGGGAGAATTCACCCTGTCTTCCATTGCAGCTTGTTGAAACCTTTGCGAGAATCCACTTTAAGACCTCCCCCTAAGAAGGCACCCAGACCCCTCGTAGTGGTGGGTCAAACTCACTATGAAGTAAAGTGTATTCTTGATTCTAGAATTTTTAAAGGGAAATTGCAGTACCTAGTACAATGGAAGGGATACTTGCTATCTGAAGCCACTTGGGTGAAATCTAGCGATGTGAAAGCCAACAGACTCATCAAAAGATTGTATAAGAAACACCCTAACAAACCGAGAGACAGTCCCTAACATATACGTTTGTTTTCACAACAGGAATTGTCCTTTTTGTAAGGGGGGCCGGATGTCAACACTGCTAACATTGGATGTTCTTGCTTTGACAACATGTGGAGAAGCAGCTTTGCTTCTTTAAGTTGTATGTTACTTTTAGAGTTAGAATTAGTTGATGCTGGGGGGAGAGGAGGAAGAATGTCTCTCAAGGCTGTTTTGAAATAAGAGAAGATAAGAATTTGGCGGATTGTTGAACGGAAGGGAATCTTTGCCCTTCAAACTGATTGGAGAATGTGATTTATGATTGCTAATTGAAGGAGGGAATTGTGCTTGACTATTATGTGCTCAGGGGAGGGGAATTCAGATCTTGGCATCCACCATGTTCGTGCCGATTATTATACTAATAAAGAGACTTTAAGGTAAACAATGCCTCAAAGTTCTTTGAAGTATTCCCCTAATCAGAACCATGACAGATATATTCACTGCCTTGAGTAAATTTTAAAAATAAAGGCAGGATTTTTTTTTAAGAAAGAACTTTGGAGATGACATTACCTGGCCTGGCGAAGTGGCTCAGAGATCTTGCTTCCAATAGCACCAGTACAGCCAATTTTATTATAAACACTGCAAAAACTTCAGTAGTTAGTGGTGTAAGTTTCATAAACAGCAATTAAGAGTTTATCCCAATTGCCAAAGGCAAGAGGGACAAATTTCTAATTATCAGAAAATGTTAACAAAACATTGGCAAACACTCTTTCCATTGCTCAATAATATGCCACTCCAGAGTTCCACAAACACTAAACAGTATTAACAAAAATGCTTTAGTGAATCAGATGAGAAAAGCAATAGAATAGAATAGAATAGAATAGAATAGAATAGAATAGAATAGAATAGAATAGAATAGAATAGAATAGAATAGAATAGAATAGAATAGAATAGAATAGAATAGAATAGAATAGAATAGCTGGAAGGGATGTTAGAGGTCTTCTAGTCCAGCCCCCTGCTCAAGCAAGGAGAACCTATACCATCTTAGACAAGTGACTCTTTTTAAAAATCTCCAGTGATGGAGCGCCCACAATTTCTGGGGGCAAACTATTCCACTGGTTAATTGTCCTCACTGTCAGGAAGTTTCTCCTTAATTCCAGGTTGCTTCTCTCTTTGATCAGTTTCCAACCATTGTTTTTTGTCTTGTCCTCTGGTGCTTTGGAGAATAATTTGACCCCCTCTTCTTTGTGGCAGCCCCTCAAATACTGGAATACTGCTATCATGTCACCCCTATTTCTTCTTTTCTTTAGACTAGCCAAACCCAAGTAGTGCAGCCGTTCTTCATATGTTTTAGTCTCCAGGCCTTTGATCATCTTAGTTGCTCTTCTCTGAACTTTTTCTAAGGTCTCAACATCTTTTTTGTACTATGGTGACCAAAATTGGATCCAGTATTCCAGATGTGGTCTCAATAAAGTGGTACTAATGCTTCACATGATCTTGATTCTATGCCTCTGTTTATACAACCCAGGATTGTATTTTTTGGCTGCTGCTGCACACTGCTGGCTCATAGTCAAATGATCGTCCACTAGGACTCCAAGGTCGCTCTCACAGTTGCTGTTTTTGAGCGAGGTCTCGCCTCATCTGTACTTAAACCTTTGATTTTTCCTGCCTAAATATAAAACTTTGCTTTTCTCCACATTAAAACTCATTTTGTTGGATAGGGCCCATTGTTCAAGTTTGTCAAGATCTTTTTGGATCCTGAGCTTGTCTTCTGGGGTGTTTGCTATTCCTGCCAGTTTAGTGTCATCTGCAAATTTGATGAGTTCCCCTTCTATTCCTTCATCTAAGTAATTGATGAAGATATTGAAGAGTACTGGGCCTAAGATGGAGATTTGTGGTACTCCACTGCTTACTTCTCTACATGTGGATGTAGTACCACTGAGGATTACTTGTTGAGTAAGGTTTGTCAGCCAGCTACAAATCCATCTGGTGGTGATGTTGTCTATTCCACCTTTTTCTAACTTAACAAGCAGTAGATTGTGATCTACTTTGTCGAATGACTTACTGAAATCTAAGCATACTATGTCCACAGTGTTTCACTGGTCCACTAATTTGGTCACTTTATCAAAGAATGAAATAAGATTGGTTTGGCATGATCTGTTTTTAACAAACCCATGCTGGCTACCAGGTATAACTTTGTTTGCTTCTAGTTGTTCGCAGATCTGTTTTTTCATTATCTTTTCCAGGATCTTCCCAGATATTGATGTTAGACTGATTGGTCTGTAGTTTTTTGGGTCTGTTTTTTTTTTTTTCTTGAAGATGGGAACCACAACAGCTCTTTTCCAATCCTCGGGTACTTCCCCAGTGCTCCAGGATTTTTGAAAGATGTGGTGTAATGGTTCTGAGATAACATCTGCCAGCTCCTTCAGGATCTCTGGGATGTAATCTGTCGGGTCCTGGTGATTTATATTTATCAAGGTCGGATAGGTGTTCTCTTACCATTTTCTTGCTTATTTTAATTTTTGTTTCTAGTTTGTCTTTTGGTATGTTATGCTATAATTTCTTTTTGTGTGAAGACTGATGCCAAGAATGAGTTAAGCAGCTCTGCTTTTTCGCTATTACTTGTTAGTTCCTTGCCATCTTCTATCTTTAGTGGACCTACAGTTTCCTTGACTTTTTTCTTGTTATTAATATGTTGAAAGAAACTTTTTAAAAATTATCCTTGATTTCTGTTGCAAGTCTTTGTTCATTCTGAGCCTTTGCTTTCCTGACCTCGTCTTTGCATGTTCTAGCTATCTGCTGATAATCAGCCTTAGTTATGTGTCCCTGTTTCCATTTTTTTGTACTTGTCCTTTTTGTCTTTCAGTTTGTCTGAGAGATCTTTGTGCAGCCATGCTGGTTTCTTTTTGACTTTCTTGTTTTTCTTTTTCAGTGGTATTGTGCTGGACTGGGCTTTTATGATAGCATTTTTCAGAGTTTCCCATGCTTTTTGAGTTGTTTTCCCCTTTAGGATTTTCATCCATGGAATGTTTCCTAGGTTCTCTCTGAATTTGTTAAAATCAGTTCTTTTGAAGTTTAAGACACTAGTTGAATTATTTTCTATTGCTTGGTTTTGCATTATATTGAATTCCAGTATGACGTAGTCACTTTCACCCAAGGTTCCGGCAACTTCAACTCCCTCTATCACTTCTTCTCGATTAGTAAGAATTAGGTTCAGTATAGCTTTACTTCTAGTTCCCTCCTCTACCTTTTGGATGACAAAGTTGTCAGCTAGGTTGGTTAGGAATCTGGAGGGTACTTGGTTGGGAAAAGCTGGTTTCCAAAGGTCATGGAAAGGTTGAAACTGACAAAAAATATCTCAAGGCAATAGTGAGGAATTTTTCTGTTTGAGATAGAAGTGGAGAAGTCTTTGTTAGTTTCATTCACCCCATTTCAGGTATTGATATATGTTCTTGAGTATTTCCTCTGTCAGGAATCCATACATCCAGCCACCAGTATTGCTGTCTTATGAGATTATGGAAAAGTATCATATTTGCAAGGAAATAAATGAAATACACATCTATTTAATTTTTTTCAGTGAGTAAAATTTAATATAGAACAGAAGTATTAACATATGGTTTTGTTAAAATTATTCTTTTTATTTTATATAAGAAATTTATTTGGTTGTCCAGCTCTTATATATGAAAATCTGTGTGGTATTCATCAATGATAATAACAATAAAAAAGCAGCATAGTAACAGTGATGGAGATGATAATACTAATACAAAAAATGTGGTGTCAGAAATCCACTGTATTATGCTCACAGATAGTTGAATCATATAGAAAACAGAGGGGATACATAATGGTATAGTTTAAGAAGGAATAGAGCCTTACTCCTTCAAGGACCAATATGAAATTGCAGGAATGTCTTAGGTTGTGATAGTCTACAGGTGTTGGGAAGATGAAATTACAGGCACTTTATAACACTAAGAGTGGAAAGTAAAATCACCCAAATCAGGGGACACTGAAAGACTGATGTATAAAGCTACATTTTGATTGGTTTATGAAACTGAACTAATGAAGTTGTCTATTGTACTTCTAAAGATACAGAATTCCTCAGGGAGAGCAATACAAGCAAGAAAGCCCCACTATTAATATGAACAAAGAAGCTTTTAAAATTCTTAACAGGGAATGTAAATGGGACAGATCTTACCAGGATTATCAAACAGTATCTTGAAATGGCATCAGCCTCCACTGACAAAGCTGAAATCAAGAAAGTCCTCTCCTTCTCCAATATTATTATGGATACTAAGGTCAGTTTTGGAATAATGTTCTGAATGCTGCAGCATGATACGTTCTGTGGAGATTCTCAGTCATCCAGGTCATAGTTGTTTCAAAGGTGCTTTTTCAAAAAAAAAAGAGGAAAAGAAAAATAACTAAAACACGTGAAGGAATCCCTCAGAACTCGTGGTTAGCCTAACTAGGCCATCAAATCCAGAAAAAGATCCATCAGGAGCTCCTTCATTACAGAAAAAGAAGAGAACAACAAAGATAGCAACATTGTCATTCCATACGTTGCAGGAATATCTGAAAGCTCAGGAGGATTTCCAGCCAGCACAATATACATGCACACTTTAAACCCAGAATACACTAAGGCAGAAGTTTGTCCACCCCAAGGATAAAACACCCAAACACAAACTGAGCAATGTGATATATGCAATACAATGCTGTGAGACATGTACAGATCTGTACATTGGTAAAACAAAATCATTTCACAAGCACATGGCACAACATAGGACAGGGGTGTCCAACTCAATTTCATTGAGGACCGCATCAGCATTGTGGTTGCCCTTGGGAGGCCGGGTGGGTGTGGCTGGGGTGGGTGCAGCCTACTGGGTATGCGTGGCCAGCTCGACATCACTTGCGTCAGGGGTGTCTGTGCAGGACTGGGGCAGATCTGAGGGTCTCTGACGGAGGCGGGGTGGGACTGGGGCGAGCGCTGGGGCATGGTCCACTGGAGGAGCCTCACCATCCCTCTCAGGCCATGCAGGGGCCCGGAGCCCTGGGTAGCGGAGGTCAAGCACCCAGCCCAGCCCTTGAGCTCCCACAGCACTGGGACCCCACAGCCCTGCCTAGCCCAGCGGCACTTCCCCAAGGGGGTGCCCAGTTGCGCTTACCTCCTCCTCAAGGCTGCTGCTGCTGCTGTGCTCACTCTCCTTGGCCAGGTTGCTCATGGTGGGTGCAGGAGGGCAAAGTGCATGGGTCAGAGGGAGGCCCACTCCCTCTCCATGCGAGGAGACCTGGCTTTGTAACCAAAGCATCCTCAGTAATAGGATGGGAGACCACCAGGGGATGGCAAAAGGGCAACAGGGCTGCTGGTGCAAAGTGCTAAGGCAGGACTTCCCTCAGGCCCTCCCTCCCTCTCATTTCAATCTCCCTCCTTCCTTCCTCCCTCCCCTCCTTCCCCGCCTCCCTCCTTTTCATTCCCATCTCCTTCCTTCCCTTTCTTTCTTCCTGTTTCCCTCCCCTCCTTCCTTCCCTCCCTCCCTCCCTCTCTCTGTGCCCAAGAAGGGACAAGAGGAGGGGGAGAGGTTGGCAGCACTTCTCTCAAAGAATAACAGAGTTGGAAGAGACCTTTGAGGTCTTCTAGTCCAACCCCCTGCTCAAGCAAGGGGACCTATACTATTCCAGATAATGGAATATCCAATCTCTTCTTAAAAGCCTCAAGTGATGGAGCATTCACAACTTCTGAAAGCAAGCCTTTTCACCGGTTAGTTGTTTTCACAAGTCCTTAGTTCTAGGCTGGTTTTCTTCTTGATTAGTTTCCATCTATTATTGCCTTCTGATGCTTTGGAAAATAGGTTGACCCTTCTTCCCATTCAATTCAAGAGTTCTATTATCGGCTGGATTTTAGGGAGAATAGATCACAAAGCCAATCTGCGAATTTGCTCTCTCACCTGCCTGCACACCACCTCCCTGATGCAGCACGTGTGTGTGTGTGTGTGTGTGTGTGAGAGAGAGAGAGAGATCCCCTTTTTGTAAGTTTGCTTACTCTGTTTGCAATGCTCCCTGTTCCCCACACTTTTGCTTCCCTGCTGGCTCAATCTCACTCTCTCACACACACACATACACACACCCACACACAAAAACGCTCCCTGCTTTCTCTCCCTTCTCGCTCTTTTCCTCGAGCTGCACCTGAACGGAGTGGGAGGATGTTAAAAAAGAGAGAGGGAGGAGAAAAGGGGAGGTTCCCCTTTTTTGTAACACCTCGGCTTCCTCCTCCTCCTCTTCCCCTTCCCTCCTGGCTCTCTCTCTCACACACACACACACACACACACACACAGAGAGAGAGAGAGAGAGAGAGAGAGAGAGAGAGAGAGAGAGAGAGAGAGAGAAACCCTTCCTGCTTTCTCCTCCTTCTCACCCTTTCTCTCCAGTCGCCACAGAGGCTCACATGTTGCCGGCCGCTGGCAGTTCCAGGCTGCGGCTCTGCATCCGGCATGAGTGCAGTATTCCCCTCTCCGGCCCTACTATGTGGCAGAGAGGGCGACTGGGAGCCAGCCGACACTTGGCTTGTGCCACCACACGCTCCCATCTGCCCGCCTTTCATCCCACAGGCTGGGCATGTCCTGGGGCACTCGGCTTACAGAACACCATGGCCCAGGCTTCCGGTTCTGGATCACGGCGCTAGCGGACGCATGGGGAGAGTCTTCTCTTCGCCATCCAGTTTCGCTTCGCTGGTAGACCCTGGACAGGGTTGAAAGTTGCCCTGGAGGGGCGACTACCGTTGAGGAGGACCCTCGTTAGACCACGGAAGGGTGGCAGCGCTTTCTGCGATCCAAGGCAGCTCCTTAGGACTGACAAAGAAAAGATCGGCCATTAACATGGCCGATCACTTAGCCGTACCAGCCGAAAACCAGAAGAACAACTAAGCACAAAGAACCACTGTGGAAGATCCGGGTGAGACCCTTCCTTACCTTTCTTTTACCCTAACTACCCTCCTGTGAAAAGCCCCTAGAATTATTTCCCTGTTTTTAATTGAGCGGGGTTTGCTTACCCTGGGAATATAAGCTTTGGAAAGAAAAGAAAAGAATAATTAATTTTTAATGACTAAATAATTGGATTTCTATTTTATAGTATTTCCACGATCACAGGATCAACATTCAGATTCTTGGCAACTGACTCATATTTATGATGGTTGCAATGTCCCAGGATCATGTGATCATCTTTTGTGACCTTCTGATAAGCAAACTCAATGGGGAAGCCAGATTCACTTAACAACTGTATTACTAACTTAACAACTGATTCACTTAATAGCTATGGCAAGAAAGTTCATAAAATGAGGCAAAACTCGCTTAATAACTGTCTCACTTAGCAACAGAAATTTGGGATTCAATTTTGGTCATAAGTTGAGAGCTACCTGTATATTGAAGACTTACCAAAAGTGCTTTATAAAAAAAGGAGTAAAAAAGAAATTCTAATCACATAGGGTACTCTACAATGAAATGAAGATCACTTCTTGTATAGCAGAAGCTACGTAGAAAATCTATAAGAATGAAGATTTGAAAAAAAATATTCTGGAATAACTAAATATTATAGTATTGTTTCAGCTGCCATGGCAAAAAGTAAACACTCATGAATAGAAAGGATAACTAAGATGTCATTTGTAGCTCAGATAAGAAATGAGGAACTTCAGTCCTTCCACAAATCACCATTAAATATTCCTTCCCATTACTTGTAAAAATCTTGCCTTTAATTTTATGAATATTCCATCCTGTTCTGTTTTCTGCGTGGTTCAGCATTGAAGAGGCAGCAATAGAAACAAGTACTTCTTTATTGAAGATCAAAACAGAAACTAACAAATATTGCTCCACCCCTATTTATACATTCAGCTCTGGGCGGCATCAGCCAATGAATGCACAGTATTCTCCCACTCAAATGCTTGCTAACAATCTTGTAGACAGGAAGTCTGGCTGGCAGGCCACGTGGTCTGCTAATGGTTCCTGCACAGATTCCAACCACCTGCTTCACAAAATTAACTCAGTACATTACACCCCTCCCTCCTGGCTCTTTGACACATTACAAAGCATCGTTTGTTTTGTTCAAAGATTATACACATTCACAAAAAACACACTGACACTCAGTGGCACAAAAACCTAACATTTCTCTGTTCAGTATCAAGAATACTTAAGCATTTCAGTTTGTAATAAAACACATAAGCATTCACATTTCAAAGAACCATTACATGAGCATTTAAGTTTGCACTAAAAAATACATAAGTATTTTAAGTTTGCAATGACAAAAACCTCACGTAGTCCTTTAAATATTTTGGTGGGCCTTTCGCCTGCTCCGAACGTCTCAGAGCTGCTGCTAGCTCCCGATCTGCAAGCTCGCCTGTCAGGCTCAGCAGACCGGGGCTGTGTGACCCGTCTGACACGGGTAGAGCCGATTCGTGAAGGCTGGCCTGTTCCGGTAGACCCAAGCCTGTGTCCATTTCCTTTTGGCTGGCCTGTTCCAGTAGGCCTGAACCAGAGTTCCGTGGTGGCGTAGAATCCACCGGATCGGCATGAAAAGCCGATTGAGAGCAAGGTCCCATGGGCACAGTGCCTGAGTTAGGAGCAGCCTCGTTGGCAAAAACCCCTCGTTCGGCGATCGCAAGGTCCTGCTTTCGCTGAGAGATTCCGATGCACGATCGCAATCGTGTTCCTCCTCCCCCCCCGAGAGCAGAGCCAGGAGTGGAAGAATGGGGTGGCAATCTCCAACGCAGCTGGTCAATGTGCCTGCAGAGCACACGACCCTCTTCCAGGGCCACTTCATATGAGAGCGGCCCTGACACCTTGCAAACCACAGCTACCACCCACAGTGCCCCTTGTCCATAGTTGCGTGCCCAAACCGGATCACCCACTTGCAAGTGCCTCGGTGCCTTAGGCTGTGGCACTTGTGAAGCAATCCTATCTGGGTGTAAGCGATCCAGCTTTGTGATCAGGCGTCTCCCCCATCTTAACTCAGCTGGGCTTTTGCCCGTAGAAGTACAGGGCGTTGTGCATTGGCAGAGTAGGAAATCTGCCAACCTGTGATGCCAATTGCCAGTTGTGATCCTCTTCAAGGATTCCTTGGTCGTTCTGACCATGCGCTCCGCTTGGCTGTTAGAGGCCGGGTGAAAAGGGGCTGAGGTGGCATGCCTAATCATATTCACCCTTAAAAAGGACTGAAATTCAGCAGACGTAAATTGAGCCCCATTGTCTGAGACTATGACATGCGTTGCAAAGATGCTGCACAGAACCTGGATGGTCCTGGCAGTAGTCATAGTGGACACTGGAACGACCTCTAGCCACTTGGAGTGACTGTCCACAACAATGAGGAAGAGTTGCCCCTGAAAGGGGCCAGCAAAATCAATATGAATCCTCGACCAAGGGGCTTGTGTGGTCTCCCATCTATGTACAGGAGCATGTGGCATTTCTGGCCTCGACTGCTGGCAAATGAGGCACTTGTGGACCTGGGCCTCGATATCTTTATCGAGCCCAGGCCACCAAAGGTAGCTGCGCGTGAGTGCCTTCATCCGGACTATTCCCGGATGTCCCTCATGCAGAGAATCAAGGACTCTAGCCCTCAGTGAGGTCGGGATTACTACCCTACTGCCCCACAGGATACAACCCTTAAAGGTGGATAACTCATGCTTCCTTTTCCAAAAACTCTGGAAATTAGGGCCAGGACACCTTTCCGACCATCCTGTAAGCACCCAATTCAACATGCGGCTCAATGTGCTATCAGAAACTGTTTCTGCAGCAACATCCCCTGCATTAAGGGGAGACTCCGGCAAATCCTGGATGGCCAGGATGTGGTTTGCTGGAGCAGGATCTGACTCTAATAGCTGTAGAGGCAACCTACTAAGGCCGTCTGCGTGGCCCATTTCTTTACCCGGTTTGTGAACCAGACAATAATCATAAGCAGATAGGAATATTGACCACCTCAACATTCTAGGAGATATGATCTGGGGTGTCTGCTTGTTCATGGTGAACAACCCCAAGAGTGGTTTATGGTCAGTAAAGACCGTGAAATGGCGGCCATACAAAAAGTCATGAAACTTTTTTATGCCAGCCACTATGGCCAATGCCTCCCTATCTATTTGCGCGTAATTCTGTTCTGCTGAAGAGAGGGTTCTAGAATAATATGCTATGGGAACTTGTGTCCCGTCAGCCTTAAGATGGCTTAACACAGCTCCGATTCCGTACGGAGACGCATCACAGGCAATGCTGATTGGAAGCTGCTCATTAAACTGAGCCAACACTGCATTAGATGACAGCAATGTGTCAACGCTGTTAATATAGGATATTATTGCTTTGACAAGATATGCAGAACTGTCTGGTATTTTTAGAGTTAATTCAGATGACATAGAAAGGGAGGAGATTTATGAGGAAAGCGTGGGAGAGGAACAGAAGTGAATCTTTGGCCTCCAGCCTAATTGGAAGACATAATTTATGACTGTAAAATAAGGGAGGGGCTTAGCAAGTAAAGATAGACGCAAGCCAGAGAAACTCAGTTTCTGGCATCCGTCCATGTATGTGCCAGTTATGTTGCAATAAAAAAGATTCTTAAGGAAAACAATGCCTAGTTTCTTTGAAAGCCTCTTCCTTCGGAACCATAACATCATGCCAGAAACTCAAACCTTTTCAAACAACTGGAGGTGCATTACCCCCAGCTCTTTCTCCTAGGCTGGAGTGAGAATGACAAGAATTCAGGAGGAGGACAATCTATCATGAAACGGGAGTTTGTTGAAAACAACCCGGCAGCTGCTAATATCCCAGAGGGGGAGGTAACAGACAGCATGCTGTGGAAAGATGAATTTTGGCAGACAAATGAAAATCGGTGGACAGACAATGGACAAACTGCCACTCAAGGCCTGGGTGAGCTACTGGAAATGTCTCAAACCCCCTCCATTTCGTATCAGACAGCCTTTCAGACCCTGTCTTCCTCTATCAGGGACTCCAGCCCTGAAGAGAGAGGGAACCCCAGTCTGAGGCCTCTGCAACAGAGGGGAGTGTGGCATTCGAAGCAGGCAGAGAGTAACCAACTTCTGAGCTTGCCACAGCTAATAGAAACCTTACAACAGCTTGGGGTGGTGGAGGGGCCAGGAGATCAGCAGTTGGTGGGAGAACGATTACAGCAAGGAGATTGGCCCCAACCCCCGAACGTGCAACCCCTGGGCATAAACCAGCAACCAGGATGGGGCCAGCAGCAACAGCCACAGTGGGGGGTCCAACAGCCTATAATTGCTCCACCTTTCAGAGCAACGTTTGATGGGGACCCAGAGAAACTGATTTTTTTCCTCAACCAAGTACGCTCTCACTTGAATCGCTGGACCTATCTCTACCCAGACCCAGGGGCTATGGTCGATGTGATTGCGTCCAGCCTAGAGGGAGAAGCATCCGAATGGCTGAACAATTTATATAATGAGCAAGCCCCAGAATTGGAAGACCCCCACCTCTTCCTCCTGGGTCTGAAAGAAAGATTTGAGGACCCATCCCTTGACCTAAAAGCAAAAGAACAAATCCACAAAATAAAACAAGCCGGCAGGCCTGCCCTGGATTACGTGCGAGATAGCAGGTCCGATAGGGGGGTGGCCAGAGCAGTCCCGAATCCATCACTTCATTGAGGGATTAGATGATCACCTCTCTCAGGCCTGCATTATTCGAGCAGTACCTGATCAACTGCACGAGTGGTACCAGACAGCGGTGAAGCTAGACGTTCAGCTCGCCCACTATAAGAAGCCTCCCCCACCTGAATCTGAGCAGCAACCAGAGCAACCCGAACAACAATCACCCCCACGAAACCCCCCGACTACTGCGATGGCTGAAAGACCCAGGCCACCTGCAGGCCCGTCAATTAAGTGTTTCCAGTGCGGAAAGAAGGGACATCGAGCAGCAAACTGTCCGGTCCCCTACCCCCAACGGCAGAGCAGTCCGGAACCAGCGGCGAGAAGGAGACCTGCCCAGGGGCTAATGAGAGAAAAATCCAACTGTGCCACGCAAGTACCTGTTACCCAGATTACACCTCCCACACAAGAGGACGCCGGGACTCCAGGTGGAACTGCCCCTGCTCTACCCTCCCTTGACGGCGACGACGAAGGAGAGAACGACCCGATGGTGAGTCGACAAATCCCATCTTTTTCACTGCCCGCCAAGCTTATAATTCCTAAGTCGGGGGCACAAATAGACTTAAACGTACTAATCGATTCTGGATGCACCCGATGCATTATTAGCCTACCCTTTGCCATGAAAATGGGCATACGGGCAAAACAACTCTCCAAACCTGTGAGGTTCAAGCAAGCTGACGGCTCCCTGATGGGAGGGACTTTAGTCACACAATTAACTGAGCCCTTACGCCTAGAAATAGGCATGCAGTGGGAATTTATTCAGTTCCTGGTGGCCCCCAAAATGACTGAGACTGTGATTCTAGGCTTAGCCTGGTTGGACAAATTTGAAGCCATTTATCTGGTGGGAGAAAGGAATGAGAACTGTGAGACTACCTATAGGGCCTGAGCCTCCCACTGATTCAACTGACCTTGCGGGACACTTTAGGCCACCTAATGAGTGAGCATTCATAGCTGCCTCACCGTCACCAGATGAATCACTCATCCCCAATGAATACCGGGACTTAGCAGAGGCATTTAGTGAATATGAATGCGATGTCCTACCCCCTCACAGGCCCAATGACTGCTCTATCAAACTGGTGCTAGGAGCCAAGCTCTCACGCCCGAGAATGTACATTATGTCCCCCCTCGAAATGGAAGAGATGCAGCAATACGTGAATAAGAACCTAACGAGGAGGTTCATTGAACGGGCCAAATCAACCATGGGAGCCCCCGTGTTATTTAAAGAAAAAAAAGATGGGTCTCTTCGTCTCTGCGTAGACTATAAGGGTCTCAACGCTGTGAGTGTGCAAAACAAATACCCCCTCCCCCTCCTACAGGACTTATTAACTCATCTGGCTAAGGGGAGTGTTTTCACCAAATTAGACCTGACAGAAGCATATTACCGAGTGAGAATAAAAGAGGGAGACGAGTGGAAGACTGCCTTCAACTGCCCCATGGGGAGCTATCAATTCAAGGTCATGCCATTTGGACTACAGGGGGCCCCAGCCGTATTCATGCAGCTGATTAATGAGGTTCTACATGATCACCTGTACAAAGGGGTTCTGGTGTACCTCGACGATATCCTTATATACAGCATGAATATGACTGATCACATAAAGCTGGTGAGAGAAGTGTTAAAGAAAATATTGAATGCCAAGCTTTATGCCAAATTGTCAAAATGTGAATTTCACCAGACCCGATTAGATTACCTCGACTACAGAATCTCCAACGAAGGCATTGAGATGGATCCAGCCAAGGTGAAAGCTATAATTGAATGGCAGCCCCCAAAACCCACAAACAGCTCCAGAGCTTTCTAGGTTTTGCCAACTTCTACCGTCAATTCATCCCCTCTTTTGCCAAGATTGTCCTACCCCTTACAGATTTACTCAAAACAGGCAAAAAAGGAGGGAAGCCGCGACCGGGCCAACCACTAGCATGGACTATGAACTGTGAAACAGCTTTTGAGAATTTAAAGAGACTATTTGCTGCCGAACCGGTCCTAAAGCACCCCTGTCTGGGGAGCCCTTTGTAATTCAAGTCGACGCCAGTGATGTGGCAGTTGGAGCTGTATTGCTTCAAAAGAACAAGAATGGAGTCCTGCAACCCTGCGCCTACACCTCCAAAGTTTGGAGAAACATGAAAACTGCTTTAAAAAAGACTTTTGAAACCTATAAAAAGCAAGCTAATACAAAGAGAGCTCCCCAAAGAATGTTCCAAGTTGGGGAAAAGGTTTATCTGTCGACCAAATATTTGCGCCTCAAATCACCCAGTAAGAAGTTAGGACCGAAATTCTTAGGGCCTTTTCCTATCGTAAAGGTCATCAATCTGGTCACAGTAAAACTGAAACTCCCCAGACTTTTGGGTAAAATCCACCCTGTCTTCCATAGTAGCTTGTTAAAACTTTATTGGGATTCCACTTTAAGACCTCCCCCGAAGAAAGCACCTGGGCCCCTCGTAGTTGCGGGGCAGACCCATTATGAAGTGAAACATATTCTTGATTCTAGAATTTTTAAAGGGAAATTACAGTACCTAGTACAATGGAAGGGATACCTGTTGTCTGAAGCTACTTGGGTGAAATCCAGTGAGGTGAAAGCTGACAGGCTCGTCAAAAGGTTTCATACGAAACACCCCAACAAACCGAAAACTAGTCATTAATATATGCTTTTGTTTACATTACAGGATATGTCCTTTTTGTAAGGGGGGCCGGATGTCAATGCTGTTAATATAGGATATTATTGCTTTGACAAGATATGCAGAACTGTCTGGTATTTTTAGAGTTAATTCAGATGACATAGAAAGGGAGGAGATTTATGAGGAAAGCGCAGGAGAGGAACGGAAGTGAATCTTTGGCCTCCAGCCTAATTGGAAGATGTAATTTATGACTGTAAAATAGGGAGGGGTTTAGCAAGTAAAGATAGACGCAAGCCACAGAAATTCAGTTTCTGGCATCCATCCATGTATGTGCTGAAGTTATGTTGCAATAAAAAAGATTCTTAAGGAAAACAATGCCTAGTTTCTTTGAAAGCCTCTTCCTTCGGAACCATAACACAATGCTTTAACTGCTGCAAAACTCCTCCCGTGGACACTCGTCCACTTCCATGGGGCCTTGTTGTCCAAGAGCCGGTGTAACGGTTCTGCCACTGCGGCCTTGTGGGGGAGGAAAGCATGATAAAAGTTAAGGAGTCCCAGGAAGGCCTGAAGCTCTCCCTTTGTCTTGGGACTGGGTGCCTGCTGAATTGCTTTGAGCTTGGATTCAGCAGGATGAATGCCTTCGGCATCTATACAAAACCCCAGGAATTCTGTGGAAGTGACTCCAATTTTGCATTTCTCCTGTTTGAGCTTCAGCCCCGCTTCGCGGAAACACCGCAAGATGGCTCGGAGCCTGTCAGCGAGGTTTTTGACTGATTCCCCTGCAATGAGGACATCATCGAAATATGGGCATACACCCAGAATATTGCGGAGCGTGCGCTCCATTACGCTCTGGAAGATGCCAGGGGCTACATTAACCCTGAACTGTAACCGTCGCACCTTGAAGGCTCCCTGGTGGGTCACAATGGTTTGAGCCTCCGCCGTAGCATCATCCACCGGCAACTGCTGGTAGACCTGTGCCAAATCTAATTTCGCGAAAATGCGACCTCCCTGTAGAGATGCCAAAATGTGGCTGACTACAGGCACCGAATAAGAATGCTGCTAGAGAGCTTTGTTTAACGTGCATTTATAGTCGGCACAAATGCGGACTTCTCCATTGGCCTTAAGTGGCGTGACAATGGGGGTTTCCCATGGACTGCTATCAACTGGTTCTAAAATGCCTTGCTGCAACAGCTTGTCCAGCTCTGCATTGATTCTCTGCTTTAGGGCAAAAGGCACCCGACGAGGCTTAATCCTTATCGGTTCTATTGAAGGATCTAACCGTAGTGCAATTGGAGGCCCCTTGTATGCCCCTAACTCTGAGCTGAAGACATCAGCAAACTCTTTACACACCGCCGAGAGGCTCGACGTTTGCAAGCTATTTAACCCAGTCACTTGAATTCCCAAAGCATCAAACCAATCGAGTCCAATTAAGCTAGTGCGGTTGCCCTCAACAACTACGACTTCCAAAGGACCCTCGAAATTCCTTAACTGCACTCCTAATGTGGCCTCCCCCTTGACGTTTACCCAGGAATTTTGGAAGTCGGTTAAAACGAGGTTCGATGGCCTGAGCTTAATTCGTTTGCCACTTCGATTACAAATCTGCTGAAGTGTCCTTTGGGAGATTATCGATAGAGCTGAACCCGTGTCTAACTCCATGTCAGAAGGAACCCCTTGCAGCTTGACTTTGAGGTGTAACTTTTCCTTGAGTGGGCGATGGGCGCCTGTCCTAAACACGCTCCTTCTACTCGTGCAAAAGCCCACCCTGTTTTGACTGGGGACCCCGGTACCTTTCCGAGGCAACTCTTCTGAGGAATGTTCTTTCCTGGGACCCAAACAAACAGCGGCGATGTGGCCTTGCTTGCCACATGCCCGGCAAGTTGCTGTGCAGAACCGACAGTCAGCCCTTTTGTGACGGCCTCCACACCCAATGCATCGAGAGAAGGAAACTGCCTTGTCAAATTGCTGTTGAGGCCTTCTTTCCGGAGGTTGCTGCAACCGATCGACTTCGTGGTCTGATTCAGAGACTTCAGCAGTCTCGGCGTCCTCGTGGTGGACGGCCGCCGTGCAAGGAGGGTTCTTGGAGAGCCGCAAGGCCTTAACAGCTCCGCCTGCTGCTTCTTCGGCCGTTATCTCCCTCAGCACGTCTTGGAAAGGGATCTCTTTAGCAAAGATCTTCTGTTGCAGTTCTTGGCTCCTTAGACCACAAACTAAGCGGTCCCGCAGCCTCTCTTCAAGATCTTTAAATTCGCATGGCCGTGCAGCTTGGCGAAGAGCGGCTATGAAGTCGGCGGCGGACTCTGCGGGACGCTGGTCTCGCTGTTCAAAAGCGTGCTGCCAAGCGATGACCGAAAACTTGGGCTCAAAATGTTCTTTGAGCATCTTCTTAAGTTCTGCGTCTGCAATGGAGTCAAACGGCACTGGTGCAACCAAGTTCTCTGCGATATCGAAAGTTGCTTGACCGCAAACACACAGGAGCGTCACCGCCTTCAACCCGTCTTGAACTTGGTTTACCCACAGGTAATTTTCAACTCTCGCGACGTAGGAGCTCCACCTCTCTGGATGAGCGATGTCGAATTCGGAGAGTTTCTGGATCTTCGCCATGGTGAGTGTTTCGTGGCCTTTTCAATGCCTTGTGCTGCGCAGGCTTGCGTGGGACTTCCAGGGTGAAGTCTTGGAAGCACTCTCCTCCAGCGTTTCCATACTGGCAGGATAGAGTGAGGGGGGGGTGGAACGCCGTTCCGACCAAGCACTTGCTAGGCCTTTCCCCCGTAGTGACTCAGCTCTTCGAATTGCGGCAGCACGATCCCACCTTCATTGCCAATGTTCTGTTTTCTGCGTGGTTCAGCATTGAAGAGGCAGCAATAGAAACAAGTACTTCTTTATTGAAGGTCAAAACAGAAACTAACAAACATTGCTCCACCCCTATTTATACATTCAGCTCTGGGCAGCATCAGCCAATGAATGCACAGTATTCTCCCACTCAAATGCATGCTAACAATCTTGTAGACAGGAAGTCTGGCTGGCAGGCCATGTGGTCTGTTAACGGTTCCTGCACAGATTCCAACCACCTGCTTCACAAAATTAACTCAATACATTACACATCCCACTCACAAAATTATTACTCTTTTTTCTCAACACAATGAGCTTTTTACCTCAGTAGGATAATGCAGATAACTCATGCTATGTTAGAATGGATAGCTTGTATATGGCCCTTGATTCATTCTTTTAGGCATCTCCGACTCTTTTTCTTTTCCTAGAACTAGATTACTCCTTTTCAACAATTAGTATGGGGAAAAAAACCCAGCCTTTGGGAAGCATATATTTTCCCTGAAAAAACAAACATTCTCAAGACTCCAAAGATAGCCATCACTGCTCCCTGCTGAGATGGGGGCTAATTAAGATGTTGATGGAGACTATGCTAATCATGGCTCTACCACAATCTGTTGGATTTGCATGTATATTGGTAAACCATGTTCTAAAATTGCTTCACCATCTGAGGTCTAATTACTGACTAGACATAACAAACAATGGCTGCAGGAAGAGTCCATATCAAAACAGACTTTTGCTTTTTCTTAATGGTTAAATAGTGTGTCTGGAAGAATGGGATGAGTATGTTCGTGCACATGTATTTAAAAGTAGTTCTGCTCAGAGGAATCATTTACTTGACTTAAAATTAAACTTAAATGTATACAACTGAGAAGTTACAGCTGCTAAACCCTCGTGTCATTAAACTAATTTTACTTAGTCAAATCAGAATATCAAAACACTTTTCATTTTTTTAATCTCAGGATTTCATTGGTATTTCCACCTTTTAACTGTTGTGAATCTAGTGAACAGAAAACACCATAAAATCTGAGGTGTAATGTTTTTCAACTTTTTTCATCTAGTGATAAATAAAAACAATGAAAAATGCTAAAGTTATGGAAGATAAAAGAGATTGTGCAAGTTCTGTGTTTTTCTTACAATTCGGCAATACTGAAACCATAACAAACAATACCAACATAAAAAGGGGTACAAAAAAGTGGATCATTGTATATTAAGGCCACTGGTTCACCTTTCTAAAATGAATAGCATAATTGAACAAAACTGAGAAATACATAATTAAGACTTTTTAAACAATATTTTTAAAAGTCCATATAAGAACATTCTACAAACAGTCCTATGCAGGCATAGAAAGCAAGTTATCAAACAATGCTTCTCAATATACCAAGGTTATATTATATATTCTCATACATCAATTTATATTTTCTAAATATTGATGTAATAATGTAATAATAATAAAGTTGGAAGGGACCTTGGAGGTCATCTAGTCCAACCCCCTGCTCAGGCAGGAAACCCTATTCTGACTCAGGAATTTTGGGAGTTGAAGTCCATGAGTCATAAAAGAGCCGAGGTTGCCTACCCCTGCCCTATATCATTTCAGACAAATGGCTGTCCAGTCTCTTCTTAAAAACTTCCACCTGTACTATACCTATGCATTTGGTTTTTCTTGCCTAAATGTAGAACCTTACTGTTTTCACCATTGAATTTCATTGTAATAATAATAATAATAACAACAACAACAACAATAATAATAATAATAATAACAACTTGTTTGCCAACAACGTTCAAACTTTTTACAAGAATACTGGCAAATTCAGTATTCAACCATCTGATGGAAAACAGTCTGTATCCGGTAGAACAAAAAGGAAATTATAAAAAATCAAGAGGAACAGAAGATCAGCTGCTCATTGACAAAATGGTACTTAAAAATGCAAAACAACGGAAAACGAACTTAAATATGGCGTGGATTGATTACAAGAAGGCATTCGACTCATTACCCCATAGCTGGATTAATGCGTGTTTGGAAAACTTTGGAATCAGCAAAAATATATGTACATTTTTGAAAGCAAATATGCAAAACTGGAAAACAGCCCTAACAGTAAATGGGGAGAACACTGGTGAAATTAACATCAGATGAGGAATTTTCCAAGGGGACTCACTTTCACCACTACTGTTCAACATCGCATTAATTCCATTGACAATAATTTTACGAAACACAAAACAGGGATACTACATCTCAAGCCAGCATGGCAAGATAAACCATCTGCTGTACATGGATGACTTAAACTGTACGCGAAAAGCCACACTGAACTTGAATCAATACTCAACGCAGTCCAACTATTTAGCAGTGACATCAGAATGAACTTTGGACTTGGAAAATGTGCTGTACTATCCATGCAACGAGGAAAAATGGCAAAAATAGAAGGAATAGAACTGGGAAATGGAAGTATTGTGAAAGCACTAGCAAAGGATGACGGTTACAAATACCTAGGCATATTGGAAGCAAATAACATCTTGAATGGAAAAGTCAAAGAGTCAACGCAAAAGGAATATATCAGGAGAGTCCGCAAAATTTTAAAATCAAAGCTGAATGCTGGAAACATAATTAAAGCCATTAATACATGGGCAGTCCCAGTGATACGCTACCCAGCTGGAATTATCAACTGGACTTTGGCTGAACTGGAAAACCTAGACCGGAAAACACGTAAACTTTTGAATATGCACCACGCTCTACATCCACGAAGTGACATCGACAGGTTGTACCTGCCAAGAAAAATAGGGGGCAGAGGACTATTGCAAATCCACCAAACTGTAGAAGAAGAAAAACGAAGTTTGAATGACTATGTGAATCAAAGTACAGAAAAACTGCTGCAGGCTGTGAAAACAGAGAGCACTATAAAAATAACAGAAACAAAGGCAGAATATAAGGAAAAATGGCTGGATGACAGATTAAATAGATGGAAAACCAAAGCTTTGCATGGACAGCATTTGAAAAACATTGAAGGAAAACGTGATAACAACTTGACATGGGCATGGCTTAAGATGGGAACCATCAAGAAAGAAACAGAAGGCTTAATACTGGCTGCTCAAGAACAAGCATTACAAACTAATGCCATGAAAGCGAAGATACAAAAATCCACTGACAATCCAAATTGCCGACTTTGCAATGACAAAGTTGAAACTGTTTCACACCTAATCTGTGAGTGCAGCAAAATCGCACAAACTAATTACAAATCTAGACATGATCGAGTTGCTAAATTAATCCACTGGGCATTGTGTAAAAAATACGACTTGCCTGTGTCCGAAAAGTCGTGGGAACACAGGGTGGAAAAAGTTGTTGAGAATGAGAGGGTTAAGATCTTGTGGGACTTTCGAATACAGACAGATCGCCATTTGGAACACAATACGCCAGATATCGCAGTTGTAGAGAGCTGAAGTGTACAGCTGATTGATATTGCTGTACCAGGAGATGCCAGAGTCGAAGAAAAAGAACTGGAAAAAATTACAAAATATCGCGACCTGGCCATCGAAACTGTGCGATTATGGATGAAACGTGTAACAGTGGTACCCATTGTCATCGGGGCACTGGGAACTATGTCCAAAAACTTTGCAAAATACATCAAGAAATTGCAGCTTCCTGCAATAACTCCAGCAATGTTACAAAAAACTGCGCTACTCGGAACAACTTATATTTTAAGAAGGTACCTGGTTGATACCTAGGATGCTGGTAGCAACCCGTGTTAACCATCAGCGCCAGCCAATTTGAATGTTCAGTTGACTGAGGTTCATGTTTTAATGAATAAAAGATAATAATAATAATAATAATAATAATAATAATAATAATAATAATAATAATAATAATAATAATAATAATAATAATAGTAATAATAATAGTAGTAATAATAATAATAATAATAATAATAATAATAATAATAATAATAATAATAATAATAATAATAATAATAATAATAATAATAATAATAATAATAAAGTTGGAAGGGACCTTGGAGGTCATCGAGTCCAACCCCCTGCTCAGGCAGGAAACCCTACACCATTTTGTTAGATAGCGCCCAATGTTCAAGTCTGTCAAGATCCTTCTGTATCTTAAGCCTATCTTCTGGAGTGTTGGTTATTCCTGCCAGCTTAATGTCATCTGTAAATTTGATGAATTCCCCATCTATCCCCTCATCCAAATCATTGATGAAGATGTTGAAGAGCACTGGGCCCAGAACAGAGCCCTGAGGCTCCCCACTACACACTTCCCTCCATGTAGATGCAGTTCCATTGAGGACCACATATATCTACCATGAACATCCACAGAGGGTAAGGATTATATGTTGTACAAACTCAGCCTTTCTCGTTTGTAAGCTGGTTTATGCCTTAATATGCTGTGCATACCCAAACAAGGATCATACAAAAGATTACTTAAATAAATCATAATTATATACAAATCATGTATATATGAACTTAATTTACAGTGACCAGAATCTTAGAGATCATTCCTGATCAGCAGTAATCAGTATATCCAAGGTAGCATAGCTAACTCAACTCAGCTCAACTACAAAGCTCTTATTTCATAATAATCAAAGGATTATTGTTTCCTTTTTTCCAGAAAATTACAGATGAAAACAATTCCTTTTTTTTATTCCTATTCATAAATAGCAACTAACTTTTGTTTTGGGGGAAGTGATATCAATCATCAGTGCTAAAAAAGTGATATTGAAAAGTATGTTATGCAATTCCTTTTCTAATATGGTTCTAAAAATGTTTGTCAGTTTATAATAAAGTACTTGGGAAGAAAAGTAACATTTTAGTTGCTATACTGCTGGAATTATACATAAAATGAAGAACTGAACTGATATTTTATACACTGTTTGGGTTTCCACTCCAAGCCCTTAGATAGCAAAGTGCCAAGCAGGACCACTTTGTTTTCTTTCTTTCTCAATTCATAGTACAAAATGAAATAAAACAATAAAACAAAAAAGAAACTCAAGCCCTCAGCCTTTCCTACACACTGCTTCCACACTCCTAAGCAACCAGAAAATCCTAAATTGAACTATTTGTCCTGAAACCATCCCTTCTACTTGGGAAATTCTGGAAGTTGAAGTCCACATGTCTTAAAGTTGCCAAGTTTGAAAAACACTACTCTATGATCCTATAAGTGCATGGGAGAAAGATACTTACCTTCTGGAATGAAAAGAGACAACAACACAGGAAAATATAATTTTATTATAGATAGACATCATATCCTTTCAAGATATAATACAAAAAGTCATTGCAAAATATCGAAGAATGCCTATGCTGTCTTGGCCATTATTGCTTCTTAGCTTGCCTACAAGCTCGAGGGGAGGTGCAGGGAGAGTGAAATGCAAATCTCTGATAATGCGAGGCCACTCCATGAGAACCAAGAACTCTCCAGATTTGTTTACTGAGAACTGAAGACATTCTCTCATAATAATTGTCTGACTTATAATTGGATAATGTGATCTGCACTAACAAGGGGAGGGAGGTTTCTATTCTTTTAATATAGCAATTTAGGCACCAATAGCCAGAGCTGGTTTTCCTTTCATCTGTGCCAAAATGATTTGCTCAATAAAGTTTTGCATTAGAGATTGGATATTCTCAGTTATGCTTATTTCGTTGAGCTCGTCAGTTGGAACTTTGACACTAAACTCTTTTAAAACTAAAATCAATTGAGGAGTCCTGATAGGGGTGGTGAAGACTCAGGGGAAGATGCCTGAAATGGAGCTGAAGGGAGAGCAATCACCTAAAGCCAAGGCAGGGGCAACGAATGGAGCCCCAGTCGGGACCCCAGGAGACTCCGATGCCCAACCAGCTGTTACCCGCCCAAAAGTGAAAGTGGAGAAGTTGGCATCGCCGGCAATGCTGCAGTGGACCAGGTCAACAGGAGTCATTCGCCCGCCAGGAGTGGAAAGGTGGTGAGAAGGTGTTTTGAAAGCCGAGTTCCCACTGGCCTATTTGGGACCTGAGTTTGCCCAAGCCTACAGATGGAGAGAGAGAAGGGCTTGGGAATGGGAAGGAGTGGTGGAGCGAAGACAGCTGATGATGTTCAGCAGTCAATTGATCAAGCAGCTGAGAGAGAGATTCAGCAGCCTGGACGTGGGAGGAGAAGAGCCAAGCCGAAGGCTGGATCTAACTCCCCAAATGGGATCTGGTCAGCTTGTGGCAGCAGCACTGACTCCCTCGCCTCAACCTCTACCGAAAACTACGATCGCTGCTGCTGGGGGAACAATTAGTCCCCAACTGACCACTCCTTCACAACCTGGCTTGACTCCCTGACTTGGGACTGCCAGCCCTACACTTGCAGCTGCCCCACCACCTAGGGTGGCTGGTTAACCACCACCACAGCCACTGATGTTTGGTGCCCTGCCGTGGATGTTCCCATACGCAATGGGATGGCCACTGGGATATTGGGGCACCCCCATCAATCAAAGCCACCTTTGACGGCAACCCAGAGAAGTTGGTGTTTTTTCTAAACCAGGTGTTGTCACACCTGGACTGGCATGGGACAATGTATGCCAATGAAACCTGCATAGATGCGATCATGGTGATCCTTGAGGAAGAAGCAGCGGAGTGGGTGATGGCTCTCCATGATGAAGGAGCTCCTGAATTGGGGGACCCCGATGCTTTTTTGGGAGAACTAAGAGTGCAGTTTGGCAACACCACGCAGATCTGAGTGGAGGCTGATGTCCGCAACATCAGGCAAGGGAGCTGGCCAGTGACAGAATACATCCGAATGTTCCAGAGGATCACAGGGAGATAAAGGTACTGGCCGGAGCAACTCCTCACTCATTATTTCAGAGTTGGCTTAAACCGAGAGTTGTACTACACGTAGGCAGAGAATACTGGACCGGCTACACAACTGGTACCAGCTGGTGACCAATGTGGAGTTAGACCTAAAGGGCATGGGAGGCCTAAGACTTGCCTGAAAAAGAGCCAAGAGAGGTGCACACTGGGTAGGAAGATTCCTGCCCCATCATCCTCTGCCCCTACTGAGAGCATGAGGCACACACCTGGCCCGTGCTTCCCATGTGGCCAGGATGGACACTGGGCTGTGATGTGCCTGGCCCTGATGCCCAGAGCAGCTCCAGTGGCTCTGGCATGCCAGGTCATTGAGGTCTCCCCCCAAACAGCGAAGGGGAGGGAACTCTGGCCATGGAGGACTTGTAGCTGAACCTCTATGAGAGCGATAGCGAGGGAGAGGCTGTCCCGATGGTAAGTGAAACCCTCTATTGGCCCAAGTGAAGATCATAGTGCCCCACTTGGGGGTGAAATGAATAGTAGACGCCTTCATAGACTCAGGGTGCACCAGATGCCTGGTCAGCCTGCAGACCGTATGAAAGTTGGGATTGCGAGTGAGAAAGCTGCACCAGCCTACAAAATCCAAACAGATGGCTCCATCTAACCGAGCTGGTGCACCTGAGAGTAGCGAGCCACCAAGAGACCATCCAGTTTGTGGTTGCCCCCAAAATGGTCGAGGCAATGATACTGGGGTTGTCCTGGCTAACCAAGTGGAAATCTAAGATCCACTGGGGAAAGAACGCGAACTGCGTGATGCTGGAGAAAAGCAACCCCATTGCCTAGGGGAAAAGTGAGCCAGACCCATACTGCTGGGGGAGGCAAGGAAAAATCCCAAACGTGGCCAAGCCACATCTGCAACAGCTCATCCCAAGGGAATACTGGGACTTAATAGAGGCATTCAGCAAGAAGGAGTGTGATGCATTGCCCCCTCACTGCCCCATCGATTCTGCCATCAAAATTGTACCCAGGGTGAATTTTCCCAAGCCAAAAATGTATTCCATGACCCCAAGGGAGATGAGGGAACTAAGAGAATACATTGACAAAAATTTGGCTAGGGGCTTCATCCGACTGGCAAAATCCCGAGTGGCAGCCTCGTTGATTTCTGTGGAATAAACGGCATGTGGGTGGAAAACATGTACCCCCTCCCCCTCATGAAAGACATTCTCAGACATTTAGCCAAAGGGAGTGTTCACAAAGCTAGATCTGAGGAAGGTGTACTACCGGGTGAGAGTTAAGGAAGGTGATGAGTTGAAAACTGTTTTCAACTGCCCGCTAGAATGCTATCAGTTTAAAATGAAGCCTTTTGGACTACAGGGAGCCCCCATGTTCATGCAACTCATTAACGAAATGCTACATTATCACCTATACAAGGGGGTCCTAGTGTATTTGGATGACATCCTCATATACTAAGAGATGATAGAGGAACATCTGAAACTCATGTAGCAGGTGTTGAAAAAAACCTTTGGATGCTAAGCTGTATGCCAAGTTATCCAAGTGCGAGTTCCACAAAACCAGCCTAGATTATCTTGGCTATAGGGTATCATGAGAAGGAGTGGAAATGGATCCAGGAAAAGTGAAATCCATTCTAGAATGGCAAGCCCCACAGACTCGTAAGCAGCTGCAAAGCTTCTTGGGGTTTCCGAATTTTTACTGGCAATTCATCCTGTCCTTCATAAAAATTGCCTTGCTAATTACAGAAAACGTTGAAAATGGGAAGGGGGGGGGAGAGAAACCTGTCCGAGCCAGCCGCTGAACTGGACTATGGAATGTCAAGCCCTCGTAGTGTGATGGGCACTGTTAACTTGGAGGCAATTCATGGAAGGAAGTAAAATCCCATTTGAAGTGTGGATTGATCACACCTAGAAGCATTGAGTACCACCCGCAAACTCTCTCCTAAGCAAGTCCAGAAGGCCCAATACTTTAACCGGTTTGACTTTGAACTAAAGTACATCCCAGGGGGGAAGAACTCTTGGCTGATGCCTTGTAATACACGCCTCGATACAAGAGCAACCAAGAGGAAGTGGTGAACCCCATCATCCCCACAAACCAGTGAGCAACGCAAGCCACGAGATAACAAGGCAAAAAGAAAAGTCCATCTCTAGTGATGCTTTCACACAGCAACTGAAGCAAGAGCTACAATCCAATGCGTGGTTCGGAACCCATCAAAGGGAGCTAACCTTGAGAGAGGGAGTGGTGTGGAAGGGGGACAAATTGTATGTCCCTAACAGCTTGTGACTACAGGTCTTGCAGCAAAGCCACGACTCCAAGCAAGCTGGCCATTTTGGGTTCCTCAAAACTTTGCACCTGGCCAACCGCCAATTCTGGTGGCCAAAGATGAAAAAGGACATTGACAGCTATTTAAAAAGTTGTGCTGTGTGCGTGGCTAATAAGAGAATCCCAGGGAAGAGTGCAGGGCTACTGTAGCAAGTCACTGACCTGACCTGGTCCTGGGAAGAGATAGCTATGGAATTTATAGTTGAATTGCCTGAGAGTTGGGGGATCACTGTGATCTGGACTGTCATGGACCTGTTTTCCAAGCAAATCCACTTCATCGCGGGAGGCCTCCTGGCCTCCCATCAGCCCAGAGACTGGCCAAGATGTTCCTGCAACACAACTATAGGCTGCATGGAATGCAGATTGGGGGGTCCAATTCATGGCAAAATTTTGGCATACTTTTATAAAAATGATCAGGTCCTCTCAAGATCTTAGTTCAGCATTCCATCTGAGTATGAATGGGGTTACTGAACAAGCTAATGCAATGGTGGAGCAATACCGGTGTTGTTATATAAATTACCAGCAATCTAATTGGGCAGGACTCCTGCCATTTGCTGAGGTGGTTTATAACAACGTGGTACACAGTAGCACAGGTTTCACCTCTTTCAAGGTAGCCACAGTGTTGGAGTTTGTGCCCATGCCAGAATGCCCTCAGGAGCCCCTCCTCCTCAGGGACTTTAACCGACAGGTAGACTTGTTCCAGAGTGTCTGGAGCAATGTAAAGAAAACCCTAGACCAGGGGTAGGAAACCTTGGCTCTTTTATGACTCGTGGACTTCAACTCCCAGAATTCCTGAGCCAGCATGGCTGGCTCAGGAATTCTGGGAGTTGAAGTCCACGAGTCATAAAAGAGCTAAGGTTGCCTACTTCTGCCCTAGACAAAGCGACAGAGAGCCAAAAGAAACAGGCAGACAAGAATGTCCCCAAGAGACATTCCATGTGGGAAATGAAATGTATCTGTCCACAAAGTATCTTAAACTGAGACAACCTTGCAAGAAACTGGGTCCAAAGTACATAGGGCCCTTCCCGATTGTATAAATCATCAACTCAGTCATGGTGGAGTTAAACCTACCCAGGATATTGGGTAAAGTGCACCCAGTATTTCATTGTAGCCTGCTGAAACCATTTCTGGGCTCTAGAATGAGGCCGGTTGGGAGAGAAGCCCCCAGCCCAATCATGGTGGGAGGTGAACCACATTATGAAGTCAAGCAAATCTTAAGACTCTAGAATTCATAAGGGTAAATTACAGTACTTAGTACAGTGGAAAGGTTATCCGATTTCAGAGGCTAGGTGGACGAAAGCCCACTACATTAATGTGGACCACTTGATAAATAAGTTCCATAGTGAGTATCCCCAAAAGCCGAGACTGTCATGAGAAAAGAAACTGCAGAAAATAATATGTGCTTATTGTTTTCCAGGTTCCTTCCAGGTTTTAGGGGGAGTCTACTTGTCATGCCTTGAAGAATGCCTATGCTGTCTCAGCCATTATTGCTTCTTAGCTTGCCTACAAGCTCGGGGAGGGGAGGTGCAGGGAGAAAGGAATGCAAATCTCTGGTAACAAGAGGTCATTCTGTTCTGTTCTTGCACAGAAGACATCGAGACGAGGCTGGTTCACAACAAGGATCTCTTTATTGAAACACAGTCACAGAACAGAAGCAAGAACACAATGGCCATTGGCCTTTTATATTCCCCTGCAAGGGGATGCACATCCAATCATTGAAGGCCGTTCTCCCACCTTGCGCATGCGCGCAAGGCCGGAGACAGCCTGTCTGGGTCCTGGGCAGACACGTGGTCTGTCCGGGTCTCTGCAGCCTTCCTGCAGCCTTCCTGAGCCTTGCTGAATGACTCAGCAAGGCCCAGGACATAACACCCCTCCCCCCTTGGGTTAAACAATTATTAAGCATATTGTTTAACACTGTACACACAAACACATCATGGCAGGCTGGTAGGCACGTTATACAGTCAACCTTTACTCCTTGCAACCCATTACTTTCAGGTCCCTGTTATGTCCTCTTGGGAGCACTGTCCCTCGAGCCCAAGACCAGCAGCAGGAGTACCCTGAGTAGCCGATTTACGGCCATTTGCCCCTAGCCAGGGACCTCTGCCAGAGTCAGGAGCCGCCTCCATGGCAAGACCCTGGAGTCTATGCCAGAGTCAGGAGCCGCCTCCATGGCAAGACCCCCACCTGGAACAGGTGTAGGAACATTTGGATAAGCGCCCTCGTGGAGAGACTGTGGTCCACAATCGTAATTGGGGTCCCCCTCCCCCCCGAGAGCAGAGCCAGGAGCGGAAACGTGGCCAGGAAGCCTCCAGCGCACTTGGTCAATGTGGCGTCTAAGCACACGACCATCCTCTAGGGCCACTTCGTAGGACAGTAGTCCAGAGACCTTGCATACCACAGCAGGTACCCAGATATGTCCATGCCCATAGTTTCTGGCCCATACCGGATCACCCACTTGGAGTCTCCTAGGTGCCCGCAGTTGTGACACCTGTGAAGCCACCCGGTCTGGGTGCAACCTGTCCAGCTTCGTGATGAGTCTGCGACCCCAGCGGAGTTCAGCTGGGCTCTTTCCTGTAGCTGTGCAAGGTGTGGTGCAGTGTGCAAGGAGAAAATCGGCTAACCTGTGATGCCAGGGTCCTTGAGTGATTCTCTTTAATGCTTTCTTGGTGGTACGCACCATGTGTTCAGCCTGACCATTGGTGGCAGGGTGGAAAGGAGCAGACGTAGCATGCCGGATCATGTTGGCTTGAAGGAAAGCCTGAAACTCAGAAGAGGTAAATTGGGGACCATTGTATGAAACAAGGACATCAGGAAGACCATGGGAAGCGAAGATTCCTCTGAGCACCTGGATGGTCCTGGCAGTAGTGGTGGAGGATACAGGAACGACCTCTAGCCACTTGGAATGGCTATCCACGAGGAGAAGGAAGAATTGCCCCTGAAAGGCCCCAGCATAGTCAATGTGTATGCGTGACCATGGAGTGAGTGTCTCCTCCCACCTATGTACAGGGGCCTGGGGCATCTCAGGCCGTCACTGTTGGCACACTTGGCACCCATGAACCTGGGCCTCGATGTCCTTATCGAGTCCAGGCCACCACAGATGGCTACGCGCAAGCGCCTTCATCCTCACAATTCCCGGATGTCCCTCATGCAGAGAGAGCAAGACTCTAGTCCTCAATGAGGCTGGGATGACTACTCTGCTTCCCCACAGGATACACCCTTTGAATGTAGAAAATTCATGTTTCCTATGCTAGAAACTTTGGAACTCTGTACCAGGACACGTGTCAGGCCACCCTGACAACACCCATGTCAGCACGCGTGCAAGCGTGTGATCAGTGGCAGTTTCAGCAGCCACATCCCTAGCATTGAGGGGAGATTCAGGCAATTCCTGAATGGAAAGAATGTGTACAGCAGGAGCAGGGTCTGCCTCTATTTGCTTTAGAGGTAACCTACTAAGGCCATCAGCATGGCCCATCTCTGTCCCTGGTTTGTGAATCAGGGTGTAGTCATAAGCTGACAAGAAAATTGACCATCTCAGCATTCTGGGGGAGATGATATGTGGGGTTTGTTTGTTTGTTGTAAACAAACCCAGCAAGGGCTTGTGGTCAGTGTAGACCGTGAAATGGCGGCCATACAAGAATTCATGAAATTTCTTGATGCCTGAGATTATTGCCAAGGCTTGTCTGTCAATCTGCGCGTAATTACGCTCTGCAGATGAGAGAGTTTTAGAGTAGTAGGCCACAGGGACCTGAGTTCCATCAGCCTTCAGATGACTTAGCACTGCTCCTACCCCATAAGGGGAGGCATCACATGCGATGCACACAGGCAATTGCTCATTGAAATGCGCCAGTACCGCATTAGAAGATAGCAAGGCCTTGACTTCTTTGAAAGCCCTTTCATGGACCTTTGTCCATTTCCATGGAGTCTGCTTGTCCAAGAGCCGGTGTAATGGCTCAGCCACTGCAGCCTTATGGGGGAAAAATGAATGATAAAAATTTAGTAGGCCCAGAAAAGCCTGGAGTTCAGCTTTTGATTGGGGGCTTGGGGCCAGTTGAATGGCCTGAAATTTAGACTCTGCAGGGTGGATGCCATCAGCATCAATACAAAAACCTAGAAATTCAGTGGATGTTACACCAATCTTACATTTGTCTTGCTGTAACTTCAGCCCAGCTTGGCGGAAACGCAGCAAGACAGCTCTCAGCCTTTCAGCCCAGTTCCCAGATGACTCTCCTGCAATGAGGACGTCATCGAAATAGGGGCAGACCCTAGGAATACCGCAGAGCGTTCGCTCCATTACCCCTTGGAAAATGCCAGGGGCTACATTGACCCCAAACTGCAGCCTTTTTACTTTAAAAGCCCCTCTGTGAGTAACTATAGTTTGGGCCTCAGCTGTTGCCTCATCAACAGGTAACTGTTGGTAGGCCTGAGCTAAATCAAGCTTAGCAAATACTTCCCCCCCCTTTCAGTGAGGCCAGAATGTCGCTCACCACCTGCACTGGATATGCATGCTGCTGCAAAGCTTTGTTTAGAGTGCATTTATAGTCCGCACAAATTCAGACTTCACAATTGGCTTTTAATGGTGTCACTATGGGGGTTTCCCATGGACTAGAATCCACAGGTTCAAGAATGCCTTGTTGGAGCAGTTTGTCCAACTCAGCATCTATTTTACTTTTGAGGGCAAAAGGCACCCTCCTTGGTTTAACCCTGATGGGTGTGATGGCTGGATCTAACTTTAAAGCAATAGGAGGCCCCTTGTATGAGCCAAGCTCTGGGCTGAACACATCAGCAAACTCCTTACAGACTCCTGCAAGGCTGGCAGTTTGTAGATGGTTAAACCCAGTCACTTGGATCCCAAGTGCCTCGAACCAATTGAGTCCGATAAGACTCATGCGATCACCCCCAACTACCACCACGTCTAACAACCCATCAAATTCCTTACACTGTACTCTAAGGATGGCCTCCCCCTTCACACTGACTCGTGAATTCTGGAAGTCAGTGAGGATGAGATTGGAAGGCCTGAGTTTGACTCATGAGCCACTCCTGGAACAAACCTTCTTAAACGTGTCAGCAGAAATAATAGAAAGAGCAGACCCTGTGTCCAGTTCCATGGCCAGGGGAACTCCCTGCAACTTTACATCAATGCGAAACTTTTTCTTAAGGGGCCGGTGAACCCCCGTTTTGAATACCCCCCCTACAGGACGTGCAGAAGCCCACCCTGTGTTGGCTGGGGACCTTGGTACCTTTCAGAGGCAACTCTTCGGGGGACCTGTTTTTCTGGTGACCCAAGCAGGCTGATGCGATGTGGCCTTGCCTGCCACATGCCTGGCAAACAGCAGAACGAAAATGGCAGTCGGCTCTCCTGTGGCGACCCCCACAGCCGAAATACCGAAGAGATGCAGGCGTCTGCCCTCTGCGTTCTTGCAGTCTTCTCTCCGCCGACTGTTGAAGTTTGTCCACCTCTTCTTCCTCGGATTCTTCTCCGGAGGCCTCTCTCACGACTTCCTGATGGACGGGCACTGCTGCTGGAGGGTTCTTGGTCGACCGCAAAGCCTTCACTGTGCTGCCGGCTGCTTCTTCAGCTGCAACTTCTCTCAGGGCATCTTGGAAGGAAACATTAGCTCTAGCAAATAACTTTTGTTGCATCTCACGGCTTCGCAATCCGCAAACGAGTCGATCTCGGAGCCTTTCTTCCAAGTCTTGGAACGCACATGGCCTAGCAGCCTACCTCAGAGCCGCGACGAAGTCCGCAGCTGATTCTCCCGGCCGCTGATCCTGCTGCTTGAATTGGTGCCTCCAAGCTATTACAGAAAGCTTGGGCTCAAAATGCTCGCGCAGCATTTTCTTTAAATCTGAATAAGCGATCGATTCCAGTGGTGCTGGGGCTACAAGATTCTCAGCAATGTCAAAAGTCTCTTGCCCACAGACACACAGCAAAGTAGCAGCTTTCAATTCATCTTCTTGGATCTTGTTCACCCTGAAGTAATTCTCGATGCGAGCTGCGTAAGAGCTCCAACATTCTGGGTGCGACGTATCGAACTCAACAAGATGGCCCAGTTTGGACATCGTTGTGACCGATAGCCTCTTCGACGTCTCTCGCCGCAAGGAAGGAGAAGGGGTCCCACGAAGCCAAGCCCACCTCCAGCGTCTTCGTACTGGCAGGCGGTTGCTTCTTCTGGACGCCGCGCTTCTCTTCACTTCAGGCCTTCAGGTGAGTCAGCCCTAGCTTCTTCTTCTTTGTCTTCCTTTGCGGTGAATCCCACCTTCGTCGCCAATGTTCTGTTCTTGCACAGAAGACATCGAGACGAGGCTGGTTCACAACAAGGATCTCTTTATTGAAACACAGTCACAGAACAGAAGCAAGAACACAATGGCCATTGGCCTTTTATATTCCCCTGCAAGGGGATGAACATCCAATCATTGCAGGCCATTCTCCTACCTTGTGCATGCACGCAAGGCCGGAGACAGCCTGTCTGGGTCCCGGGCAGACACGTGGTCTGTCCGGGTCTCTGCAGCCTTCCTGCAGCCTTCCTGAGCCTTGCTGAATGACTCAGCAAGGCCCAGCACATAACAACTCCATGAGAACTATCCAGATTTGTTTACTGAGAACTGAAGACATTCTCTCATAATAATTATCTGACTTTTAATTGGATAATGTGACCTGCACTAACAAGGGGAGGAAGGTTTCTATGCTTTTAATATAGCAATTTAGGCACCAATTAATCAAAACTGGTTTTCCTTTGATCTGTGCTAAAATGATTTGCTCAATAAAGTTTTGCAGTAGAGATTGGATCATTTCAGCTATGCTTACTTCATTGGGTTTGTTAAAAAAATAGCTATGGAATAGAGGAACCAATCAAAAATAGAAAATACATGTGAATCATGTCGCTTTCCATGATCTGTTTTCCTTGGGGGGGGAGGGGAGAAAAAAAATCCCCTGAGAGAATACTAAGTAAGTTCAAGAAGTAAATAAAAATAAACAAGCATCATACATTTTTTCTTGATTCTGACTGTAATGTGCAAAAAGATACTATTTTGATCTTGTCTATAGCAAGCAATATATGGTGATTTTTCCCATTGTAATTTACCTAGCAGATAATACATGATGAAACAAACCATGCGCTCATTTTCTACCATTCCTCTGAAGATGTCAAGACACTTTCAATTATAATTTTGTACAGAAACATTGCATAGCTAGCTATGAGTATATTATATTAAAATACAATCCAAATTACTTTCTTAGTAATTTTCTTAGTCACTGAAGAAGCTGCTCTGTCTAGTTCCCAGTTTTCCTTGCCAAAATATCCATAACTTTGTCATAATACTTTTTTTAAAAAATAAGTTTTATTAGGTTTTTTTTTTTTACATCAGAGTGCTTGAGAATCACCGTGGAGATAGGGTAGTCAATCATCCAAAAAAGAAAACATAATCACACACATATAATTCAACAATTCTTTAAAAATTCCTTCTCTATTTCCCTCAGATGCTATAACATAATCAAATTAATACGTTTCTGAATAAAATTCAACCATTGTAACAAAAATCAATAATATTTCACCTAATATCAATCCAAATCCTGTTTTTAAGTTTAACTAATTTACAATTACCATTTTCCAATTAGCCTTAAATAAACATGTAATTTACATTTCGGGTCACCCAGTTTCCCATAAACAATAATTATTTCTAAAGTATATAGATTATTCCAACCATTATATTTTAATCTTTCCCAACTATATTCTATTTTCTATTCTACTCCATTTCAAATATACTTTTTACAAATCAATCCATATCTCTAAAAGTGCCTCAATTGTTCTTACATAATCAAATTAGTACATTTCTGAATAGAATGTAATCATTGTAAAAAAAACCAGATCTAAATGAAATTCAATCATTGTAAAGAAATTATCAATAATATTTCACCTATATCAAAACCTATAATTTGCATTTCGGGTCTCCCAATTTCCCATAAAACAATAATTATTTCTAAAATATACATATGATTCCAACCATTATACTTTAATATTTCCCAACTATATCTTATTTCCTATTCTACTCTATTTCAGGTATATATTTTATAAATCAATCCAATTCATCTCCTGTTTTAAAATTTTACTAATTTACCATTACCATTTTCCAACTTAGCCTTGAATAAACACATAATTTACAGGTTTCCATAAACGAGCTTCATCATCAAATCCCAATTGATTATATGTATTCTTAAACAATTCAGTCTGAATATGTTTCTCTTCTCCTTTTTCCAGTGTTATCTGAAATATATAGTTCTTTTTGTTCAATGTAATAATTACTCATTGATTATCCATTTTATCACAGTTCTCCAAATCTCGTGTTTGCAAGTCAGCTCCCATTGCTTTTAACTTTGTAGTTGTTTTAGTTAAAGTCTGTCTTTGATCCTCAAAGTTCTCAGTGGTATTTTCTTCTATATTGCTTTGTTCTTCATCTATTGTTGTTTGAATGATAGAGTAATCCGTTGAAATCTGCAAGTCATTTTGAAGTCTTATAATAAAAGCATCTAATCTGGCATTCACTCTCTCATGAAATTCATAAATTCTTCCCAACATCAGTCTACAAAAAGATTGTGAATGGGATTCTTCCATCACTTCCATTTCAGTAAAAATCAATTCTTGTATTTATAATCCAAAAGGCAAAGCAGAACTGTGTCTCTAAGATAGTACTGTAAAATCAAGTTAGAATACTAGAGGAGAGAATAGAAAAAAAAATGAAGAAAGTGTCTTCTTGTGGTCAGAAAGGAATTTCTGGGCATATCGCCAAATGTCTGGGTGCTTTGCCAAGTTTGAGCTGAATACACACAAACGAAAGCTAGTAAAAGTCAGCTTAACTCAGCTATTTACCGAAACTTTAAACAATAAAAAAAGAGAAAAAGACACAGCCGTGTGCCGCCCAGAATAAAGGCAAAAGAAGTTTTAGACTAAACAATATAGTTAGAATGGTTTTTCTAGATGTAACACAATATCTTTAGAGAAATAAATTCCAAGAAAATAGCTTAAAGCACTCTTATGTACAGAAGGGGGGGAGGAATAAAAAAGACACTCCACCCCCCTCCCTAAAGATTCACTTAAGCTAAAACCAGTAGGTAAAAAGAAAGACAGACATTCCAACTTCAAAAACAAAAGTTTTTCAGGATCTCCGAAATCCAGCAATTTCAATAGTCAATAAAAGTTAATTATTTTTCAAAAGCTCTTTTTCCCAAGTATCCGAACGCTGCTCTTTTAAAGTAGGGAAATAATCCCAAAAGCTTTTCACAGGAAGGTAGTTAGGGTACAGAGAGGGAAGGAAAGGTCTCACCCGGATCTTCCACGGTGGTTCTTTTTGCTTAGCTGTTCTTGTGGCTTTCGGCTGGAGCAGCTAGGTGATCGGCCATGTTAATGGCCGATCTTTTCCCCGTTGGCCCAGAGGAGCTGTCTCGGATCGCGGAGGAAGCTGCCGCTCCCTCCGCAATCAATGAGTGTCCTCCCCAGCGGTAGTCGCCCCTCCAGGGTGACTTTCGACCCTGTCCAGGGTCTACTGGCGGGGGGAAACCGGCCGGTGAAGAGAGCAAACTCTTCACTCGACCGCAGGCGCTGCAACCGGATCCGGAAGCCCCGTCATAATACTTTTTAAAAAGTTAATATCATACAGATATACACATGAATAAATGAATACTTGACTAAAATGCATATTAGCACAATAGGCACAATTATATGTTATATTACACAAGCAAGGCTGGTTTCGTAGAACAAAACTTTTGATACTAAAGTGGGGAAAAAAACCCAAAGTTTATCAATTTGGAGATCCTTTTTTAAATCACCAAAAATAAGCCTGAGTTTTTGTATAGCACTTCCTAACTGGCATTGTTATATTGCCTCAAAGATTCATTGAAATTTTTCACTTCAGAGCTTCTACTTTAATAGTTAAGATACTCATTTAGCAATACTTAAAATCTCCATTTGCAATGATATATTTTAAAATCTTCCACTTCCCTTCTTAAAAAAGATTTTAAAATTTTATGCCTCAGCAAAAAGAAATACGTACACCAGATAACTATACAGTGACAGTTTTTGGATGTGTTTAACAAAATAAGCATATGAAATTAATATCTGATTTACAGATCTATAGGTGCCTATCCTTCTGTAACTCTAAATGATTACATATGTTTACTGAGGTAAAATGCATAGGTTGAAAAAGGTTTATATCTAATGTAAAATTATAAAGGTCAGGATAAAAGTTCACTGAAAAGAAATAACCTGAAAGAGGAAGTCTATCAGTTGCAAAATTGAAATTAAATGATTGCAACTCACTTAATACTCCTGTTGTGACTAGGTAAATATAAGTAATACTGTGAGGATTAAATCTGGAAGAAAAAAAATCCTTAGCAACCAGTTCAGCTAATATCTACAAGTTTAGGTATGTGCATATGAAAGAACAACAAAGATAAATAAAGCAATAGGAAGTCTTCTTATACCTGATAATGTATAGTGATGTAATGAAAACATCCAGGAGTTTGCACTCCGAATATTCAGAGACACTCATTCTCATTCTCTTTCTCTGGTTCCATGGCAACTCCTTTTTCTAATATTAGCTCTCTGTTTTTGAGGGAAAAGAGCCACCCCTAGTTATGGCTCAACTCCTAAACTAATTTATGCAAGACTACATCATGGCACATCAGGTTTTTTCCTCAAAAGTTCATAGCAATGACACAAAAGATCTAGTTAACAATGTGAATAAGAGCATTAAAACATTCATTTTGGTATCCCCAAGAGGAAAAGAAAAGAAAGTTAGAGTCAAAGAAGCACACAGAAGAAAAAAACATATTCACTCACAGCATGAAATACAGAGAGGTATTTCAGATATGCATGCTGAAGAACATGATAAAACTTTAAGCCCTTGGAACAGAGATGAAAAAGAAACAATGCTGGAAAAGATAGAAAAGTTAGATCCAAAGAGTTCCAGGTTTTCCGTCAACCACGGCTGTTAAATAATGCCCATCATCTCTTGCTTTCTTTATTTGAATTCTGAGTGACCACAAAAGAAAAGTTTTGCTTGCAATGACTATGTCTTTGTTGTTCATGAAGTGCATCAGAAAAATGCATTTGAGAGATTGTCCTGAATCAAATTTATGCATCTTTTCTCTTCAAATCAACTTCCAATTAAAGGTTAACCCAAAACAAAATAAAATATCCATTGAAATGCACTTATTATAAATATATATTTTAAAAAAGAAATAGAGATAGAAAAAGAGAATACCCTGACAGTAGCCCCAGTCCCCTTAATTTCTATGCAGTTAATTTCCAACAGTTTCAAACTGCAGCTTAAATTGAGATCTCTAAATTGCACATGCATATTTTGATGCTGGATTAAATAGTCACTATGATCTTCCATTCAGTTATGCAAGAACTGAGCCAACCTATTCTAGCATTCTTCACTGCATTCTTCACTGTTTTGAAATTAACCTCATTTATTTCTTCAGAAAGTGTTCCAGAAAGTACAACCTCATTTTCCTTCCTTCTACCCTTCTGGGAGAGACGTTAGAAGATATTTGCTAAATAAGTTGTCTGCTTAGTTTTTATTGCTAAGCCAAGTAGCTCCTATTGCCTTTGTGGATCATAATATATGTTTCTCACGCACACCCTGGGAAATCTGGAATTCTGCCAAGGAAGTGACAAATCCAATAACATCAAGAATATTGCAGAGCATTTATCTGAAAGGCCTCTCCCTCACCATAAAATAGTTTTGAGAATATATCCAGATAGCTTAATACTTTATAGATGACCTCTCTTCCTCTCATTGCTCAACTTCAAGAAAATAAATTCTAAGCAAAAGCAGCAAATAATGCTTCTTTCAAAGTCCCTATTGTTTGTTTCTTAAGCACCTATATAAGAAGAAACAGAAGACCATGCCTTATAACTTAACATCATTAAAAGATCCTTTCTTCCAGAAAAATTTCTTCCATAAAGGCAATTCTATCAACATTACAAAACAGTAGAATTTGGGGGGGGGGGAGAGGGGAAGAGGAAATAACCTTACCAGCGTCACTTACAGCATGTACAACAGCAGTCAGATGCTGCATAACATGCAATTCATCTCAATTGTCTCTACAAGAAATATTTCCAGGCCTTTGTATTTCTTCTTAGCATTCCTTCTCTTTCTCTCTGTGTTTTTCACAAAGCCATTCTCTTCTTCTCTAATCCTCTCACAGGAAAAAGCAACCCTATACTGAACAGTTTCAGCAGAAGGACTCTGGATGCTGTGGGGTGGGGGCCGAGAGGGAAGGGGGAAGGGAGGTTTTCTGTTGGCATTCAAGCATCACAATATGTTAATCCCTGGAGCAGGAATCCAAACCAATATCGCCTGCACACATTTGGCCATAAAATCCCCAATTACCCACTGGTTCTAAGTCAGACACTTTTCAAACTTCAAACATATACGTGGGTGTGTGAGAGAGTATGTGCTTGTGGATATGTGTGAGAGACAACATTTCAGTAAATAATATTAAGGCCTATTCGTTGATTGGTAGGACTGTAATCTACCTTATGGTTCCAATGTGAGTTTGTGTGTGTGTGCGTGTGTGTTTAGTGAAATTGATAATGAGACTAAGCTAAGCTATCAAGATGAAATTTTAATACTCTGATAGAAGGGCTACAAGACTGGCATTGCAAACAATACAGAAAACTCAGTTGATTTTCATCTGGCTCTTTGCAGCTGATCTAGTAACCACACTTTTTCAGCCACAGAATCTGAAGAGAACTGGATATTTTTAACAGGGTATGACAGCAATTGTGCATTGTTTATTAGGAGTTCTTTCTGCATCTAATGTAATATGCACCAGGGCTACCAGTTTCTTTGAGAAGTGTTTTCATTCCATAGTTGTGATCCACATGTCTTAAGGTCAAGGATTTAAATGATTTGATTTCACATTTCCATTCTGCAATGAAAGGAAAATACATCAAAGAACTTAAAAGAGCAGATGGCACAATTCTATCCCCTAAATGATGATGGTCAGCCTTCATGTAATAATTTATGAGGTTCCCTTCCCCTCCTTCATCCTATGTCTCAGCAGTAGGCCATATGAGTCTTTCAGACAAAATACACTTACCACCAGCTTCAAATACACTATTTGAATACTAACACTATTTCATCCTGACACAAGTTATTTTGTTTGTTTGAGACCCTTTTCAAATACCCAAAGTGATGATTTAATGGATGAAATACTCTATAATATAGATTGCAATTCATGGCTATACTTCAACATTAATGTCAATCCCCGGACAAAGCAAAACAAAACAGACCTGCTCTGTGGTTTTCTTACTCATCAAAACAAAGCGAGCTGAAACATTACACTGGTCATAAGAATACAATCTTCTCAAATGACTGGTGAAGTGAATGAATAGAGATGTTACTAGATGAAATCATGTTATTAGTCTCCTAAAAAAAACTCAGTTCAAGATTTTTGTTAGGCAGATTTATTTGCATTCACACACCAACAATAAACATGTGGCGTGTTGTTGTTGTTTTTCTTCTGAACAAGTTAGAAGTCTCAGAATTAACTTATTAACAATCTTGCATTTGCCAATTGTTGTTTCCCACTTTGGGATTTGGTGGTTCTCCTCATCCTTTTTTAATTCTCTTCATTTTATTTTTGAATAATTGCACAGGGTCACAGGGTAAGCTATGTGGGGTTTTTTGGTACTCATCATTTTTAGTACTTGTTGCAATTTCCAGAACAAATTAATGATGAGTATCGAGGTACCACTGTATTTTAAACCAATATAGACTGAACCATCCTTCAATACTGGACACCAAATAGAAGAGTGTCTTTCTTAATATAAGACTCACCTATATAAAGATTGATTCATGACACTTTACAAATGAAGATTATTTACTTTGCTATGTTCACTATGTTATATTGTCTGGGATATTAAAAACTACTAAAATAAAGAATAGGGCTAGTCTTGTAATCTTGTTGCTCTTTCCCCCACCCAACATTTTATATCATTGAAATATATTACAATAATTTTTCAAAAAAACTTATTTTGTGTAGCAAGAGTATAAACAAGCCGAACTGGTATGTTTGTACGAGGAATCTCATATATTTTTACATTGAAATTATCAGGTATACATGACTTCATCAAATATCTCTGTAAGAATTGATATTTCTATGAGAATAGAATAGAATAGAATAGAATAGAATAGAATAGAATAGAATAGAATAGAATAGAATAGAATAGAATAGAATAGAATAGAATAGGGAAGGGACCTTGAAGGTCTTCTAGTCCAGCCCCCTTCTCAAGCAGGAGAACCTATACCATCTCAGACAAGTGACTGTCCAGTCTCTTCTTAAAAACCTCAAGCGATGGAGCACCCACGATTTCTGAAGGCAAGCTGTACCACTGGTTAATTGTCCTCACTGTTAGGAAGTTTCTCCTTAATTCCAAGTTGCTTCTCTCTTTGATCAGTTTCCAACCATTGTTTCTTGTCCTGTCCTCTGGTGCTTTGGAGAATAATTTTAAGGCAGGACATAAAACAAGACAGGACATAAAACAGGACATGAGTCTTAAATGCGTGTATTAGTTAGAAGAAGTTAGAAGAAACAAAAAAGGAAGTGAAAAATGTCAAACCACAAGTTCATCTGTCGGTCACATATGAGTGTCAAGCTTGAGGCTCTGTTGCAAGTAACCACATATGTCTCGCTTCTATGTCTTGCTCTTGCTGGTAGCTAACCACAAACGAACTGCAGGAAATGCTTTGGCAAGATACCTGTAACCTAGATCCATGAGAGGGGGACAAGATATTTCGCTATTCTAGCATAGCAACAGGGGGCTGTCATTCAAGTAACCAATCAATGCTAACAAGTTACATTTCCGTGTTTTGCTGTTTCTGAAGAGTATATATGTACTTGTTATTCCATGAGAAGGTGTTCAGAGGTTGTTATGATTTTTGCTCTGAACCTTTGCGCAAATAAACCAACTTCTTTTGATTCCGTGGTCTGAGTCCTGTGGTTTTCTGCAACATTTTTCTGGCGACCCAAGATGGGACTTGGAGCAATATTTTGCTGAGGACGGCACGGACCGACCGGTGCCCAAGCGGGGCCGTCACGCTAAACCTTCAGCCGGCACGGATGATTTCTCCAGAAGGAGGCGGACGGCACCGCAGGGGTATTTGGTGGACAACCGACCGATCCAAGAACCTGAACGGAATCAAAACAAGTCACGAAACAAAGCTGGTTGGAAAAGAAGACGCCTGCAGGCAAGTATTGTGGAATTGTAGACCCACTCGTTTTGAGAGTGGAAGAGGGGGCCTGATCACCCCCCTGGGTCCGGGATCGGCGCATCCTAAAGAGGCCCAAGAGTTGTTGTGTGGGTGGTTAAGCCATTGCAGTTCCTGTTGGTGACTGTTGGAACGTCCGGCATCACAGGTCAGTGGCAGTGTTTTAGAAAATGGGTGGTGGAGGAAGTGTCCCTGGACACCTCTTCAGTGTATGTTGAGGAATTTTAAGAAAGGTTTTAGTGGAGATTATGGAGACCCCAAGGCCAATCCAGGAGACTTAAAGAAATTCTGTGAAAATGAATGGCCAACGTTCAATGTAGGATGGAAGGCTGAAGGTAGTTTTAATCTAGACATAATCTCAAAAGTCCACCAAATTGTTACTGACCCAGATCATGGTCACCCAGATCAATACCAATATATTGACCAGTGGCAAGTAGTAGTAAAACAGAATCCTGAATGGCTTCGCAAATGCAGAGTGGAACCCATGCGGGTCTGCGTGGCCAGAATGAATAGAAATCCCAGATCTCAGGTCACGAAGAGTCAGATTGAAGCCAAACCTGTCTTAAAGACTGAACCCTATGAAGAAGATAATCCTCCTCCATACGCCCCTGTGCATCGTCCTATGGCCCAAGGCATGCAACTACCGGTCCCAATTCAACCGGCAAATGTTGATGATGGCAATATTCAAGTTCAGGGGGCAGGAGTGCAAGGAATTCAAAGGAAAGTGCCCCTGATGTTAAAAAGAAACTTCAGAAACAAGAAGGGGCATTGGGCATGACTATGAGTCAATTGATGGAAATTGCACGTAAAGTTTATGTGAATAGAGAGAAGGTGGAAGAGAAGAAGAAAGAAGGTAAAATGCAACGTAAGGCTGAATTGCTGGCAGCTGCATTGTCAGGCAATTCCAGAACCCTAGGAAGGAATCAGTGTGTTTTGTGTAAAGAAGAGGGACATTGGCAACATGAATGTCCTAAAAGGTTTGAACTTGGAAGAATAGAACAGGGACGTGGACATTTAACTGGAGAAGTCAAAATATATGATTTCCAGGGAGAAGGAAGAGGAAAAATGTTTCGTCCATATGGATTCCAAGGAAGAGGTCGAGGCCAATTTCAAGAACAAGTGGAGGCCATAGGTTTGGCCGCAGTTGAACAATGGCCTGAGGACTGAAGGGGACCGGGTTTAAGTCAAGCCCCCCTGAACCCTTTGTCCGAATGAAGATAGGGGGCAATAATGTGACCTTTTTAGTAGATATGGGGGCATCTAGATCTGTAGTTACTAAGTTATTGGCTCCCTTCTCTGCTGATGTCATAAATGTACAGGGAGTTGATGACTCAGTAAATTGTCACCCTTTTCTAAAGCCCCTGAGATGTTCCCTAAAAGGAAGGGACATTGAACACCAATTCCTATATATGCCTGAGTGTCCCATTCCCTTATTGGGTCGAGACATGTTATGCAAAATGGGGGCAACTTTGTCATTTGAAAAAGACGAAATGGCACTAGTAATGAAGCATCCTCCAGATGAGATGTGGCGAATAATGGTGGCCCAAGAGGTTCAAGTCCTCGATACTTGGCAGGAGTTTGATGTGCACAAGTTATGGGCAGAAGATAATCCGCCAGGACATGCAGGTCACCATACACCACTAGTCATTCAAGTGAAGCCTCTGGCAGTGCCTATTCGTCTCCGGCAGAGAAATTATCCTCGCCCCATTACACAAGCAATTCAAGACCATATTACCAAATACTTAAAGGCAGGCATTTTAACAACTATTCAATCTCCTTGGAACACCCCAATCTTACCCATCCCAAAGCCTGATGGCTCATTTCGACCAGTCCAAGATTTGCGTATTGTCAATAATGCTACAATTACTGTACATGCTGTAGTGCCTAACCCATATACCCTCCTGAGCTTGATTCCAGCATCAGCTGTCTGGTTCTCTGTGGTAGATTTGAAAGACGCTTTCTTTATGATCCCAATACATAAGGACAGTCAGAAACTGTTTGCTTTTGAGTGGGAAGACCCAGTAACAGGCCAGAGAAAACAATATGCTTGGACCAGACTTCCTCAGGGATTTAAAAATTCACCTACTCTTTTTGGCAACGCCTTGGCCTCAGACTTAGAAGACTTCCAGCCCTGTGAGGAAGGAGATGTACTACTACAATATGTTGATGATGTGTTAATAACTGGACAGACAAAAAGAACTTGTTGGGACAACACCAATCAATTACTTCATCTGTTGATGAACAAAGGATATCGTGCCTCAAGGGAGAAAGCTCAATTAGTGAAACCCCAGGTTAAATATTTAGGTTATAGTATAAGTCAAGGCCAAAGAGCAATAGGACATGAGAGAAAGGAAGCTGTGTGCCGAATTGCAGAGCCAACTAATAGGAGAGAATTACGGGTTTTTTTTTTAGGAGCAGCAGGATATTGTAGAATATGGATACCGAATTTTGCCCTGCTAGCCAAACCACTGTATGAGTCCACAAAGCGGGGAGAAAGAGAGCCCTTTATTTGGACGCGTGAACAAAAACAGGCTTTTGAGGCTTTAAAAGTGGCATTATCTCAAGCTCCTGTTATGGGACTTCCTAACTTCGAGAAACCTTTCAATTTGTATGTGGACTCAAAGAATAATATGGCTCTTGGAGTCCTGACTCAAGAAAAGGGAAGTTGGCAACAACCCATAGCTTACTTGTCAAAACAACTTGATGGAGTATCAAAGGGATGGCCACATTGTCTTAAAATTCTGGCAGCCACAGCTCTCCTGATAGAGGAAGTTAATAAATTGACTTTTGGAGAACTAGTTACAATCTATACCAGTCATGCAATTCGTGGAGTTTTGGAAACAAAGGGACATTTATGGATAACTAACTCCAGAATTTATAAGTATCAAGCTCTCCTCATTCAAAACCCTCAAGTGACATTAAAGCAGACAAATGGCCTAAACCCAGCAACCCTATTGCCTATACCAGGTCCTAAAGTTGAACATAACTGTATGCAAGTGATAGAAAGTCAATTCTCATGTAGACCTGATTTAACTGATGTGCCACTGAAAACAGTGGACTATAATTGGTTTACTGATGGGTCAAGTTTCATCTCAACAGGAGAACAATATGCGGGCTATGCAGTAGTCTCACATGATAAAGTCATAGAAAGTGGGCCACTCCCAAAAGGCACAAGTGCTCAAGCAGCAGAACTGTGGGCTCTCATACGAGCACTGGAAAGAGCAAGAGATGAAAGTATAAACATTTGGACTGATTCTAAATATGCATTCCTCACATTACATGTACATGCTGCAGTCTATATAGAGAGAGGACTCTTAACAACTGCAGGAAAAGAAATTAAACATCCTCTTCTGATTGAAAGACTTATAACAGCAGTCTTGGGACCAAAGAGGGTAGCTGTCATGCACTGTAAAGGACATCAAAAGGGACAAGATGAAGTAACCCAAGGAAATAGAGCAGCTGATAGAGAAACAAGGTTATCAGCAACCCGAAACAGCCAAGCTTACCCTGACATGACAGCTTATGTAACATTGGAAATGCCAAAAGGACTGAGTCCTAGATATACTAAAGCAGAAGACTTACAGGCAAGTGTAGATTTGCAAGGATACAGGCAGGGAGAGTGGTATGTATTCCCAGACGGAAGGATTTTTGTACCTGAGAATTTAGCCTGGCCAGTGGTAAAGGAAACTCATTCAACTACTCACATGGGAAAGAGTGCATTAGCTGAAGCCCTCCACCGTATTGTGTATATCAATTCTTCACTTGCTATGTGCCCATGCAATTGAGAGATGTAACATTTGTACCCAGGTTAATCCAAGACAAGGACCTATTCTTCTACCAGGAAGTCAGCCTAAGGGATATTACCCTATGGATTCATTGGTTGTTGATTTTACAGAAATGCCAAAATGTGGACTATATCAAGCAATGTTAGTCCTACTGTGCAATTATTCAGGGTGGCCTGAATGTTTCCCAACCAAGACCAAGCAGGCACGAGAAGTGGCCAGAATCTTGCTCAAGGAGATTATTCCCAGATATGGAGTACCCTCATTCATATCATCAGATAATGGACCTGAGTTTGTACATCAAGTAAATCAGATGCTGGCTAAATCCTTAGGGACCCACTGGAGGTTTTATTGTTCTTTTCATCTTCAATCCGGGGGAAGGGCAGAGAGAATGAACCGGACTATAAAGGAAAAGGTGACAAAGGTGTGTCTTGAAACTCACCTTAAGTGGGTGGATGCATTGCCACTAGCACTTTGGTCTGTGCAGTGCACCCCTCGAAAAGGAATTAGGCTATCCCCTTTTGAAATGATGTTTGGAAGACCCCCTATCATAAGTAATAACTTGAAAAATCATATAGGGGACTTAAGTCAATTAGGGACTACATGGGTGAGTCAAATGGTGGGAGAGTTAAACAAGCAAATACAAGAAATCCAACAATATTATGTGTCCCTCAGTCCACCATTTTTGAGTACCCCCAGTCATAATATTCAAGTGGGAGACAAAGTATGGGTAAAACACTGGAAAGGGGAAAACTTGAAACCTAAATGGAAAGGCCCATATACTGTGGTCATGTGTTCTCCACTTGCAGTAAAGGTGTTAGAATCCAAGTCTTGGATTCACTGGACTCGAGTTAAGCCAGCAGTTGATGAATATTGGGAGGCAGAACAGGACGAGGCCCGCCCTTTAGTGGTATGATTGAAGAAGCACCCCCTATAACTGCCCTACCGGCAACGGGCAGGCAACATACGGGGCAGAAGAGGCCTTACTGGTGTCACTCCGGAAGCTGACCCTCTACGTACGGCTGAAGACAAGAACGAGGAAAACAGCTGTTAAAGTGTTAGGAGTGTGTGGTGTAGGTTAGATTTATTTCAAGGAATGGTAGTCCGACAATACATAGCCATAGGTGCAGTGAGTCTGATTACCCTGATTGTGACCTGCTGTATTGGACACCTTTTCTTCTGGAAACATCCCAATCCCAAAGACACAGGTGTTGCACCTAAAAGCACTGACTGTGACCAAGGTCAGTGTGTATCTCTTGGGGACACTTATGTTTGAAGCACCTTGGGAGTGGATTCTCTGTTGTATAGTAGGAGTCTTGGGAGTGTGGGCATTATATTTAGCAAATAAGACTCGGCTGTGTGGCTCACCCAAGACTGACCCTGTCCTTTCCCAAATCACACCTAATCCCATCCATCTTCCTGATGTGGTAATTTCATAATTGCAATTGCTCCCTTTGGTGTGACTGTGAGTGTGAAACTGAGTGGGATACTGGGCTTGTAAGATAGAAAAGAAAAGAAAAGTTGACATTGATTGTCAAATATGAGTCTTCTATGGCTTTGGCTAATGTTTGCAAGTGGCATGTTGAGTAATAAGATCCTGAACGATAGTCCCAAATGTTGTGAGAATGGCCAATTAACTCTTCTCACACTTGAAGAAGGCTCCGGGGACATTGAGGAAACAAATGCTGTTTGTGTTGTTATGTGGAATAGCAGGACTAGCCTTCATCCCCTGTGTAATGCCTTTAATCAGACAATTAGTTATGAGATCAGTGAAAGAAATCAGGGTTGAAAAGGAATTAGTTGTGATAGAAGGATCCTTGGAAAATAGGTTCACCTCAGACCCAGGAAGGGAAAGTGAGGATCCAGAGAGTGGGTGTATGTACGGATGAGACCCTGGGGATTGGAGGACGTGCCTGAGGAAGATGATTTTTGAGAATCACTTTATGGATTTTTCACTCTTTCTTATTATTGCTATCTGCCTCTAGGATGAACTGGCAGCAGGAAACAGAAAGATGTGTGCCAGTCTAAAGTGTTAATCATGCCATATATTATGCCTATCCATATATGCGATTTCTGCTCAGCTATCTTCGCTTGCTGGGAAAAAGCTAATGCTCAAGTAGAAACTGTAAAAGTGAGACTCAATTGTTACCTAAAATGGAGTCTCAAAGGGGGGAATAAGGCAGGACATAAAACAAGACAGGACATAAAACAGGACATGAGTCTTAAATGCGTGTATTAGCTAGAAGAAGAAAAAAGGAAGTGAAAAATGTCAAACCACAAGTTCATCTGTCGGTCACATATGAGTGTCAAGCTTGAGGCTCTGTTGCAAGTAACCACATATGTCTCGCTTCTATGTCTTGCTCTTGCTGGTAGCTAACCACAAACGAACTGCAGGAAATGCTTTGGCAAGATACCTGTAACCTAGATCCATGAGAGGGGGACAAGATATTTCGCTATTCTAGCATAGCAACAGGGGGCTGTCATTCAAGTAACCAATCAATGCTAACAAGTTACATTTCCGTGTTTTGCTGTTTCTGAAGAGTATATATGTACTTGTTATTCCATGAGAAGGGGTTCAGAGGTTGTTATGATTTTTGCTCTGAACCTTTGCGCAAATAAACCAACTTCTTTTGATTCCGTGGTCTGAGTCCTGTGGTTTTCTGCAACAATTTGACCCCCTCTTCTTTGTTGCAATTCCCACCCCACAAAAGCTGTCATAAATCACATTCCCCAATTAGCGCAAAATGCGGGCTTTTCTCTCCGGCTCCTTAGCCTGCCAAAAGCTTATCAGACAATGTCCTTGAGTTCCCACACTTCTGCATTGTTATGGCTAGCTAAACCCTCAAGCATTTACCCCATCCCCCCTTCTACATCTGAACTCTAAAAGAACAGAAAAGGCACATTAAAAGCAAAAGTAAAATGGCTGCTGAATCTCAGTTGTCAGAACGTGGACATCCATTGTCACAGCATTGACATCTGGCCCCCCTTAACAGAAAGGAGTCGTCCTGCGATTTAAACAGAAGCATAGGTTAAGGGCTGCCTTTCGGCTTGTTTGGGTGTTTGTTGTAGAATTTATGGATGAGCCTATTAGCTTTCACATCATTAGATTTTACCCATGTGGCATCTGATAATGGATATCCCTTCCACTGTACTAAATACTGCAACTTTCCCTTATAAAACCTAGGATCAAGAATACATTTCACTTCATAATGTGTTTGTCCAGCTAGCACTAGGGGACCAGGTGCTTTCTTGGGAGGAGTCGTAAAGTAGATCCCCAGAATGGTTTTAATAAACTGCAATGAAATACAGGGTGAATCTTTCCTAGAAGTCGTGGGAGTTTCAACTCCACCGTAACTGGATTTATGATTCTGACAATGGGGAAGGGACCTAAGTATTTCGGTCCCAACTTCTTACTAGGCAATTTAAGTCGTAGATATTTTGTGGATAAATAAACCTTTTCCCCAACATGGAATGATCTCTGGGGAGACCTTTTTTTATCAGCTTGCTTTTTATATGTTTCCGAGGCTTTTTTCAGCACAGTTTTTGTTTTGTCCCAAACTTCCCCCCATCCTGACATCCATTGGTCAAGAGTCTGGGAGGTAGAGGGTCCTTGAGGATACTCAGGTATTGGGTTGAATTTTTTCCCCGTGGCAATCTTAAAAGGCGTGAAACCAGTGCTGCTATGAACGGTGTTGTTGTAAGCTCCTCAGCGAAAGGGAGGAAGTCAGCCCAGTTTGTCTGTTGATAATCCACATAACACCTAAGTTACTGCTCCACCATCAAGTTCACTTTTTCAGCCGCCCCATTCGTAGACAGATGAAAAGCCGACGACAACCCCTGCGATGAGCCAATTATTTTCAGGAAACCCCTCCAGAACTTGACTGTAAACTGCACCCCCGTCAGAGATTATTCATTTTGCTGCACCGTGCAGCCTGTAAATGTGCTTAAGGAACATCTTGGCCAATTTCTGGGCTGACGGGAGTCCCTTGCAGGCGATGAAATGAGCCTGCTCTGCTTTCAGGTAACTCAACTATAAAATCCATAGCAATCTCTCCCCATGGCTGGGAAGGGTCCATGACTGGTTGTAATAGTCCAGGGGAATTCTCTTCCCCAGAATTCTCTTCATGGTGGCACACACTGCACAGCTTTTGACATAATTTTCCACGTCCTTCTTCAAACTCGGCCACCAAAACTGCCGGCAAATTAAATATAGTGTTTTCAAATAGCCAAAGTGTCTGGCTTGTTTTACATCATGGCTCCGTTGGAGTGCATGGAGGTGGTGGGTTTCAGGCAGGGGTGCTTTAAGAGCGGCTCAACCACAAAAAGTCTTTTCAAATTTTCAAAAGCGGTTTGACAGTTCATAGTCCATGTTAGTGGTTGGCCTGGTTTTGGCTTTCCCCCATCTTTACCCATTTTTAATAAGTCTGTTAGAGGCAAAGCAATTTCAGCAAATGAAGGAATGAATTGACAGTAGAAGTTTGCAAACCCCAGAAAGATTTGAAGCTGTTTTCGAGTCCTTGGGGGTTGCCATTCAATTACAGCTTTCACTTTGCCAGGATCCATCTCAATACCCTCACTGGAGATCCGGTAGCCCAAATAATCCAGTTGGATTTGGTGGAACTGACACTTCGATAATTTAACATACAATTTAGCATTTAGTAGTTTCTTTAGCACCTCACGCACTAAACTCACATGGTCAGCCATATTCTCGCTATAGATTAAGATGTCATGAAGATACACTGAAACCCCCTTGTATAGATGATCATGCAGCACCTGGTTAATCAGCTGCATGAAGACAGCTGGAGCTCCTTGTAGTCCAAATGGCATAACTTTGAACTGATAGCTGCCCAAAGGACAGTTAAAAGCAGGTTTCCATTCATCTCCTTTTATTCTTACTCGGTAGTACGCTTCTCTTAGATCTAATTTGGTAAAGATACAGCCCTTTGCTAGATGGGTTAGTAGGTCCTTCAGGAGGAGGAGGGGGTACTTATTCTCCACACTCACACCGTTTAACCCCTTGTAATCTACGCAGAGCCTCGGTGATCCGTCCTTTTTCTCTTTAAATAACACCGGAGCCCCCACTTGGGATTTAGCCGGTTCAATGAAGCCTCTGGCTAGATTTTTATTCACATAATGCTGTAGTTCCTCCATTTCAAGAGGGGACATGGCGTACATTTTTGGTTTAAGCAGCTTGGCCCCCAGTAATATTTCAATGGCGCAGTCATTTGGTCGGTGCAGTGGTAGGACTTCACATTCCTTCTCACTAAATACTTCCGCTAAATCCCGGTACTCCCTGGGGATGAGTGGATCTCCTGGCAGGGGAATGGTGGCTATTTTCACTGTTTCTGCCGGCGGATAAGGCTCTCTGTTAATGTCAAAAGAGCCACGAGGGGGTTGGGTCCTATCGGCAATCTCACGGTCCTCATCCCCTTTTCCCACCAAATGAAAGGTTTCCACTTGTCTAGCCAAGCTAGACCTAAAATCACAGCTTCTGTCATTTTCGGAGCCACCACAAAATGGATGAGCTCCCAATGTTCACCTATTTCTAAATGTACCAGTTCAGTTAGGTGGGTGATTAAGGTTCCTCCCATTAAAGATCCATCTGCTTGTTCAAATCTCATGGGTTTGGAAAGCAATCTTGCTCGTACGCCCATTTTAAGGGCAATTGGCACCCTGAGTCCATTAGCACCTTCAAATCCATTTGAACCCGTCTTAGGGACTATGAGCTTGGCAGAGAGTAAAAAAGGTGGAATGGGTCGACTCACCATTGGGTTGTTTCCCCCCTCATCGTCGCTGTCGTAGGAAGCCAGAGTGGTGGTGGAGTCTCGACTCTCTCCTGCGTAGGCAATGCGACCTGGGTGATGGGTTCTTGGGCGGCCTAGTTTGACTTTTCTTTGGTTGGCTGCTGAGTGGGCTTCTTCCTTTCTGGTGGTCCTGCTCTACCTCTCTGCTGGGGATACGGGACCAGACAATTCGCCGCTCGATGTCCCTGCTGACCACACCTGAAGCATTTGATCGGTGGTGCTGGAGAGGGCCTGGGAGATTCAGCTGCTTTTATCGCTGGAAGTTGACGGGGAGGTGGTCGTCTGACAGGTTCTGGTCTTGGAACAGGTCCGGGAGTTTTTTCGATGGGTTAGCTCGATATCTATCTTTACTGCTATCTGGTACCATTCTGGTAATCGGTCAGGAACTCCTCGGTAGATGCAGGCCTGGAATAGGTCGTCGTCCAGGCCCTCTTTGAAATGGTGCACCAGGGATCGTTCTCGCCACTGCTCGATAAGGCCTGCGACCCTTCTGAATTCGCACACATAATCCATCACCGGTCTGCCAGCTTGCTTCACTTCATGAATGCCTATCTGCTCTCAAGGCTATGGAGTTGTCTTCAAATTGGGTTCTCAACCCCCGGATGAATAGGTTGAAATTCCATAGTTCAGGTGCTTGCTCGTTGTACAGACTATTGAGCCACTCAGAAGCCTCTCCCTCCAGGTTAGCTGCAACGACATCAACCATCGCCGCCGGGTCTGGATAGGCATCGCCATTGCAGTTCACATAAGAACGCACTTGATTCAAAAAGAAAGTTAACTTCTCAGGGTCCCCATCAAATGTAGCTTTTAGGTGGGGGAACAGCCATGTATTGCTGTCAGTCTAGCAGATCATGCATTCGCCCATAATGCTGCATCAGGTCATGCTGGAGGTGTCTTTCCCATTCCCTCCTGGGAAGGGGCCCGGGACTGGCATGGCGATGAGGGTAAAGATCAGGACTGTGTCATCGGCGACGCGTCTCAGGGCTCCGTCGATAGCGGTGATGGTCAGGGCTGCCCCTATCCCTGTACTGGTCAAGGCCATCCCTGTTTCTGTAATGGTCAGGACTCTCCCTGCGCCGGGGATAGTCCAGGTTGCGGTAACATGGGTAGCGATTGGGGCTCTCAGAGGGGCGATGGTGCTCAGGGCTAACATACCATTCTCGGTGCCCATGGCTGTCATGTCAATGATGATGGGCTGGACTCGATGACAGCCGGTGACGATCGGGACTGGCACACTGCTGCTGACGGTCCGGACTTCTCTCCCACATGGGGCTCGAGGCTAATGCCAGTGACGGCAAAGGTGGGGAGGCAGCCCTGGCCCCTAGTATAGGATTAGGACTTCTCCTGGTCAGGGAACTGCCCCTGCCTTGTTCATCTCTCCGTTTGCTGGTAGGCAGCGGACGGGTGGCGCGCTCCTTGTTTCCCACCTCCAGCCCTTCAAATATCTCCCTAAGGTGCTCGACTGACTGGCTGCAAACTGCAGTCAGGTACTTCCAATCACCTGAGTCATCCAACGGTGCTGTCCTTTTCGCCCCTCATCTATCAGGAGAGCGTGTCCTTTGGGGAGCTGGCAATGAGTGTTCAGTTTCGGTTGCTTTCGAAGAATGCTTCTTCGGCTGGTTTGTTTCTGATCGCTTTGGGTCTCCACTAGGTAGGGTCCACTCAGAGCTCTTTAGTCTTTGGTCTTGCCCCCATTGCTGAAGCATCCGAGATTACGCTTTCAATCGGCGCAATGGCCTGCGCTCCATCTGCCGATGTAACAGCTGTGGCTACAGTGCTGGTGACAGAGTTCTTCTTCTTCTCCATATTGGGATCTTCCCTGAGTCTTTGTCAGCCTCCCTACTTTGGGTAGGTGACTGGAGCTCAGGACCCCGTAATTTTAAAGAAAAAGGGAGTCTTGGGTTAATGTCATGGTTCCGACAGATGAAACCAATTAAAAGAACTTCAAGGCAAGAATTTCTTCCTCAAAGAACATTTTATTCAGGAAACAAAGTATCGGCACTTACATAGTTGAACCCAAGACTGAGATTCCCTCCCCCCAGATACAAAGTAACAAGTTGCAATTCCCACCCCACAAAAGCTGTCATAAATCACATTCCCCAATTTCTCTCTGGCTCCTCAGCCCGCCAAAAGCTTATCAGACAATGTCCTTGAGTTCCCACACTTCTGCATTGGTATGGCTAGCTTATCCCCCAAGCATTTACCCCATCCCCCCTTCTACATCTGAACTCTAAAAGAACAGAAAAGGCACCTTAAAAGCAAAGGTAAAATGGCTGCTGAATCTCAGTTGTCAGAGCATGGACATCCATTGTCACAGCGTTGACAATCTATTTCTTCTGATTGGTTGGGTGGCCTGTAGTATATCCCTATGGCAATGTCACTCCCCCCCCCTTTTATATTGACCCATATAGATTCTGGAGGGCTTTTATCTTTGATCATGTGCATTTCTGTAGATATGCAGTATTCTCTTACATATAGTGCAACTCCCCCTCCTCTTATTGTAGTTCTGTTTGTTTTGAACAATTTGTATCCATCCATCAGTCCATTCCAGTCATAGATTTCATCCCACCAGGTTTCTGTAATGCCAACTATGTCATGCCCACCCTCCTGTATTATTGCTTCTAGTTCACTCTGTTTGTTCCCCTAGCTTTGAGCATTAGTATATAAGCATTTAAGACTTTTATGCCTGTCCGTGGGTATGTTTCCTGGATCTCCTGATTGTTGTTTGATTTTTTCATCACTCCCTATTCAAACAATATTTGAAATTCCTAGCCTTAGGAATAAATGGAATTAAATTTTCAACTATGCTTTTAAATAAATAAATAAATAAATAAATACATTCTTATTTGAATAAATGATGATGATGATGATGATGATGATGATGATGATGATGATGATGATGATGATGATGATGATGATGATGATGATAATAATAATAATAATAATAATAATAATAATAATAATAATAATAATAATAATAATAATAATAATAATAATAATAATAATAATAATAATAATAATAATAATAATAATATGTGGATAATTACAAACTAAAGAACCCATTGTCAAGCTGCAAAGCCTACTGTCTTTAGGACCGCCGCATGCTTCTAGTTGGGGAAGAGGGGAAAGTTTGAATCCACAGGTGCTCCATATCAATGTCAGAGCTGAAGAGTTATTTTGGCAAACTAAAGTTTTTTCTCATAACAATTACCTGAAGATATATTGGACAATGTGACCTGAACTGTCAGAGAGGGGAGGGAAAGTTTTACTCTTTTAATTATCTGTTTCCTGCCAATGCTTTAGAGCAGGGGTCCCCAACCCCCGGTCCGTGGATCAGCACCGGTCTGCGGCATACCAGCAACCGGGCCACGCAAACAAGTGAAACCCCATCCGCTGGATGCAGGCAGCACACGAAACCACACCCCCTCTTCTCCATGGAAAAAACTCTCTTCACAGAACAGGTCCCTGGTGTCCAAAAGGTTGGGGGCCTCTGCTTTAGTTAGCTTTCCTTCAAACTTGCTGGATTGTTTTTGCCTAATAAGGTTAACATTGGAGTTCATCATGTCTCTAGTGTTTTGCTTGGTTGAGCTTATTCAGCCAGAATATGACACCCATGTCCCTGGGTGGGGGATGGGAAGTAAAAATTAGACATAACAAAAAAGTTTACTGTCTTAGGAATACAATCATCTCTTGCTGGTTTTAAAGCCATGAGTGAATCCAGAACAGCAGACAATTGCAAAGAACTGTATGTAAACTATAAATAGCATTTTAAATAATTTACTTACATGGGCAAGATCTAAGCAGAATGGGGAAAAGTCTGGAATCTTTTTGAATGTAGGATTTCTAAACTTATTTCACCATGCTTTTTCTTTTCTTAGGAAACTGAATGCACACAGATAATATGCTGCATCCTTACATAAAGATAACAAAAAATAAAAATTAGGATAAAGTTAGCAATTTCCATCTGTATTTTATAGATTTTCTGGAATAAGCAAATAACTTAAACCTTAATATAGCAACATCAAACATCTATTTTTTTTTTGTTTATTTGCAAAACAATTATGAGTGCAAAGCTCACTGAACATTAAAAAGCTATAAAGCAATAAATAAAATAACTGGAGAATAATGATTCTGATTGGAAATAATACTTTTATTAGTAGGCTATGCTAATATCTTTTATTAGTAATGATAAATCACATTTTCCATAAGCAATCTAAATCTCAGGTAAGGGATTATTATCCAAAGTACTCAGATAATGTAAGCTCCCAAAGGCAAATGAGACTTCACCGCATTCAACATTTGTATTAGAAGCCAAATTGTTTCTCAAACTGGCAGGAATAGCCAATACCCTATAGACTCAAGATCCAGATGGATCTCGACAGACTTGAACGTGTTGAAATTCAATGTAGAGAAAAGTAAAGTCCTACACTTAGGCAAGAAAAGCCAAAAGTACACATACAGATTAGGTGAATCTGGGTAACTGTGAGAGGGATCTTGGAGTCCTAGTGGACAATCAATTAAATATGAGCCAGCAGTGTGCTGCGGCAGGAGCCCAAAAAACCAATGCAATCCTAAATTGCATCAACAGAGGAATTGAATCAAGATCACGAGAGGTACTAATATCACTCTGTAAAGTCTTACTAAGACCACACCTAGAATACTGTATCCAGTTTTGGTCACCACACAATAAAAAAGATGTTGAGACTCTAGAAAGAGTGCAGAGAAGAGCAACAAAGATGATTAGGGGCCTGGAGGCTAAAACATATGAAGAACGGTTGCAAGAACTGGGCATAGCTAGTCTAGTGAAGAGAAGGACCAGGGGCGTCATGAGAGCAGTGTTCCAATATTTGAAGGGCTGTCACAGAGATGAGGGGGTCAACCTATTTTCCAAAATACCCAAAGGCCAGACAAGGAATAATGGATGGAAATTGATCAAGAGAGAGATTCAATCTGTAAATAAAGAGAAATTTTCTGACAGTGAGAACAATCAACCAATGGAACAGCTTCTCTTCAGTACTGTAGTTGTGGGTGCTTCATCATTGAAAGCTTTCAAGAAGAAACTGGACAGCCACTTGTCAGAAATGGTGTAGGGTCTCCTGCTTGAGCAGGGGGTTGGACTAGATGACCTACAAGGTCCCTTCCAACTCTGTTATTCTGTATTCTGTAAGTAATTACTAAACCAATTATTTAGAATACATAAATGGTTTTTTGTTATGAAGAGTTCTGGAACAAAGGGAAATTGTTTAGTCTAACTTTCTTGCTTTTTGTAATCAGCTTTTGCACCAGAGAAATTTCATGCAAGCTTGGGAAACATGTACATGGATGAGATATACTGAAGGAGGAAATAAGGGAGTGTACAGGAATGATTGATGTCTTTCTTATGATGTAATGGCTCTGTTGTCTGATTTTCATTGGCTAACAAAGTTTATAAAGCAATGCTACCAACTTTCTAATGCGTGGCACTTCTGGACGTAACTCTGCCAGTGTTCCAGATCGTTGGCCACCCAGCTGCTTAATTTGATCAAATAAAGTGGTGCTTGATCAAGAAGTCTCCGCTTGGGTTATCTGATTACATTGATATGGTATCTCAAGTTCAAGTAAGGGACTGGGACCTTACAGTTATAAAAGTGATGCAGGATACAAGGCCTTCTTATCAGTTAGTGAATCAGTAAAAAGAAGGCATTTTCATGTATAGAAAAGCACTGTCTATTGTCCAAACTAATCTGTTTATGCTAGAATAATTACGAAGGAAACTAGTACTTTAGAAGGAAAATTGAGATTCAAAAGGCAGGAGCTGCAACATGAGTCCAAAACCAAAGGACTTCTCCAGCTGCAAAACTTGATGACATAAATCTAACTAAAGCATCAGAGTGACCTACCCATTTATTTTATTTTATATTCTAACATGCCTATGGAAAACATGTCAGATACAAAACTGAAGTGTCTAAAATCTTTACCAAGTAAGATTCAGCAGTTGTCACTTATCAGGAGGCAAATCCAAACCAGCAAATGCAGATGACTTCATCCATGCCTATAATATAGGCATAAGAAAATATCCTCTGACATAATTTAGTTTCCGGTTTTTGAATATATTTATTTGCTGCATTTCCCCCAATAGGTGCCTTCTAGAGAGGCTTAATCACACCTCTCAGAATTCATAATAGAATTACCATCAATGTATAATTATGACCAGCACTGATATAATTTCCATTGTGTGTGTGCATGTGTTTAACTAGATTATGGAGAATTTGGTTATTGACAGGCTTGTTTGACTTAAACATAATTTGGTGATGAGCAGGATTAAATTCTTAAAGCTTTTAACCTATCCTCCTACCATGATTTATGCTCTAATTCTCCCCCCACCTACTCCCCACCTGAGTGTTTTGCTTGTACAAGGAATTTTGTGCATAAAAGACTGGACTATTATTTATTATGTCACTTACTCCAGGGGTCCCCAACACCCGGTCTGTGAACCGGCACCGGTCTGCAGCATGCCAGTAAGCAGGCCGCACAAACAAGCAAAGCTCCATCCTCGAGATGCCAGCAGTATTCAAAACCACACTCCCTCTGGTCTGCGGAAAAACCTTTCTCCATGGCACTGGTCCCTGGTGCTCAAAAGGTTGGGGACCTCTGATTTAGTCTACTTTGCAGCAATATATACAGCTGATATACAGCAGTGAGTTATCATCACAGGAAAAGCTAAGGGATGCTATAAATTGCTAGTGTGGACAGTCTCACTATATATTTATGATTTGTGATTTGTGTCCGTATAAATATATGTTATACTCATTCCTTTTATGAAGACTAAAAATCAACAATGATGTACAAAATAATCTTGAAAGATCTACAAGTATAGAGAAAGTCACAATTTGCATGTTTTAACATGTTTTAGTCCCTATGTGATATCTGTAATGTATTGGCCACAACTGTTTTAAATCACTTGCTTAATGTCTGACCTACATTGCTGTATTGTTTAACAGTTGCTGTTACTGAAAGCCAGACTGGCTGTCTCCAAGCTGATAATGAGGTTTGGGGCAGGGAACTGTTACTTTAAATCTATTGGTTGCCACCGAGAGGCTAACTGTATAAATAGCTGTGCAGCAGCCTTTAGGGCTGCTTCTGTTCTGAGTTAATAAACTTGTTGTTTGAACACTGCCTCATTCAATTTTTAAAGAACCGAAGATATAACAGTGGCGACGAAGGTGGGATGTGCTGCTTCATTGAGAGAGCTTGAAGTCACTAGGGGGTGAGGTCAGCACAGAGCCTGACAGGAACTATGTTCCCCCACCTCGGTCTGCCAGCAAGCCACGCTGGAGACCACCACGCCCTAAGGATCCATCCTAGGGCCTACACAGAAGCCAGCAGCACAAGGCATTGAACAAAGAAACAAACCACCATGTCGAAGGTTGGGAAGCTTGAAGAATTCAATGTAACTCATCCAGAGAGATGGGCGTCCTACATCTCCCACGTCGAAAATTACCTCCGCACCAACCAGGTCGCTGAAGATGGATTGAAGGCCGCGACACTCCTCTGCATGTGCGGCCCCGCCACCTTCGACATTGCAGAGAACCTGGTCTCCCCGGCGCCGCTCGAGTCAGTCACCTACGCGGACTTGAAAAAAAAGCTCCGAGACCACTTCGAGTCCAAGTTATCCGTTATAGCGTGGAGGCACGATTTTGAGCAGCGGGAGCAACAACCCGGTGAGTCTGCAACAGAATTCATTGCCGCTCTTCGTCAAGCGTCCCGACTCCACAATTTCATGGATTTGGAGGAGAGACTACGAGACCGTTTAGTCTGTGGACTCTGGAATCGAGAGTTCCAACAAAAACTGTTCGCTAAGGAGACTCTGTTGCTACAAGAGGCCTTGAAGGATGAAGCCACCGGAGGGGCCATTAAAGCGCTGCGGCCCTCCAAAAGCACGCCAAGCACTGAAGCCATCCACCACGAGGACGCTGAGCGGATGGAAGACACCAACTCAGACTACGAAGTCGACCAGCTACGAAAGCACCCGGAGAAGGGATCGCAGCTAGCTGGGAAGGCAGTTCTGTTCCTTAAATGCATGGGCTGCGGAGGCCGCCATCAATGCACGGATTGCCGATTCCGAACTGCAAAGTGCCGGGCCTGTGGCAAACCAGGCCACAGCGCCGCCATCTGCCGAGGTCATCAGAGGGACCGCCCAAAAGAAGACGCATTCAGAGAGGTACCGGGGCCCCGGGTCAACACCGAGTAGGGTTCTGCTCCAGCCGAAAGAGCGTATTCTGCACTGGTGCCCATCGCCCCCTAAAGCAGAAGCTTAGACTACAGGTCAAGTTTCAGGGAGTTCCATGCAAGATGGAACTGGACATGGGCTCAGCCATGTCCATCATTTCACAAGGAACATTCAGGCACCTATGCCATCGTAGCAACAGATGGGCCAAGCTCCGGCCGTCTAATCTACTACTCACAGACTTCCAAAACTCCTGAGTGGCGGTCAAAGGCGAAGCCACACTTCTGGTGGAATTCAAGGGGTTCAAGGGGCCACTAGATGTCATAGTGGTGGAAGGCCAACGCACGAGCCTCATAGGGTTCGATTGGTTTGATGCATTGGGCATTCAAGTAACCGGCATTCAGCGAACACAAGCGGCAGATCTGCCTGCAGTGTGCCAAGAGTTCGCGGATGTTTTCAGTTCTAGTCTAGGGAAGTACAAGGGTCCTCCGATCGCCCTCAAACTTGATCCTATGGTAACTCCAATACGGATCAAGCCTCGTAGAGTGCCTTTCGCATTAAAACCCAAAATCGATGCAGAGCTGGATAAGCTAGTGGAACAAGGGGTATTGCAGCCCATAGACAGTGGGGTGTGGGAGACCCCCATAGTAACGCCATTAAAGACCAATGGGGAAGTACGAATATGCGCTGACTATAAGTGCACCCTCAACAGGGCACTTCAACAGCATGCATACCTGTGCCAGTTGTCAGCCATATTTTGGCATCATTGCAAGGAGGCCACGTGTTTGCCAAATTAGATTTGGCACAGGCCTATCAACAACTGCCCGTGGACGAGGCCACGGCGGTAGCCCACACCATTGTCACCCATAAGGGGGGCTTTTAAGGTTAAGCACCTACAGTTCGGGGTGAGTGTAGCCCCAGGGCTGTTCCAGGGAGTGATGGAGCGCACGCTCAAGGGAATTCCTGGGGTTTGCCCCTACTTCGATGATGTCCTCATTGCTGGGGAATCGGTTGAGATTCTGGCTGAACGGCTTAAGGCCATCCTTCAGCGGTTCCACGACGCGGGACTTAAACTAAAAAAAGAAAAGTGCAAGATTGGGGTAGAGTGAACCGAGTTCCTTGGTTTCCGCATCAATGCCAAAAGCATTCATCCAGCGGAATCCAAATTAAAAGCAATACAGCAGGCCCCAAGGCCGAAGTCAAAGGGAGAGCTTCAGGCTTTCCTAGGCCTTTTGAATTTTTACCATGCCTTCCTCCCAAACAAGGCCGCAGTGGCAGAGCCGTTACACCGGCTCTTGGATAGACAAGCTCAGTGGCAGTGGACCAGTGTCTACGAAAGTAGCTTCCAAGCAGTCAAATCACTGCTGTCGTCGAACTCAGTTCTCACTCATTTCAATGAGCAGCTGCCTGTCTGCATTGCATGTGATGCATCCCCGTATGGGGTTGGGGCTGTGTTAAGCCACCTAATGGCTAATGGGAGGCAGAAGCCCATCGCATATTACTCCAGGACCCTATCATCCGCAGAGCGCAACTACACGCAAATTGACAAGGAGGCTCTGGCCATTGTGGCCGGAGTTAAAAAGTTCCATGACTACTTGTATGGCCGCCAGTTCACGGTCTTCATGGACCACAAGCCACTCCTAGGTTGTTCACCACAAACAAACAGACACCTCAGATTTTGTCTCCTCGAATGCTGAGGTGGTCTATCTTCCTGTCAGCCTACAGCTACAGGAGGATTCACAAACCGGGCAAGGAAATGGGCCATGCAGATGGCCTGAGCAGGTTGCCCCTGCCACATGTGGAGCCAGATCCAGCTCCGGCTGCACGCATCCTGGCTATCCAGGATTTGCCAGAATCTCCCCCTCATGCTGGGGACAGAGCTGCTGAGACAGCAGCTGACAAAACGCTGAATCGTGTGCTAAACTGGGTACACACAGGACCAGGGCCAGAATTTCAGAGTTTCTTCATGAGAAAAGATAAGGGGTGCATCCTTTGGGGAAGTAGGGTCATAGTCCCGAGCTCTTTGGCCCAGGGTCCTAGAGTCTCTGCACAAGGGTCATCCAGGAATAGTCCGGATGAAGGCACTTGCGAGGAGCTACCTTTGGTGGCCAGGGCTAGATAAAGCCATCAAGGCCCAAGTACATGGTTGCTACACATGCCAGCAATCCAGACTGGAGATGCCGCAAGCCCCTGTCCACCAATGGGAGGACACACACACACCGTGGTCAAGAATCCACATCGATTTTGCCGGGCCCTTTCAAGGACAGCTGTTTCTAATAGTGGTAGATAGCCATTCTAAATGGTTAGAGGTCGCACCAGTCCCTACTATGACCACTGCCAGCACCATCCAGGAACTGCGCAGAATCTTTGCAACACACGGACTTCCAGATGTGTTAGTCTCTGACAATGGGGCTCAGTTTACCGCTTCTGAATTCCAGTCTTTCCTCAGGGCAAATCTAATACGGCACGCCACGTTGGCTCCCTTTCACCCGGCCTCGAACGGCCAAGCGGAACGCATGGTCCACACAAGCAAGGAATCACTAAAACGGATTGTCACAGGGAATTGGCACCACAGACTGGCAGATTTTCTACTTTGCCAATGCACAACTCCCTGTACCGCCACGGGCAGAAGCCCTGCCGAACTCAGATGGGGCCGACGTTTGATCACCAAGCTGGACAGGCTGCACCCCGACCGGGTTGCCTCGGACTCTGCTCAGCCAAAGGCACCTCGGAATTTGCAAGTGGGTGACCGGGTTTGGACCCAGAATTATGGGCAAGGGGCTTTGTGGGTGGCAGCCGTGGTTGTTAAGGTGTCGGGACCACTCTCTTATGAGGTGGTCCTGGAAGATGGGCGAGTCATTCGCCGGTACATTGACCAGCTGCGTTGGAGGCTAGCGAACCAGTCACTGGCTCAGGCCTCTCAAGAGGGCCGCACGCAAGAGTCGTGCGACAGCGGCCCAACAGAGGAGCTTGCATGCTCCAACAGAACTCTTACTCAAGGAGACGGGGAAAAGGCCATAGGAGAGCTTCCCCCGGACAGACAGACAGTATCCGCTAAACAGGACCGGCAAACTGCGCTGAGGGACAGCCCTGCAGACTTTGCTGCACGATTGGACTTTGGTTTGGGCCGACTGGGATTGGCTAGCCAAAGGGACCCAAGTCAACCTGACTTCACTGGACCTCAGAGTCCTGGCCTACCCAGCCAGGCAGACGAGTGGGTAGACCTGGAGACCCCTGCAACCCCTAGATGTTCAGAACGGTCAAGAAGGCCACCTAAATATCTGCAGGACTATGTCCAGCAATTGAGAGTTTGAGCCATCTAGGGGAAAGGGGTGTAATGTATTGGCCACAAGTGTTTTATTTTTTTATTTTTTTAACAAAATAATTTTTATTGAATACAAAAAAAAAAAGATTAAAAAACATTGAACATAGTGTATCATCTTTGACATACATCTTTGTCTAAACATTCCTTATTATACACATACTTTATACATTTCAGATATTCTTCCTCTATTTACATCCCTTCTAATGACCTTCCTTCTTTTTTTTCCTTCCATTTGTAAAATTTATTCCAGCTTAAATAGTATTCTGTTTCCTCCTGATTTTTTAATTCTTTCGTCAACTTATCCAATTCTGCGCAATACAAAATTTTCCTTATTAACGCATCTCCACTAGGCACTTCATTTGTTTTCCAATTTTGGGCAAACAAAATTCTTGCCGCCGTTATTACATGAATAATTAAGTATATATCATCTTTGTTTATATTTTTTTCTAATATGCCAAGTAGTAGCATCTCTGGTTTATATTGAGTTTTTTGACCCGTCATTTCTGTTATCCAATTCCAAACCCTCTGCCAATAAACCTGTACCTCTTTGCAAGCCGCAAGAGTTGAGACAACAGGGGATTGCTTTGGAATGGTGGTCTTACCTTCAGATACAAGCAAGATACTTGAAAGACAAGAAAGAATGGGGAATTAATAGACAAGATACGGGGCTTGATAAAATATTATTAGGCCCGGAGAAAAAACAAATAAAAAAATATATATATATATATATATAAATATATGTTAGAATATAAATTATTTGAAGAACAAGTTAAAGAAACAATGGTTACCTGGGCAATAGATTTGGGGCACGCTATAAACATGGACCAATGGCAGCAAATCTGGGAACGTAATTGCAAAATTACATTGGCATCAAATTACAAGGAAAATCTCTATAAGATGCTCTTTAGATGGCACCTGCCACCGGCCAGGCTCGCAAAAATGTATAGTGGCTACTCACCACTTTGTTGGAAGTGTAAAAGGGAAAAGGGTACTTTTTTCCATGGCCACAAGTGTTTTAAATCACTTGCTTAATGTCTGACCTACATTGCTATATTGTTTAACAGTTGTTGTTACTGAAAGCCAGACTGGCTGTCTCCAAGCTGATAATAAGGTTTGGGGCGGGGAACTGTTACTTTAAATCTATTGGTTGCCACCTAGAGGCTAACTGTATAAATAGCTGTGCAGCAGCCTTTAGGGCTGCTTCTGTTCTGAGTTAATAAACTTGTTGTTGTTTGAACACGCTGCCTCATTCAATGCCTAAAGAACCAAAGATATAACAATATCCTTGTTGTATTATTTTTCTTAATTACATGGAAGCTATTATGGTTGGGCACACAATCAGCCAGATGTTTAGCCTGGATTTGGATTTTTTATCCACCTATTGAATCCTTCCAGCAACCTGGGATAAGCAGATGTTGTTGTTTAATGGTGTTAAAGGTATCATCGCAGGATGTAAACTTTTCCAAGTAAAACTGCTTTTTGCAATTGACTGAAGGTGATTTTATCAATGCTGATGATGTTCAAGTGGTATTCCAGATGCTTTGGGATTGCAAGAAATTGTTTTTCTAAATTTAGCATGTAATTGAGTTAAAAATGCAAATACTCTTAAACAAAGAACATTTACAGCAGGCCCAATAATAATTTAATATTTTCCTTCCCTAATTTAATCATGAGGAAATGTTTTATCCCCCATTCCTATTTTTTTTCTGCACTGAAAGTTTTAGTTTGGGCATATAAGTTGGGCAAATTCTTCACAAAGCAATGTTGATTTTGATAATCAAATGGAAACAGTATAAAAGACAAATCCCAAAGTCATTTAACATATTTAATATCTAGGGCAAATTGGAATTTAAACACTAATTTGTATTATAAGAGGAACTGTCCGATAAATAATAGGTAATTTCAATTTACCTCTCAAATCATGTAACATTTGGTATATAGCCCCTTCAAATATGATTTGAAAGTGGTTCTTTTTGGTGGTCAATTTCAAATTAAAATGTACACCTGTTAATAGGCTTCTCTTCCTTTTTTTAATCCATTCTTGTAAACGTAACTGTAAATCTGAATTCACGGTGCTTTCCATCACAATACTATTTTCTATGTTTGTTTCTACCAGATAGATTTTCTTTACAGAGCAAACCAATATGTCAGATGTAAATTCTTTTAAAGCATGCCCATAAAAGATTTCCATATGGTTTAAATAAATCAGTTTTAAAACTTATTTCCCTCAAAGCATTGCAACTTTGAGATTTTGCAGTAATCCTTTATGCCTTATCTCATCTGTGAAGGTCCAGCTGTCACTGAAAAACTGCAACAAGTTTAAGTCAGGTAAACATTCCTTTCTTCAATGAAATATTTTGATGTTGGCAAAGGTTATAGAAACAGGGTTGTTTTAAAACAAAATGTTCAGTCCTTAATGCTCCAGTATTATCATATACAGTATTTCCATCAACAAAATCTAAATGTTTTCCTTTCTGTCTACCTATGGAAGGCAATACATCTTTAGAAACACATAAAATGTTACTAAAATATGGATCAATTAATGAAATAATTGCTGGGTCTTTGGATTTGCCCAACAGCATCAGGTATAAGCAAAGGACAAAGCTCTGGATTGGAAAGAAGCATTGGCCAGTGTACAAGAGAGGGGACGTTCAGAGAGACATCACTGAAGACAGGAAGCATATCTCTAATTCATTAAAGAAAGAAAATAAATCTTTTCTCCCTTTCTGAAAACTATGTCAATAGTCTTATCATGGAACCCTTTCCCATCTTTAAAGAAGCAAAGGATGCTGCTAGTTACCTACAGATCAGAATTAAAGAACTAGGTGTTGTGGGAAAAGAACACTCCTCTTGTGCTTGAAGTCAAAGAAATAAAAAAAATCTGTAGCAACTTTATATATTCTAAGGTTCAATGTGGTTCTGTACTCATAATAAGGGAAAAAAAACAGATAAAAGGCTGGATAACTGTGTCTCCAAGTCTAATATTATTTTCTTCTTGGAAGATTGTGTAGCAATTGCAAAACAGCATTAAGGAAGCTTTGAGCCAAAAAAATTATAAAAATGAGAATTAGCTGCCAAACGTAATGACAACAGGCAAGCTTCTTTGCAATAATATCTTGCTATCCATATGAAGACCATACAAATGCTATTCTTTAAGCTTATGAACCTATTCCTTGCTGTTTTTGAAGTCTGTTCCCCAAAATCTTGAGTAAACATACCAGGATACAGATGTTTATCATAGTTGTGACAGTTAAGAGATATCATATTTTATGATATAAACCACAGAAGGTACATCTAAAGCAATATGAATGTAGAACTGAATAATTCTATGACCCTGCAACCTTAACATTATCAACAACAACAACAACAATAATAATTTAGTCCAATAAATCATTTGCAACACATTTAAAGTTTACAAAATCATTACAATGCTTGTAGATATAACTTAAAAATATTCTTCTAGGAAATTAGAAAATCCAGAAGGTTTTTTTTTTTTTTACATCATGCTTAGGAAAAGGCCAGTTCTTCAAGGCAGAAAGTGAGCAGAGACCAGCTGACCCTTGACAGCTATGATGTTCCAGAGGCAGGGACAGCTATTGCATCCCTAGATGGTAATTCCTAATAGATGAAATCCAGATCATACTCCTCTTTGCCCTACCTAATTGCATGGGTAGAAACAGTGGGAGTATGATTTCCCTCAAATATCCTGACCTCATGCCATGTAGGGCTTTATAGGTAACAACCAGCATCTTGAATTGAAGCTGAAAGCAAATTGGATCCGATGTAACTTTTGGAACAAAGTTGTAACATGGGTGTTATGGTTCCAAAGGAAGTTGCTTTTCAAAGAAACATGAGGCATTTTTCCTCTTTGAATCTTTTTATTGCAAACATAACCTTGGCACTTACATGGACGGAATGCCAGAAACTGAATTTCTCTGGCTTGCGTCTTTCTTTTCTTGCTACACCCCTCCCTTATTTTACAGTCATGAATTACGTCTTCCAATTAGGCTGGAGGCCAAAGATTTACTTCCGTTTCTTTCCCACATAAATCTCCTCCCTTTCTGTCATCTGAATTAACTCTAAAAATACCAGACAGTTCTGCATATCTTGTCAAAGCAATAATATCCTATATTAACAGCGTTGACATCCGGCCCCCCTTACAAAAAGGACAGATCCTGTAATGTAAACAAAAGCATATATTAATGATTAGTTTTCGGTTTGTTGGGGTGTTTCGTATGAAACCTTTTGACGAGCCTGTCAGCTTTCACCTCACTGGATTTCACCCAAGTGGCTTCAGACAATGGGTATCCCTTCCATTGTACTAGGTACTGCAATTTCCCTTTAAAAATTCTAGAATCAAGAACACGTTTCACTTCGTAATGGGTCTGCCCCGCAACTACGAGGGGCCCAGGTGCTTTCTTTGGGGGAGGTCTTAAAGTGGAACCCCGATAAGGTTTTAACAAGCTACTATGGAAGACAGGGTGGAGTTTACCCAAAAGCCTAGGGAGTTTCAGTTTTACTGTGACCGGATTGATGACCTTTACGATAGGAAAAGGCCCTAAGAATTTCGGTCCTAACTTCTTACTGGGTAATTTGAGGCGGAAATATTTGGTCGACAGATAAACCTCTTCCCCAACTTGGAACGTTCTTTGGGGAGCTCTCTTTTTATCAGCTTGCTTTTTATAGGTTTCAAAAGTCTTTTTTAAAGCAGTTTTTGTGTTTCTCCAAACTTCTTCCCATCCCCTCACCCATTGGTCAAGTGTCTGGGAAGCTGTTGGCACCTGGGGGTATTCAGGTATTGGACCGAACTCTTTGCCTGTGGCTACTCTGAAAGGTGCTGCTGTGCACAGAATTATTGTACGCCATCTCTGCAAAAGGGAGGAGGTCAGTCCAGTTCGTCTGTGGATAGGACACGTAGCATCTGAGATATTGCTCCACCTCTTCCATCTTGAGGGGGGACATGGCGTACATTCTCGGGCGTGGAAGTTTGACTCCTGGCACCAGTTCGATAGAACAGTCATTAGGTCTGTGAGGGGGTAGGACATCGCATTCATATTCACTAAATGCCTCTGCTAAGTCCCGGTATTCATTGGGGATGAGTGATTCATCTGGTGACGGTGAGGCAGCTATGAGTGCTCACTCATTAGGTGGCCTAAAGTGTCCCGCAAGGTCAGTTGAATCAGTGGGAGGCTCAGGCCCTATAGGTAGTCTCACAGTTCTCATTCCTTTCTCCCACCAGATAAATGGCTTCCATTTGTCCAACCAGGCTAAGCCTAGAATCACAGTCTCAGTCATTTTTGGGGCCACCAGGAACTGAATAAATCCCCAGTGTGCGCCTATTTCTAGGCGTAAGGGCTCAGTTAATTGTGTGACTAAAGTCCCTCCCATCAGGGAGCCGTCAGCTTGCTCGAACCTCACAGGTTTGGAGAGTTGCTTTGCCTGTATGCCCATTTTCATGGCAAAGGGTAGGCTAATAATGCATCGGGTGCATCCAGAATCAATTAGTACATTTAAGTCTATTTGTGCCCCCAACTTAGGGATTGTAAGCTTGGCGGCCAGTGAAAAAGATGGGATTTGTCGACTCACCATCGGGTCGTTCTCCCCTTCATCGTCACCATCAAAGGAGGGTAGAGCAGGGGCGGGTCCACCTGGAGTCCCGGCGTTCTCTTGTGTGGGAGGTGTAATCTGGGTAACAGGTGCTTGCGTGGCCCGGTTGGATTTTTCTCTCATTAGCCGCTGGGCAGGTCTCCTTCTCGTCGCTTGTTCCAGACTGCTCTGCAGTTGGGGGTAGGGGACCAGACAGTTTGCTGCTCGATGTCCCTTCTTTCCGCACCGGAAACACTTTATTGACGCACTTGCACGTGGCCCGGTTCTTTCAGTCAGCGTGGTAGATGGAGGGTCTCGTGTGGGTGATTGTTGTTCGGATTGTTCTGGTTGCTGCTCAGATTCAGGTGGGGAAGGCTTTTTATAGCGGGCAAGCTGAACACCTATCTTCACCGTTGTCTGGTACCACTCGTGCAGTCGGTCAGGTACTGCTTGAATAATGCAGGCCTGGGAGAGGTGATCATCTAATCCCTCAATGAAGTGATGGATTAGGGACTGCTCTGGCCACCCCTCTATCCGACCTGCTATCTTGCAAAACTCTCACACGTACTCCAGGGCAGGCCTGCCGGCTTTTTTTATTTTGTGGATTTGTTCTCTTGCTTTTAGGTCAAGGGATGGGTCTTCAAATCTTTCTTTCAGACCCAGGAGGAAGAGGTGGGGGTCTTCCAATTCTGGGGCCTGCTCATTATATAAATTGTTCAGCCATTCGGATGCTTCTCCCTCTAGGCCGGACGCAATCACATCAACCATAGCCCCTGGGTCTGGGTAGAGATAAGCCCAGCAATTCAAGTGAGAGCGTACTTGGTTGAGGGAAAAAATCAGGTTCTCTGGGTCCCCATCGAAGGTTGCTCTGAATGGTGGAGTAATTATAGGTTCTTGGGGCCCCCACTGTGGCTGTTGTTGCTGCTGGCCCCATCCTGGTTGCTGGTTTATGCCCAGGGGTTGCATGTTCGGGGGCTGGGGCCAATCTCCTTGCTGTGGTCATTCTCCCACCAACTGCTGATCTCCTGGCCCCTCCACCACCCCAAGCTGTTGCAAGGTCTCTATTAGCTGTGGCAAGCTCAGAAGTTGGTTACTCTCTGCCTGCTTCGAATGCCACACTCCCCTTTGTTGCAGAGGCCTCAGACTGGGATTCCCTCTCTCTTCAGGGCTGGAGTCCCTGATAGAGGAAGACAGAGTCTGAAAGGCTGTCTGATACGAAATGGAGGGGGTGTAGGCTTCTTCCTGCAGAAGCGGATCTTTGCCTCTCCCCTCTGGGGTTTGAGATATTTCCAGTAACTCACCCAGGCCTTGAGTGGCAGTTTGTCCGTTGTCTGTCCACCGATTTTCATTCATCTGCCAAAATTCATCTTCCCACAGCATGCTGTCTGTTACCTCCCCCTCTGGGATATTAACAGCTGCCGGGTTGTATTTAGCAAACTCCCGTTTCATGATAGATTGTCCTCCCCCTGAATTCTTCTCATTCTCACTCCAGCCTAGGAGAAAGAGGTGGGGGTAATGCACTTGTTTGAAAAGGGTTTGGTTTCTGGCATGATGTTATGGTTCCAAAGGAAGTTGCTTTTCAAAGAAGCATGAGGCATTTTTCCTCTTTGAATCTTTTTATTGCAAACATAACCTTGGCACTTACGTGGATGGAATGCCAGAAACTGAATTTCTCTGGCTTGCGTCTTTCTTTTCTTGCTACACCCCTCCCTTATTTTACAGTCATGAATTACGTCTTCCAATTAGGCTGGAGGCCAAAGATTTACTTCCGTTTCTTTCCCACATAAATCTCCTCCCTTTCTGTCATCTGAATTAACTCTAAAAATACCAGACAGTTCTGCATATCTTGTCAAAGCAATAATATCCTATATTAACAGCGTTGACAATGGGCTTAACAAGACACATCCAGTGGTGGGATTCAGCCAGTTTGCACTGGTTCGGCAGAACTGATATCTAATTTTTTGTTGAGTTTGGTGAACCGGTTATAATAAATCTGCACAAACCTCCCCTGCCGCCTCCCTCTGCCAGCCTTGGTATCCCTCGACCGCCCTCTGTCCCTTCTCCGTTCTGGAAATGGAAGCCCCATTTTCTGCTGCTTTCCTCCCAGGAAAAGGGAGGAAAGGAAGGATGCTTCATATGGAAGGATGCTAAACTCTGAAAAATATTCCAGCTGGAGCTGGGCAAGGAAGGCCAGGCTCCCCTTCCCCGATGGTTCTGTGAAGCCCTTGGAAAGCGGATCCATTTCCTGCAGGGTTGGCCTCGGCACCTGCTTCTGATGGCAAACAGAAGAGTTTTGCTCTTTTTCTCCAGGAGACCCTTTGAAATTGTCCTCTCCCTTTCACTTTTCTGCCTTAATATCCAGAACAGACACGCTACCATTTCCAGAAGGGAGAAGGGAGATGCCGACTGATGCAGGGCAACAAGAAAGTGTGGACCAGCAAAAGGAATGAAGGAAGACTTAAGGACACCTGGAGAGGCAAAGGAAGCTTCTGTAAACCGCCTTTCTCCCTTTCTTGGCTGGGAAGAAGGCAGCCCACATGGGCTGCTGCTTCGTACAAGCAGGTGCACGGTGGTGATGGAGGGCTGGCAGAGGGATACTAGGGCTGGCAGAGGAAGCCGGCAGGGGAGGCTTGCACCCCCCCGGTCATGGTGCAAGCACCGGGAGAGTTGGCAGAGGAGGCAGCAGCTGCCACCGGGCAGGTGATCTGCGGGGTGAAGCGGGGGTGGCGGGGATTGAAGAAAGCCCCTCCAGTGGCAGATATGGCTGTGGCACAGCAGCAGCAGAGCCTTTCGCCATCACTTTCCCTGGACTCCGAAATGATGGAGGGGTACTGGGTAAGATCCATCCTCCATAGCATGGCAGTCCAGCTCAGGAGGGGAGTGAAAGGGAAGAGACAGGTGGGCAGCTGGGTCATTGAACTGGTGGGGGGCGGTCACCAAGTGGGGAGTAACCTGGGTTCAGGGGCCCTGAAGTAAGCAGGTGCGGGGTGTGTAGGGCAGCTCCCCCCCATCCTACCTTGGTTTTTATGCATGCACCTCTTAAAGAGCTCTGTGATTTCAGAGATAACTAGTTGTTAAATTATTTGAATCCCACCATTGGACACATCTATAATTGCCCATATATGAATAACCATGCACAGTGGTTATTTCTGGCCCAGAAAAGTGTGCAATTGCTACAAACACAACATTGTGCAAAGGTCATTCAGTCACAAACAGGAGCCATGGATCCAGAAGTACCTCCAAATTGTCCATAAAGAACTTAAAATTTAAAATAATCACACTCAAAAAGCCATAATAGATAAAGCCACTCCTTCTTCCTAAGGTGGAGTGAAGCCTATTCTTCTCCCTGAATATTGCCACAGTCTTGAGGTATCAAGACACAACCTCTATACTGTTCTGTTCTCGACACAGGCATGGAGACGAGGCAGTTTGTGCAAAAAAGATGTTCTTTATTTGTGCTTGCACTGAACAGAAGCAAAGGAGAAAATGGCAACATGCCCTTTTATACTTCCCCTGCAAGGGGATGCTCAACCAATGAATGCAGGCCATTCTCCCGGGCGGCCTCCTGGTGGATCGGGATGGTCTCTGGATGACTCTTCGATGACTGCAAGGCCTTCACGGCGCTGCCGGCTGCTTCTTCTGCTGCGATCTCTCTGAGAGCGTCTTGGAAGGTGACGTCTGTCCTCGCAAACAGTTTCTGCTGTACTTCACGGCTTCGCAGCCCGCACACCAGTCTATCTCAGAGCCTTTCCTCCAAGTCGTGAAACACGCAAGGGCATGCGGCCTGTCTCAGGGCCGCGACGAACTCTGCAGCCGATTTGCCTGGCCGTTGGTCCCTCTGTTTGAATTTATGCCTCCACGCAATGATCGAGAGCTTGGGCTCGAAATGCTCTCGCAGCAGCTTTTTAAAATCGGCATATGCGATTGAATCTAAGGCAGCTGGTGTGACAAGATTCTCTGCTATTTCAAATGTCTCTTGTCCGCACACACAAAGCAAGGTAGTCGCTTTTAGGCCGTCTTCCTGGATCTTGTTTACTCGACAGTAATTTTCAACACGAGCTGCATACGAGCTCCAGCGTTCAGGATGCGCGATGTCAAATTCGCCCAGACGGCCCAGCTTGGACATCTTCAACTCGATGGCCTCGTCCACGCCTCTCGCTGTCAGGAATCAAGACGGGGTCCAACGAAGCCAAGCCCGCCTCCAGCGTATGTATGCTGGCAGGTGGCTGCTCCTCCTGGACGCCGCGCTTCTTCCTGGCCTGGGTGAGTAGGCCTACTTCAGTTCTTCGGGATTCCCCACGACGAATCCCACCTTCGTCACCAATGTTCTGTTCTCGACACAGGCATGGAGACGAGGCAGTTTGTGCAAAAAAGATGTTCTTTATTTGTGCTTGCACTGAACAGAAGCAAAGGAGAAAATGGCAACATGCCCTTTTATACTTCCCCTGCAAGGGGATGCTCAACCAATGAATGCAGGCCATTCTCCCGCCTCGCGCATGTGCACGAGGCTGGAGACAGCCTGTCTGGGTCCCAGGCAACTTATGGGCTGCCCAGGTCTATACAACCGGTCCCGGGCAAACATGTGGTCTGCCCGGGCCTCTGCAGTTATCCTGCAGGTTGCCTGTGCCTTGCTGATTGACTCAGCAAGGCTCAGGACACAACATATACCATAACTTGGATTGAGATATTTAGCAGAATATAATCAGCATACTGAAGATATCTCAAGTGGTGTTATAAAATAACCTCACCTAGTGGCTTCATGTAGATGTTAAACCAGAATGGGGAGACAGCTGAGCCTTGAGGCAACTCATATAAAAGAGTACATGGGGCAGAGCTCTCTTTCCCATCAACTCACTGGAACCAGTCCTGGAGGAAGGAGGAGAACCAACATAACATTGTGCTCCTGACTTCTAACTCTGGACTTGGTTCAGAAAGATACCATGGTTGCTAGTATTAAAGGTCACTGAGAGATCAAGGAGAGCAAGGATAGACATGCTATCCCACCCCACTCCCTCCAGAGTTCATCCACTAGTGCCACCAATGCCATTTCAATCCTGTACCCAGCCCAAATCCAGTTGGAAGGGATTCAGATAAATTGCTTCATCCAGGCCCCTCTGAAGCTGCAAGGCAACAACCTTCTCAATAACCTTCCCAAAATGAGATTAGAAACAGGATAATAATAATAATAATAATAATAATAATAATAATAATAATAATAATAATAATAATAATAATAATAATAATAATAATAATAATAATAATAATAATAATAATAATAATAATAATAATAATAATAATAATAATAATAATAATAATAATAATAAGTTGGAAGGGACCTTGGAGGTCATCTAGTCCAACCCCCTGCTCAGGCAGGAAACCCTATACCATTTCGGACAATGGCTGCTTCTGGAGGCAGGTTGTTCCACTGGTTAATTGTTCTAACTGTCAGGAAGTTCTCCTTAGTTCTAGGTTGCTTCTCTCCTTGATTAGTTTCCATCTGTTGCTTCTTGTCCTGCCTTCCGGCGCTTTGGAAAATAGCTTGACTCCCTCTTCTTTGTGGCAGCCCCTGAGATATTGGAACACTGCTATCATGTCCCCCCTCGTCCTTCTCTTCATTAAACTAGACATACCCAATTCCAGCAGCCGTTCCTTATATGCTTTAGCCTCCAGTCCCCTAATTATCTTTGTTGCTCTTCTCTGTATCCTTTCTAGAGTCTCAACATCTTTTTTACATCACGGTGACCAAAACTGGATGCAGTATTCCAAGTGTGGCCTTACCAAGGTATTGTAAAGTGGTATTAACACTTCACGTGATCTTTATTCTATCCCTCTGTTAATGCAGCCTAGCACTGTGTTGGCCTTTTTGGCAGCTGCAGCACACTCCTGGCTCATATTTAAGTGATTGTCCACTAGGACTCCGAGGTCCCTCTCACAGTTACTACTATTGAGCAAGGTACTCCCTATACTATACCTGTACATTTGGTTTTTCTTGCCTAAATGTAGAACCTTGCTTTTTTCACCATTGAATTTCATTTTGTTAGATAGTACCCAGTGTTCAAAACAGGATAAAAACTGTTTTAAAAAGTTTGGTCTTTTTACTTCCCTCCATGTAAATGTAGTACTATTAAGGACTACTCATTGAGTACGGTTTATCAATCAGTTACAAATCCATCTGATGGTGATGTTGTCTATCCCACATTTTTCTAGTTTGCCAAGAAGTAGATTGTGATCTATTTTGTTGAGTGCCTTGCTGAAGTTGAAACATACTATGTCCACAGCATTTTGCTGGTCTACTAATTTAGTTACTCTGTCAAGGAATGAAATAAGATTGGTTTGGCATGATCTATTTTTAACAAACCCGTGCTGGCTACTAGTTATAACTTTATTTGTTTCTAGATGTTCACAGATCTGTTTTTTATTATTTTTTCCAGTATCTTCCCAGGTAATGATGTTAGGCTGATTGATCTGTAGTTTCCTGGGTCTGTTTTCTTCTCCTTTTTTGAAGATGGGAACCACACCAGCTTTTTCCCAATCCTCTGGTAGTTCCCTGATGCTCCAGGATTTTTTAAAGATATGGTACAATGGTTCTGAGATAACATCTGCCAGCTCCTTCTGTTATGTCCTGGGCCTTGCTGAGTCATTCAGCAAGGCTCAGGAAGGCTGCAGAAAGGTTGCAGAGACCCGGACAGACCACGTGTCTGCCCGGGACCCAGACAGGCTGTCTCCGGCCTTGCGCGCATGCGCAAGGTGGGAGAACGTCCTGCAATGATTGGCTGTGCATCCCCTTGCAAGGGGAGTATAAAAGGCAAGTGGCCATTGTGTTCTTGCTTCTGTTCTGTGAATGTACTCAATAAAGAGATCCTTTGTTGTGAACCTGCCTCGTCTCGATGTCTGCTTTGCAAGAACAGAACATTGGCGATGAAGGTGGGATTTGCCGAAAAGGAAGCTATAGAAGAAGCTAGGCCAACTCACCTGAAGGCCTGAAGCGAAGAGAAGCGCGGCGTCCAGGAGAAGCAACCGCCTGCCAGTACGAAGACGCTGGAGGTGGGCTTGGCTTTGTGGGACCCCTTCTCCTTCCTTGCGGCGAGAGACATCAACGAGGCTATCGGTCACAATGATGTCCGAGCTGGGCCATCTTGTCGAGTTTGATACTTCGCACCCAGAACGATGGAGCTCTTACGCAGCTCGCGTCGAGCATTACTTCAGTTCAAGAAGATGAACTGAAAGCTGCTACTTTGCTGTGTGTCTGTGGGCAAGAGACTTTTGATATTGCTGAGAACCTTGTAGCCCCAGCACCACTGGAATCGATCACCTATTCCGATCTTAAGAAGATGCTGCACGAGCATTTTGAGCCCAAGCTATCTGTAATAGCTTGGAGGCACCAATTCGAGCAGAGGGATCAGCGGCCAGGAGAATCAGCTGCGGACTTCGTCGCGACTCTGAGGCAGGCTGCTAGGCCATGTGCATTCCAAGATTTGGAAGAGTGGCTTCGAGATCAACTCGTCTGCGGATTGCGAAGCCGTGAGATGCAACAAAAGTTGTTTGCTAGAGCTGATGTTTCCTTCCAAGATGCCCTGAGAGAAGTTGCAGCTGAAGAAGCAGCCGGCGGTGCGTTGAAGGCCTTGCGGTCGATCAAGAACCCTCCAGCAGCAGTTCCCGTTCATCAGGAGGTTGTGCGAGAGGCATCCGGAGAAGAATCCGAGGAAGAAGAGGTGGACAAACTTCAGCAGTTGGCGGAGAGAAGACTGCAAGAACGCAGAGGACAGACGCCTGCATCCCTTCGGTGTTTCGGCTGTGGGGGTTGCCACAGGAGAGCCGACTGCCGTTTTTGTTCTCCTGTTTGCCGGGCATGTGGCAGGCAAGGCCACATCGCATCAGCCTGCATGGGTCGCCAGAAAAACAGGTCCCCCGAAAAATTGCCTCTGAAAAGTACCAAGGTCCCCAGCCAACACAGGGTGGGTTTCTGCGCGTCCCGTAGGGGGGTATTCAGAACTGGCATTCACCGGCCCCTTAAGAAAAAGCTGCACATTAATGTAAAGTTGCAGGGAGTTCCCCTGGCCATGGAGCTGGACACAGGGTCCGCTCTTTCTATTATTTCTGCAGACACCTTTAAAAAGGTTTGTTCCAGGAGTGGCTCATGAGTCAGACTCAGGCCTTCCAATCTCATCCTCACTGACTTCCAGAATTCACGAGTCAGGGTGAAGGGGGAGGCCATCCTTAGAGTACAGCGTAAGGAATTTGATAGGTTGTTAGACGTGGTGGTAGTTGGGGGTGATCGCACGAGTCTTATCGGACTCAATTGGTTCGAGGCACTTGGGATCCAAGTGACTGGTCTTAACCATCTGCAAACTGCCAGCCTTGCAGGAGTCTGTAAGGAGTTTGCTGATGTGTTCAGCCCAGAGCTTGGCTCATACAAGGGGCCTCCCATTGCTTTAAAATTAGATCCAGCCATCACACCCATCAGGGTTAAACCAAGGAGGGTGCCTTTTGCCCTCAAAAGTAAAATAGATGCTGAATTGGACAAACTGCTTCAACAAGGCATTCTAGAACCTGTGGATTCTAGTCCATGGGAAACCCCCATAGTGACACCATTAAAAGCCAATGGTGAAGTCCGAATTTGTGCGGACTATAAATGCACTCTAAACAAAGCCTTGCAGCAGCATGCATATCCAGTGCCTGTGGTGAGCCACATTCAGGCCTCACTGCAAGGGGGAAAAGTCTTTGCCAAGCTTGATTTAGCTCAGGCATACCAACAGTTACCTGTTGATGAGGCAACTGCTGAGGCCCAAACTATAGTTACTCACAGAGGGGCTTTTAAAGTAAAAAGGCTGCAGTTTGGGGTCAATGTAGCCCCTGGCATCTTCCAAGGGGTGATGGAGCAAACGCTCCGTGGTATTCCTGGGGTCTGCCCCTATTTCGATGACGTCCTCATTGCAGGAGAGTCATCTGGGAACTTGGCTGAAAGGCTGAGAGCTGTCTTGCTGTGTTTCTGCCAAGCAGGGCTGAAGTTACAGCAAGACAAATGTAAGATTGGTGTAACATCCACTGAATTTCTAGGTTTTTGTATTGATGCTGATGGCATCCACCCTGCAGAGTCTAAATTCCAGGCCATTCAACTGGCCCCTAGTCCCCAGTCAAAAGCTGAACTCCAGGTTTTTCTGGGCCTACTTAATTTTTACCATTCATTTCTCCTTCACAAGGCTGCAGTGGCTGAGCCATTACACCGGCTCATGGACAAGCAGACTCTGTGGGCATGTACATCTCTGGGTACCTGCTGTGGTATGCAAGGTCTCTGGGCCACTGTCCTACGAAGTGGCCTTGGAGGATGGTCGTGTGCTTTGACGCCACATAGACCAATTGCGCTGGAGGCTTCCTGGCCACGTTTCCGCTCCTGGCTCTGCTCTCGGGGGGGAGGGGGACCACAATTACAATTGTGGACCACAGTCTCTCCACGAGGGCTCTTATCCAAATCTTCCTACACATGTCCCAGGTGAGGGTCTTGCCATGGAGGCAGCTCCTGACTCTGGCATAGACTCCAGGGGTCTTGCCATGGAGGCGGCTCCTGACTCTGGCAGAGGTCCCTGGCTAGGGGCAAATGGCCATAAATCGGCTACTCAGGGTACTCATGCTGCTGGTCTTGGGCTCGAGGGACAGTGCTCCCAAGAGGAGTCCCATGGAATTCTGGGGAACTCAACCCCTCCAAGGGACTCTGGTTTGGTTCTGGTGGATCCAGCCAGTCAGCAGTCAGGGGGAACCCCTGAGTCTTCTGGGCGACAAAGTCCTGGTTTGTTTTGTGCAAACTGGGAGCAGGCACCTATTCCTAATCCCACACTTAAAATTACACCTGCACCTAATCTGGCTCCATGGAGATCAGAGCGGGTCAAGGGTCCTGCTAAGTATTTAAATGAATATGTAAGGTCCCTGTTCACTACACAGGAGGGTTATTAGTCCGCACCATCTGAGGAAGTAAACAACAATTATAGTGTTGCGGTGCAAATATTGTCAAAGAGTGAAAGTTCGTGGACACCACGGGGACATGAAGGAGAATAGGTTGCCAGGAGTAAGGTTGACCGCATAATGTGCCAACCGGCCAGCCATGATGAGTGTGTGTATAATGTTAAACAATATGTGTAGTATTGTTTAATCCAAGAGGGGAGGGGTGTTATGTCCTGGGCCTTGCTGAGTCATTCAGCAAGGCTCAGGAAGGCTGCAGAAAGGTTGCAGAGACCCGGACAGACCACGTGTCTGCCCGGGACCCAGACAGGCTGTCTCCGGCCTTGCGCGCATGCGCAAGGCGGGAGAATGGCCTGCAATGATTGGCTGTGCATCCCCTTGCAAGGGGAGTATAAAAGGCAAGTGGCCATTGTGTTCTTGCTTCTGTTCTGTGAATGTACTCAATAAAGAGATCCTTTGTTGTGAACCTGCCTCGTCTCGATGTCTGCTTTGCAAGAACAGAACACCTTCAGAACTCTGGGATGTAATCCATCAGCTCCTGGTGATTTATATTAATCAAGATCAGACGGGTGTTCTCTTACCATTTTCTTGCTTATTTTAATTTTTATTTCTAGTCTGTCTTTTATAGTTATGTTTTTGGTAAGTTGGGCTATAGTTTCTTTTTGTGTGAAGACTGATGCAAAGAATGAGTTAAGCAGCTCTGCTTTCTCTCTACTGCCTGTTACTTCCTTGCCATCTTCTCTCTTTAATGGACCAACTGTTTCCTTGACTTTTTTTCTTGTTATTTATATGTAGAATTTTTTTAATTATCTTTGACTTTTGTTGCAAGTCTTTGTTCATTCTGACACTTTGCTTTCCTGACTTCATCTTTGCAGATTCCACTATCTGTTGATATTCTGCCTTAGTTTTTGTCTTTCAGTTTATCAGAGAGATCTTTGCGCAACCATGCTGGTTTCTTCTTGGATCTCTTGTATTTCTTTTTCAGTGGTATTTTCAGTGGACTTTTATAATCATATTTTACAGAGTTTCAAGAGCTTCTTGAATTGTTTCCCCCTTTAGGATTTTTATCCATGGAATTTTTCTTAGGCTCTGAGTTTGTTAACATCAGCTCTTTTAAAGTTTAAGACACTGGTTGGATCATATTCTATCGCTTGTTTTTGCATTATATTGAATTCCAATATGGTGTGGTCTCTCTCGCCCAGGGTTCCAGCAACTTCAACTCCCTCTATCACTTCTTCTTTGCATGCTGTATTGGAAATTCAAAGTAGGCGCAGGAATAAGTAGCACATCTGCTTCTTACTTTTTTACTGTCTCATGCCAAGCCATTGCTTGTCATTAAAGACAGAAAAATGTGATAATCCATTGCCCAGTTTAAGGAGACTATCCTGTTCTGTTCTCAACACAGGCATGGAGATGAGGCAGTTTATGCAAAAAGATGTTCTTTATTTAGTACTTGCACTGAACAGAAGCAAAGGAGAAAATGGCAACATGCCCTTTTATACTTCCCCTGCAAGGGGAGGCTCAACCAATGAATGCAGGCCATTCTCCTGCCTCGCGCATGCGCGCGAGGCTGGAGACAGCCTGTCTGGGTCCCGGGCAACTTATGGGCTGCCCGGGTCTATACAACCGGTCCCGGGCAAACACGTGGTCTGCCCGGGCCTCTGCAGTTATCCTGCAGGTTGCCTGTGCCTTGCTGATTGACTCAGCAAGGCTCAGGACACAACACCCCTCCCCCCTAAGTTGGGACAACACTGACGCAGCTATACCAGTACCATGTAATATTCGGCACATGCAGCTATATCAGTACCATGTAACATTCAGCAAATGTCACCTGGCAGTTCCCGATACCCTCGGGTAACCTGGTCCCCCATGGATTCAAACCAACCCACGGTCTTTTAGTTTTTGGTAACAAGTTCCCTCTAGGGACCGCACATCCTCTTGCAAGTATTTAGGCGAGGCCTTAATCCGCCCCGATCTTCGCGGATCAAGGTTAGGGCCAGGTGTGCTGACCTGTGGGGGATTTGTTTTTTGTGCCTGGAGTACTGACTCGCGGTCTGCGTACAACAAACCAGGACTTTGTTGCCCAGAAGACTCAGGGATTCCCCCTAACTGCTGACTGGCTGGGTCCGCTAAACCCAAACCAGATTTCCTTGGGGGGGTGGAGTTCCCCAAAAACCCTTGGAACTCCCCTTGGGAGCAATGTCTGTCGGGCCCAAGGCCAGCAGTAGGGGTGCCCTGAGTAGCCGATTTACGGCCATTTGACCTCAACCAGGGACCTCTGCCAGAGTCAGGAGCCGCCTCCATGGCAGAACTCCCTGCTTCTATGCCAGAGTCAGGATCTGCGTGCATTGCCAGACCCTCATCTGGGACATTTGGAGACCCCTCTGCTTGGGGAGATTGTGATCCACAATCGTAATTGGGGTCCCCCTCCCCCCCGAGAGTGGAGTCAGGGGAGTGATGCCGGCCCGGCAGCCGCCAACGCAGCTGGTCAATGTGGCGCCGGAGGACACGCCCATCATCCAAGACCACTTCGTAGGACAGCGGCCCCGAAACCTTAGAGATGACAGCAGGTACCCAGAGATGCCCTTGTCCATAGTTCCTAGTCCAGACCGGGTCACCCAGTTGAAGTCTCCTAGGTGCCCGCAGCTGCGACACCTGTGAAGCCACCCGGTCTGGGTGAAGCCTGTCCAGCTTTGTGATGAGTCTGCGACCCCAGCGGAGTTCAGCTGGGCTCTTTCCAGTGGCTGTGCATGGTGTGGTGCGGTGTGTGAGAAGAAAATCAGCTAACCTGTGATGCCAGGGTCCTTGAGTGATTCTCTTTAATGTGTCTTTAGTGGTGTGCACCATGAGTTCAGCCTGACCGTTGGTGGCAGGATGGAAAGGAGCAGATGTGGCGTGCCGGATCATGTTGGCTTGTAGAAATGCCTGAAACTCAGAAGAGGTAAATTGTGGACCATTGTCGGACACTAAAACATCAGGAAGCCCATGGGCAGTGAAGATTCCTCTGAGCACCTGGATGGTCCTGGCAGTAGTAGTAGAGGCCACAGGAACGACCTCTAGCCATTTGGAATGGCTATCCACGAGGAGGAGGAAGAATTGCCCCTGAAAGGGCCCAGCATAATCAATATGAACGCATGACCAAGGAGTGAGTGTCTCCTCCCACCTATGAACAGGGGCCTGGGGCATTTCTGGCCGTGATTGCTGGCACACATCCCTAGCATTGAGGGGAGATTCTGGTAAGTCCTGAATGGACAGAATATGTACAGCTGGAGCAGGGTCTGCCTCTATTTGCTTAAGAGGTAACCTGCTTAGGCCATCTGCGTGGCCCATCTCAGTACCTGGTTTGTGAACCAGTGTGTAATCATATGCTGCTAAGAATATGGACCACCTCAGCATCCTAGGAGATATTATCTGGGGAGTTTGTTTGTTTGTTGTGAACAACCCTAGCAAAGGCTTGTGGTCTGTATAGATTGTGAATTTGCATCCATACAAGAAATCATGGAATTTCTTTATGCCTGAAATTATTGCCAAGGCCTCCCTGTCAATCTGGGCATAATTTCGCTCTGCAGATGAGAGGGTCCTGGAATAATAGGCCACAGGGACCTGTGTTCCATCTTCCTTGAGATGGCTTAGTACTGCTCCTACTCCATAAGGGGATGCATCACATGCGATGCACACTGGCAATTGCTCATTGAAGTGAGCCAGTACAGCATTTGAAGATAATAAGGCTTTGACCTTTGAGAAAGCTTCCTCATGGACGCTTGTCCATGTCCATGGAGCCTGTTTGTCTAAGACCCTGTGAAGCGGCTCGGCCACAGCAACTTTGTTTGGAAGAAAGGAATGGTAAAAGTTCAAGAGGCCCAAAAAAGCCTGAAGCTCAGTTTTTGACTGGGGACTAGGGGCCGATTGGATGGCCTTGAATTTGGATTCTGCGGGGTGGATGCCATCTGCATCGATGCAGAACCCCAAAAACTCGGTGGATGGCACACCGATCTGACACTTGTCCTGCTGAAGCTTCAGCCCAGCTTGGCGGAACCTCAACAAGACAGCCCTCAGCCTTTCGGCTAAGTTTCCTGATGATTCTCCTGCAATGAGGATGTCATCAAAATAGGGGCAGACCCCGGGAATCCCTTGGAGCGTTCGCTCCATCACCCCCTGGAATATTCCAGGGGCTACATTTACCCCAAACTGCAGCCTCTTTACTTTGAAAGCACCTCTGTGCGTGACTATGGTCTGGGCTTCAGCAGTCGCCTCGTCAACCGGCAATTGTTGATAAGCTTGAGCCAAATCAAGCTTAGCGAAGTACTTCCCTCCCTTCAGGGAGGCCAGAATGTGACTCACCACGGGCACAGGATAAGCATGCTGCTGTAAGGCCTTATTCAGCATGCACTTGTAGTCCGCGCAGATACGGACTTCCCCATTGGATTTTAAGGGAGTTACTATGGGGGTTTCCCATGGACTAGAATCCACAGGTTCCAGGATGCCCTGTTGGAGCAGTTTGTCCAATTCGGCATCAATCTTACTTTTTAATGCAAAAGGCACCCTCCTAGGCTTGACCCTTATGGATGTAATGCTTGGATCCAATTTTAATGTAATGGGAGGCCCCTTGTACGATCCAAGTTCCGAGCTGAACACATCTGCAAACTCCTTGCAGACGCCTGCAAGACTAGCCGTTTGCAGCTGGTTCAGACCGGTCACCTGGATTCCAAGTGCCTCGAACCAGTCGAGTCCGATAAGACTCGTTCTGTCCCCCTCGACAACGACCATATCCAATGCACCCGTGAAACCCTTTCGCTGTACTCTGACCGTGGCTTCCCCTTTTACTCCTACTCTCATGTTTTGAAAATCAGTAAGGACAAGGTTGGAAGGCCTGAGCTTTACTCGAGAGCCGCTCCGGAAGCAAATCTTATTGAAGGTGTCCATTGAAATAATGGACAACGTGGAGCCTGTATCCAGCTCCATAGCCAGGGGAACTCCCTGCAACTTCACATCAAGACGGAGCTTCTTCTTGAGGGGCCTATGCGTTCCTGTCTTGAACACCCCCCTCCTAGATGCGCAAAAACCCACCCTGTTTTGGCTGGGGACCTTGGTACCTTTCAAAGGCAATTCTGGGGACCTGTTCTTTGGGCGGCCCATGCAGGCCGATGCAATGTGGCCTTGCCTTCCGCATGCTTGACAGACGGTGGATCGGAACCGGCAGTCGATCCTCCTGTGGTGTCCTCCACAGCCGAAACATCGAGGGGATGCAGGTGGTGGCCCCCTCCGCTCCGGTCGCCGTCTCTCCGTCGCTGGCTGGATCTTGTCCTCCTCGGACTCTTCCCCCGAAGCCTCACGGGCAGCCTCCTGGTGGATCGGGACGGTCACTGGGTGACTCTTCGATGACTGCAAGGTCTTCACGGCGCTGCCGGCTGCTTCTTCTGCTGCGATCTCTCTGAGAGCATCTTGGAAAGTGACGTCTGTCCTCGCAAACAGTTTCTGCTGTACTTCGCGGCTTTGCAGCCTGCACACCAGTCTATCTCGGAGCCTTTCCTCCAAGTCTTGAAATGCACAAAGGCGTGCGGCCTGTCTTAGGTCCGCGACGAAATCTGCAGCCAATTCGCCTGGCCGTTGGTCCCTCTGTTCGAATTGATGCCTCCACGCAATGATCGAGAGCTTGGGCTCGAAATGCTCTCTCAGCATCTTTTTTAAATCGGCATATGCGATTGATTCTAAGGCTGCTGGTGCGACAAGATTCTCCGCTATTTCAAATGTCTCTTGCCCGCACACACAAAGCACAGTAGCCGCTTTCAGGCCATCTTCCTGGATTTTGTTTACTCGAAAGTAATTTTCGACGCGAGCTACATACGAGCTCCAGCGCTCAGGATGCGTGATGTCAAATTCGCCCAGACGGCCCAGCTTGGACATCTTCAACTAGATGGCCTCGTCCACGCCTCTCGCCGTCAGGAATCAAGAAGGGGTCCGACGAAGCCAAGCCCGCCTCCAGCGTAAGTATGCTGGCAGGCGGCTGCTCCTCCTGGACGCCGCGCTTCTTCCTGGCCTGGGTGAGTAGGCCTACTTCAGTTCTTCAGGATTCCCCACGACGAATCCCACCTTCGTCGCCAATGTTCTGTTCTCAACACAGGCATGGAGACGAGGCAGTTTGTGCAAAAAAGATGTTCTTTATTTAGTACTTGCACTGAACAGAAGCAAAGGAGAAAATGGCAACATGCCCTTTTATACTTCCCCTGCAAGGGGAGGCTCAACCAATGAATGCAGGCCATTCTCCCGCCTCGCGCATGCGCACGAGGCTGGAGACAGCCTGTCTGGGTCCTGGGCAACTTATGGGCTGCCCGGGTCTATACAACCGGTCCCGGGCAAACACGTGGTCTGCCCGGGCCTCTGCAGTTATCCTGCAGGTTGCCTGTGCCTTGCTGATTGACTCAGCAAGGCTCAGGACACAACATATCCAATATGACCTTGGTTGCTTTTAGCAAATGAATTTAAAGGACATTTGTGCACTTGGTCCCTTGCATACACGATTTGCACCATGTTATGCAACAGCAGTTATATTGGAAACTGAAACTGGGAAATGTGGGAATAGGTCAAAGAAGTCAGGATTGTGGCTGCAGCTATTCAAATAAACCCCACCAATTTAACACACCTGTAAAAGTTTCAGTGCCATCTTGAATTTTGTGACCCCTAGTAATATCACTAAACTGAAGGCATTTTCTGAAACAAATCTGTCAGAAGAGAAGAGAAAATATAAAAGTAAATCTCTAATTTGAATCCAAACCATGATGTTGACTAGGTCATAGTCTATCTCCTTTTAAGATATTGATTTATTTCAAATCATATGTTTTAAAAGAAAACAAAGAGAAAGATAGTTCCTAAAATATACTGGCCACCACAAATGGAAGATATGAAAACTTAGATCACCTTAAGCTTTAAGATTGTCCTTTAAAAAGTATTCTTGTGTAGAGTATTGCCATATATTATTGTGATCCAGTGTGATTCAAAAACTTCACAAATCTAACCCCAGAGCCATGCTATGAGATTAACATAATGAGAGAAAGAAGCTTTTCTAAATCCTTCTCCTTTAGGAGAAATACAACAATATATACAGGTAGTCCTAGACTTATGATCACAATTGAACCTAACATTTCTATTGTTAAGCAAGGCAGTTTTTAAGTGAGTATTGTCCCCTTTTATGAAATTTTTGAACACAGTTGTTAGGCAAATCACTGCAGTTGTGAAATGTGTGTCCTGCAGTCATTAAGCAAATCTAGCTCCCCACCCCCCTGACTTGGCTTATCGGAAGCTGTCTGGGAAGGTTATAAATGGTGATCACATGCCCCCAGGACAGTGCAGCTGTCACAAATATACACCAGTTGCCAAGCACCTGAATTTTGATCACATGACCATGGGGATGTTGCAATGGTTGTAAGTGTGAAAAATGGTCATGAATCACTTTTTTCAATGCCATTGAAACTTTGAACGGTCACTAAATGAATGGTTGTAAGTCAAGGACTATCTGTACATAATATATAACATTTCTAAAATGATTTTAGGGTGTACAATTTTGTAGTTTATGTCATCTTTTTGTCTTGTCCTAATTAAGCAGAATCTATATTTCTAAGCTGAAAAAATGTCTAACTTCTCTAGTAATACAAATGCTCATAGTATTTAATATATGTATTTCTGTTAATGTTAAACTTAGGGTAAATCTTACAGAATAGATCATCGTGTAAGTTCTCTGACTTCTCTACCTATAAAGTTCTAATTACTTTCAGTGCAATATTTTTAGAAAATCTGAAATGGACATTATCCGACCTATAGCATGATGTAGGATTGCTAAAAATATGTTCTTTAAAGAGAAGCAAAAGTATTTGTTAATTCATATGAATTCAGTACAGTTCTTTCAGATGTAATAGAATAATGAATTAAACAGCACACAGACCCTGGCTGAAACCCCAAAATACTGTCATTAACCTCCAAACAAGTATATTTGTTTCCTTATTAGGTTTTATGAAATACTTATATATGCAGGCATGGAAAAAAAATAATCTTAACTGCAATAGAAATTCAGCTAGCTGGTTCAAACTATTTCCAAATGTATGCTACATACTTTTCTCAAGAATATCTTGACCCAGAAATGATTAGTTACAATTAATGATTGTGATCATCTTGGCAGTAAACTACAAGAGCTTTTAAATAGCAAGTTTTCTTTTTATCAAGAGCTTGGAAAGTTGTTTTTTAAACAGCAGGTAAAACATACAATAAATGTTGAATCAAATGAAATAGTATAACTATGTGGTTGCCCATTGTATATATTAATTGGAAAAGATGAAAATTTTGTTTGAAGCTTGCTCACCATATTGCTAGGGGAGATACATGTAATTTCAATCATCTTAAAATATTTAATCCAATTTCATTAGAAACATTGAATTCAGTGTTACCCATGTCTAAATACTGACTAATCATGATCCATAAGCAGAGTTCTCAGCCTTTTAAATTAGGCACAAACAGTGTGCCTAGGTCAGTGTGCCTAGGTCAGTGTTTCTCACCATTGTACTGTTTGGGGAATTCTGGGAGTTGGCTGGCTAGGGAATTCTGGGAGTTGAAGCCCATCCATCTTAAATTTGCCAAGGCTGAGAAATACTGCCTTAGACCATGCTTTTTTTGCAACATGAAACTTATTTCATTGGCAAAGCATCAGTGAAAAAAATCATGTTTAAAAAAGGAAATTGTAAATAAAATAGGTTCATCAACATTTCAGTTTCTATTAGAAAAAAAGGTACTTTTAGGCACATAAGAACAGAACTGTTTCCAACTCCTTAAAACAGATGCATCCTTTCCTAGAATTTATTGGCTACCCCCTGAAACTAAGATGTAACAATCAAAGCATATGACATATCGATTACAAATATTTCTTGTTCAAATTTGCAAAAGCTGGATTAATTCCATGAAGGATTGTAAGTGTGTTTTCCTCCGTGAAAAAAGCTGTCTTTAAACCATAATTAAATATTATTTTGATTGAAATAGTTACAAAATCACACAAAGGTCTTAATGGTTTATTTATCAGTCATATAAATTGTGTAAAGAATGGTCTGCTTACATTAGGACACTGGTTGTTCATATTATTTATTTAGCAAAACTTCACAGCCAATAATATGCACAAATGTAACCAATAGATAGACTCACTCCAGATGAAGACCAGGAAGGCTCTCCAGATAGAAAAAACCTCCACATAAATATTAGTCCTAGTGTCCAAGTATTAAAAAGAACAACAATACATTTATTTTTATTGAACCAAAATGTCTTCAACTTCTTTAAGTACTTCATAAAAAATCTCAAAGTTTATTCCTGGAAGAGATCTGAAAAAGTGGGATTCTCAAACATGTAATTCTAAAAAGATTCTTTCACATGCACTGCACTTAAAAAGAGTATTGAATACATTCATTAGAAAAGCAGTGACTCTAATGATTCCTCTCTGTCACTCATACCTTAAAATCTTGTTTGTTTTAAAGGCATAGGTTAAAACTTCCACTTTGCTTGAAATGTGTTCTTACTATTTCAAACATATTGATAGAGGTCATTTTCCTTGAGTGATGAGGTCACTTTTGTATCCCAAGAGACTGGGGGAGAAAAATGAATGAGTCTGCACACTATCTATTTCTAAGTCATTGCCAACCTTGTTCTTATGCTGTCACTTGGGTTCTCAATCTTTGATAAATATTATTTCTCCTGGTGATTTTCTTATACTTCTAGACATTTGAATCCCATTGCAGAGTAGTCACAAAAAAACGCAACATTAAGATTTTGAGCCCATAGGAAAATGTTTGGATATTTTGGTATACAACTTTATCAAAATACAACATAATGTACCATTAAATATGTTTATTGTCATATAGTGTATTGACAATAGTATATGAACAACCATAATTGATTATATTTATATTCTGTTTTTTGTCCAGGAACTTTATCACATTCCCTCTGCACACATGTTTTCCTAACAATTCTGCTAAAGATAGTGGTCCAAAGTCTTCCAGGGAGCTTTGGCTTCACTGAATTCAAACTTTGATCTGCCTACTTTTAGTATAGGATTCTAACTATATCCCACTGGCATACCCCTAAAATAATAAAAAAAAAGATTATTTTTTTCAGCTCAAGGCAATCTTAGCTGTGATTTGATCATGGCAACAATATATATGTATTTATATATACTATTTTTCTTTATTACAGCATTAAAACACACTTTAAAAAAATAAAAGGTTTTAAAATCCTTTCCACTGAAATAAAGTATTAACATATATACAAAACTCTTTTGGCTAAACCTCTACAAACATCTACACTCTGTGATAGTCTGTGCATATATGTACAGCTCAGTAATCATTAATATTATATTGTCAAATAAAATTAAATATGTCCAGTAAAACATAAAACCCAACCCTTTTGGCACCAGGGATGAATTTCGTGGAAGACAATTTTTTTACAGATCGGGGGTGGGGGGGATGGTTTCAGTTTTGCTTGCTCACCCACCACTCACCTCCAGCTGTGTGGCCTGTTTCCTAACATGCCACGGACCAGTACTGGTCCGTGGCCCGAGGGTTAGGGACCTCTGCAGTAAACTTTTTAAGAAGCTTATATTGAAAAGCTGCCTGAAGAAACTACCCAATATTAGAAAGTAAAATAGTGGGAAAATTATTTTTCAATTAAGGGAATTTTCTCCAAGCTGTGTTTAATTCTATTTCTTATATGAATTAAGAAGTCTATGCTAAGCTTTATAATAGTTAACAGATTCATTTCAGATCTCTTTCAAACATATGATTTTAATGTGACTGCCAAAACAAAAAGTGCTACTATTACAAAAATAATTAGATTCAACTCTGGATAAAAATGTGGAAAGCTTATTCATATCATACCAAAGAATGTAATTAGGCCCATACAGGCAACATAGTGCTATCGTAGTGCTAATATGGAATAAAAACACGGATGTGTCAAATTTGCAGTTTTTCAAGTGGTTTGCAATGCAGGGAGAGCTCTGGAGCTTAAAGCAGATGTGTTGGGACCACCAAAAGTTCCAACCAGAATGGGAACATATATTCCAAAGACAAGATATCAAGTTCCAATCATAGTCAATAGTGACTTCTTAATTTCTGATCAATACCGAATGCATCATTTATACATTTGCAATGCCATGACTTCTATTAGAATATATGGCCTTTTAGTTTAGTCACCTATTGATTTACTTATTTCTTTATGTGGATTTTGTTTTTGGAAAAAAAATCAATTGTTAACTTTCTATTATTCTTTCTTTACATCATGCCTTCTAACAATTGACAATTAGAACTGGATAATATGAACCTAGGGTCTTCTAGGGTTCTAACAAATCTTGCTAAGGGAAGTAGATGATTTGACCTGCAAATCTAAGTTTTAAAAACTAGGTACTTTTGGAATTTGTTGATCCTACCATTAAAAAGCCCAAGATTTTAGAAAAGGAAAAAAATGGATGATAGATCACCAGGCATCCAAACAAAGTTAAGTTAAAAAGGGAAAGAAAAAATAAAGGATAAACTAGAACAGGGATGTCAAACTTAATTTCACTGAGGGCCACGTCAGCATTATGGTTGCCCTCAAAGGTCCAGTTGCATGTAAGACTATGACAACTCACAGTGGCCAGGTGGGTGTGGTTGGGTAGGCATGGCCAGCTCAATGCCGCTCACTGCCACTAATCAGCTAACTTGATGTGGGGACAATTTGGTGCCCCACAAGCTCCTCACCTCCCCAGATTTTGTCAAGGGTGCTCAAAGGCTGCCTGCCCCAACTTTACTCTGAATTTTGGGGTTGGAAAGCGGAGGGGCAGACCATGTTTATAGGCATCAGCCACACCTACTAGGTAGCCTCATGCTTCCCCATCCCCCCACAGCTACCCCACATCCCCCTGCAGCTACCTCCTTCAGAGCCTTCCTGATGGAGTCAGGAAGGTTCCAAAGGAGGTAGCTGTGGGGGGATGGGGAAGCATGAGGCTTTCTAGCAAATGAAACTCATGCCTACAAACATGGTGCTGCCCCTCCACTTTCCAACCCCAAAATTCCAGAGTAAGGTTGGGGCAGCTTTTGAGCACCCTGACAAAATCCACAACAAGAGGTAAGTAACCCAGGCTCATTGGGGGAGGGGAGGATATCACCCAATGAATCTCAGCCAGAGAGACACGGTATAGCCTCAGCTGCTGCCCTCTCCCTTGGCAGGGCGAGGCTGGAGCGCTTGGCCTTTAGTCGGGTTCCTGGCATGGGGTCTAGGACCTTTGCGCACAGACCCTTGGCCATACCTTCACCTTCTGCCTCCCACCTCAGTCCATTTACAGCCAGCTTTCCTCCTCTGCTAGCCCTCCCCCCGCTATTCTCCCTGGCCAATGGGCCCCTGGCCCTCCGCCCCATGCCCTTTACCCTGTAGGGGGTGCCCATTGGCCAGGGAGAATGACTGGGGGAGTGTCATATTCGGAAAATAAACTAAGCTTAAAACAAGCAACCATTTAACTCTCTTCTATAAATTCTAATCCATTCAGTTCATCAATTCATGTTATGTACTATTTCAATAGACTGAATAACTGATTTTAATCTATGTTGGTAAATATTCACGCACTGAACAAAACTATGACATATATCCAGGGTTCCCAAACTATGGTACCCCAGGGCACCATAGTGATCCTACAAGGATGCTTGGGGCATTTTAAATTTTTGCAATGTCCTTTGCAAGCCTTGGTTTTGTGACCTCTATTTGAAACATCATATTTTTGCAGCCTTTTGGCTCTGGGAGTCATGAAAAAATGACTGACACATTAAGTGTAGGTGAACTGAGAAAGTTTGTGAATCTCTGGCATATGTGGTAAACTATTTGAAAACAAAGCAAATATTTAACACCACAAAAAAAAAGAGATGAGATCAGGGAACCTACTTATAAGTTGCCTAATGTAACTATTTTTATAATCCCTTGATAAGAGGCACATTAATCAGTTTGATTTTGCTCTTTTTTAATTCATATTTTTAATGCAGAATGGATTTTGGTAAAACAGGTTAGATTGAATATGAAACACACAACAAACATTGTTTTAAAGACTGACCCTTCCTGGGAACCAGTCATGCTTATTTTACACTCTCATTTGCTCTCCAAGATCGATTACTTTCAACTTGCCCAATATCCTACATTGATTTTATATCCTGGATGAAACTCTTCTTTTAAACAAGAGGAAAGAACGGGGAGGGAAATAAGATTCAAGATGTATTTGTTTTAAGATGGCCTCATGTGGATTTCCTTTTCATAATCAATTCAGGTTTATTTGAATTTATATATATATATATATATATATATACACACACACATATTTTTATTAATTTTTATAATCACAAGTGCTTAATATTTTATCAGCAACATATTGTCTGGATTCCAACGTTTAACTTACTAATACATATTAAGTTCCTTTCTCTCTACCTTGTTTTTCTAGCCAAATAAAATAAACTGAATCTTCTTTCTCTTTCATTTTCAATGTCAATCTATCCATTTCTGCACACTCTAAGATTTTTTTAATTAACTCTTCCTCCGTTGGTAAATCTTCATTTTTCCAATGTTGAGCGAATACAATTCTTGCTGCAGTTAATATATGTAAAATTAAATATATACACTCTTTCTCATAATTTTCTACAATTATGCCTAACAAAAATAATTCTGGCTTAAAATCTATATGTTTTTTAATCATTTTCTCTAACCATGTATGTATTCTTAACCAGAATCTTTTAGCTTTAGAGCATGTCCATCAAAGATGGTAATAAGTGCCTGTTTTTTGTTTACATTTCCAACAATTGCTTGATATATTTTTAAACATTTTTGCTAACCTCACCGGTGTTAAATGCCATCTATAAAACATTTTATATAAATTTTCTTTGTACGCTACCGCTAGGTTTATTTGAATTTTATAAGTTCTGTGTATTTTTCAGATTCCTCAAGTTTCTTTTTTAAAAAAATATATTTTATTGGTTTTTTACAATAACAATCCTTAGTACTTGGTAAACAACATGTTGTCTGGGTTCATATATTTAACAACAATCAATAATAGTTAATGTCATGGTTCCGATAGATGAGACCAGTAAAAACAGAACTCCAAGGCAAGAGATTTCCTTAAAGAACATATTTATTGGTTACAAAGTATCAGCACAATCAAAACCAAGACTAGAGTTCCCTCCCAAAGGTTACAATGTTACAAAGTTGAACTTCCCACCCCATTATTGTACCATAAATCACATTCCCCAATAAACTACTTTGGTGGGCTTTCTAACAGAAAGCTTAGCCCGCCAAAACGCAAGCAGCAATGACCTTGGTTCCCACAGGACAATTTATTGTTTAGTCTAACTTTAGAATCACTCATCCCCCCTCCCATTACTGTGGCAACCGAAAACGAAGCAGAAATGGCTTCAGCTAAGATCATTGCAGATTTCATAATCAACATACTAATACCTTTTCTTGGTCCTCTCTTTTTCCAATAATATTCTCCTTTTACCAACATTGAGCAAATATAGTTCTTAGTATTTTCAATACATATAAAGTTGAATATAAAGATTTTTCTAATATTTATAGGAATAACAATAACATCAATATGTAGCATATTTTGTAATCAGCTTGTTTTACAACTGCGTTTGCAAAAAATCATCTTATGTAAATCGCTATAGGTCCTGTTTTCAGAATTCTTATTTAAGCTTAATTTTCCCTCAGTAATCAAAACATTTCTTGTCAATTATAATTTTCTCAAAATTGATTTTATTTAAATATCCAAAACATTTCATACATTTAAATCATCTCAGTATTTTACATTTCCCATATCATAGAAAAATACTATACTACTTGTAAATCACATCTCTCTTATTATAAAACCCATTCATGTCCAAAATTTAACTATTTTTTTAACCATATTCAAACAAGTATTTAATCATATAGTACTCCATCTGTTAGGTCACATCATCTCTCTTGAGTCTGGCTCTCTCCTATTCTTATTTAAGCTTAATTTCCCCTCAGTATTCAGAACATTTCTTGTCAATTATAATTTTCTCCAAGTTGATTACATTTAAATATCCAAAATATTTAATGGGATGTTTAATTCATCCCATTATTTTTACATTTCCCACATCATAAAGAAATACTATACTATTTATAAATCACATCTCTCTTACTACAAAACCCATTCATATCCAAAATTTAACTATTTTTTTAACCATATTCAAACAAGTGTTTAGTCATGTAGTATTCCATCTGGTAAGTCAAATCATCTCTCTTGAGTCTAGCTCTCACCTTCTTCTTTTGCCAGGCAGCTTTCCGAATTAGTGTGTTCAGCTTGCCAGGGAATTCTTCCTGTATTTTTATAAGTGTTGTTAAAAATGTTAAAAATGGGAAAGACAAATTGAATAAGGTGCTTTTGAGGGGGAGTTTCATCCATTTATATTCGTTAAGAAGCTTCCACTTTCCTTCTCTCTCAATTTCTCTTTTCATCTTTTATCTCCCAAACTCTAGTGGTTCTCCTGACAGCTCTATAGTCCATTTTATCAAATCTTCTTTCTTATCCTCAGTTTTGTTTTGAAGTCCTGAAAAATAAAATGTCTTTTCCATTTCCAATATTATGGCAAAATCTTGCAGATTTTTCTTTGTCTGTGTTAAACTGTGATTTTCTTCGTTTGTAGCCTCCATCTTTCCTCTGGTTTTTGTTCTATTGTCTGATTTATTTGTTCATTCTTTGTCATCATTTTCTGAGAGTTTTTTAATTGTGAGCTTAGGTCAAGGATGTGCTCATTTATATTATCAAAAATATTTTTAATCTCATCATGGTTTGAAACAATTGTCATTTGAATTAATTGCAACATAGCAATCTCTGATATTCCAGACTGGGGATTTTAGAAAAGAGTATTGAGTGTCATTTTCTACCACTTTTGGTTATGTATTCAACCTCCATTTTCATCAAACCAACCAGTCTTAAGTTCCATATACCATAGTCTTATATAGTTCTTATCTTTATGAACAGTCCAAAATGTTCAACCACTTAAAAACAATCCAGTAATTTCCCTAGAAAAGTGGCCAATAAGTCAAGGTTTTTCTTTCTCTGCAAACGATTCTTGAACTTAAATATCACAGCTCAGTAAATGTTTATAATCCGAGAAGGTCATCAGATTTTATAACAATTGTTTTTCTCATTCTGCAATAGATAGCCCAGTGTATTTTCTTTCCTCTATTCCCAGCTGTTCTCTATTTAGCTGAGAGTCACTGAGGATCAAGGGAACAAGTGGTGCTCTATTTCTGGACGTCTTGCCAATTTCTGAGTCAGGGCAGCTGTAGTTCTATACTCTGATCCACCATTAGATGTCAGTAGCTATTTATTTTCCAACTTTTAAAACGAAAAAAATCTTTTCTTGTAGTTTTCTCAATATTCTTTCAAATGAAAAATCTTAACAATTTCCATAGTTTTCAGTTTTATCCAGATTATAGCTTTACATTAATCAATTTCGATGTATTTCTGTCCCCCATAAAAATTAATTCGCCACTTCCGTCTATGGAAGGGTGGGGTTATAATCCCCTTCCTTCTCACTTTCAGAGGATTTTTTTGCTTCTTGGGGGTCTTTTCCAGGAAATCAATTTCAAAATAGAGAAGAGAAAATCTGTGTTCTCACCCAGTTCCAAACACACTGTTCACAGTTGTTCTTTGTTGGTGCTTTTGGAGTTCGGATGCCGGTAGCTTGGGCTTGTCACTGGAGTGCAGCCAGCCTTTCTCCTGTTGGGTTGGAGGGCTTCCCCCAGATCAAATGGAAAGACCGCCATCTTTCCGTGATTGACGGGAGCCCCCTCCTTCTTCATTGCCTCTCCGGGGTGACTTTAGACCCATTTAGGGTCCCCTGGCAGGGCGAAACCAGCCGTAGGGTGTGGAGCTCTGCAATCCCTCGGCCACATCGCTATGACGCAAAACCAGATGTCCAGATTCCTCAAGTTTCTACTCCTCTAAACTTTAAATACAGTTTACAGAATAGTTGCCAATTCATTTTTAATTCATTGTCAGTTCTCGCCTATGTTCAATGCAAGTTCATGGGTCAACATCTAACAATGACGTAATTCTGGTTATTTATGTATGTGCACCAGCAAACATCCTTCACCCATTACTTCAGACACAATAAGGAAATTTATTTATTTTCCTTTGGTACCTTGGAATATATTTGCAGCAAGCAAAAAAGCCTATGTAATATTTTAGATTTCAAATACCATAAATGGTTATTCTTGGTCTCCAGATTTATTTCCATCACAATAAAAACTTTCCTCTCCACCTCTGAACACTGGTTGGGAAAAATTGTTAAAATCTGTGAAGGGTTCTATGTGCCAGGATAATGTGAATTTAAATTAAATTAAAACGAATGGTTTGTGATGTACTTCATTAGAATATCAGCAGAAGAATATTTCCTGGACATCGATAAATTATTTGCATAATTTACAGTCAAGGGAATCTAAGAGAAAAACATTTGCAAATCAGATAAAGTGTATCATAGTTACAGGGTTATTTTTCATGGTTCTTTGAAAAGGCTATGGTGAATGACAGGCAGAAGATTATACGCTATACAAGCAGTTCTGTGAAAAAAAATCTGGATAAATGATAATTCTGATCAACTTTCATGGCATTAAGAAAAAAAATACATAAGCTTTAAAATTAATGCAAACTCATGACCATATCTGAAAAAAATTAATATCAGCGATGTTTATATACCATATTTTGAGTCTTAAGGCCCTTTGAAAAAATGATATATTTTTATTAAGATTCTGCCATTCTGCACATTTATAGTATTTTGTTAACAGATTAATTTTCTAGACATATATAAATTCTCCAACTCATCTTTAAGGTTTGAGCGTGAATCTGCAAAAACTTAAATTAGGAAAACAATAGTCTTAGGGTGACTACAGCTATAAATTGACACAGCAAATGTTGCTTGAATAGGGTTTATTCAATAAACCATATTAGATTATGTTAATACTAGTTGCTGAGCTATAAATCATGATTTATACATAAAGCTTGGGTTTATACAACACATGACAATTTGTCTTAGTTCTTAACATGTGAATCTAATCTTGATTTTCCTGTTTCTTCTAAATTTTAACAATCCAAACTAAGAAGCCATTGCAAGCATTTCTTTGTCTGGGTGAAAAGTGTTTGGGCGCTTATGGGGCACTTGGAAACAGAGCGATTTGCTCCATTTCCAAGCGCCCCATAGGCACCCAAACACTTTTTGCCCAGAGGGAGACTGGAAGCTTCGTCTGCTTGCAAATGGGGTGCTTGGAAACAGAGCAATTTGCTCCATTTCCAAGTGTCTCATAGGCACCCAAACACTTTTCACCAAGACAGAGAATTGACAGAGACTGGAAGCTTTGTCTGCTTGCAAAAGGAAAGAGTGTGGCAGGCGGAGGGAGGTGGCAGGAGAGGCTTGCGTCACCTGGTCCTTCAACTTCCCTTGCCTGTCTGCGCCGGTCTCCTCCTCACCTGAAGATGCATTCTGCTGGCACTGTCCTCGCCTCCCGAGCATCTGCCCTGGGAAGCCCTGTAAGCCGTTGCGGCAGCGGGCAAGCAAATGGTGGGAGGGAGTGAGCGGGCGGCTTCGGCAGATGTCTGGCAGGCAGAGGGAGGTGGCAGGGGAGGCTTGTGGCACTCAGTCATGGCGCAAGCCACAGGAGAGTTGGCGGAGGAGGAAGTGGAGGCTGCCGCTGGCTAGGTGATCTGCGGGGTGAAGTAGGGGTGACCAGGACTGAAGAAAGCCCCTCCAGTGGTGGATGCAGCTGTTGCACAGCGTCAGTGGAGCCTTTTTCCATCACTTCCCCCTGGCTCTGAAATGGTGGAGGAGGACCAGGTAAGGTGACCGAGCCTCCCCTGCCCATCCTCCATAGCATAGCAATCCGGCTCAGGAGGGGGAGTGAAAGGGCATCCAGGTCACTGAACAGGTGGGGGGAGGTTGCCAAGCGGGAAGTGGCCTGGCCATGGGAGCCCTGAGGTAAGCGGATGCAGGACATGTGGGGCAGCTCCACCCCCCCACCTGCCTGGCCTCACCTGGTGGTAGTGGCACCGGTGCAATGCATGCTCTCTTGCTTTGTTGTGGTAGAGAGCAACCAAATGGTGGGATGGAGTGGGCAGGCTCTTAACTAGGGCTTATTTTGGGGGTAGGGCTTATATTAGGCACACGCCAAAAAATCTAGGGCTTATTTTCTGGGTGGGTCTTATTTTGGGGGAAACACTGTAGAAGATATGAAAACAAAATTTATAAAAGTCCATAAAAATCTAAAAGAAGGGATCGGAACATTGGATGGTGCAAAGGAAAATCCAGAAGGCTATATCTACAGAATTACAGAGAACTCTAATAGTGCTTATTAAGACTATTTATGGCACAGGTTGTCATCTTATGGATTTTAAGTACTGCTGTGCAGAACCTGGCAACATTGTATGTTGTAGCAGGTTGGTATTTGAAAGCAGTAGCAAAGTGTAAAATTGTCCTGTGTATCCTGGGTAGTTATGCAATAATGGTGAAATAAGGCTAGCATGAATGTTTCTGCAATACTGCAGAAACACATGTTTTGCTGTTTTTGTGTGTCCAGAGTCAAAGGGGCATTGCCTTTCCAGGTAAAAAATCTTCCTGTACAGGTAGTCTTCGACTTACGACCACAGTTGAGCATAAAATTTCTCTTGCTAAGCTAGACATTTGTTAAGTGAATTTTATCCTGTTTTATGGTCATTCTTGCCACAATTGTTAAGTGAATCACTGCAGTTGTTAAATTAGTAATATGGTTGTTAAGTGAATCTGGTTTCTCCATTGACTTTGCTTGTCAAAAGGTTATAAAAGATGATCACATGACCCTGGAACATTGCAACCATCATAAATATTACTCAGTTGCCAAGCGTCTGAATTTTGATCATGTGACCATGGGAATGCTGCAGTGGTCGTAAGTGTGAAAAACAGTCATAAACCACTTTTTTCAGTGCCGTTGTAATTTGGAACTGTCACTAAATGAACTGTTGCAAGTCGAGGACTATCTGTATTTGGTCTTCAAGGACAGCTGAAGGAGAACATGACATTGTACATGCCTCAACATTTATGCATCTGTATTGTCATTAACATCAGTTTTTAACTCTTTCTTTGCTTTTTTGAATTTTATTTTTTTTGAAATTTAATAATCTTTTGAAAAAACATCAATTTTTAACTGACAAATACTAGCTGATAACAAAGGGCAGTCTCTAACTGTGCTCCAGAACTAAACAGTCAGCATTTTAATGGCAGTCTAACTACACAGTAAATTGTTAGGAAGTGATCACATGTTCATTTCCAAAGAAATTATCTTGTATTATCATATTTTCAAAGCTCAAAAGAAAGGCAAAAGTGAGAGGCTGAGCCTATCATTTCTATGGGAGGAAAAAGAAAATATAATGACCCAACAGAAGGATTTCGGTTTGCTCTGTTACTACGGCTGAGGTAGTTAAATAGTTCATTCCAGAATGCTGTAATCTATAACCACTGAGAACCGAAAATAAATTCAGCTGATTGATTACTTATTAACTAGTTCATAACTAAAACTAAGTACAGTTTAGGCTTGAATAAAACAGGAAACCACAAGTTAATCTAAAACAGAGCTGGGAGTTCTGATTCTTTCATGATTGTAGATTTTTTTAGGCAAACTGAACCCATGCATATGAAATAAAGAAGCAGGATGTGTAGTTGAATTTCACTGGAACTTTGTAGTAAGTGGTTGACATTCTTTCTAGCCTTTAATTTCTTTGAAGTTTATATATATTCTGTTCCCTAAATTTCTCTGAATCAAAGCTACTGGCCTGCCTAGAAAGTAGGAATATGCTATAAAATGAATATGCACAAATAGAATATGCACACTTTGGAAACAACTTGGAAGAAATGTTTGGATGTGATGCAAGAAAAACATCAGCTCTCACTGTCCTTCATTTAAGTGGCTACTTAAATAGACCACATTAACTTTAATTAATCAACTCCTTTAAAGCAATGCCATTTTTTCCCCAGATTTGTATGAAAGCTTTACACTAGAGCAGCTGTTTTAATCAGCAGAAAATAGATCTTTTCAGTAAAATAACTCATCTTTACATGAGTTCTGAAGCACATTTTCTGAATTACTTGCAAAATATGCACAGCCTTGCAGTTGGGTTTCATTCACAGTTAATTTTTTATTACATTTTTTTTACTAGTTTATAAATAAGGTACTATGTGAAATGTTATTTCTAAGTTACAATGTAAAACATGTAACTTAAAGCTATGGATACAGTTTAATTTCTGTTTTCCTTTTTTGGTTTATCGATTCCATCCACAAAGCTACCTTTATTTAGGATTGTCCACAAAGTTACTTTTCATTACTGGGCTAAGTTATCAGCCATCACTAAACATCTCAACTTATGAATGAGATATTAATATTTCTTCAGTGAACCAGATTAAAACAATAACTTGGAGGAAGAAGAGTTTCATCTATGATTTTGGAAATTTAGGCCATTAGAAAATGAAGAACTGGCAAAAATCCATTCACTAATCAATCAAGTTTTCACAAATTTAATTAAGAAAAAAATAAGTTTATAGTACAGTTCTGCCAACTGTGGTATATATATTTTTAGAACTGGCTGGAAAAAGAAAACATATTTGTGGAGACCAGCTAGTAACTCAATTATCAGAAAACCAAAATCATGGCATTTGCCAGAAGGCTCAAGCAGCCATTCCTGGAGGATAGATGGCCATAAGATTGAGGAGATCTCCTGTTTCAAATACCTGAGAGTCCTTCATTTTTCCAACAGTAGAAAACCTCCATGGGGACTATGTTGCTGAAAATACACTATCCTCAAATTCCTCAAGACAAGAAATGCTCACCATATACCTGTGGGAAGAATCCAGGGAAAGAAATATTTTGGGGAATATTAAAAAGGCAGAATATATTTCCCCAAAGGAATAATGGAGAAGATCTTTAAAAAGACAGAAACCAGCCCCAGCCCCTCTCCCCCAAGCAGAAAAATCAGCAGAGGCCAGCTTTTAGAAATGCAAATTCAATAATCCTTTCAGAAAGGTTTGAGCCTTCCAGCTAGAAACTGAAGAAATTAGGAAGACAAAGACCCCTAAAATCTACATACCCCCACCCAAATTCTAAGGACAGGATATGACCTTTGGGACATAATAGGATTAACCCACCACCATCAGAATACCAGAAAGGACACACTCAGATTCAGGTCAGAGTACATGACACAGGAAACACAAAGCTTCAAACAGGAAGAACTCCAAATACAAAGCCCAAAGGAGGTATAAAAGCCCACCACTCCCTGCTACATGTGGTCAGCTTTCCCAGAGCCATCTTTTTGTCTGGCTCTCCTCTTCAGTAAACTACAACCTTCTTTCTAAAGCAGTCTCCATTTTGTTTATTCCCAGTGTTATATCTTTGGTTCTTTAGGCATTGAATGAGGCAGCGTGTTCAAACAACAACAAGTTTATTAACTCAGAACAGAAGCAGCCCTAAAGGCTGCTGCACAGCTATTTATACAGTTAGCCTCTAGGTGGCAACCAATAGATTTAAAGTAACAGTTCCCCGCCCCAAACCTCATTATCAGCTTGGAGACAGCCAGTCTGGCTTTCAGTAACAGCAACTGTTAAACAATACAGCAATGTAGGTCAGACATTAAGCAAGTGATTTAAAACAGTTGTGGCCAATACATTACACCCCTTTCCCCTAGATGGCTCAAACTCTCAACTGCTGGACATAGTCCTGCAGATATTTAGGTGGCCTTCTTGACTGTTCTGAACATCTAGGGGTTGCAGGGTTCTCCCGGTCTACCCGCTCTCCTGCCTGGCTGGGTAGGCCAGGACTCTGAGGTCCAGTGAAGTCAGGTTAACTCGGGTCCCCTTAGCTGGCCAGTCCCAGTCGGCCCAAACCAAAGTCCAATCATGCAGCAAAGTCTGCAGGGCTGTCCCTCAGCGCAGTGTGCCGGTCCTGTTCAGTGGATACTGTCTGTCCGGGGAAAGCTCTCCTACGGCCTTTTCCCCGTCTCCTTGAGTAAGAGTTCTGTTGGAGCGTGCAAGCTCCTCTGTTGGGCCACTGTCGCACAGCCCTTGCATGCGGCCCTCTTGAGAGGCCTGAGCCAGTGACTGGTTCGCTAGCCTCCGACGCAGCTGGTCAATGTACCGGCGAATGTCTCGCCCACCTTCCAGGACCACCTCATAAGAGAGTGGTCCCGACACCTTAACAACCACGGCTGCCACCCACAAAGCCCCCTGCCCGTAATTCCGGGTCCAAACCCGGTCACCCACTTGCAAATTCCGAGGTGCCTTTGGCTGAGCAGAGTCCAAGGCAACCCGGTTGGGATGCAGCCTGTCCAGCTTGGTGATCAAACGTCGGCCCCATCTGAGTTCGGCAGGGCTTCTGCCTGTGGCGGTACAGGGAGTTGTGCGTTGGCAAAGTAGAAAGGATGCACCCCAAAGGATGCACCCCTTATGAGCTGAAAGCTCATCTTTTCTCATGAAGAAACTCTGAAATTCTGGCCCTGGACATTTGTCCAGCTATCCTGTGTGTACCCAGTTTAGCACACGACTCAGCGTTTTGTCAGCTGCTGTCTCAGCAGCTATGTCCCCAGCGTGAAGGGGAGATTCCGGCAAATCCTGGATAGCCAGGATGCATGCAGCCAGAGCTGGATCTGGCTCCACATGTGGCAGGGGCATTTGCCCATTTCCTTGCCCATTTCCATTTCCTTTGTGAATCCTCCTGTAGCTGTAGGCTGACATGAAGATAGACCACCTCAGCATTCGAGGAGACAAAATCTGAAGTGTCTGTTTGTGGTGAACACCCTAGGAGTGGCTTGTGGTCCATGAAGACCATGAACTGGCGGCCATACAAGTAGTCATGGAACTTTTTAACTCCAGCCACAATGGCCAGAGCCTCCTTGTCAATTTGCACGTAGTTGCGCTCTGCAGATGATAGGGTCCTGGAGTAATACGCGATGGGCTTCTGCCTCCCATCAGCCATTAAGTGGCTTAACACAGCCCCAACCCCATACGGGGATGCATCACAGGCAATGCAGACAGGCAACTGCTCATTGAAATGAGTGAGAACTGAGTTCAACGACAGCAATGATTTGACTGCTTGGAAGCTACTCTCGTGGACACTGGTCCACTGCCACTGAGCTTGTCTATCCAAGAGCCGGTGTAACGGCTCTGCCACTGCGGCCTTGTTTGGGAGGAAGGCATGGTAAAAATTCAAAAGGCCTAGGAAAGCCTGAAGCTCTCCCTTTGACTTTGGTCTTGGGGCCTGCTGTATTGCTTTTAATTTGGATTCCGCCGGAGGAATGCCTTCGGCATCGATGCGGAAACCAAGGAACTCGGTTGACTCTACCCCAATCTTGCACTTTTCTTTTTTTAGTTTAAGTCCCGCGTTGCGGAATCGCTGAAGGACGGCCTTAAGCTGTTCAGCCAGAATCTCAACTGATTCTCCAGCAATGAGGACATCATCGAAGTAGGGGCAAACCCCAGGAATTCCCTTGAGCATGCGCTCCATCACTCCCTGGAACAGCCCTGGGGCTACACTCACCCCGAACTGTAGGCTGTTGAAGTGCCCTGTTGAGGGTGCACTTATAGTCAGCGCATATTCGTACTTCCCCATTGGCCTTTAATGGTGTTACTATGGGGGTCTCCCACACCCCACTGTCTATGGGCTGCAATACCCCTTGTTGTACTAGCTTATCCAGCTCTGCATCGATTTTGGGTTTTAATGCGAAAGGCACTCTATGAGCTTGATCCTTATTGGAGTTACCATGGGATCAAGTTTGAGGGCGATCGGAGGACCCTTGTACTTCCCTAGACTAGAACTGAAAACATCCACGAACTCTTGGCAGTCTGCAGGTGGATCTGCCGCTTGTGCTCGGTGAATGCTGGTTACCTGAATGCCCAATGCATCAAACCAATCGAGCCCTATGAGGCTCGTGCATTGGCCTTCCACCACTACGACATTTAGTGGCCCCTTGAACCTCTTGAATTCCACCAGAAGTGTGGCTTCACCTTTGACCGCCACTCGGGAGTTTTGGAAGTCTGTGAGTAGTAGATTAGAAGGTCGGAGCTTGGCCCATCTGTTGCTACGATGGCATAGGTGCCTGAATGTTCCTTGTGAAATGATGGACATGGCTGAGCCCGTGTCCAGTTCCATCTTGCATGGAACTCCCTGAAACTTGACCTGTCATCTAAGCTTCTGCTTTAGGGGGCGATGGGCACCAGTGTGGAATAAGCTCCTTCGGCTGGAGCAGAACCCTACTCGGTGTTGACCCGGGGCCTCGGTACCTCTCCTGAATGCGTCTTCTTTCGGGCAGTCCCTCTGATGACCTCGGCAGATGGCGGCGATGTGGCCTGGTTTGCCACAGGCCTGGCACGTTGCAGTTTGGAATCGGCAATCCGTGCATTGATGGCGGCCTCCGCAGCCCATGCATTTAAGGAAGGAACTGCCTTCCCAGCTAGCTGCGTTCCCTTCTCCGGGTGCTTTCATAGCTGGTCGACTTCGTAGTCTGAGTCGGTGTCTTCCATCCGCTCGGCGTCCTAGTGGTGGACGGCTTCAGTGCTTGGCGCACTTTTGGAGGGCCACAGCGCTTTAATGGCCCCTACGGTGGCTTCGTCCACCATGACCTCCTTCAAGGCCTCTTGTAGTGAGAGAGTCTCCTTAGCGAACAGTTTTTGTTGAAGCTCTCAATTCCGGAGCCCACAGACTAAGCGGTCTCGTAGTCTCTCCTCCAAATCCATGAAATTGCAGAGTCGGGATGCTTGACGAAGAGCGGCAATGAATTCTGTTGCAGACTCGCTGGGTTGTTGCTCCCGCTGCTCAAAAGCATGCCTCCATGCTATAATGGATAACTTGGGCTCGAAGTGGTCTCAGAGCTTTTTTTCAAGTCCGCGTAGGTGACCGACTTGAGCGGCGCCGGGGCGACCAGGTTCTCTGCAATGTCGAAGGTGGCGGGGCCGCACATGCAGAGGAGTGTCGTGGCCTTCAATCCATCTTCGGCGACCTGGTTGGCGTGGAGGTAATTTTCAACGCGGGAGATATAGGACACCCATCTCTCCGGGTGAGTTACGTCGAATTCTTCGAGCTTCCTGACCTTCGCCATGGTGGTTTGTTTCTTCGTTCAATGCCTTGCGCTGCTGGCTTCTGTGTAGGCCCTAGGAGGATCCTTAGGGCACGGTGGTCTCCAGCGTGGCTTGCTGGCAGACCGAGGGGGGGGGAACGTAGTTCCTGTCAGGCTCTGTGCTGACCTCACCCCCTAGTAACTTCAAGCTCTCTCAATGAAGCAGCACATCCCACCTTCGTTGCCACTGTTATATCTTCAGTTCTTTAGGCATTGAATGAGGCAGAGTGTTGAAACAACAACAAGTTTATTAACTCAGAACAGAAGCAGCCCTAAAGGCTGCTGCACAGCTATTTATACAGTTAGCCTCTAGGTGGCAACCAATAGATTTAAAGTAACAGTTTTCCGCCCCAAACCTCATTATCAGCCAATCTGGCTTTCAGTAACAGCAGCTGTTAAACAATACAATGTAGGTCAGACATTAAGCAAGTGATTTAAAACAGTTGTGGCCAATACATTACGCCCAGCTTGGACTGGATCCTGATGAAGATTTTTCTTTCTACATACCTGCAGCATTCTATTCAAAGCTACACCAATAGTGCAACTTCTTTATGATACCCAGGTAGGCCCCTACTCCAACTTTGCATTATTAGAACCCAAATTTCTAAAATCAGCCCTTCCAGTCCTGAAATTTGCCTTTAATACCACTCTGAGACTGGAGACAGACTTCATGAAAGTGGAGACAACGGCATGGGTGACCATAACCAACCATTGGCTCAAACTATGCTTTTTTCCCCTTGGCCTTGCTTCATTAACTATGAGGGATGATTTTCAGGCCCTATCGAAAAAGGCAGTGACAGTCTCATCCTTGGGCTTCTTTCCAAGTCTTTTACTCAGTATGGTATATGATCAGGCCAAAGCACTCATTTACATACATGTACAATCATACACACTTAAACAGTATGTAGCAGACAAAGAGTGCCAAATGGATCTAGGCAGTCCCCAACTATATTGTCAGTGAATCCAACAGATACTTTCCCCTATGACATACTTAACTAACCTTGAAGTACCTAATCACTGGAGGGCCTTTATTCTGGCATGATGTCATGTCCTCCCCTTAATGTCTTTGACTGGTAACACAGGAAAAATCCCTACTTGGAGAGACAATGCCTCTGTGACTCTGGAACTCTGGGCATTGTGCCTATAAATTAGTGAGGTAATCAGTGAGAAGCATATTTCCCATATGTTTAGTAAGATGACAAGCATGCCAAGTAATATCAATATCCAAAAATCAGTTATCAGAGAGGAAAAGTAAGAATTGAGAAAGTACAGATCTTCAGATATAGTTTCTTTATATAATGCATATACATTTATATTTGTTCCCATTTGTCAAATTATCCCTAAGGGGCCATGTTAAAGGAAAATGGCTTGGTGGGAGAGAAGAAATATAAAAAGGGTATAGGTATCTGTCATATTATTCAGTAAACATTGCACATTATTTGTTTTACTTAGTTATTTTCACCCAAAAGATTACTTAAATGAATTGGAGGAAAATGTTCAAAGATAAAACTGTACAAATCTGTTTACCAAAACCTATGTAAATGCCCATTTCAGTGGGGTGACAAAATCTCTTTATCCCATTTATTGTTCACATTTCACTTTTTGATCATAATGAAAGTAAATTTTCTGTCATTTTTTCTGATGACTAAAGTTACCTTTACAGCTTGATGAAATAATCTAATTTTTAAAAGCCAGACAATTCTATTACTATGCTTCTTCATTCTCTCAAGGAAGGCAAGTCCCATATTTATTTCCTATTCATTGTTCTAGAACACACATGTCAAACTGCCGGCCCATGGGCCGGATGCATCATACTGAAACCGTGCCCACCCCATTGCCGGCAATGGGGGAAAAGTGGTGATATGTCGCACGACATCACGTGACATGCCTGTTCTAGAAGGATTCTTCACTGTTGAACTTTTCTTTACAAAGGAAATACATGGAGAAACTAAACACTTCAGCAATACAAAAGAATAGCATCTATGCAAGCTGATCTAGAACAGATCAATGATGTATGTATGCATGGATATATGGATGGAGACATAGATTACAATAGCTACAATAAGAGACAGACAGACAGACAGATACACATACACACTTCTAATATGTGGAGATGTGGCTCCATTCTTGCTGCACAGGTTTATTTGAATATCAAAAGCCTTTTTAGACAATATGCACTTCTTTTATACTTTCATTACACAACAGAATTTCCCAGATTTTCAGACCTGAGAAATTTCTAAGCCCATGGTGGCGAACCTATCGCCACCCTCTCTGTGGGCACGCACGCCATCACCCCAGTCCTAGGCCTTCAGTCCCGTCCATGAGCAACCTGCATCAAAATCTCCCTGGGCAAGTGGCTTTTTAAGCTGGGTTTTATAAAATCTTTTCGCTTTAGGCCTCCGCCGCCATGTGCAAAAAAAAAAGTTCAATCAATCAATTTCAACTTCTCGGGGGAAAAAAAGATATTGCAAAGTTGGAATTGATTGATTGAACTTTATTTTTAGTCCCACACAGTGGTGGAGGAAGTGATGCATTGGAGCTGGAAAGAAGATGCTGCATGGGGGTGGGGGGGAGCAGTGGTAGCAGGGCGCTCCATGTGGAGGGGTGGGGCAGTGGTAGCAGAGCACTCCATGTGGGGGGGTAGAGCAGAGCGGCAGGAGTAGGGCGCTCCATGTGAGGGGTAGGGCAGAGCCTGTGCATGGGGTGGAGAAGCAATGCGGCGGCACTAGCATGGTGGTAGACCAGTTGCTTCCCTCCCCCTGCCAGACACCTGCCAAAGCCGTGCAGGGTAAGGTTGCCACAACTGCCCCCACCCAGATGCCCTCGCCTCCCCTAAGCGTTTTTTTTTACTAACCTGCCTTTCAGCTGCATTCCGTTTTTCCGTTCGCTTCTCAGCCTTCGCCACGTGTTTGTGGGACTAACGGTAAAAAAAAAAAGTTTCATCAGACTTTCTAACTTCTCACGAGACCTCAAGAAGTTAGAAAGTCTGATGGAACTTTTTTTTTTTACCGATAGTCCCACAAACACGCGGCGAAGGCTGAGAAGCGAATGGAGAAATGGAATGCAGCTGAAAGGCAGGTTAGTAAAAAAACACTCAGGGGAGGTGAGGGCATCTGGGTGGGGGCAGGTGCAGCAACCTTACCCTGCATGGTGGTGGGAGGGTGGGGCACGTGCCCTTCCCGTGCCAGGCCAGCCCCTGAAGCTCTGGGGCAGCCGTGCTGGGTGGCGGTGGGCAGGGCATTAAGGTGGGGGCCGGCAGGACAACCAAAGCAGCAGGTGGAGTGCCAGAGGTCACTCTTGATCTTTCATGAGAAGTTGGAATTGATTGACCTTTCCCCCCCCAAAAAAAACTTCCTTTGTTTCCTTGCACACGGATTGCAACGGAGAAACGGCACGGGGGTGGGAGTCAGGTAAGGAAAGAAAGGCAATTTCTGGGGGGAGCGAGGATTTCTTTCCTTACCTGCCCCACTTGTTCTGAGGCCGCTTTCCACTCAACCGTGTTGCTCTTGCCAATGGCCTGACCGCCCATTTCAGCACTCTCCCTCCTCGAGCCTCCGGCACTCCACTTGCTGCTTTGGTGGCTCTGTAGGCACAGCTGTGAAGTTCTCTTCTCTGTCAGAGAAGAGAACTTCGCAGCTCTGCCTACAGAGCCACCAAAGCTGTAGCTGAATGGGCAGGTGAGGGGGGAACCTGCCCCACTTGTTCCACGGCCGCTTTCGGCCGAGCCGCATTGCAGTGGCATTGGGCGCAATACATGAGGTGGCACAGCTGCATAATGCCGAAACCGGCTTTTGCTGCCTCCTGCCCAATGCTGCTGCCATGGCAGTGGCATTGGGTGCGATGCGCAAGGTGGCAAATGGCCGCAGCCAGCGGCAAACAGTCACATCACGCCAAAACCAGCCATTTGCTGCCTCGTGCATCGTGCCCAATGCTGCTGCAATGAGGCCGTGGAACAAGCCGGGCAGAGGTAAGGAACTGGTATCCCCCCTCCCCTACTCCCCCTGCTGCTGGAGAGTTGGCCCAGTATTTGCAGCGGGCTGTGGAGCCCCAGAGTGTGCCGGTCGAAGGGCCGGCACGCTGTGGCTGCTGATGGACACAGTTGGCCCCGATGTGCTTGCTGTGTGTGGGGGCCGATGGTGTCAGGCAGCATCTGCCCTGGCCCCTGCCTCACCTTGCCTTGCCCTGCGGCAATGGTACCCCTGCCCTGCCCCCTTCCTCGCCTTGCCTCACCCCGTAGGATGAGCCTCCTGCCCACCGTCCCACCCGCCAGAGACCCCCTGGATCTCCCCCAACCCTGCCCAGCCCCCATAGGCATCCCTCCCCACAAACAACATCGAGGTGGCCATGCCCACCCTGGCCATGCCCACTCAGTCTGCCTTGACCACTGCGGCCACGCTCACCCAGTGGCCATGCCCACACTGGCCATGCCCACCCAGTCTGCCATGACCACTGCAGCCATGCCCGCCCAGTGGCCACGCCCACCCAGTGGGCCACACCCACCCGGTACCTGACAATAAATAAGTGGGGTTTGGGTTGCAGTTTGGGCACTCGGTCTCTAAAAAGTTCGCCATCATTGTTCTAAGCTGTACAGTATATAATGGAAATGGACCAAGTAAATGCTTTGAAAGAGGAGTTTTATAAAATGCAAGACTGCATTTCAAGTACCTCTCTTGCTATCATAAAGCCAGATGCAACTTCCTCCCAGGCTTATATGACAGTGTAAAAACAACATGGCAAGTTTAATGACTTGAAGAGAGGTGCTTCAAAGATGCTCTTACATCTTATAAAGCACATTTTTCAAACATTTATACAGCCCTATAAAAGAACATTTGTAAGCCAGAAAACAAATCAGATTATGGTTGACAGTTACTTGTCAAAAAAATAAAAAATAAAAAAAATAAAAAAATTCAGTGTAGACAAAAGTTTTTGCCATGAGTAAATATCACCTACCTTAACTTAAAAGAGTTTTTCCTCCTTAGGCTGTAGAGATACACAGAGAACAAGGGATTCATTAGAGAAAATATGCTTAGAACTACTGCAAGTCAGTAATTTGTATTGTTAGGATATAGACAAATCTATATTGAATTGAAACTCCCAGGGAAATCTAACTAAATGACTTTGGCCTGATCATTATATCTTAGATCACATTAATGTGCAAGGTGGCTATTGTTAAGTAGGAGACGAGAGAAGGAATGACTAAAAAATTAAACAGAATATAATGTCATGGTTCCAATCAATGAGACCAAATAAATCAGAACTCCAAGGCAGGAAAGTTCCTCAAAGAACATGTTTATTGGATACATAATATCAGCACAAACAAAAGTGAAACCAGATCTAAACTTTCCCTCCAAGAATCAAAGTAATACAATGTAACAATTCCCACCCCTCTACTCATGCTATCCAATAGAACAACTTGGCGGGCTTTCTGACAAAACGATCCATCTTCTCCCATTCAGTATGGGAATAACCTTGGTTCCCACAAGATTTGCTCCCTTTCTTGTGGCAACCTAGAACGACAAAAATGGCTGCAGCCAGGTTCATTGTAGAGTTGACATATAAATCTAAAAATTATTCTGCTTTTTTGAAATTTCTTATTTCTGTAACATCAAACTATTGGACAGTCAATATGGAGTTTTCTTCCTGATTGCTTTGAAACTTTGCTCCTGCGCTTCATGCATTTCCCTGTGTTCCACTACATCAGAGGTGGGGAACTATGGCCCCTTTATGACTTGTGGACTTCATCTCCCAGAATTCCTGAGCCAGCATAACTGCACTACATGAAGGCAAGCTAATGACAATACAATGTTCAGAACCAGCATGTGTCAAAAGCAATACCACTGAAAACAAAAGTAATTACAATTAGACTTGTCACACTAATTAGATGAAAGGTAATCACTCCAGAAAACCTTACCAAATGGCCAACGCTCACACACTAATGATTGAAAGAGGATGGGAAATATTTGGACTCTCACCAGAGCAAATTATATTCCTGAGTTCTGCCACCTAATGGAATGGTTATTGTTAGATGACATAAAACATATAATTTGGGTCTCAGAATTTTGGTTTCTGTAAGGACCTGCCCCAGCTGTCCCTCTCAGGAAAGTACAATGCCATGTGGCTAATCAAAAGTACTTTTACTGAGAAACAGTTGTTGCAATAAAGTCAAGCAAAATCTAACATTCCTGTGCAAAGCACCAAGCTATTCTTCCCACTTTGAAACCGAACTCCCCTGACTAGTCCACCAGCAGTCAATACAGTGCCGCAAGGTTATTTTGAGAGCGCTGAGGTACAAAAGAGATAACAGGTCATCCTCAGGGTGCAGCGACCTTGGACTCAGGCTGGAACTGGCTGGGAAGGAGTCCACTCCATCTCTGAGGACAATCCCCCTCCCTAATTCCTATGCGGTTACTGCAAAAGTGAAAGCATGCAAAGAATGCTCCCTTAGAGCCTCCTACTTCCCCCTCCACCAGAATGGCAGAGCACCCAAAAAGGGAACCTGACAGTTTCAAAGAGAAGCATCTTGAATACCATGACATCAGCTGACATATATACTGTATCCCATTGAAGATTTCTGGAAAAATAAGGTAAATGGTTTTAATTAGTTTGCTTTTGTTTATTCCTGCTTTAATATTTTGTTATGAATTATAGATATGGTTCTGATCTAAAAAATATGACTAAATTACATTTGGTAATATGACATTTCCCAAACAAACTTTGTTTGGACTTCAGCTTTCACAAAGACTAAAAAGAATTGTCTCTAGGCCAGTGATGGTGAATCTTTTAGAGACTGAGTGCCCAAACTGCAACCCAAAACCCACATATGCATCGCCGAGTGCCGGGTGGGTGTGGCCCATTGGCTGGGTGTGGCCTATTGGGTGGGCGTGGCCCATTGGGTGGGCGTGGCTGCAGTGGTAATGGCAGACTGGGTGGGACTAAAAAGTTCAATCAATCAATTCCAATTTTGCAAGATCTTTTTTTTCCCGCGAGAAGTTGAAATTGACTGATTGAACCTTTTTTTTTTTTTGCACACGGCAGCAGAGGCCTAAAGCGAAAAGGTTTTATAAAACCCAGCTGAAGGCCTAGGACTGGGGCGACGGCGCACATGCCCACAGAGAGGGCTCTGAGTGCCGCCTCTGGCACCCGTGCCATAGGTTCGCCACCACTGCTCTAGGCAAAATGTTGTGGCATATGGAACTACACTTGCTTTTTATTGAAATTTAAGAAGCATGATTTGATTAACTTTAAGAAAATAATTTAGAGTACAGGTTTTAGACATACCTTTAAAAAAAAAAAAGCTTGCTATTGTAAAAAGCCATGTACTAACCTAATTACCCAAGTCAACAGAAATCTATAACTGACAATTAGAGGTGAGCACTGCCAACAATTACAAGATAGCAACATTTGACATATTTGAACTTCAAAAGTGGAATGAATGATGCATAGTGGTTAACACTTTGTAACAACTGTAGTATTAATGCAAAGCAGCAATGAAAAATTGCAAAACATTTTGGGAAAAATTCCGGCTAAATGAATACTGACTTTTGTGTTTACTAGCATTGTTGCATCATTTTAATATATCTAGAAGTACAATTGAACTTAAACTCTCACCCTAGAAAGACTGAAAATGTTTAGTTTTCTCAGCATTCTGTGTGATATGCCAAGTCCTAGACTACCAAATAAATGCCCTTGTTATAGAAAGTGTAAAAAAAAATGTATCAGCCACAACAGTTGTATCATTGTATCAGTCACAGCAGTTCCAGGGAGTTCCTTTTTTACTCTGAGCAGATTCCTAGAAGCTGGGAGATGGGTCTGGATGAAGAACAAGCTATTATTCCTCTTAACTTCAGGACTACATTAAATTAAAAGAATACACTGAATATGTGTGGTTGATGCTAGCATTTCTTCTGTGATCATTAAAAAAACATCATTTACGTGGCAAACACATGCAAGTTTATAAGAATATTGAAAGCTGGTTCCTGCAAGAACAAGACATGACACTAGTATCACAATCAGTCATTTTATGGACATCAAAAATTAAATCCAGCAACCTGTAGGATCAGGAAATTATCAGAGCTTGAAAAAGTGGATATTCTGGATTGCAACATTAATCCAGTGGAAGAAAAAGCTGCTGCATAGTCCATCAGTTAGCCTATAGCTGTCAAAAACCATTGAAGATTAAGTGACTTTGTGTAGAAGAGAGGCAGAACCTGGGGATGGAGTTAAAAGAAGGATCAACCTAGAATCCCTACAAAGCTATAAACAAACTACATCCAACCTCCCTTGAATTCCATTGACCCTTACCTAACCAAGCAGGTGTTAGTTGTTAGTTGAGAAGATTCTTGTGCATAGCACGATTAGCAATAAATCAGTTTAACTGGACCTTCACATGTGGACCTGATGTTTCAGGTGCCTGACACTTTGGTACTCCTTGAAATAAGCTACATGCCAATGATGCTTAATTTGTATATAGTATGCAGAATTAATTTGTTTTTAGATCAAGCAGCAAAATGTATCAGACAATCTTCCAGAGGCTAAATTATATTACTATTCTTTTTAACATCTATATGGAATCATTGGGTGAGGCTTTCCATTGGTTTGGGATTCAGTCACATCAGTATGTGTGCTGCCCCACTCACTCACACACACATAACTGTGGTTTAGTGAGTTTATTAATATTCCCCAGCAAATCTCTTTACCAAAAACTCAGAACTGTTCCAATCAAGTCCAGCCATGAGCAGATCAAGGCTAGTTTACAGAGCAATGGCCCAATAGTCCACAAGGCACTTGAAAGTTGCTCAAACAAAATAACTCCACCAGACAAACTTAAATCCACCAGGCAAAACTTAAATCCATACAAGAGAGCTCACAGGGCAAGGAAAGTTCAGAGTCTTCAAGGTACGATTCAATTCCAAACAGTGTCAATCCAGAGTGAAGCAGGAATCACGACAACCAAACACACAGCTAGAAAACAAACATGTTGTTCCCAGCAATGCTTCCATTTGTCTGCTGTGATAAATAGCCAGCTTCCAGTGCAGCCCATCAAGATGGGTGTGGCTTTCTCCTCTCGAGTAGTTTGGCCGACCTTCTCTGCTCCTGCCTTTTCTCTGCCCTACGTGTTCTTGGATCAGGTGCAGAAGGCAGTTCCTCCTCCTTTTTGCTGGCTGTCTGCCACTGCAAGCTTTCCCCAGCTGGAGCCTCCTCCAAATCCCTTTCAGACAGCCATTCAGAGCCATCAACTCAGTTCCTGACATGCCAGGAATTGGCTCATCCTCCCCTGAGCTGACATCTGAGGATGCATCTGGGGAATCGTCCAAGGGTATCACAGTATGCTGATGACACTTGGCTTTAGATCTCAGTCCTGGACTGTACAGGTGAAGCTGTTGATGTATTGACCCAGGTTCTGGTAGCTATTTGGGTCTGGGTGAGGAAGAACAAATTTTGACTCAGTCCTGAGGGGGTTGCCCCCTCCCCCCTGTATAGAGGATCTCTTTTTTGTTGGTCTTGATAGAATAGCACTTCCCCATTTGAGGTTCATGTACAAAGTAAGGCTTCTGCTGGACTTAAAGAACAGGTGGCAGCTATGGCCAGGAGAGCCTTTGCATAAGTTCTCCTGTACACTAGTTGCATCCTTTCCTCAAGTAGGAGGCCCTTCAAGTGGTCAGCCAGACTCTGGTTACCTCACAATCAATGCAATGCACTCTGTATGGTGTACTCTTTTTTTTAATACAATATTTTATTAAGTTTTATAAGGTTAAGGAAGGGATAGGGTCAATATAGGTTTGGGGTTCAGGGTAGGGATTGGGATAGGGGTAGGTACAACAATGGGGTTACCCCCAATAACATTTCCAAGCTTTGGCAAGCAGATTATTGTCCGGGTACATATATTCGATAACAGTAATTAATATAATAGTAAATAGCTGTAGTAAATAAGAAAAACAGTAATCATAAAGAGTATCAATTAATCAATACATATCATTCATCTTATTAAATATCACAATCATTTCTCGCTAGTTCGTTTTGCTAACCATTGGTAAAAAATTTCCCATGTTTTAAAGTAGACTGAGTCTTCTTTCTCTTTAATCTCTAAGGTTAGTCTGTCCATTTCTGCACATTCTAAAATTTTCCTAATTATAATCTCATCAGGTGGTATATTTTAATTTTTCCAATATTGGGCAAATGCTATTCTCGCACCTGTCAATACGTGTAATATTATATACTCATTCTCTTTCCCATATTTGTCTCCTAATATTCCTAACAAAAACAATTCTGGTTTGAACTCTATCTGTATTTTAGTCATCTTTTCCAACCATTTATGAATCTTAAGCCAAAAATTTTTCGCACTAGGACATACCCACCAGATATGGTAGTAGGTGCCTGGCTTTTGTTTACATTTCCAACAATTATTCAAAACATTTTTAAACATTTTCGCTAATCTTACTGGTGTCATGTGCCATTTATAAAACATTTTATACAAGTTTTCTTTGTATGAAGCTGCTTTAGTCAGTTTAATGTTTCTATCCCATAACTTTTGCCAATCTTCTAGGTCTATAGAATATCCAAAGTTTTTTGCCCAAACTATCATTATTTCTTTTACTTGTTCTTCTTCCATCTTCCAGTTTAGCAGAAATCTATAAAGTTTCTTAATCAAATTTTCATCTGTTTTCAAAAGTATTTGGTCAAATTCTATCTGTTCTTTATAAAATCCCATTGTCTTCACATCTTTCTCATATCTTGTTTGAATTTGCAAGTAAGGCCACCATGCTAAATCAATACCTTGTTGTTATAAGTCTTGCCTATCTTTAAGTTTTCCGTCCTTGTCCAAAATGACTTTATAAGTAACGACTTTATCATAGTTAATTAAATTTGGGTAAGCAAAGGCTTCCATTGTTGAAAGCCACTCTGGTATTTTAATATAGATTTTTTGTTTTACTCTCTCCCATTCTACAAACAGTACATTCCTTATAGCATGGTTTTGGAAATATCTGTGTATTTTATTTTTCCCATACCACAGAAAGGCATGCCAACCCAGTTGTAGGTCATGCCCCTCTAGGTAGAGTAATCTTTTGTTTCTCAGCGTTATCCATTCTTTGAGCCATGGTAAAATGGCTGCTTAATAATATAATATCTAATCCGGGAGTCCAAATCCTCCACTGTCTTTAGCTTCTTGTAACATTTTCACTTTGATTCATGCTTTTCCCCCTTGCCATATAAATCTCAATATTGTTGCATTTAAGTCATCAAAAAATGCCTTTCCCAGTTTTAGCGGGATTGTTTGAAATAGAAAGAGTAGTTTCAATAGGACACTCATTTTCACTGTGGCTATTCTTTCTAACAGTGACAGTTGAAGGTTTTTCCACTTTTCCAAGTCTAATTTTATTTGTTTCAACAGTCTTTCATAGTTATCTTCTTTTAGTGTTGTACATCTTGGTGTTAAGTAGATTCCTAAGTATTTAACTTTTTTGACTATTTGCAAATTTGTCTTTTTTGTGAGTTGGGTTTTCTGTTTGTCTGTTAAGTTTTTTGTTAATACCTTAGTCTTTTCTCTATTTATTTTCAAACCAGCCACTTCTCCAAATTTTTCTATTTTCTGCAACAGTTTAGTAGTTGTTTCTAGTGGCTCATCCAAAATGAAAACCAAATCATCTGCGAAAGCTTGTAATTTATATTTTTGCTCTTTTATCTCCAGTCCTTTAATTTCCGTGTCCTGCCTAATATTTCTAGCCAATACTTCCAATGTTAATATAAATAGCAGAGGGGATAATGGGCATCTCTGTCTTGTGCCTTTTTTTAATGTCAAAGCTTTCTGTATAATCTCCATTTAAAATTATCCTGGCCATTTGTTTATAGTAGATTGCTTGAATTGCATTTATGAAGTTTTTGCCAAAGTCCATTTCCATCAGCTGCTGGAACATAAATTGCCAATTTAAGTTGTCAAAAGCTTTTTGCGCATCAAGAAATATTAATGCCATCTGTTTCCCTGGATGATTTTCATAATATTTCAGAACGTTTAAGATGATCCTTAAGTTATTTTTTATCTGTCTTTTAGGTAAAAAACCGTTTTGGTCTGTGTGGATAAATTCAGTCAGAAATTTCTTAATTCTTTCTGCCATTATCGAGGCAAAAATTTTGTAGTCCACATTTAGTAACGATATTGGTCTATACTTTTTTATTTGTGTGGGGTCAGTATCTTCTTTAGGTATCAAAGTAATATTGGCTTCAGTCCACGAATTTGGTATTTTAGTCTCTGAAAAGATTTCATTACACAGTTCCTTCAACTTCGAGCTTAGTATATCTTGTAATGCTACGTAAAATTCTGCAGGAAGTCCGTCTGGGCCTGGAGTCTTATCTTTTTTTTGCCTTTTTATAGCTTCTATAATCTCCATCGTTGATATTTTCCCATTTAATATATTTTGGATATTCTCCGGGACTTTTGGCAAGTCAGTTTCTTTCATATATGCCTGTATTCCCTCTTTAAAAACTACCTCTGCCTTGTAAAGTGTCTCATAATAGTCCTTGATAATTGTTTTCATTGCATCATTGTGGAAGTGTAACTCTCCTTTTGAGTCTTTGTAGCTTATTTATCATTCTTTTTTCTTTTTCTTTCTTCAATTTGTATGCTAACCATCTTCCCGGCTTATTAGCATTTTCAAAAAAGTTATGTTTAGTCCGTTTAAACTGCTGTGCCATTATATCCATTTATTATCTCCATTTGTTTCTTAAGAACTTTCTTTTGTGGGTCTATTTGTAGCTCAAGTTCCAGTTTTTTGAGTTCTTCTCTCAATTTTGACTGTAGTTGTTTCTTTTCTTTATTCTTTTTGGCAGTATAAGTTATGGCCAGACCTCTAAAATATGCTTTAGCCATGTCCCATACATTTTGGAGGGAAGTTTCTTCTTTTTCTTTCAATATAGATTTGTTCAGAGACCATCTTAGTTTTTTCTTGGTTCTTTTCCAAATCATTTTTATTGGGTTGTGGTCTGCCCAAACATTGGTTTCTATCTCAACCTCTTGTATTATCATTTTCAAATCATAAGATGTCCATATCATATCAATTCTAGACCATGATTTATGCCTATTTGAGTAAAATGTATATTGTGATTTTTCTGGATACCTCTCTCCCCATATATCTTGAATAGACAGTTCTTCTTTCATTTTTAAAAAGGCTTTGGGTAGAGTATTTCCTCCTTTTCTCCCTTGTTTATGACTTTTATAGTCCCGAATTGCATCTACTATTGCGTTAAAATCTCCCAGTATGCAAAGGTTTTGTTAATTTAAATCCACTAGTTTATTAATTGATGATAGAATTGCTCTTGCTTATCATTAGGTGCATATATTGCAACCATCAATATCTGTTTTTGGTCCACCATAATTTCCACCATTAGTATTCTCCCCTCTCCATCTGCAAAGACTTGTTTAGGATTCATCTTTTCTTTTATATAAAGGGCTATACCTCTTTTCTTTTGGGGTGCAAGTGTAAAGTAAAGCTTGCCCATTTTTGGTTGTTCTAAAATTCTGGAATGTTGTCTCTTAATATGTGTCTCTTGAAGGCAAATTATGTCCATTTTTAACTTTTGTAGTCTAGTAAAAGTTTTTCTCCTTTTTGAGGGAGAATTCAGTCCATTTATATTTATTGATAAAATTCCAATCTCCTCCATGTCTTCAGTTATATCTAGATCTCAATCTTCTAGGCGATCTTATCTGTCTCTGATCTCTCGGTCTTGCTCCTTCCTCTGAGTAAGTCTTTTTAACTTCTTCCTCCTCTACTTGTTTAGGTGCTCCTGCAGCACCCATTTCCTCTTGCTTCTTAGGTTCAGGATCCCCTTTTTCCAAAAAGGCTCTATGGTTGTCAAAAAATTCCACTGCTTTGAGCGGGGTATCCAGTCTGTATCTTTTCGAATCCCAGTATATTAAGATCCCTTCTGGGACCAACCATCTAAAATTCACTCCTTTGTCAAGCAATTTCTTTGTTAAAAACTCTCTTATTCTTCTGGGAATTTGCTTGAGCACTGCTACTTCTTTTTCTTTGTATTTTAGCGGTTGATCTCTAACTTTTCTCAAGATCTCATCTCGTGTGGATCTTTTAAGAAATCTAACATGAACTTCCCTGGGGACTCTGTTTCTTCTGGCATAGCTTGAATTGACTCTAAAGACCTGGTCTAATTCTCCTTCCATTTGAGCCTTTCCCATTCCTAAAAGATCTGCGAGTAACTCAGTTATCAGGTCTAAAAGGTTCTCGTCCTTATCTTCTATTACGTTTTGAAATCTTAAAAAGTATGATGCTCTTTCCATCTCTATCACCGCCAAAGTATCTTCCAGTTCCACATTTGTTTGAGCCAGTTTTTGATTCTCATCTTTTAAGCATTCTAATTTCTGGTCGACTTCCACTGATTTGTTTTCTATTTTTTGAATCCTTTGTTGGTTATCTGTAATCGCCTGTTGGAAGCTTTCAATTTTTTGATTCATTTTATCGAGATCATTTTTCAAATCTTCATAGTTTTTAGTCAAGGATGCCGCCTGGGCTGCAATTGCCTGTAATATTGCCTGGGTATCCTTTTGTTGGGCATCCATTTTTTCTTGCTGTAGCACTGTCGTGATTGATTTTTGATAGACTGGACTCGCAGAAGTCGAGGCAGGAGCAGAGGATCCTTTTCTCCCAAGTTTAGTCAAATTTGAAGCGCTCATCTTTGGGTTAATGTCTTATATTGTAATCCACCAGGTGGCCCAATGGCCAATTGTAATCCAGTAAGCTCCTATTGCTAGGAGGGAAAACCACGAAAGGGGTTGAAGAGGAAAAAATAATTCCAAAAAAAAAGCTAAAAAAATGGCAACAAGGAAAAAGAAAAAAGAAAAAAGGGAACAAAAACAGTGATAGTAAAAAGGAAGAGGAGAAAAACTGTCCCACTAAAAAGGAATATTTGAAAAGGAGTTCCAAAGAGGAGAAAAAAGAAAAAAAAGGGAATAGGAAAAAACAAAAAGCAAAGGACCAAAATATCCAATTTATAATTCACCAGGTTCTGTCCAAAGCAAGGGAAAAGGAGAAAAGAAAAAAAAAGTTCCTTAATATTCAATTCTTCTTGAGAAAATGTTTATAATCCAAGAAAGGAGATGGCTCAAAATATCATGTATCTAACAAAAATAGTCTGTGTTATACAACCAATCCAAACAAAAAAGAACCTCTTTTTTCTTTTTCAACAAGCTTCAAGCTCTTAGATACGCATTTCTGGGCATGCAGCCAAGCTTCTAATCTGAATAAGCACCAGAGAAAGAAAAAAAGAAAGAGAAAGTTTTCAGTGTAACCACCAGGGGATACAATGTATTAGTTCCCAGCACTTGAGTAAAAAAAAAAAAAGAAGTCCAGAGGGGAAAAAAAAGTTTGTAGAGTTTTAAAAATAACAAGTAAAATTGCAGTGGCTTTCGAACGTAAAACAGAGAAAAAAGGTGTCCATAAAAAGAGCAAGCTTCCCAAATTTCTCTTAAATCTCAGACAGCTTTACTGTATTGAAAGTTTTTTAAATTGCAAAGTGGCTTAAACCGCTGCTTGTATACCGGGGGGGGGGGGAAGGAGACTCCACCCACTCCCTAAAAGTAAAAGCTTTGCTCTCAGGCTGCAAAAAAACTATTTAGCAAAAAATCCATCTTCACCAGGAAAGAAGAGAGTGTTCTCACCCGGCTTAGCTGCTTGCTGTCATTCTGCGCTGTTTCTCCATCTCCGATGATCAGCTGTTAATGGCAGATCACATGAATGTGGTCCACCTTTCTTCTGCCAATTCCAGGGGCTGCTTTGGCTCCAACGAGCCGGCTACCGCCGGCCCGTGGTCCCCAAAGTTTCGCCCTTTGGTGGCCACATCTCCGGGGCGGCATTCAGCCCAAACGGACCCACCAGCAGATGAAAATCGGACCTGGGGAGCAGAGAGTCTTTCCCCGGGTCTGTCTTCAGCGACGTCACAGGAAATCCTCCCCTGTATGGTGTACTCTTTTTTTTTTTTATAACAAGTTTTATTGAATTTTTTTGTTTTACAACCAAGTGCTTAAGACTCATCGTGGAGATAGGGCACTCCATAAAACAAAGTAAGAAATATAATCATACATGAACAATTTAAATTACTTCTTTAAAGGTTCCCTCTCTATTTTATCAATCAGGGGGAAAAAACAAAAAACAAAAACTATCAATAATATTTCAACCTGTTTTCAGACTTAACTAACTTACAATTAACATATTCCAATTTGGCCTTACATAAACATATGGTATACAATTCGGGTATCCAATTTCCCTTATAATAAAAATTGTTTCTAACATGTACATATTATTCCAATTATTCTATTTATACTTCTCAATTAGATTCTATCTCTTATTCTAATCTATTTCACATACATATTTTATAAATGAACATGACTTTAAGTATTTTAAAACCATTTTACATTTTAGCCTAAAATAATAAAACAATAATTATTTCTAAAATAGACAAATAGTATAACTATTATATTTTAATAATTCTCAACTATATTCTATTTCCTATACTCTATCAAATATAAGTAAAAATATCAGTAATATTTCACCAATCTCAATCCAACTCCTTTAATTTTAAATTTTCCAATTTTCCATATTGCCATTCCAGACCATAATCAAATCAATAATTTATATCAATATTGACTCAATCCAAAATCTTAGACCTTAGAAATCTCAAAAGTATTAATTCAGTCAAAGTCTCTAAAAGCCATTTTTACCCATCAGATAAAGTTTTAACTCTCATTTTTAAACCTAATTCTAGCTTTCTTTTTGTGCCAAACAGGTTTCCACAATAGGGCCTCTAGCTCCTCCCATCTTAGTGTTTGGCTGTACACATTTTTCCACAATTGGGTCTGGTCGTAGTCTTCTTCTCTTTTTTCCAGTGTTCTCTACACTATGTAATCAGTCTTAATCAGTATGGTGATTATTCGTTGTTTGTTCATATTGTCAGCCTTTTTAATGTCTCGTATTTGAGAGTCCATTCCTGTTGCTTTTAAGATTTTAGATGTTTTAGTTGAATTCTGCCTTTGGTCATCAGAAATCTCCTGTAAGGTTCCGAAGGGAAGATGCAAATTCAAGGAAATCTGAGACATTTTTGCCCAGAAAACTCTTTATTTATGCAACATTACTTCAGTACGAATAAAGTGAAGCCAAAAACTAAACCCTCCTACTTCTTCCCACAGTGTCTAAGCATTTCCTCCTCCCTCATGTGACAAGTCATAAATCACATTCCCCAATTAGTTTAAAGTGTGAGCTTTCCCTCCCGCCATACTATCTATCTTCTCACATTTCATTCTTTGAAGACGCTCTGCTGAGATATTGTTATGGCTAAATAGTTCTCAGCACATTCTTTCACTCCCTCCCCCTATACTATCTAATAGTGGCTCTTAAAGTAATACACAGGTTAAATAGTGAATGTCTGCATCCATATATATTGTCAAGCATAACATTCGATGTTAGCAGCCTTGACATCTGGCCCCCCTTACAAAAACGACCAATACTGTAATATAAACAAAAGCATATGTTAATGATCAGGTTTTGGTTTGTTGGGATATTTTGCATGAAATCTTTTGACATGTCTTATCAGCTTCCACCTCGCTTGATTTCACCCAGGTGGCTTCAGATAGCGGGTATCCTTTCCATTGTACTAAGTACTGCAATTTGCCTTTAAAGATTCTGGAATCAAGAATACGTTTCACTTCATAATGGGTCTGCCCTGCAACTACGAGGGGCCCAGGTGCTTTCTTTGGGGGAGGTCTTATAGTGGAGCCCCGATAAGGTTTTAACAAGCTACTGTGGAAAACAGGGTGAATTTTACCCAGAAGTCTAGGAAGTTTCAGTTTTACAGATTGATGACCTTTACTATAGGGAAAGGCCCTAGGAATTTCAGTCCTAACTTCTTGCTAGGTAGTTTAAGGCGTAAATATTTGGTTGACAGATAGACTTTTTCCCCAACTTGGAAAGATCTTTGGGGAGCTCTCTTTTTGTCAGCTTGCTTTTTATAGGATTCAAAAGTCTTTTTTAAAGCAGATTTAGTGTTCTTCCAAACTTCCTCCCATCCCCTCACCCATTGGTCAAGTGTCTGGGAAGCGGTTGGCTCTTGAGGATATTCAGGTATTGGACCGAACTCTTTGCCTGTGGCTACTCTAAAAGATGTGTAGCCGGTGCTGCTGTGCACAGAATTGTTGTACGCCACCTCTGCAAAAGGGAGGAGGTCAGTCCAGTTAGTCTGTTGATAGGATACGTAGCATCTGAGATATTGCTCCACCATTTTGTTGGTGGCTTCTGCAGCTCCATTGGTGGCTGGATGAAAAGCAGATGATAAGCCTTGAGATGATCCAATTAATTTAAGAAAACTCCTCCAGAACTTTGCTGTGAACTGCACCCCCCTGTCAGAGATTATTCGTTTAGGGGCGCCATGCAGTCGGTAGATATGTTTCAGGAACAATTTGGTCAGTTGTTGGGCAGATGGGAGTCATTTGCAGGTGATGAAATGAGCCTGTTTCAAAAACAGGTCTATCACAGTCCAGATGACAGTATTTCCTCTACTTTCAGGTAGGTCTACGATAAAGTCCATAGCTATTTCTTCCCAGGGTTGGGAAGGGTCTGCCACCGGCTGCAGTAACCCAGGGGTTTTCCCCGGGATTCTTTTCATTGTGGCACATATGGTACAACTCTTCACATAATTTTCCACATCCCGTTTCAGTCCAGGCCACCAGAATTGCCGGCGGGTGAGATGTAGAGTTTTTAGGTATCCAAAGTGTCCAGCCTGTTTAACATCATGGCTATGTTTGAGAGCATTTAGACGGAGGGATTTGGGTAAATACAGTTTCCCTCCCTTGTAAGCCAAACCATCCCGGCACGTCAAGGAGGTTTGATTATCTTTGAACCATTGATCGGTGAGGAGCTCTCGTTTTAATTTCTTTGCTCCAGGGTCATCCGGATTGGGGACCCTGCGAGGTGTGATTTGTGCAACAGGCTGTGGATTAGAGATAATTGCCTCATTAACTTCTTCACGTTTGCTTTTGTATTGGGGCAATCTAGATAGCGCATCAGCTAGGAAGTTTTTTCCCCCTGGGATGTACTTTAGAGTAAAGTTGAAGCGGTTAAAGTATTGTGCCACCGTACTTGTTTTGGGGACAATTTGCAGGGATTTTTCAGTGCCTCTAGGTTTTTGTGATCTGTCCATACTTCAAATGGCACTTTGCTCCCCTCTAGGTAGTGTCGCCAGTTTAACAACCCCCATCTAATTGCAAAGGCCTCTTTTTCCCATATTGCCCATCTCCGTTCACTTTCCATAGATTTTTTTGAGGTGTAGGTGCAGGGTTGCAGGACTCCATCCTTGTTCTTTTGAAGTAGTACAGCTCCAACGGCCACATCGCTGGCATCGGCTTGTATTACAAAAGGTTCCCCTGGACAGGGGTGCTTTAGAACTGGTTCAGCGGCAAATAGTCTTTTCAAATTCTCAAAAGCCGTTTGACAGTTCATAGTCCATGCTAATGGTTGGCCCGGTCGTGGCTTCCCTCCTTTTCCCCCTGTTTTGAGTAAGTCTGTAAGGGGTAGGGCAATCTTGGCAAAAGAAGGGATGAATTGACGGTAGAAGTTGGCAAAACCTAGAAAGCTCTGGAGCTGTTTGCGGGTTCTTGGGGGTTGCCACTCAATTATAGCTTTCACCTTAGCTGGATCCATCTCTATACCCTCGTTGGAAATTCTGTAACCGAGGTAATCTAATCGGGTCTGATGAAATTCACATTTTGACAATTTGGCACAAAGCTTGGCATTTAGTAGTTTCTTTAATACTTCTCTCACCAGCTTTACGTGTTCAGTCATATTCGTGCTGTATATAAGGATATCGTCAAGGTACACCAGGACCCCTTTGTACAGGTGATCATGTAGGACCTCATTAATCAGTTGCATGAATACAGCTGGGGCCCCCTGTAGCCCAAATGGCATGACCTTGAATTGATAGCTCCCCATGGGGCAGTTGAAGGCAGTCTTCCACTCGTCTCCCTCCTTTATTCTCACTCGGTAATATGCCTCTCTCAGGTCTAACTTAGTGAAGACACTCCCCTTAGCTAGATGAGTTAATAAGTCCTGTAGGAGGGGGAGGGAGTACTTGTTGTGCACACTTACAGCGTTTAGACCCTTATAGTCTACACAGAGACGAAGAGACCCATCTTTTTTTTCTTTAAATAACACAGGGGCTCCCACAGTAGATTTGGCCCTTTCAATGAACCCGCTCTTTAGGTTCTTGTTCACGTATTGCTGCATCTCTTCCATTTTGAGGGGGGACATGGCATACATTCTCAGGCGGGGGAGCTTGGCGCCTGGCACCAATTCAATGGAACAGTCATTGGGTCTGTGAGGGGGTAGAACATCGCATTCATTCTCACTGAATACTTCTGCTAAGTCCCGGTATTCATTGGGAATGAGTAAATCATCTGGTGACGGTGAGGCAGTTATAAGTGCTCGCTCATTTGGTGGCCTAAAGTGTTCCATAATGTCTGTCGAATCAGGGGGGGGGGTCTGGTCCTATTGGTAATCTCACAGTTCTCATCCCTTTCTCCCACCAGATAAATGGCTTCCATTTGTCTAACCAGGCTAATCCTAGGATCACAGCCTCAGTTAGTTTTGGAGCCACTAGGAAACGTATGAACTCCCAGTGCTCACCTATTTCTAGGCATAGAGGCTCAGTTAGTTGTGTGACAAAAGTTCCTCCCATCAGGGAGCCATCGGTTTGCTCAAACCTCATTGGCTGGGAGAGCGATTTTGCTCGTATTCCCAATTTCATGGCAAAGGGCAAGCTAATGATACATCGGGAGCATCCAGAATCTACTAGCACTTTTAAGTCTGTCTGTGCTCCTGACTTAGGGCTGATTAGCCTTGCAGCCAGTTTGAAAGGAGGGACAAGTTGACTCACCATTGGGTCGTTCTCTCCTTCGTCATCACTGTCAAAAAAGGGTAGAGTGACGGCGGGTCCAGTCTCAGCTCCGGCGTCCTCCTGTGTAGGGGAGGTAGCTTGGGCAACCAGTTGCTGTGTGATCCCACTGGATTTTTCTCTCGACGGCTGTTGGCTAGGTCTTTTCCTCACTGCAGGTGCCAGTTTATTCTGCTGTTGGGGGTAGGGGACCGGGCAGTTCGATGCTTGATGTCCTTGTTGTCCACACCGGAAGCATGTGATCGGGGGACCTGCTGGTGGTCTGGGCCTTTCAGTGGTCGTAGCTGTTGGGGGTTTTCGGGGGGGCAGTTGTCGTCTGGGTTGCTCAGGTCTTATCTCGGGTTCAGGTGGGGGAGGCTTCTTATAGCGGGTGAGTTGAATGTCCAGCTTCACCGCTGTCTGGTACCACTCATGTAGCTGATCAGGTACTGCTCAAATGAGGCAGGCCTGGGAGAGGTGATCATCTAGCCCCTCAATGAAAAGATGGATTAGGGATTGCTCCGGCCACCCCTCTATTCGACCAGCTATCTTGCGGAATTCACGCACATACTCTAGAGCAGGTCTACCGGCTTGCTTTATTTTGTGGATTTGTCCTCCTGCTCTAAGGCTGGTAGAAGGGTTCTCAAATCTCTCTCTGAGACCCAGGAGGAAGAGGTGGGGATTGCCTAATTCGTGGGCTTGCTCATTGTATAAATTGTTTAGCCATTCAGATGCCTCTCCCTCTAGGTTGGACGCAATCACATCGACCATCGCACCTGGGTCTGGGTAGAGGTGGGCCCAGCGATTTAAATGAGAACGTACTTGATTGAGGAAAAAAATTAGCTTCTCTGAGTCCCCATCGAAAGTTGCTCTGAGACGTGGAGCCATCATAGGCTGTTGTGGGGCCCACTGGGGTTGTTGCTGCTGGCCCCAGCCTTGTTGCTGTTGCATGGCCAAGGGTTGCACATTCGGGGCTGGCTGCTGCAGGGCTGGCGCTCTCAGCTGTGGTTGGCCCCAGCCTTGTTGCTGTGGCATGGCCAAGGGTTGCACGTTCGGGGCTGGCTGCTGCAGGGCTGGCATTCTCAGCTGTGATTGGCCCCAGCCTTGTTGCTGTTGCATGGCCAAGGGTTGCTGAATAGGTGAGGGCGGTTGCTGCCTTCTCTGGTGTTGGCCTGTGGGGGGTGATGGCGTCCTCTGCTGCCCTTGCACCATCCCAAGCTGCTGTAAGATCTCCATCAGCTGACGCATGCTCAGAGGCTTTTCATCTTCCCTCTGAGGGGGCTGCCAAACTCCCCATTGAGGCAGGGCCCCCGGGCTGGGTTTCCCTCTCTCTGCTGGGCTGGAGGCCCTGGCAAGGGGTTCCAGGGGTCGGAAAACTGGTTGATCTGTGAGGGAAGGGCTGGGGGCCTCTCTCAGCAGGGACTGTTCCGCACCCCTTACTTCTAATGCTTCAAATCTGTCTGCTAAATTCTCCACAGACTCACTATGAGTTGTAAATTGACATCTCCACTCACCCGAGTCTTCAGCTGCTGAAGGCTTGGCAGTTTTCCACTGGCGTGGGGGATGTAATCTGTGAAGATCTCTTTGTTGTGGCTCTAACTCATCCGTCTTGGAAGTCTTTGAAGATGGAGAAGCTGTTACGAAATCTCCAGATTCCACACTTGTCTTGTCCCAGTCTGAAGACCAAATCAGCTCTTTTAATCTTTTTGGCTTTGCTCCCAGCTGGGGGACTTGTGAGGGTTCTCTCTCAACAGGTTCGCATGCTGCGGCTCCCATTTCTGAGGGATTTCCAGCTGTAGGAAAGCTAGTCTCTGGTAATTCCTCTCCTTCCATGATGTTCCCTTCATTTGTCAGTCTACTCCTTTATTTTTGGAGTAGTGACTAGGAATTCAGATCCCTAAACATCTAAAAATTTTGTTGGTTTTTGGCTTGATGTAAGGTTCCGAAGGGAAGATGCAAATTCAAGGAAATCTGAGACATTTTTGCCCAGAAAACTCTTTATCTATGCAACATTACTTCAGTACGAATAAAGTGAAGCCAAAAACTAAACCCTCCTACTTCTTCCCACAGTGTCTAAGCATTTCCTCCTCCCTCATGTGACAAGTCATAAATCACATTCCCCAATTAGTTTAAAGTGTGAGCTTTCCCTCCCGCCATACTATCTATCTTCTCACATTTCATTCTTTGAAGATGCTCTGCTGAGATATTGTTATGGCTAAATAGTTCTCAGCACATTCTTTCACTCCCTCCCCCCATACTATCTAATAGTGGCTCTTAAAGTAATACACAGGTTAAATAGTGAATGTCTGCATCCATATATATTGTCAAGCATAACATTCGATGTTAGCAGCCTTAACATCTCCATCATTTGCCTATGAGGTGTAGCATCTTCCTCTTCAATAGATTGTAAATATATTTCCTCCATCTCGTTAAGTTGTAAATCTGGTTGTGTGTCATAATTGGTCAAAATTTGAGATTCAGTTTTTAACTCTGGAACATCCTCTTTCCTGAGCATTCTAAAATGTTCTTTTAGTTCTACTTTCATCTCCAAATTTTTTCTAGTATAAGTCCATAGTTGAGCTGTGGGTGGGATTCCATTCTTCGTTTTTTTAGTGAAAGTTCAGCTTAAAAGGTAGATTGCAATATTATAAAATATAAGATCCAAACAGAAATAGGAAAAAACAAATGATCAAGCCCAACACAAAGCTAGAGACAGCAATAGTCCAAATCAGTATTGTAAATATCTAATTTATAATCCAAAGTAATAATAGAAGAGGATGCCTTGGAAATCAATTATTGTATTGTAATCCTAAAGCAAGAGAGAATCCAATTTTTCTGGGAAGTATATTTTGTATTATAAAGTCAAACGAGCTACAAATAGAAAATTGAGCAAGTTCCAAAAGAGATACAAATGTCTGGGCATCACGCCAAGTTCAGGGAATGAAAGTTCAGCTGAAAGTAGTTACTTTGTTGCAATAGGAATGTCTGGGCTTCACGCCAAGTTCATAGTTACATTGTAACCATTCAATCCACATGAATCCGCCCAGAGAACCGAAGGATTTTTTTTTTCTAAAGTAGACAATAATGTTCAGAAGGGGGGGAGGAAGAAAAACACTCCACCCCCTCCCTAAGAGCTTCCACTTAAGCTAAAAACAAGCAAGCAGAAAGAGAGAGTCACAGTAGGATTTTTTTTTTCAGGATCCCCGAATTCCAACAGCTCAAATAGACAATAAAAATTAATTTTTTTTTTTTTCAAAGCCCGTTTTCTCAAGTATCCAAACGCTGCTTTCTCAATGTAGGGAAATAGTTTCTAAAAGCTTTTCACAGGGAGGTAAATAAGGTATCAAGAGGGAAGGAAAGGTCTCACCCGGATCTTCCACGGTGGTTCTTTTTGCTTAGATGTTGCTGTGACTTTTGGCTGGAGCAGCTAAGTGATCGGCCATGTTACTGGCTGATCTTTTCCCTGTCGGCCCAAAGGTGATTTCTCAGACCGCAGAGGGAGCTACTGCTCCCTCCACGATCAACGAGTGTCCTCCTCCACGGTGGTCGCCCCTCCAGGGCAACTTTCGACCCTGTCCAGGGTCTACCGGCGGGGGGAAACCGGTCGGCAAAGAGAACATACTCTTTGCGCGACCGCAGGCGCTGCGACCGGAAACGGAAGTCTCCCGTGTATGGTGTACTCTTGAAGACTACCTGGAAGCTATAGTTCCAATTGTTCTGCCTGACAAATTGGGCATGAGCCAGATCTTCTAATCTTTGGATCAAGGAAGCATATCTTCTTTGTCACTTGAACCACCCATTGAAGTAGCATCACCTGAGATTCTGCTGAGATTCTGAAAAATCCTTAAAACCTGACCCTGTTCCCAGGCCTGAAATTAATGCATTTGTTTTATTGTTTTTGTTATGACATTTTTTTAGACCAGGCTGTTTTGGTTTGGGTTTTTAACTGTTTTAACTGCTTATTTAAATTCTGTAAGCTGTACAGAGTCTACTGAACTGGATGACCATAACAAACCTATAAAACTCTGGGGCTTAGAATTCAAACAGGCAAGCATCTGCTACACCAGCGGCCCCCAAACTTTCTGGCTTGGTGGCTCAGCACGGGGGGGAGAAGAGGATGATTCTGTGTGAGCAGCAGGTGTGTGTAGGTGAGGGGAGCTGCATGCCCGAGTGCAAATGCCTGCCCCTCATGTGAGGGGAGTTACGAGCACAAGCACTCGCCACTTGTGCAAGGGGAGCTGCGCATGCATGCTTGCCTGATGCTTTCCATGGCCCAGATCCAAACTGGCCGTAGCCCAGTAGCAGGCCACGGCCCAGGGGTTGAGGACTCCTATGCTACACAATAACCTAGACTTCACGGTTCTTGATAAGAAAGCTACTTTGTTCTAGTAGTTAAGGCACCGGCCTAGAAGCCAGCAGACTGGGAGTTGTACTCCAGCCTTAGCCATGAAGCCAACTGGATGACCTTAGGCCAGTCACCTTTTCTCAGCCCAATTTATATCTCAGGGTTGTTGTTGTGGGGAAAATAGGAGGAGGAAGGAGTAGTAGATATTTTTGCCACCTTGAATTGCTTATAAAAATAATAAAGGTGAGACATAAATAAATGAAGACAAAATGTCTGAATAATGAACATTGCAGAGAGAGAGAATTGGACAAAATCACAAAAATATAAAGATCTGCAAATAGAAGTAGAATGACTGTGGCAAAAGAAAGCAAAGATAGTAACAATAATAACATGTACATTGGGTGGAATCCCAAAACACCTGGAGTACCACTTGAACACCACCAGCATCGACAAAATCATCAGTCTATTGCAAAAGGCAGTTTTATATAATAATAATAATAATAATAATAATAATAATAATAATAATAATAATAATAATAATAATAATAATAATAATAATAATAATAATAATAATAATAATAATAATAATAATAATAATAATAATAATAATAATAATAATAATAATAATAATAATAAAGAAATGGAAGGCTTAATACTGGCTGCTCAAGAACAAGCATTACCAACTAATGCCATGAAAGCGAAGATACAAAAATCCACTGACAATCCAAATTGCCGACTTTGCAATGACAAAGTTGAAACTGTTTCACACCTAATCTGTGAGTGCAGCAAAATCGCACAAACTGATTACAAATCTAGACATGATCGAGTTGCTAAATTAATCCACTGGGCATTGTGTAAAAAATACGACTTGCCTGTATCCGAAAAGTCGTGGGAACACAGGGTGGAAAAAGTTGTTGAGAATGAGAGGGTGAAGATCTTGTGGGACTTTCGAATACAGACAGATCGCCATTTGGAACACAATACGCCGGATATCACAGTTGTAGAGAACCGAAGCGTACAGCTGATTGATATCGCTGTACCAGGAGATGCCAGAGTCGAAGAAAAAGAACTGAAAAAAATTACGAAATATCGCGACCTGGCCATTGAAACTGCGCGATTATGGATGAAACGTGTAACAGTGGTACCTATTGTCATCGGGGCACTGGGAACTATGTCCAAAAACTTTGCAAAATACATCAAGAAATTGCAGCTTCCTGCAATAACTCCAGCAATGTTACAAAAAACTGCGCTACTCGAACATCTTATATTTAAGAAGTCCTGGTTGACACCTAGGATGCTGGTGCAACCCGTGTCAACCATCAGCGCCAGCCCAATTTGAATGTTCATTGCTGTGGTTCATGTTTTAATTATAAATAAAAATAATATAATAATAATAATAATATAATAATAATAATAATAATATATAATAATAATAAATAATAATATAATAATAATAATAATATAATAATTAATAATATAAAGTTGGAAGGGACCTTGGGAGGTCATCTAGTCCAAACCCCCTGCTCAGCAGGAAACCCTATACCATTTCGGACAAATGGCTTATCCCGTCTCTTCTTAAAAACTTCCCAGTGTTGGAGCATTCACCATTTCTGGAGCAAGTTGTTTCCCCACTGGTATTGTTCCTACTAACGGTCAGGAGTTTTCCTTCGTTCTAGGTTGCTTCTCTCCTTGCATTATTTCCATCCGTTGCTTCTGGTTTCCTGCCTTCAGGCTCTTTTGGAAAATAGCTTGACTCCCTCTTCTTTGTGGCAGCCCCTGAGGTATTGGAAACACTGCTATCATGTCCCCCCTGTCCTTCTCTTCATTAAACTAGCCATATTCCAATTCCAGCAGCCGTTTCCTTTATGCTTTAGCCTCCAGCCCTCTAATTCATCTTTGTTGCTCTTCTCTGTACTCTTTCTAGAGTCTCAACATCTTTTTTACATCGTGGTGACCAAAACTGGATGCAGTATTCCAAGTGTGGCCTTACCAAGGCATTGTAAAGTGGTATTAATACTTCACGTGATCTTGATTCTATCCCTCTGTTAATGCAGCCTAGCACTGTGTTGGCCTTTTTGGCAGCTGCAGCACACTGCTGGATCAGCTTACATCCTATGATGATAATTTTAACACCATCAAACAACAGCTACCTATTTCAGGTCCTTGGGAAGGATTCTATAGGTGGATAAAAATGCCAGATCCAGTCTAAACATCTGACTGACTATACAGCCAACCATAATAATAATAATAGGACAGCATTCGTTCTCTTTCCAGAACAATTCCATCATCAAGGCCGGAGCTATAAGACTGATAACACTATGCTGGAGCCATTCTACTATCTAAGTAGTAGTGCTATTGAATTCTGAATGATTAACTCATATATGGAAATTAAGATGAAATATGTGACAGTCAAAACAAGATCTCTTTCATGGAGACTGAGTAGAAATATTCAAATGTTGCTCTTTGGAAGCTTACCAGGGTTCAGATCAGGAGATCAGTGATGACAAACAGAGCTTGTACTTCATCACTAAATATCTTCCCCAAAAGCATAAAAATCCTGCCTGTTTTTATAGTGCATTCCTGTACACAATGCACTCCCAGGAAAAACAATATAAGTCCAATAGCCATGGCCAATTTTCCACATGAATTATCATGAGATGATTTGCAAAGTTAAAAAAAGTTTCATGAAGCTATACAGTTGGGTATCAATTGCCATAATAAAATAACTTTACATTTTACTTTGCAGTTTCTTGGTGTTGCCAAGAAAACTTTGGTTTCCTGGATCATGGACTGCATTACCTACATGAAGGACTCTTGGCAAGGGATTGGTTGCACCTCACAAAAACAGAGGAAAATGTACTCGGAAGAAGACTGGCCCAACTCATCAGGAGGGCTTTAAACTAAAATTGAGGGGGAAGGGTGACCAATCTTTAGAATCTGTAGAACACAAAATCAATCATAAATACTAACAAATCAAACAATGAGGTAGGGAGTGATGAAAAAAAGGAAAAAACTCAAATATCAATTAGGAGTTGCAGGACACATACCCACTGACAGGCATAAAAGCCTTAAATGTTTATATACAAATGCTCAAAGCTTTTTTCTCTTGTGGGCAGTCCCACACACTTCTTTTGTTTGTTGGACTGCCCACAAACTTCTTTTGTTTGTGGGACTAAAAAAAAGTTCAATCAATCAATTCCAACTTTGTGAGATCTTTTTTTTCCGTAAGAAGTTGGAATTGATTGATTGAACTTTTTTTTTTTAGGTGGCGGAGGACTGGGAGCCACAGCGGAGGGATGAAAGAGCCACATGCGGCTCCGGAGCCACGGGTTGCTGACCCCTGGACTAGACAGTCACTTATCTGAAATGGTATAGGTTCTCCTGCTTGAGCAGGGGGCTGGACTAGAAGATCTCCAAGGTTCTATTCTATTCTATTCTATTCTATTCTATTCTATTCTATTCTATTCTATTCTATTCTATTCTATTCTATTCTATTCTATTCTATTCTATTCTATTCTATTCTATTCTATTCTAGTCTAGTCTAGTCTAGTCTAGTCTAGTCTAGTCTAGTCTAGTCTAGTCTAGTCTAGTCTAGTCTAGTCTAGTCTAGTCTAAAACCTACATTAAAATATGATAGAAAACAGTAGAACAGAATATTGGCAGAAAAATATTAATTGTATGGTGGAAAACACTGTGAAGAATGCACATGCAAAAAACACAATGCTTCATATCATTTACTATTTTATGTTCAAAAGTTATATTTTTGGTAAGTTGGGCTGTAGTTTCTTTTTGTGTGAAGACTGATGGAAAGAATGAGTTAAGCAGTTCTGCTTTCTCTCTACTGTCTTCCTTGCCATCTTCTCTCTTAAGTGGACCTACTGTTTCCTTGACTTTTTTCCTGTTGTTTATATGTTGAAAGAAACTTTTTTATTATTATCTTTGACTTTCGTTGCAAGTCTTTGTTCATTTTGAGCCTTTGCTTTCCTGACTTCATCTTTGCAGATTTGGGCTATCTGCTGATATTCTGATAATAATTAAATAACATGACTTGCTCCTGTGAACTGTTGCCAACTGTTGCTAATCTCCAGTATCAGAGATTAGGGCTGTGCTCCAACTCACATAAATCCTCAATTCAGAGCCAAATTTGATTCTTCCTTGTGGTACAATGAAGATGACAATGGATATGATGTTCTAAGTTCAGAATGTTTTACGGTGCTCCCTAGTTCAGGAAGACAGTGTATGAGGTAGAAAACATGGCATCTATGTATCTTTGCATCTACTTGATGGGTATGGGATCATGGAGGAGTATAATATCCTGTTTAGATAGTTTTGCCTTGAAATCAGAATTATCACTGTTCCCATTTCAGCACCTTGCTGATGGGAGAACAGTTGAGAGAGCCTCTTTCATTCCACCTTTTGTATAATTTAATGCTCCTTTCCCACTCTTAAAAGTGATACAAAGTAAAATATTTCTATCTCTAGCTGGGTAGCATCTTAAGAAAAATGTGATTAAATCTTATACTTTTCCCTTTTTGCCTCTAATGCCAGTTCCAATCTATTCATGATAAAGTAGCATTCTTTGTTATTAACAGCCCTTCCCTGCACTCCTTGCTTCTGTAGCTTGCAGTGTTTCTTGAACCAAGCATCCAGTCAAAATGACATGCATAAACATACACAGAAATCCCTTAAACTATAAGTGGAATTGGCCACAAATATTCCTCACCATCCTATTGAATATCCTCTGCAAACCTCATTCTGCATTGCAATGATTTTTTTAAAAAAATCAGAATGGAAAAGAATCCACTTTGGAAATCCTTGCACTGATTCCTATTACATTTAACATGCTCCATCCCTACGTTCTGTCTATCTTTCCTATACATATCATGCTGTTCTAATTAAAAAACAGTTATGGGAATTTTATATAGCAGATTTTAGGAAACGTGTCTCAAAAGTTCTTGTACCAATTTCTAATTACATTTGGATTACTGTCTTTATACAGTTCTAACTTCCATGGAAACGTTTATCCCATCAAGCATTGCTTTAAATGAAGCACTATGCTGGGAACATACAAGCTGTGCATTTTCTTTTCCACTTTCAAGCTATTCCTCATCAGTTCTCTTTCTGATAGGATACTGATGTCTTAGATATAATTTATTGTGAATTTATTATTGGATTATGTTTCTTGAAAGTATCTTAGCAAAATTCATATTGTAAAACATGGTGTAGAAAGTGAAAACCAAATTATTTCCATTACAGTGTCCAAGAATTTGGATTGATTTTGAATGGATTGAACTATATCTTAAGGTAGATGTCTAGTCATGAAGCACATCAGGTAGCCCAACTTGAAATATGAAGGATAACTGTTAAAGTTAAAATCAAATATCCCATTGGGACTCATGGAAATTACTTTCTTTTCCCTTACCTTATCTCTTGACAACTATAAATCTGTATATAAATGTATACATGAGTTATGAAATTCTTTGACACTATATCTGTATTTAATATAGGAAAAGGCAAATCAGGGCTCAATTCACATACTGTATGATGACTTGGGTGGTATACAACATTAAAAATCAAAAATATAAAAACCCCAGAAATCCCCAACCATTGTGGTGGTGACAAACATTGTTGTGTCCTGGGCCTTGCTGAGTCACTCAGCAAGGCTCAGGAAATCTGCAGATGGTTGCAGAGACCCGGGCAGACCATGTGTCTGCCCGGGACCGGTTGCAGAGACCCGGGCAGACCACGTGTCTGCCCAGGACCCAGACAGGCTGTCTCCAGCCTTGCGCGCATGCGCGAGGTGGGAGAATGGCCTGCAATCATTGGTTGAGCATCCCCTTGCAAGGGGAGTATAAAAGGGCTTGTTGCCATTGTTCACTTGCTTCTGTTCAGTGACTGTACCAAATAAAGAGACATCTTTTGTATGAACTGCCTCGTCTCCATGTCTGCTGTGTGAACAGAACATTGGTGACGAAGGTGGGATTCCCCGTTTGGAATCCCGAAGAAGCAGAATTAGGCCTACTCACCTAGGGCCTGGAAGAGAAGAGAAGCGTGGCGTCCAGGAGGAGCAACCGCCAGCCAGCACGCATATGCTGGAGACAGGCTTGGCTTCGTCGGACCCCTTCTCCTTCCTTGTGGCGAGAGACGTGGATGAGGCCATTGGGAAAGAAGATGTCCAAGCTGGGCCGTCTCGGCGAATTCGACATTTCACACCGGGAATGCTGGAGCTCGTATGCAGCTCGCGTTGAAAACTATTTCCGGGTAAATGGAGTCCAGGAAGATGGCCTGAAAGCGGCTACCTTGCTGTGTGTCTGTGGGCAAGAGACTTTTGAAATTGCTGAAAATCTTGTCGCCCCAGCACCGTTGGAATCGATCGCGTATGCCGATCTCAAGAAGATGCTGCATGAACACTTCGAGCCCAAGCTCTCAATAATAGCTTGGAGGCATCAGTTCGAGCAGAGGGACCCACGGCCCGGTGAATCAGCTGCGGATTTCGTCGCGGCCTTGAGGCAGGCTGCATGACCATGTGCGTTTCAAGATTTGGAGGAAAGGCTCCGAGATAGACTGGTGTGTGGGTTGTGAAGCCGCGAGGTGCAGCAGAAGCTGTTTGCAAAGGCGGATGTCACTTTTCAAGACGCATTGCGAGAAATTGCAGCAGAAGAAGCAGCCGGCGGCACGGTGAAGGTCTTGCAGTCTACGAAGATTCATCCAGCGGCCGTCCCTGTCCACCAAGAAGCCGTGTGTGAGGCCTCTGGAGAAGACTCTGAGGAAGAAGAGGTGGACAGACTTCAACCGTCAGCGGAGAGACGACTGCCGGATCGCAGAGGGCCACCGCCTGATCCCTTCGCTGTTTCGGCTGTGGGGGTCGCCACAGGAGGGCCGATTGCCGTTTTCGTTCTGTTGTCTGCCGAGCATGTGGCAGGCAAGGCCACATAGCATCAGCCTGCATGGGTTGTCCAAAGAACAGGTCCCCTGAATTGCCTCTGAAAGGTACCAAGGTCCCCAGCCAAAACAGGGTGGGTTTTTGCGCGTCCTGTAGGGTGGTGTTTAAGACAGGGACTCACAGGCCCCTTAAGAAAAAGCTGCGCATAGATGTACAGTTTCAGGGAGTTCCCCTGGCTATGGAGCTGGACACAGGGTCCACTCTTTCCATTATTTCAGTGGACACCTTTAACAAGGTTTGCTCCAGGAGTGGCTCACGAGTAAAACTCAGGCCCTCCAATCTCATTCTCACGGATTTTCAGAACATGCGAGTAAGTGTGAAGGGGGAGGCCATGCTCAGAGTGCAGCGAAAAGGCTTCAATGGATTATTGGATGTGGTGGTTGTTGGGGGTGATCGAACGAGTCTTATAGGACTCGATTGGTTCGAGGCACTTGGAATCCAGGTGACTGGTCTGAATCATCTGCAAACAGCCAGCCTTACAGGAATCTGTAAGGAGTTTGCTGATGTATTCAGCCCAGAACTTGGCTCATACAAGGGGCCTCCCATTGCGTTAAAGTTGGATCCAAACATTGCACCCATCATGGTCAAGCCAAGGAGGGTGCCTTTTGCCCTAAAGAGCAAAATTGATGCTGAGTTGGACAAATTGCTCCAACAAGGGGACTAGGGGCCAGTTGGGTGGCCTGGAATTTGGACTCTGCGGGGTGGATGCCTGTGGACTCTAGTCCATGGGAAACCCCCATATTAACACCACTGAAATCCAATGGTGAAGTCCGAATATGTGCGGACTATAAATGCACTTTGAATAAGGCTTTGCAGCAGCACGCATATCCTGTGCCAGTGGTGAGCCACATTCTGGCCTCACTGAAAGGAGGAAAGCTTTTTGCTAAGCTTGATTTAGCTCAGGCCTATCAACAGTTACCTGTACAAACTATAGTTACAGGCACAAACTATAGTTACTCACAGAGGGGCTTTCAAAGTAAAGAGGCTGCAATTTGGGGTCAATGTAGCCCCTGGCATTTTTCAAGGGGTGATGGAGCGAACGCTCAGGGGTATTCCGGGGGTCTGTCCCTATTTTGATGACGTCCTCATTGCAGGAGTGTCATTAGGGAACTTGGCTGAAAGGCTGAGGGCTGTCTTGCTCCGTTTCCGCCAAGCGGGGCTGAAGCTACAGCAAGACAAATGCAAAATAGGTGTAACATCCACCGAATTTCTAGGGTTTCGTATTGATGCCGAAGGCATCCACCCCGCAGAGTCCAAATTCCAGGCCATCCAACTGGCCCCTAGTTCCCAGTCAAAAATGGAACTTCAGGCGTTTCTGGGCCTCCTTAATTTTTACCATTCATTTCTCCCCCACAAGGCTGCTGTGGCTGAGCCACTACACCGGCTCTTAGACAAGCAGGCTCCATGGGCATGGACAAGGGTCCATGAAAAGGCTTTTAAAGAGGTCAAGGCTTTGCTATCGTACAACGCCGTACTGGCTCACTTCAATGAGCAATTGCCTGTGTGCATCGCATGTGATGCTTCCCCTTATGGGGTAGGAGCAGTGTTAAGTCATCTCAAGGAAGATGGAACCCAGGTCCCTGTGGCCTACTATTCTAGGACCCTCTCATCTGCAGAGCGTAATTACGCGCAGATTGACAGGGAAGCTTTGACAATAATCTCAGGCATCAAGAAATTTCATGATTTCTTGTATGGACGCCATTTCACGGTCTATACTGACCACAAGCCTTTGCTGGGGTTGTTTACAACCAATAAACAAACTCCTCAGATTATATCTCCTAGAATGCTGAGATGGTCTATTTTCTTAGCAGCTTATGATTACACCATGGTTCACAAACCAGGTGCTGAGATGGGTCATGCTGATGGCCTAACTAGGTTACCTCTTAAACAAATAGAGGCAGACCCTGCTCCTGCTGTACACATTCTGTCTATTCAGGACTTACCTGAATCTCTCCTCAATGCTAGGGATGTGGCTGCTGAAACTGCCACTGATCACACGCTTGCACGCGTGCTGACATGTGTGTTGTCAGGATGGCCTGACACGTGTCCTGGTACAGATTTCCAAAGCTTCTGGCGTAGGAAGCATGAATTGTCCACATTCAAGGGGTGTATCCTGTGGGGCAATCGAGTAGTCATCCCGGCCTCATTGAGGACTAGAGTCTTGCTCTCTCTTCATGAAGGACATCCAGGAATAGTGAGAATGAAGGCGCTTGTGCGCAGCCATCTGTGGTGGCCTGGACTCGATAAGGACATCGAGGCCCAGGTTCATGGATGTCAAGTGTGCCAGCAATCACGGCCAGAAATGCCCCAGGCCCCTGTACATAGGTGGGAGGAGACACTCACTCCATGGTCACATGTCCATATAGATTATTCTGGGCCCTTTCAGGGGCAATTCTTCCTCCTCCTTGTGGATAGCCATTCCAAGTGGCTAGAGGTTGTTCCTGTGTCCTCCACTACTACTGCCAGGACCATCCAGGTACTCAGAGGAATCTTCGCTTCCCATGGCCTTCCTGATGTTTTAGTATCAGACAATGGTCCACAATTTACCTCTTCTGAGTTTCAGGCATTTCTCCAAGCCAACATGATCCGGCATGCCACGTCTGCTCCTTTTCACCCTGCCACCAACGGTCAGGCTGAACGCATGGTGCGCACCACAAAGGACGCATTAAAGAGAATCACTCAAGGACCCTGGCATCACAGGTTAGCTGATTTTCTCCTTACATACCACACCACACCATGCACAGCTACTGGAAAGAGCCCAGCTGAACTCCGCTGGGGTCGCAGACTTATTACGAAGCTGGACAGGCTGCACCCAGACCGGGTGACTTCACAGGTGTCGCAACCGCGGGCACCTAGGAGACTTCAAGTGGGTGACCCGGTTTGGACCAGGAACTATGGGCATGGGCATCTCTGGGTACCTGCTATAATCTGTAAGGTCTCGGGGCCACTGTCATACGAAGTGGCCTTAGAGGATGGTCATGTGCTTCAACGTCACATTGACCAACTGCGCTGGAGGCTTCCTGGCCACGTTTCCTCCCCTGACTCCGCTCTCGGGGGGAGGGGGACCCCAATTACAATTGTGGTTCACAGTCTCTCCAAGCGGGGGGGTCTCCACATGCTCCAGATGAGGGTCTTGCCACGGAGGCGGATCCTGACTCTGGCAGATGTCCCTGGCTTAGGGCAAATGGCCATAAATCGGCTGCTCAGGGCACCCCTGCTGCTGGCCTTGGGCCTGAAGGACATTGCTCCCAAGGGGAGTTCCAAGGATTTTCAGGGAACTCCCCCCCACCAAGGAACTCGGGGAACTCGACCCCTCCAAGGAAAGCTGGTTCGGGTCTATCGGATCCAGCCAGTCAGCAGTCAGGGGGAACCCCTGAGTCTTCTGGGCGACAAAGTCCTGGTTTGTTGTGCGCAAGCCGGGAGCAAGCACTCCAGGCACCCAATACACTTCCCCCAAATACCATCACACCCATCCCTCACATGGATCCACGAAGATCTGGGCGGGTTAAGGGTCTGCCTAAGTATTTGCAAGAATATGTGAGGTCCTGCGAGGCCCATGTTTTCGGAGAGTGAAAGAACGTGGATTGCACGGAACCCTAAAGGAATGGGGGTGCTAAGAGCAGGGGGAACCACCTAGCGGTTGCTGTGCTGACTTTTGGCCTAGTGCTGTCAAACGACAGGGACAGCGTTGTCTAAGCCAAGGGGGTAGGGGTGTTGTGTCCTGGGCCTTGCTGAGTCATTCAGCAAGGCTCAGGAAATCTGCAGATGGTTGCAGAGACCCGGGCAGACCACGTGTCTGCCCGGGACCGGTTGCAGAGACCCGGGCAGACCACGTGTCTGCCCAGGACCCAGACAGGCTGTCTCCCGCCTCGCGCACATGCGCAAGGCGGGAGAATGGCCTGCAATCATTGGTTGAGCATCCCCTTGCAAGGGGAGTATAAAAGGGCTTGTTGCCATTGTTCACTTGCTTCTGTTCAGTGAATGTACCAAATAAAGAGACATCTTTTGTATGAACTGCCTCGTCTCCATGTCTGCTGTGCGAACAGAACAAACATGATCACAGAAGCCACCTGATTGGTTCCAAATCAACCTGGAGTCTCCAGGCCCACTGACAGAACCATGTCTTCAGACCATTTCAGAAAAGGACCAAGGAGAAGGCCAACCTTATTTCCAAGGAAGTGATGTTCCAAAGAAGGGAGCCACTTCAGAGAATGCCCCTTTTCTATGTCCCTTGAGGGTGTACTTAACAGATGGAACCCACAACATGCCACTCTTCATTCTCCACTGGCCAGACAGATATAACTGGGGAGAGGCTGGGAGATATCTTGGCCCCAAGCCATGCAGGGCTTTAAAGGTAATAACCAGCAACTTGAATTGCACCTGGAAACAAACCAACAACTAGTGCAGCTCCTGCAGAAGAAGTTATCCATTTACAAATCTGGATTTGTGTAAAACTGTGTATGCTAATGCATTTTGGATGAGGAGCAAATTGCCATTTATATACCGTGTTTCCCCGAAAATAAGACCTGGTCTTATATATATACATATATATTTGCCTCTTTTGGAGGCTGTAGCCCGCGCTGATCCTGGAGCTTCTGCTAAATTAGCAAGCAGCATGTTTTCCGGTGAAGCACGAGCAAGCCCAGGATCAGGGCGCACAGCTACAGCTGAGTCTCGCTTCTGCAAAGCAGCCCAGAAGCGCAGATCAGCTATAGCTGCTCTCCTGCCCAGCTCACTTGCTCGCGCTTTGCCGGAAAACATGCCGCTTGCTAATTTAGCAGAAGTGCGAATCAGCTGATCCTGGCGCTTCTGCTAAATTAGCAAGCAGCATGTTTTCCGGCAAAGCGCGAGCAAGTGAGCTGGGCAGAGCTCTCCTCTGCCTCTGCGTGTGCACAGGCAGGTTTGGCATGTCACCATGGCCACCGGCAGCACAGCCACCAGCCGCGCTGGCGGCCTGTCCCCCTCCAGCGAAGGAGAAGCGGCGCGAGGGCAGCTGCTATGGTTCCTGCCCGCCGCTTCTCCTTGGCTGCTTCCTCTGAAAAGGAGCGGCGCTCGCGCTCGGTGCAGCCGGGAGCCCAGCACAGCCACTCTTCTTCTGCGGGGGGAGGAGAGCGCAGGCAGCAGAGGAGAATTCTGGGAGTAGAAGTTCACACATCTGGAAATTGCTGTGCACCACAGACGCATTTATGCCCAAACCACCAGAATCCAGCATCATCGTGAACAATGCTGATCCATCCTCACCCAAGAACATTTCAACATCCTTAACCTCTTAATATACCACACAACCAAAAAAGCACGAAATCACAAAACAGAGATACTTCAAAGAAAAACTGAAAGCTTAACCACCTCAAGCAAGAAAGAAGTTGTTGAGAAATTAGCACATAACCTTTCATCGAGGACCTTGACCAGTCAACAAACCTCACTACTACGACGTGATGCTGGCACTAACCTTACAGATGCCAAACACCTTGATTTTGCAGCAGCATTTGAACCGATCATACACCGCATCGATAGCAGTGAAAACATCAAAAACACCATCAGACAACGAGTATCAGGACTACTCATCAGTCACAGAACACACCACACATTACCAAAATCTGAGAGCAGAGCCTTGGAAGATTTAAGAAAAGATGAATCCATCATCATCCTCCCAGCCGATAAAGGTAGATCTACAGTGATTTTAAATAAACATGAATATGACCACAAAATCCTTGACCTACTTGGTGACACAACCGCATACCACGTCACCGACAAAGATCCTATGACATCACTCACCAACAGACTTAACAACACTTTAAACAGACTAAAGAGACAGAACAAAATAAAGGAGGAAGACCACAGATCCATCCGACCCAGGGATACGGCCATGGCGCGCATATATGGACTCCCAAAAATCCACAAGGTAGGAGTCCCTTTAAGACCTATCGTGTCTTTCAGAGGTACACCCACTTATGGCCTAGCAAAGTGGTTAAGCCTAAAACTTAAACACCTGATCAGCGACTCTCTAACCATGGTTAAATCCCCAGAAGATTTTTTGATGAGATTACGTCCATTAAAGGTTAAGGACGATGAGATCATGATCTCATTCGATGTGGTATCACTTTTCACAACTATCCCCCAAGACCTAACCGCCTCTGTTTTTAGAAAACTTTTACAGAAAGGAGAATTTCAACACCCCAATTCTCTCAACACGGAGGACTACATACAACTACTGGGTTTCTGCCTTAAAACCTATTTTACTTATAAAGACACCATATATGAGCAAGTAAAAGGCACACCCATGGGGTCTCCTATCTCAAGCATCATAGCTGAAGTTGTATTACAGGATCTAGAACGTGTTGTGATGACTGACTATCAACCCAGCTTTTGGGTTAGATACGTCGATGACACTTTTGTGGTCATTAAGCGGTGTGACACTACCAGATTCTTACATAAACTAAATTCGTTCCATCCAGACATTCAATTTACAGCAGAAGAAGAGAGCAACAACTCCTTACCCTTCCTGGATGTGTTAGTCCATCGCCTCCCAGATGGAAATTTATCAACCTCCATATATCGTAAAACCACCCACACAGATAGAATCCTTCACTACTTAAGCAATCATCCCACATCACACAAAGTCAGCTGTATAAGAACATTATTCAAAAGAATCAAGACCCACTGCAGCACAGAAACAGCAAAATCTAAAGAGAAAGCCCACCTACTCCGCATATGTAAACAGAATGATTACCCACTAAGTTTCATTAGGCGTTGCTGCAAGGATAGGACACCACACTCAATCCACAATTCTCCAGCTACTACGACTTGGGCAACAATCCCGTATATCAATGGAGTCTCAGAAGCCACTGCCAGGATTCTTGCCCCATATAACATCAACATCGCACACAAACCCAACCAAACATTACGCTCCAAGCTGATGCGGCCCAAAGAACCATTACCAACCAGTGATTTATCCTCCATCATATACAAAATTGAATGCAATACATGCCAATGTAACTACATTGGAGAAACATCAAAAAGACTTAAAACAAGAATACACGAGCATATTTTAGCAATAAAAAGGCAGGAACAACGCTCCCAAGTCTGGACTCATATATCCGAACATGGCCACACTTTCAACTTTAAAGAGGCAAAAGTCATCGCTCAAGATTCCACCAAAGGCAGCCGTCTTTTAAAAGAAGCTTGGTTTTCAGACTGCCATTCCATCAACAGACACATTGACCTACTATCCCCTTACCAAACCCTAAAAAGTCACTTACAGCAACACAAAACACCTAAACACTTCAACTCAACCAACAACAACACAATAACACCACCTCAACCACATGCCAAACCCCTAACCAACATAACATGCATCCTTTCTTCAACACAACCCTTTCCATCTAATCCAAATAAAGAACACAACTCTAACACAACCATGACAACTTGCAAAACCAACACAACACATCCTGACACTTTCACACACAGAAGCAACAACACTACTGACCACAGCATCCATGACACAAACATCCAAAACATAAATCCAATCTCACAAGACACTCACACACAACAAAACATACACACACAAGACCTGAATAGAAGCAGAATATTAAGACCTAGACCGGAATTGACACCTGCAATAAAACAAGCTGTTACAACCCAATTCCAAAATTCTGCAAAACCACCCACAACAGACAAACACAACAAACAACCACACACAAACATTCCAATTGATTATATACAACAAGACATACACACGCAGCAACCTTACTCTGGAAAAACTGTAAAATCCAAAAGAGTGACTCCTATAACAGTGACGATTCCACAACGTTCCAAAAAAAAGGGGGGGGGAATAAGGACAAGCAAACCACTTACATGCCCTACGAGGGCATCTACTTTCTCTCCCTGCAGATCCGGTCCCATAGCACCTGCACGTGAGAGGGCAAGACGAACATCAAAACTGCTCTCTACGGAAGGAATCCAGCCGGGACAAGACCGCACGCAACGCCCCGAAAAACCTCGCGCCGAACAGCTGATGGGAGCGATCCGACTTACGCGCCAAACAGCTGACAGATCCAGTCCCACAACACCTGCATGTGAGAGGGCAAGACGAACATCCAAGCTGCTCTCCACTGAAAGAATCCAGCCGGCACAAGACTTCGCGCGGCCCCCTGTTAACTTCACGCCGAACAGCTGACAGGCACGATCCGGCTTGTGCGCCTAACAGCTGATAAGCGCGACTTTTAAATCTTGTCGGGAGACTTACTGCTGTATACCTGCTATTGTCAATGTGATTTTTTTCTAAACGAGCTTCTTAAGCACGCTATGTGCACATGCCACAATGTAACCGTTTTCCAACTGTTATGTGAATTTATGCACATGCTCCCTTGCCATTTAGCCCTTTGCTCTGATGATGTTAACAGGTTGTTAACGAAAGCTCAGCAATAAAGAAGCCTTTTTCTAATATCCCGGAGTTCATTATTTTATTTAATTGACTTTAAATGTCCATACCTGGGATTCCGATATTTAAAATTATATATATATATAAATTTCTTTTTTGTTGACAAAGAGTTAAAGAATTAAATGGGAGGCAAAAGTGATCATAAAGTATAACTGCAGTATGGCAGTTAAAAATACCAAGGTGCATCAACCAGACCAGTTTGTCTGGAAAAAACTTTCTCTCTCTCTCTCTCTATATATATATATACACCTCACATTTACCTTCCAGTACCAGAAGTCAATGGGTTAGAATTCAGACATGTCAAACTCGCGACGTCATGTGACATTGCGCAACGTATCGGAGCTTTTCCCCCATTGCCGGCAATGGGGTGGGCACGGTTTCCCGGTGACACGTCAGGCCCACGGGCCGGCAGTTTGACACCCCTGGACCGTTAGATTAAAACTATAATAATTGAAGCAACATCACATAAAAGGTACATCATGATCATCATCTGTATTATGTGAAAAGATGATCAGGTGAAATAATCTTGCTTAAAAAGCCAACTCATTCAGGGAGTAATATAGTTTGCACAATAAAGAGAATGAAAAATAATCAGAATGAAAAGTAGCCAAAATAATGATGGTGAAAATAAAAATGTGAATAAATATTCATTTTCCTCCAGTCTGAGAATTCAAAGTGGGTTGAGTGGTATTTTTTTCTCCCTCTATTACAGGGCTTTTCAACCCGTGGTACGCGTACCACCAGTGGTACGCGAGCACATGGCTGGTGGTACGCGTAGGACGGGTTGAAAAAACATGTAAAAAAAAATGTAAAAAAAATATTAAAAAAAATTTTTTTGAATTTTTTTTTTTTTTTTTTAAAGTGTGAAAGTGGATGAGGTGAAGCGGCAGCAGCGCCGCAGAGGCTGGTGGCCAAGTCAGCTGGAACTGCACGTTGCCTGGGTCCTACTGAGAGCCCAGGATCAAAGCTTGCAGCTCCAGCTGATTGGCGGCGGCCTTGGGGGTGGCAGGCAGCCTCACGCAGTCTTCAGGGGAGATTCCGCCGGAGCTGCGTGACGCATTGACTGCCCCCCCTGCCCAGATGCCCTCACCTCCGCCAAGTGTTTTTTTTTACTCACCTGCTTTCAGCTGCACTCCCTTTCTCCTGTCCTTCTCGGCCTTCGTCACGTGTTTGTGAGACAAAAAAAAAGTTCCATGAGACTTTCTAACTTCTTGCGAGAAGTTAGAAAGTCTCATGAAACTTTTTTTTCTTTTTTACCCACAAGCACGTGGCAAAGGCAGAGAAGCACACGAAGGCAGAGAAGCAAAAGGAGAAAGGGAGTGCAGCTGAAAGCAGGTGAGTAAAAAAATGCTTGGGGGAGGCGAGGGCATCTGGGCGGGGGTGGGGGCGCCAACCTTACCCTGCATGGTGGCGGGAGGGTTAACGGCGGGCGCGGGGGGGCCAGTAGGAGCTGCTCAAAGCAGGCAGAGGGGAGGCCGGGCAGATTGTGGGCGCTGGCAAGTGAGCGAGAGGGCAAGGGCGCCAATCGGCGTGTGCTCAGAAACGCAGATTCCACGCTCCTGCCCAGCTCACTTGCTCGCGCTTTGCCAGAAAACATGCCGCTTGCTAATTTAGCAGAAGCGCGAATCAGCTGTAGCCCACGCTGATCCTGGCGCTTCTGCTAAATTAGCAAGCAGCATGTTTTCCGGCGAAGCGCGAGCAAGCCCAGGATCGGGGCGCGCAGCTACAGCTGAGTCGCGCTTCTGCAGAGCAGCCCAGAAATGCGACTCAGCTATAGCTGCTCTCCTGCCCAGCTGACTTGCTCGCGCTTTGCCGGAAAACATGCCGCTTGCTAATTTAGCAGAAGCGCGAATCAGCTGATCCTGGCGCTTCTGCTAAATTAGCAAGCAGCATGTTTTCCGGCAAAGCGCGAGCAAGTGAGCTGGGCAGAGCTCTCCTCTGCCTCTGCCTCTGCGCGTGCACAGGCAGGTTTGGCATGTCGCCATGGCCACCAGCAGCACAGCCACCAGCCGCTCTGGCAGCCTGTCCCCCTCCAGTGAAGGAGAAGCGGCGCGAGGGCAGCTGCTACGGTTCCTGCCCGCCGCTTCTCCTTGGCTGCTTCCTCTGAAAAGGAGCGGCGCTCGCGCTCGGTGCAGCCGGGAGCCCAGCCCACTGTTCTTCCGCGGGGGGAGGAGAGCGCAGGCAGCAGAGGAGAATTTTGGGAGTAGAAGTTCACACATCTGGAAATTGCTGTGCTGGGCTCCCGGCTGCACCGAGTGCGACCGCCGCTCCTTTTCAGAGGAAGCAGCCAAGGAGAAGCGGCGCGCAGGAACTGCAGCAGCTGCCCTCACGCAGCCATCTGGCTCAGCAACAGCGGTGGTGGCGGCAGCCGCGGCCAAACTCCAATTGCCTCCTCCGGGCTCTTTTATGCCCTCCCCGCTCCCGTCCGGTGAAGGTCGGTCAGGACCCCTGCAAGCAAGCCAGATGGACAGGGGCGCGAATTGGCGTGTGCCCAGAAACGATGATTCTGCGCCGCTGCCCAGCTCGCTTGCTTTCCGCTTGCTTTCTATCTATCTATCAACAGCTTTTGATGCCTTTCCGTGTCTTCTGAAGTTTGTTTCTCTGCTGCTTGGGACAATCTACTCCCTTGTTTGAATCTGCTTAATTGTAATTTCCTTGATTAGCTACAGTTTTCAAGCAGTTATAATCTCTCTTAACCTCGATCTATTTGATTTCTCCAGAGTTTCTTATTTCTTCCTGTCAGTTGTAATATGTTAAACATCAAGATCCTTGGCCCCCCAATTTTAATTACCTTACTTTTCATAGCAAATTTCTGCCAATTTGAATCAAAGGGACGGGTCCTTAGCACTTTCTGAGCCTTGTTGCAAAGAAACAAAAAAACCTCTAAGATCACTCCTCCCTATACTGACAGGGCAACCTTAACAGCAAACCCCATTCCCTACTAGCACTGCTGATGTTACCTAATTTGGGTAATGAAACATCTGCAAGAAAACAACCAAGCTCAGAGAGCATCAAGGATCCCTCATGTCAACCCTGAGCTATAAATACTGTCCTTTATCAGTTGAATCAAAGTGTTATTCTTTTCAATACTTCTCAACTTTACTGCACCCTTCTGGGTTGCATTGTCATTATCATCATCTTAACTTTATTGCAGTCATTAACCAGAACAAAAGAATTGGCATTCAAATACTCAGAATATCCAAATCTAAAGTGACAAATTCAGGATAGTTAAAAAAGTACTTTCAGACAAACATTTTGGCTAAAAAACAATATCAAATCAGAATATGTTAAAAGGCTTATTCATACTACAGATATACAACAAGATGAAATATAAATATGCAATCTGGATAATATGAACTTGGAATAGCACTATAAAATATGAATATATGCACAAATACATATGCATATTCATATACATTCTCCCTCTTCCTTTCTCACAGACACACAGACACACACACAGACACACAGACACAGACACACGTAGCCCGCTGATCCTGGGGCTTCACTTAGCAGGCAGCATATTTGCCCTTCAGAGTATAAACAGTAACATGCCTATTGAAAAGTTTGGTTTCCCTCCTGCCCACTCACAATGGTAACAGCTTTTGGGGTGTCTTTTATGGGAGGTTGTAGTTCTTACACAAAGGCTGAGATTTCTTGCACCAGAATCTTGGCATGCAGTTTTTGCAACTGTTCCTGTATCAAGAGATTTAGTCATTCCTTTATATTGGACTTAACACTGCTCACCTTAATTATTACAGTGCAAAAGGAAAGTGATTCAACAAAGGAACCACCATCGAAGAAATTAAAACTGAGTGATGGAGGGAGGGAAGGACAATGAGAGGGAGAGAGGGACAATGGAAGGGAGGGAGGGAAGGAGGAAGGGACAAAGAGGGAGGGAAGGAAGGAAGGAAAGAAGGAAGGAAGGAAGGGACAATGGGAGAGAGGGAGGGAAGGAAGGCACCCACCCCAGTCCCACCCCCCTCCACCAGAGACCCATGGATTCCCCCCCACAGGCACCCCGCAACCTGAGTGATGAGCTGGCCACGCCCCCCCGGCCATTGACTTCGCTTGTCAAAAAGTTGCAAAAGGTGATCACATGACCCTGGGACACTGTGAACGTCATAAGTATGAATCAGTTGCCAAGCATCCGAATATAAATCACATGACCCTGGGGATGCTGCAACAGTCATAAGTGTGAAAAATGGTCATAAGTCACTTTTTCCAGTGCCATTGTAACTTCGAACAGTCACTAAGCAAATTGTTGTAAGTCGAGGACTACCTGTACTTTATCATTTTTTTCCTTTTTTGGGGGGGGTCAAGTTTTTGACACCTTGCTGGGTGACTGGTGGTACTCGGATGTTGCCTTATCCTAAAAGTGGTACAATGGGTGAAAAGGTTGAAAAGCCCTGCTCTATTACTCTTTAAAATAACGCGCGCACACAATATAAAAGTAAAATCCACTTGGACATAAGTATATAATAAGATCAAATTAAATAGTTGTAATGCAAGATAACCAAATGCATTTACTATATATGTATTTTTTTAAAAAACACCTTTGTTCTAAACAATCTCTAAAACACATTATAAGATTATACATAAGGAATTATTTAATTTTTTTCTAATTAATATGCATTAAGCTAAGATTTTATATTTAAAATTATTGCAATTATTTAAAGGCCAAAAAGTCAATGCTAAAAATTAATCAGAAAGAATATTTTTTTTTCCTTTAAGGGGTCTACAGATCCTGAATAATGTTGATGTTAGTTCCTAGTATGTACTGTATGTATGTATGTATGTTGTGTGTTGCCTATTTTTTATCCAATGTAATTATTTCAAAATTGTGTTAATATTTGGAGATTTCATTTATTTTTAAATATCAGTCCTTTTCAAAGAACAGTACTATGAAAGAAGTAAGCAAAACCCATTGATATTGCTTAACTTTGTAGATGTACTTTTATTTAAATGGTTAACATTCCAAAATTTTGAGCTGACGTATTTTTCCATATTGGTTTCCATGGAACTGACTCAAATTATGAAGGATTTTGCCACAATATATGTCACTGTGAGGTTACATTACTTTATTTTCAGAAAATAAGAAGGCAATTATAAGTTTTCCAGCCCTGCAACTGTGTTTTCCATGAGAAGGAAGATGACTAGACATGCTAGTATAGCAGTAAAATAAGAAATGGTAGGTAATTACTTGAAAAAAAAATCTAATCATCTAGAATACTGAAAACAATATAATTTTATTTCCAGCCTGCATAAGAGGATTCCCAATTTTGTAAAACTGGCAATAGTGTGTGTGTATGTGTGTTCTTCGTGTGCATTTAAAATGCTATTACACAATATGTACTATATTTTCTAGGATCGCAGAGATTTATCTCATCTACAACTGGGCAGAAACAATTATTTGAAATCCTACAAATTTATCTCAAAAAAAGTTGTGTGGCCTCCTTCTCTGACTACTTCTGAAATAAATTAGTGCCGCTGTTAAAACATAGAAGGAATTCCTTAATAAATTTGGAAAACCAAGATAGCAACAAACTATTGGATACACAGCCACTGACCAGTTGTCATTAAATAAATGCAGAAACATCACATTTTTTATAAGACTTTATCTAAAATTCTCTTTGAAAAAATTTCTAAAATTTGTTTTCATGAAAATAAATGAAAAATGAATAATAACAATAAATGTATAAATAATTCTTTGTATAATATTGTTCCATATCTGCAGCTGGCGGAAAAAAGCTCCAACGTTTACCAAACCTCCAGATCCGCAAAAGAAGAATGTCAAGTCTTATTTTCATTTTCAAAAACAAATTCATACTTGTGGATTTTTTGTCTCTCTTTTGTTGCATAGCCAAAGGCCCCAAACAGAAATAATAATAAATAATAATAAACAAACATTTGAGATAATTCAAATACTGTATATTGGGGGGGGGGGTTGGTTGTGTTTCAGTACTTTGCTGCCTCAAGAATGGAGAGTAAATACAAAGACTTAAAACAGATAGTATTCACATTTGATTATGTACATCCTTGTTTAGTATCAAAAGTTACTAGATAGCATCACTCCTTGGAGTTATTAGAATATGGATAAAAGTCAAACTTTGTTCCTCTGTTTATATATTCCAGGCTTGATGCAATCTTTAAATTAAACTAAAGCACAAAATGCAGCCAAGATTTTAATAGCAGATGGTTTGTAGGGAAATCTATTCTCTTTTAAAATACTTAAAGAAAAATATACTTCTGATAATGCAAATGCATTTGTTGTTGCAAATGCAAATGTTTCTGGAATAATTCCCTAAAGTAGGATGAAGTCATAATCGCTTGATCTAGGACAGGGGTGTCAAACTGTCAGCCCGTGGGCCAGTTGCATCATACAGAAGCTGCGCCCACCTCAGCTCTGGCAATGCAAAAAAAGTCACGATACATCGTGACACGTCACGTGATGCGGCAAGTTTGATACCCGTAATCTAGGATCACTGTACTAGACCAAGTATAGTATGCTATTTCTTTATTCCACAATTATAAAGCAAGCATTCCATCCATCATTTCCTGCTGTAGATAATGGTGATCCACTTTAAAAAAAAAAAGTTGAACTGACTTTAGAAACCATTGTTGGGTGGAGTAGATCTTGTTGTCTACCATTTGCAGAGGAATACATTCAATTTCTTGGCTTGGAATTTCTCCCAGTAATATCATCAGCTCAACATTTCTGTTTCAGAGCCATCTACAAACCAGAGCCATCTACAAACCATTTGACCAGACTTTTGGCTTGTTATCTTATAACAATGCAGTAGAAGTCAATGGAGTAATGACTATGAATTACAAACTTGTCTCCAACACATATTTAAGGCATTCCAGTTCTATATATCCAAGAACAGGGATAGTGAACCTGTAATGCTCCAAATTCTACAGAATTATAATTCCCAGCATTTCTCCACTTGCTTGCTTTGGTGGGGCTGCTCAGAGTTATATTTCATCAACATCTGAAAGGTCATCAATTCTCTGGCCCTGCTGTAATCCACTACCTTTTAAACATGAATTTATTGATATTTTAACTCTATATGTCTATGTGCCTGCTATTTCTACATGCCTTGAAACTTAAATATAAGGAGTAATAGACCGGCCATTTAGCAACAACATGTTTATTTATGTGTTAGATTTAGATCTTGCCTCTCATTCAGAAGAAAAGACAGTATTAAAAAAATTACCTACTCTCATTTTTTCTGCTAAATGCTGTAAGGAAGGCAGGACTATGAGAGAATGACTGAAGATGTTGTTAGGCTGTGTTTAGTATCTTACTGTATTAATTGATTTTGACAAAGTAAGCCCTATCTTTCAATTGTCTTTTTTTCTAGTGATTGCTTTTCACCAATGAGTCTACAGAGAGAGTTTGTCATACATGCACAAAAAGAGAAATAACTTCTGAAGGACTGGTAGCAAAGTACAGCATCCATCTGAATGGTTTGCTACATACTCTTAGCCTAGAGCTTTGGTTTTGACTCTACAAGAAACAAGACTGTAGACTTTCCTCCGTACTTTTTTCTTTTTTTCTTTTTCTTATTCTCAGTGGAGAATAGCTATATCTTTCCATGGGCTTATTTACATTGTGATCTCTATCTCAAGTGCTAGTATGTCTGTTCAGCTTCTGTTTTTTACCCATTTCTCCACATACATAAGTACTATCCTGAAATGGTTGGATTTTTACTTCCATCCCCAATTCCAGTGAAAAGGTTTTCCCATTCGAAAGCAAACATTTTTCTGGAGTCCTCATGAAGAGGGCAAGCCCAGAAGGCATCTTTTAGGTCCACTACACTGAACCAAGAATGTTGTGGAGGAATTCGTCCCAATAATGTGTAGGGATTTGGCACCACTGAGTGCCTTGTCACCACAACATCATTGAGAAGGCGCAAATCCTGGACCATACTCCAATTCCCATCCAGTTTTCGGACAGGAAGTATATTTGTATTAAAGGGAGACATAGTGGGTTCTAAAAGTCCATCCTTCACTAGATTATCTATAACAGGCTGTAAGCCCTTCCTTCCTTCCAAAGAGATGTCATACTGTTTCTGTTTTACTGGTACACTGTTTTCTTTTAACTCTATTTTGAGGGGTGGTATTTGTAACCCCCCCCCTATCTCCCTCTTTTACCCATACAATAGGATCAATTTGTTGCTCATCTTCCCATGTGAGTTTATACAAACCTAGATGGTCTGGAAACCTTATTGTCATTCCCATTTGGCACAATAAATCTCTTCCTAACTACAATCTGCTGCTTAGTAAGCTAGAAAACGGTGGGATAGACAACAACACCATCAGATGGATCTGTAGCAGGCTGACAAACCATTCTCAGTGAGTATTCCTCAATGGTACTACATCCATATGGAGAGAAGTAACTTAGATGAGGGAATAGAAGGGCAGCTCATCAAATTTGCAGATGACACTAAACTGGCAGGAATATCCAACACCCCAGAAGACAAGCTCAGGATCCAAAAAGATCTTGACAAACTTGAACAATGGGTCCTATCCAACAAAATGAGTTTTAATGTAGAGAAAAGCAAAGTTTTACATTTAGGCAGGAAAAACCAAAGGTTTAAGTACAGATTAGGCGAGACCTGGCTCAAAAACAGCAACTGTGAGAGGGACCTTGGAGTCCTAGTGGACGATCACTTAACTATGAGCCAGCAGTGTGCAGCAGCAGCCCAAAAAGCTAATACAATCCTGGGTTTTATAAACAGAGGTATAGAATCAAGATCACACGAAGTATTCGTACTGCTTTATAAAACCCTAGTAAGACCACACCTGGAATACTGCAACCAATTTTGGTCACCATACTACAAAAAAGATGTTGAGACCTTGGAAAAAGTTCAGAGAAGAGCAACTAAAATGATCAAAGGCCTGGAGACTAAAACATGTGAAGAACGGCTGCAGGACTTGAGTTTGGCTAGAAAGAAAAGAAGAAACAGGGGCGACATGATAGCAGTATTCCAGTATTTGAGAGGCTGCCACAAAGACAAGAGGGGTCAAACTATTCTCCGAAGCAGCAGAGGGCAGGACAAGAAACAATGGTTGGAAACTGACCAAAGAGAGAAGCAACCTGGAATTAAGGAGAAACTTCCTAACGGTGAGGACAGTTAACAAGTGGAACAGCTTGCCTTCAGAAATCGTGGAGGTTTTTAAGAAGAGACTAGATGGTCACTTGTCTGAAATGGTATAGGTTCTCCTGCTCGAGCAAGGGGCTGGACTAGACGACCTCCAAGGTACCTTCCAGCTCTATTCTATTCCATTTGTAGATTCATTCCTGCGTCAGATATGTACAAAAATTCAATAAATAATACTAATTTAGACTGGGGCTTCAAAAGGGTGGTTAATTTGGTTTTTCTTACAAATTTAGTTCGCCCCTCTATCCTGGTGACAGGGAGAGTCATAGAAGATAATTTAACTCCAAGGAGCAGTTGTGCTATTGAACATTTAGATGCTCCAGTATCAATAAGAAAAGTCATTGTTTGTTTCCTGGGTCCCATCTCTAAATTTGTCAAAGGCTCTTGGTAGGACCCCTCAAATAAGAGCCTCTGACTTCCCTAATCCTCCTTCTCCTCCATTAACTGATAAAGCCTCTCCTTATTTCTTTGTCAAGGACAATCTTTCTTAAAATGGCCGATCTGACCACACCCAAAACATTTCCTCTGCGTGACTTGCGGAGGTGCCTCTTGTGAGGATGCTTGATTGTATTTAGGAGGGGCACCTAGAGGCATTTCTTGTGGAGGCCATTTTCTAACTGATTGATGCCTGAATTTTACTTGTTTCTTCTCTTTCTGCCACTTTCCTTTGTCCAATTCTTTCTCTTGTCTAACCACCTCTCTCATACTTGCCACCATAATCTTTCCCTGTCTCTCTTGTGTTTCTAGGTCCCTCCTAACATAATTTTTTTGAACTTCTGTTAAAAGATCACTCATATGTTTTATATTCCATCCATTTTCTCTATTTTCTTTTAATGTTGGGCCAACTATTCACTACAAAATTCATTTTTAGCAGTGTTTGGGTGGTCTTGGCTTCAGAATCCATCCCTGAATATTTCCTCATGGTGTCCTTAAGTCAAGTTAAGAAGTCTGAAGGAGTTTCATCCTTCTTTTGAATCACCTCAAACATTTTAGAAGCATTTTGTGATTTTGGGACAGCGTTCTTAATCCCTCCAATTATCATTTCACACAATTCTTGCATTTTCTGTCTGTCAGCTGCATTGTTTCCATCCCAATCTGGTCTGCCTATGGGAAATTTTTCATATCCTATAGTGTTTTGGGCATGCCGATTATTATAATCTTTTACAGCAGCTGTTCTTATTAGATCCCTTTCCTCTGGGTTGAACAAGGCTTTCATGATAGAACTTAATTCATCCCACATGTAAATATTGGGTCCTAGTAGTTGATCAAGCTGTTGTGCCACACCTATTGGATCCTCCACTAACTTCTTTAATTCCTTCTTGAAAGTTCTTACTTCATAACTACTAAGTGGGCTATTTACATAACTTATTTGGGATTCCCCATTCCCGTCTACTCCATTAGGCACTCCCCTTAAGGGAAAATTGGTTCTCCAGTGATCACTTTTCTTTTTACTACTTCCCTGTCTTTACTGCCAAAAGGCAGAATTGCATAAGATCTTTCTCACACTGGTGAATTTCTTTTTCCATGTTTGGATACAATTTCTCTTGGATGTCCGTTACAGGTCTTTCAATGCTCTGCCTTTGTGTTGTCCTGTCTTGTTGTTCAAGTACTATCTCTTGGACTATGTTTCCTCCCTGGGGACCCAGTGCCCAGTATTATCTGACCTGGAGGTGCCTCTGGATTGTATGGTGGAGGCAAATTCTCCAAAGGGTCCCATCTCAATTTAACATAGCCCCCTTCTTCATCTGCATCACTTTCCCTATGTTATTTAGTCTTAAGGTTTCCCCTTTCATTTGTTTATTTTGACTGTCCCCTTTCTGTTGTTTATTTTGACTGAGGAATAAGTAATCAGTTTCTGGAGGCCATTTATCTGGCATCCATATTATGGCATAATTAATCTCATCAGGAGTTTTATCTTTTTTGTTCAATACATAATTATAACAAAGACTGACACATAAAGTAATTAAAACTACCTAACCTTGGCCACTGTGTCCCCTCATCTATTTGTTTTTGTCCCCAAATAAAATAACAATATTGAATCATCAGGTCCTTATCTAAATCTTTCATCATTCTGTGATATGGAGGATACTTCCATCTGGCCAAGATCTTACCAAGGGGACTGTTAGGGGGTAGGAAATTACATCCACCTCCCCCTTCACCTCCTCTCGATCTTTACAGCCCTTTTTGGAAGGTCTATTACCCATGGGTGGTTACTGTTCAGTCCTCAAGTCCTGACCGACCTAATGAGATCACCTTTCACTTCACCAAGTTGCTTCCTCTGTTTCTGGCCAATCTCCTCATGGAGGTATGGTAGCATGAATTGGGAGTCCACTCTCACTTCACCTTGCCAGCCCTAATGGCCCTCAGGGTATCTCATTCACACTCTCACAGGACTCAGACTCAGACTGACCTACCCACCAGGTAAATATGGAAATAATCCTTTATTTTTTTATCTGGGTCCATGCACAGAGTTTCCCAGCAATAGGTATTCGACTCACCTCCAGTGTCAATTTATGAGATGACCTGACTGGATTTGTTCCAGGAATCCATTATTTAATGTCCGGTTCCTCATGGGTGCCGGGCCAGTTGTCACCCTCCGGAAACTATCGAAATCGACATGGCGCCTGTTCCCTAAAGGGATGGTGACTCCTGGGGGTCCAGGGACCGTTTGGATGATCCCGGAAGAACCCCCAAATTGTCTGGAATGTGGCTCAAGATTCCAAAGACAAACAAACTCAATTGGGATTCCAGGAACAAAGTTTTATTGGAACAAAGCATTTGCAAAGGCTAGTGAACTTAACTCACACAGGAGAATAAGCCACACACACAATTTTTAAAAGCATATTGACAAACCTTCAAACGATTCTGTCTGCAGCCATCTTTACTTCGTTTTTGGTTGCTACAGCCATGGGAGGGGGGAGATGTGTTCTTTTAGTTTAGCCATAACAAATACTTTCTTGTGGGAACCAAGGTCAAGCTGCCTAGGTTTTGGCAGGTTGGAAATACCATTAGAAAGCCTGCCAAAGTAGTTAATTGGGGATTGTGATTTATGACAACTGTAGGGGTGGGGAGTTCAACTTTTACTTTGTAACCTTTGGGGGGCGTGGGAAATTTCAGTCTTGGTTTCACCTTTGACTGTGCCGATACTATGTAGCCATTAAAAGTATTCTTTGAGGAATTCAATTGCCTCAGAGTTATTATTTTCTTCTGGTCTCATCTATCAGAACCATGACATTAAACCAAGACTCCAAAATTCAACAATCCAAGGGGTCCTGAGCCCCGGTTGCCTACCTAAACCTTGGGAGGACAACAAAGACTCAGGGAAGACGCAGAGATGAAAAAGAAAGGGGAGTCAATCTCGAGTCTCGGAGCGGCGGCAGTGGATGGAGCGCACGCTGCTGCTTTAGTGGAGAGTGTGGTCCTAGCAGCCGGAGCAAGACCAAAGGCCCGTGAAGTCCCGTTGGAGAAGCTAACTCAGAAGGAGGAAGCAATCATCCTCAGGGGGACCTGGAGGTCCGATGCTGCCCTGCCGCTAAAGAGCACACTGAAAGCTGTAGAGGTCAAGTTCCCATTGATCTCATCACAAGGTTTTCATTCACTCGTAGCAATGAAGGCAAAATGATGGGCTGCCTGGGATGAATCTGGGGAGTGGAAGTATCTGACAGCAATCCATAGCCACTTGGTGGAGCATCTAAGGGAGACGTTTGACAGGCTGGAGATGGGTGAAGGAGGACCGGCCATATGCCAGGTGATCTCAGGTGGGCAAGGAGACAAGTGGTCCCGTGAGCCTCCGCCACCCCGGCGAAGTCCCAGCCCTATAGTAATTGAGGGGGCTGCCTCCCCACTGCCGAAGCCTGACTTAACATCAAGCCCAGTTCATTGGCGGAGCCCTGACCATTACCAGTGCCACGCCAGTCCGGAGCGACTCCAACAACAAGTCAGTCCCAAATATTACCAGCAGTCTGCCAGCCCTGATTGGTGCATGCATCCCGCTAGCTGTCATTCTCCTAGCCCTGATTGCTACCGGTGCCCAGTAAGCCCTGACCACCATCAACGCTATGCCAGCCCTGATCGCCGATGGTGCCCGGCCAGCCCAGATCACCACCAATGCCCAGTAGATCCTGATCCCTATTGGCGTCGGGCTAGTCCTGACCGCTGTCAGCATCCTACCAGCCCAAGACCTCCGCCAGTGGTTTTCATCAGGGGGGATTTCAGCAGCCCCAGCCACAGTTGCCCGGCTTACTGCAGGCTCTCTGGGATCGCCATCCTTCCAATCCACCCCCTCTAAAACCCACGTTCAATGGAGACCCCGAGAAGGTGATCATTTTCCTGAACCAGGTGTGGTCGCATGTGAATTGTTATGAGCAAGCTTACTTAGACAAAGCTGAGATGATCAATGCTGTAGCCACAAATTTGGAAGGGGAGGCTGCAGAATGGATGGATGGCCTACGAGAGGAACAGGCACCCAAACTTTGGAATTTTGACCTATTCACACATGGGTTGAGGGCCAAATTCAAAGATTAATCCCAGGCAGTACAAGCGGAAAAGGACATCCATGATGTCAAGCAGAGGGGCTGGCCCACAAGAGAGTACGTGAGAGAGTTTTGAAGGGTGGCAGGGCAAATCAGGCAGTGACCTGAACAGTCATTAATCCATTATTTCAAAGCGGGATTGGACCGCTATCTGTTCCAGACATGCATCTGCAGAGGTAACCCTAATCAACTCCATGATTGGTACCGTTTGGCTACGAATTTAGATATTGAGCTGTCACGGTATCATAAGTCTGCAGCTTCGGGACTTCAACCCCGGCGAGATACATTGAGGTATCAACCGTTGCAGCACTCCCCACCTGTCACAACGCTTGAGTCCGTGCGAGCTCCTGCTGGATCTCAGATCAAGTGCTTCAGGTGTGGTCAACTTGGGCATTGAGCTGCAGACTGCCTGGTTCCTTTCCCTCCTCCGAAAGATGTGACCGCTACTCCCACAAAGCCAAAGAGACAACCTCGGCCAGCATGAGAAAAGTCAAATTGGGTCACCCAGGGAAAAGTTGCACAAGTCACCTCTCCTTCCCAGCAGAAGCAAGAGGAATCAGCTGGACGCCTGCCCACCCCCGACCCATATGACAGCAATGATGAAGGGGAAGACAACCTGATGGTGAGTCAGCCTATCCCACCGTTTACCCTTTCTGCCAAGCTATTAGTGCCTAAATCAGGGACTCAGATGGACTTGAATGTTTTAGTTGATTCAGGATGCACCTGGTGCTTAATCAACCTCCCTACCGTACTAAAACTGTGCATTAGAGCAAAATTGCTGCCTTCACCCATGAGGTTTGAGCAGGCCAATGGATTCCTCATAGGAGGAGCCCCAGCTACTCACCTAACTGAACTAGTGCGCCTAGAGATAAGGGAGCATTTGGGAGCTAATCCCCAAAATGACAGAAGCAGTGATTCTGGGGTTGGCCTGGCTTGACAAATGATCTGGTGGGAGAATGGAGTGAGGACTTTAAGGTTAGCAACTAGACCATCGCCTCCTACACCAAATTGTAGCCCTGTTGAGAGCCAAGGACAGCCCCTAGAAACTTTGAAGTCTGCTGTGAGTTCCTCACCGGGAGAGCAGATCATCCCAAGTGAACATAGAGACTTAGCAAAAGCATTCAGCGAAGCGGAATGTGATGTTCTGCCTCCCCACCGAACTACTGACTGAGCTATCGAGATTTTACCAGGGGCCAAACTACCTAAGCCAAAAATATATTCAATGACACCCCCCCACGAGCTGAAAGAACTGAGAGCATACATTGATAAGAACCTACCCAGAGGATTTATTCAGCCAGCAAAATCCTGGGTAGCCACCCCAGTGCTATTTAAAGAGAAGAAAGATGGGTCGATGAGATTGTGCATGGACTATAAAGGGTTAAACTGTGTCAACGTGGAGAATATGTATCCCCTCCTCTTGATGAAGGACGTATTAGCCCATTTGACAAAAGAAAAAGTTTTTACCAAATTAGATCTAAGAGAGGCGTATTACCGAGTAAGAATCAAGGAAGGAGACGAGTGGAAAATGGCTTTTAACAGTCCCTTGGGGAGTTTCCAGTTCAACGTCATGCCTTTTGGTCTCCAATTGTAATTGATAAATCAAGTACTGCATAGTCACCTGTACAAGGGGGGTTTAGTTTACCTTGACAACATCCTAATCTACACAGAGACCATGTAGGAGCATGTCAAATTAGTACGTGAAGTGCTCAGAAAACTGCTGAGCGCTAAACTTTATGCTAAGCTGTCAAAATGTGAGTTTCACCCGTCACACCTGGATTACCTAGGATATAGAATTTCCAGTGAAGGCATTGAGATGGATCCGGCTAAAGTGAAAGCGGTGCTAGAATGACAGCCTCCTCGGACCCGTAAGCAACTCCAGAGTTTTTGGGATTTGCAAACTTCTACCGGCAATTTATCCCCTCCTTTGCCGAGATTGCCTTGCCAATTACCGAACTGTTAAAAATGGGAAAAAACTGGAGGAAGCCACGCCCTTGCCATGGTCCATTGAGTGCCAAGCAACTTTTGAGAACTTAAAGAGACTGCTTGCAGGAGAACCGATCCTAATCCTGAAAAACAATTCATCATACAGGCTGATGCTAGCGATGTGGCGGTAGGGGCCATTCTCTTGCAGAAGAACGAGAGAGAGGATTTACAGCCCTGTGCCTACACCTCCAAAAAATTAACGGAAACTGAACGAAGGTGCGTGGTTTGGGAGAAGGAGGCTTTTGCGGTGAGGTGGGCGCTGCTTACATGGCGTCATTTTCTTTCTTTTTTTATAACGTTTTATTAATTTTTTTAACAGAATTCAATAATAAACATTCAACAAAAATGTGTTGTCTGAGTATCTTATTCACTAATACAAATTAAATTCCTAATCCCTAAATCTTTTCTCTAACCCTTGATAAAATAGGTCCCAAGTTTGAAAATATTCTGTTTCTTCTTTTCCTTTCAACCTTAAAGTAAGTCTGTCCATTTCCGCACAGTCTAGTATTTTTTTTTTGATTATTTCTTCTTCTGGTGGTATTTCTTCATTCTTATAATATTGTGCAGATATAATTCTTGCCGCTGTTATCACATGTTGTTCTGTCCCAGCCTATAGCCGTCCTTGTTAAAGGCACAAGGACAAAACCCCTTTTGAGAAAATAGGCTGGAGACTCAGAAGAAAACAAACCCCTTTTAATATGGGTAACAAACCTGCCAAATAGTCCAGAAACAAAAGCAGCAAAACACAATCCAAATGGAGGAAATTGTCCACACGAAACACAATGCAAAGCAGAGAAGTAGTCACCGGCAATATCAATAGAACATGATCCCATGAAGTACTTTGCAACGGTTGCCTTCAGCAACCAGCACCGCCCACACCTTCCCCTTTTATAAAGCAGCCCCAAGGCGTGGCCTCTCAATGCCTTCTCCTCCTCCCTTGGAGTTGTCGTATTGACTGCTGCTGACCTGCTCTAGTTAACTGCCTTCTTTTACGAGCATCAATAATGTCTACCAGCTGTGAATCCTCACAGTCTGACTCAGCCTCCCCACACAGCCGAGTTTCATCTGGAACACGATTGGAGGGGCCAGGCTCTTCATCAGATTGTGAGTCTTGTAACTCATCAGCGCCTCCCTCTGACTCTGATGGCTCTCCAAGAGCCTCCTCCTCCTCCTCTGATTCCCCGGACTCAGCTGCCAGGTCCACTGGCTGGCACGGACTCACAACACATGTAGAATCAAATATGTACTTTGCTTATCAATTTTTCTGGCATTATACCTAGTAAGAATAATTCGGGTTTATAGTCTGTGTTTCTCTAACATTTTTTCTAACCAAGTGTGGATTATTGTCCAATATCTCTTTGCTTTAACACATGTCCACCACATATGATAATAAGTATCTGGTTTGTGTTTACATTTCCAACATTTCTCTGACATATTTTTAAACATTTTTGCTAATCTGGCTGGTGGCAAGTGCCATCTATAGAACATTTTATATAAGTTTTCTTTATATGAAGCTTGTCAATTTATAGTTTCTTTCCCACAAACTTTGCCACTTCTCTAAGTCTATATTATATCCAAAATTCTTTGCCCATACTATCATTGTCTCTTTTACTTGTTCATCTTCCATTTTGAGATTTAATAAGAAATTGTACATTTTTTTAATTAACTTATCATCGGAAGTTAGTAATGTCTGATCAAACATAGTCTGCTCTTTATAAAATCCATACTGTTTAATATCTTTGTCATATCTGACTTGCATTTGTAAATGTGACCATCATGTTAAATTAATGCCCTGATTTTCCATCTCTTGCCTGGATTTTAAATTCCCTTCAGAATTTAGAATATCTTTGTATGTCCATATTTTATTGAGACTTACTAGCTTTTGATGTACAAATGCTTCCATTGTTGAAAGTCATCCTGGAATTTTCAAATAAATTTTACATTTTATTTTTTCCCAAGTTAATAATAGTGCATTTCTAATGTAGTGGTTTTGGAAGTATTTATGTATTTTATTTTTTCCATACCATAAAAAAGCATGCCAACCAAGTTGCAGGTCATGTCCCTCCATGTACAGCAATCTTTTATTTCTAAGAGTTATCCATTCTTTTATCCATGTTAATACTGATGCTTGATAATATAAAACCCAATCTGGCAAGCCCAAACCTCCATTTCCCTTGGCTTCTTGTAACATTTTCAGTTTAATTCTAGCTTTCTTTCCTTGCCAGATAAATTTTAGAATTAGAGAGTTTAAATCTTCAAAGAATTTTTTCTCCAGTTTTATAGGTATTGTTTGAAACAAAAATAGTATTTTTGGTAATATATTTATTTTCACCATAGCAATTCTTCCTAACATCGACAGTTGCAGATTCTTCCATTTTTCCAAATCAAGCTTTATTTGATTTAACAATTTAATGTAGTTATCTTCTTTTATTGTTGAACATCTTGCTGTCAAATATATTCCCAAGTATTTGACCTTTTTTACTATTTGCAATTGTATCTTTTCTGATAATTGCTTTTTTTGTTTATCTGTAAGATTTTTAACTATCACTTTAGTTTTTTCTCTATCTTTAATCCTGCTACCTCTCCAAATTGTTCTATCTTCTCCAACAGTTTATGAATCTTCTCTAAAGGTTCCTCTAGAATGAATATCAAATCATCTGCAAATGCTTGCAATTTGTAGGTTTCACCTTTTCCCCCCAATCCTTTAATTTCTGGATCTTACCTAATGTTTCTATTTAAAACTTCCAAAGTTAAGATAAATAGCAGTGGGGATAATGGACATCTTTGTCTTGTGCCTTTTCATATATCAAAATTCTCTGTATAATCCCCATTTACAATCACTTTTCCTGTTTGTTTCTGATATATTGTCTGAATCGTATTTATAAAATTTTGACCAAAGTCCATTGCTTTTAGTTGTTGAATCATAAATTGCCAAGAAACATTATCAAATGCCTTTTGGGCATCTAAAAATACTAATGCCAGTTGTTTGCCTGGATGGAGTTCATAATATTCCAATATATCTAGTATTACCCTCAAATTATTATTTATTTGTCTCTTTGGCAAAAATCCGTTTTGATCTGGATGTATAAATTCAGTCAAAAATCTTTTCAGCCTCTCAGCTATTATTGAAGTGAAGATTTTGTAGTCCACATTCAGTAGTGATATCGGTCTATAGTTTTTGTTCTGGGTCAGATCTGAGTCCTCTTTTGGTATCAAAGTAACATTGGCTTCTGTCCATGTATTTGGGAGTTTTGCCTCCAATAAAAGTTCATTACATACATTTTTCAATGGTGAACTTAATATATCTTGTAAACATTTATAAAACTCTGCCGGGAATCCATCTGGTCCCAGTGGTTTTTTGTTTTTTTTTGTCTTTTTATTGCCTCTGTCAATTCCATCATTGTTATTTTTTCATTTAACGTAGTCTTAAAGTTTTCTGGAATTTTTGGTAAATTATTTTCTTCCATATATTGAGTCATTTTCTCCCATGGAGTTTCTTCCTTGGCATACAGTTTCTCATAGTATTCTTTAATTATCTTTTTTATTGCTTCATTTTAAAATTGTAAACAGCCTTTTTCATCTACTAAATTGTTTATCAATTTTTTCTCCTTTTGTTTTTTAAGTTTATAAGCTAACCATCTTCCTGGTTTGTTTGCATTTTCAAAAAAGTTTTGCTTTGCCCTTTTAATTTGTTGTGCCAATTTTTCTGATTCTATTAAATTTAATTTATGTTTTATTATTTCCATTTGTCTTTTCAATATTTTCTTTTGTGGGTTTATTTGTAGTTCAAGTTCTAATTTTTTAAATTCTTCTCTTAACAACTGACATTGTTGTCTCTTTTCTTTATTTTTTTCCGCCGTGTATGTTATCGCTACGCCTCAAAAATATGCTTTATCCCATACATTTTTTAATGTTGTATCTTCTTTTTTATTTTCTTTGAAGAAAAATGCCCCTTTTTTGTTGCTAAGTCTATAAATTCTTTCTCTTTTAATATAGATTGATTCAAAGTCCATCTTAATTTTTTCTGCATTCCTTTCCACACCATTTTTAACGGGTTATGATCTGCCCAAGTACCTAATTCTATTTCAATTTCCTGCATATTAACCCTTAATTCAGGTGTCATCCAAATCATATCAATTCTGGACCAAGATTTATGACTATTAGAATAAACTGTGTATTGTGATTTTCCTGGGTTCGTTTCTCTCCAAATATCTTGTACACCAATTTCCTCTATCATGTTAAAAAAAAGTCTTAGGTAATCTTTTTCTTCCTTGTTTCCCTGATTTACTGCCTTTATAATCTAATGTCCTGCCTACTATTGCATTGAAACCCCCAATTAAACATATATTTTGATATTCCATTTCTACTATTTTTCTGTGAAGGTTTTGATAAAATTCTTCTTGTTTGTTATTTGGTACATATATTGCTATCAAAAGTATCTGTTTTGATTTAAAAATATTTCTATCATTAGTATTCTTCCTTCTTCATCTACATAAATCATTTTGGAATCTATTGTCTCTTTAACATATATAACTACTCCTCTTTTTTTTTGTTGAGCTGATGTGTAATAAAGTTTTCCAAGTTTTGGATTTTCCAAAAATTTATGATGTTGTTTTTTTATGTGTGTCTCTTGCAAACAAATTATATCAATGTTTAATTTCTGTAGTTGTTTGAAAATTCTTTTTCTTTTTGATGGGGAATTCAATCCATTTATATTTACTAAAAAAATTCCATTTTCCTTCTCCATTTTGATTTACTTATATTTAGGTCTTGTTGATCTCGTAATCCTCTCTTACTGTTCCCTCATCTTCTTGATTCATTTTCTCTTTTTCTTCTTCCACCTGTGTAATTGTTTCTTCTATTGTTTGTTCTGTCTGTTTCTGGCTTTTTCCATCCTCTTGTTGATATTGTGTTCTTTCTCCCAGAAATGCTCTATATCTTTCATCAAAATCTAAAATTTACTCCTTTTGCAATCAGCTTTGTAGTCAAGAAATGATATTGTCTTCGAGTATCCCTTATTCTCTTGGGAATCTGTTTCAGCACTACTATTTCTTTATCTTTATATTATAATGGATCATCTCTAACTCTTCTTAATATCTCATCCCTTGTTGTTTTCTTCATAAATCTTACATGGACTTTTCTGGGCAATTTGTGTTTCCTCGCGTAACTTGAATTCATTCTAAATATTTCATCCCCTTCTTGCTGCATCTCCAATTTTTAGCGCCTCTGCTAATAGATTAATAATCACTTCTGCTATATCTTCCTTTTTATCTTCGAGTATGTTCTGGAATCTCAAATAGTGTACAGCTTTCTCCATTTCCAAAGCAGCAACCTCTCTTTCTAAGTGTTGATTTGCTTGTTCTAATCTTTTATTCTTTGTCATTAGTGCTTCAATTTCCCCCCCAGTATCTTCTGATTGATCTTCCACCGTCTGAATTCTTTGTTCATTTTTAAGAATCATTTGTTGATGAACCTCAAATTATGTCTTTATGTCAAGCATTTGTTCATTTACCTTATCAAGATTGCTTTTTGTTTCTTGGTGATTTTTCTGCATCATTTCTTGCATTACTTGTAAAGTCGCGTGCATCTCTTTTTGGAGATTGTTTGCCTTCTCTTGTTGTAACATTGCTTCAATAGATCCCTGACTTGCTGGACTAGATGTTCCAGAAGAGGGTGCAGAAGATGGTTTTTTTTTAAATTTTAGTGACGTTTGGTGCACTCATTGTTCAATCAGGCAAATTTTGTAAATCCACAGGGAGAAGAGAAAAAAAAACAAGGAAAAAAAACAAGCCAACTGCTTTAGGCTATAATCCAAATTTTAAAAGGAGCCAACTGCTTTAGGCTATAATCCAAGTTTAAAAGGGAGCCAGCTGCTTTAGGCTGTAATCCAAGTTTAAAAAGAGCCAACTGCTTTAGGCTATAATACAAGTTTTAAAAAGAGCCAACTGCTTTAAGCTGTAATCCAGCAAAGAAAAACAACAACTGCATAAGTCTAATCCATATATTTCTGTCAGTTCAAAGATATTTTAAAAACCCTGTCTCTAAATAGTTTCTATAATAGTTATGTCTAGAGTTAAAAGATGTAATTAAAAAAAATCTTTGTTTTTTCTTTTGTAGAGTCACAGAATGTTCTTTGTTTAGCACAGGTTTTGTTTCAAGGTCATCACTCTTCAGATTCTTTCTGTATTATTGTAGTATCTTCCTTCACCACTAGATGTCCCCATTAATTGTAGTGTCTCTATCCAGTAATAAAACTTTTATTTAAAATGCTCTTTCACAACAAAGTAAAAAAATCTTCCAAAACCAAAAAAGTTAGCCAACAAAAGATTATCATTTTTTTCCAATCAGTCTCAAATCTTTTCTGCATATTTTTTATATTCCTTAATTTTGTTCCCCCATTTCATATTTCTCGCCGCTTTTAACTCTCTTCTTCCCAAGTCTTCCTGGGGTTTTTACTTTTAAAAATTATCCAATTCAGGGATTTATATTTTAAAAGTCCATAGGGAAGAGAAATAAAAAAGAATCTCACCCAGATGAAACACGTTGTTGACAGTCAGCTGTTTAGCGGCGCTGCCGCAGCTCTTTGCTTCTTCCCTGGCTGTCTATGGCTTGGGCTGTCTGCGTATTTGCTGGCAGCCTTTCTCCCGCCTGTTTAAAGAGTTTTCTTGGTCCATTTGGGCCAACTGCCATTGGCTCTGAACTCCCACGTATTCCCTTCCTCCTCGTTGCCTCTCCAGGGCAACTTTCCAACCTCCAGATGAAGAAAAATCGGACTAAGAAACAGGAGCTCCGGTTTCTTTCATCTGTGTCACCGTGACACCCAGGGTGAACTCGCATGGCATCATTTTCTTGAAGGGAACGACCTGCCTTTTGAAGTATGGACTGATCACAAAAACCTTGAGGCACTGAAAACTCCCTGTAAGTTTTCTCCTAAGCAAGTTCAGTGGGCACAGTACTTTAACCGTTTCAACTTTACACTAAAATACATCCCAGGGGAAAAAAATTTCCTAGCTGACACCTTATCCAGATTGCCCTAATACAAAAGCCGTTGAGAGGAGATTGTGAACTCCATTATTCTGCAATCAGAATCAATCTCTCAAGTAATAGCAGGGGGGCCATCACAGGCAAAATCAACGGAACCTGATAGCCCATTAACAAAGAGGCTAAAGCAGGGGTTTCAAACTCAATTTCACTGAGGGCCACATCAGGGTTGTGGTTGACTTTGGGGGGGGTGGGGGGGCATGGTCAGGGTGGGTGTGGTCAGGGTCGGCATGGTTGAGGTGGGCATGGCCAGCTCAACATCGCTTGTGTTGGGGGGCACCTGTGTGGTCTGGGCAGCGCTGGGGGGGATCCAGCCTGGTCCTCGAGCTCCCAGGGCACTGGGACCCCACAGCCCAGCCCAGCCCTGCTATCCCAAGAGGGCGCCCTGCTGCACTTACCTCCTCCTCGAAGCTGCTGCTGCTGTTCTTGCGCTCCTTAGCCAGGTTGCTCATGATGTGTGTGGGAGGGCAAAGTATGTGGGTCAGAGGGAGGCCCACTCCCTCTCCATATGAGGAAACCTGGCTTTGTAACTAAAGTATCCTCAGCAATAGGATGGGAGACCACCAGGAGAGATCAGGAGGAGGAGACAAGGGGATGGCAAAAGGGCAGCAGGGCTGCTGGTGGCCAAATGCTAAGGCAGCACTTCCCTCAGACCCTCCCTCTCTCTCATTGTAATCCCCTTCCTCCCTCCCTCCCTCCCTTCCTTCCTTCTTCCCTTTTCTTCTTTTTCCTTCCCTTTTTATTCTCCTTTCTTCCTTCTTTCTTCCCCCTTTCCTTCTTTTTCCTTCCTTACTCTCTTCCCCTCTTTCCTTCTTTTTTCTTTGTTTTTCCTCTTTCCTTTCTCCTTTCCTGTCCCTTCTTGGATGCTTAAATGCAAAAGGGGAAACATTTCTCAATGCCTTCTTGCCTTGTGATCATATGCCACTTTTGCTAGTAGTTTGTGGCCACTTAAAAGACGGAGAACAAACCAGGCTCAGTTTATCCCATGCTTGCATTTAGTGGGGGTGTCCACAGACAACAGTAGAGCAAAACTGTCAAAATGGTGGCTGTGATAGTTAATCAGAGCTCCTCTGTTTTTTATGTGCAACAACTTTAGCTTTTATGAGCAGAGGTAGATTAGTTGTTTTTCTATTAATACATAATCCTTAAAAGGGCTCTCCTGTAGGGAGCCTGCCTTGATCTAATTCAGACTGGAAATATACCAAAGGAAAATATTTTTCCCCACTCTGCTTTGTCATGTTTTCCCCACTGGAAATGGCTGTTTGCAACATATAAGGAGGGGATACTTTCCTAAGAGCTCACAATTCAAGAATACCAATGTTAACTTGGATTGCCAACAAAGTTCTGTCTGTGACAAAACAGAACACAAAATAGTTTTCTCCTTTGAACTGGGGCATTTCCAACCGAATTGCCTCTCCCTCCCTCCCTCCCTGACTCCTTCCTTCCTTCCTTCCTTCCTTCCTTCCTTCCTTCCTTCCTTCCTTCCTTCCTTCCTTCCTTCCTTCCTTCCCTTCTTCCTTTTTTTTTTTAAGTTGCCAGAGGCTCCAGGCAGAGGTAGCAACAGGCAGCCAGCGGTGGCCAAAGGCTTCCCCTCCCCCCGTCATTGCCTCTGCATGGCTTAGCTCACCTCTCCCAGATCCACACACGTGTGTGTGTGTGTGTGTGTGTGTGTGTGTGTCTCACCCCTTGCAGCCCCGCACCCTCAACAGAGACCTTCTACGATGGCAGGCTGCAAACTAATGAAAGCTGGTTTTTTGGAGTACTGTTTCTTTTTCTCAACATGCTGCCAATTGCAATGCGCCCTGCCCCCCTCAGCTCCCGCCCCCCAGCCGTGTGGAAGGCTGCAAGAAGCTCCCATCTCAGCTTCTCTCGCCTCTCCCATTCTTTTCCTCCCAATGTCACAGCATGGGGCTGCAGGAGGTGAGACCCCCACACACACGCGCACACACACACACACACTCACACAAACACATGTGCAGGTTCTGGGAGAGGTGAGCTGAGAGCCATGGAGCAGGAGGAAATGATAGGGGAAGGGGTCAAAATGGGAAACTTCTGTCTGAAGCCTCTGTCAGCTTAAAAAAAAACTGTGTGGAGCAGTGGCTTCCCTTTCAGTCCACCCTCCCCTCCGTTGCCTCCACGCTGGGATTGACTCTACGCCTGCCGAAAGGGCAGTTTTGCTTTCGACCCCCCCATGCCAGAAACCGCAAACTGCTGCCGTTCACCTGCCGTGTCCCCCTGACAGCCCCTGCAATCTCCTATTGCATGCTGGCAGGCAGAATCCTAAAGCTCCTATTCTGTTTCCTCTACGCTCAGGAAGGAAGCCACTGGCTGTGGCTCTCCCACTCGGGGGTGGGACGATCCGAGTGAAAGAAAAGCCTTGCAGGCTGTGAGACCAGGCCATCAAGTGGGACATGGAGGCACTAGTGCAGAGGAAGGCAAGCAGTAGCCCCAGTGGCAAGAAGGGCCGCCGAAAAGAGCAGAGTCTGTGCATTCGCCTGCTATAAGCTCACCCATCAGCCTTTGCTTTCCATGCCTCAGATCAGCTGTAGTGTGCCGTGGAGAGCTTGGCTGACATGGGCAAGGCAGGCACGCACATAGACTCTGCTGTTTTCAGCAGCGCTTTAGTGCCTGGCCCCGCAAAGTGGAGCCCGGTGTGGTAAGGCGAAGCCCGGCAAAGCAGAGCCGGACAAGGAGAGGCCCAGTAAAACGGGGCACGGCCGGGTGTTACGGGCAAGGCTGGGAGGGGTGGGGTGAGGCCGGGAGGGGTGGGGCGGGGTGAGGCAAGTGAGCTGCAGCTGCTCCTGTGCACCACCAGCCTCCGAGCACTCACCATTTCCTGTGTGTGCGCTGGGAGTTCGCCCAGCAGGGTTGGGGTGGGCCAGGGCTGGGGCAGCGGGGGCCGGTCCCTTGCCATTTCTGGAACAGCTCCAGGGGCCAAATTTGGGCCCTTGGCGGGCCGTATCCACCCTGCGGGCCTTGTGTTTGACATGTCTGGGCTAAAGGAAGAGTTGAAAAGCGATTCCTGGTTCCTGGCAAATAAAACCATACTGACTTATCGAGATGGGTTAGCTTGGAAGGGGTTGAAACTGTATCTACCAGAGACCCTCAGAGTTCAGTCCCTACAGTGCAGCCACAATAGCAAGCAAGCTGGTCACTTTGGCTACCTAAAAACTTTGTATTTAATTTGATGGCAGTTTGGTGGCCAGGGCTAAAGAAAGATGTTGAGAATGTCCAGGTAAGCCTCCTGGGTTATTGCAGTGAGTCGCAGACCCTTCCCAACCCTGGGAAGAAATTGCCATGGATTTTATTGTGGAACTACCGGAAAGTAGGGTAAATACGGTAATATGGACTGTGATTGACCTTTTTTCTAAGCAAGCTCATTTCATTGCTTGCACCGGTCTTCCTTCCGCAAAGAAACTAGCAAGAATGTTTCTCAAGCATATTTACCAGCTCCATGGAGCTCCAAAGCGGTTTATTTCAGACAGGGGGGATGCAATTCACTGCCAAGTTCTGGAGAGACTTTCTGAAACTTATTGGGTCCACGCTTTTCATCCATCTACTAATGGAGCTGCTGAAAAGCTAACTCTATGGTAGAATAATATATTAGATGCTATGCTGATTACCAACAAACAACATGGGCTGATCTCCTCCCCTTTGCTGAGGTGGCTTACAATAACACAGTACATAGCAGCACGGGACTCACGCCTTTTAAAATAGCTACTGGTAGAGAATTTATTCCCATGCCTGAACTTCCAGGACCCTCCTGCTTCTCAAACTTTAGATCAATGGGTGACATCTTGGAGAGCTGTTTGGGACAATGTGAAAGCACCTCTAACAAAAGCCTCAAAAATTTACAAAGAGCAGGCAGACAAGAGAAGGGCCCCCCAGAGGTCATTTCATGTGGGTGAAAAAGTTTACCTCTCTACAAAATATTTAAGACTCAAACTGCCTAGTAAAAAATTGGGACCAAAATTCCTTGGACCTTTCCCCATATTGCGGATTATAAACCTAGTCCCCATGGAATTAAAGCTCTCTCCTCTTTTAGGGAAAGTTCACCCTGTGTTCCATTGCAGCCTATTGAAGCCATACAGAGAATCTTCATTGCGACCTCCCCCAAAGCAGGCATCTGGTCCTCTTGTAGTGGAGGGAGAGACTCATTACGAGATAAAACGAATCCTTGATTGTAGATTGTACAAGAGACGGCTACAGTATTTAGTGCAGTGGAAAGGTTACCCACTATCAGAAGCCACCTGGGTAAAAAGTGCTTATGTAAAAGCTAATAGATTAACACGTAAATTTTATGATAAGCATCCGAATAAGCCTAGAGGTGATTCCTGACTCTAACTCCTTTTCTACCTACAGGATTTCTCTCTTCTTTAGAGGATCCGATTGTCAAACCTTCAATGATTCTGTCTGCAGCCATCTTTACTTCGTTTTCGGTTGCCGCAGCCATGGGAGGGGGGAGATGTGTTCTTTTAGTTTAGTCATAACAAATACTTTTTTTCTTTTTTTAAACAAATTTTATTGGTTTTCCAATTTTACATTGAGTATTCGGAAAGCAGCGTGGTGACTGGGTCATCAGTGGTTCAATAACAAAATCTTTAGTACATATCTCAGGTTACATCACCAAAAATTCCTTCTCTATTTCCCTTAACATTTGTTATATCACATTTAGGCTAATAAATTTTTAATTATAATAAAGTTAGTTAAAATATTTATCAATATATTTTTTGCTTATACATATCCATATCCTGTTTTTAAGTTTTATCTAATTTTTTATTTTTTATTACAATATTCCAATTTAACCTTTAATATCCATAGTTTCGGGTAATCCAAATTTCCTTTATTTCACTACATAAAAGTTATCATATCTAGAATATACATATTACTTACTTAAATATATTCTTATCTTATTTCATAAACATTTTCTATTTCTCATCCTAATACATCATCACTTACTAATAGAATGTCCTTTATTGTCTCAAGTCCATCATCTATATTATCTGGGCTAAACAATAGTTCGAAGCTAATTCCTAATCGTTAATTTTCATTTCCCTTATAAGTCTAAATCCTAAATATTAAGCCAATTAATCCCTTATTTTATCATTTAACAACAATATTTAAATCCAATAATCATATTTCCCTTCATCTAAAAATCTCCCTTTAGCCCATTAGTTGAGACTTTAGGATCCTCTATCATAAATCAAAAGATCCCATTTTTTAAAATCTAACTCTGGCTTTCTTTTTGTGCCAACCAGGCTTCCATACCAATGCCTTTAAATCATCAGATAAATCTCCCTTCATTCTTGTACATATTGCTTGAATCAAGGGAGACCATCTAGTTATCAGTTTTCCAGAGAGGCTGGCACATCCATAGTCGTTAGGTTGTTGTCCTGGTGGCTCCTTCAATACAATTTGGTCTTCTTGTTCCTCAGGTTTCTTCTGGTTTAGGTAGAGAGTCACGTCCAGCTTTATGGTTGTTATTTGGTTATCTAGGTTTTCAGTATGCTGTATTTGTTGGTCTTTAACAGCCTCCGTGTTAGTGTTGCTTTGTTCCACTTCTGTTGCTTTTTGGGTTGTAAGTTCTTTAGTTGCGGTCAGGGTTTGTCTGTCAAAATTTTCAGTAAATTGTATTTGTTGATCTTTAAAGTCCTCTGTCTTGGTATTAATTTCTTCCGCCTCTGTTGGTTTTTGGATTATAGGTTCTTTCATTAAAGTCAGAGTTTCATTTTGTAGGTTTAAGCTGGCACCTTTGTCTTTCAGTCTGGATTTAATTATCTCAGTAGCTTCCAGGATTTTTTCAAGTATGAGTTTATAGTTAAGGTGTTGCTGGTCTTCCTCCATTTCTAACACAGTTATAGATAGTCCTTTAGTGAAGGCTATTTCTTAGATGAAAGTCAGTAAACGTTCACCTCCACAATTCCTAAAAACCAATTTTACTGTCCAGCTGTTCTCCCAGCTTTTTATCTCTTTTAGATAGTACCTTTAGTGAAGGCTATTTCTTAGATGAAAGTCAGTAAACGTTCACCTCCACAATTCCTAAAAACCAATTTTACTGTCCAGCTGTTCTCCCAGCTTTTTATCTCTTTTAGATAGTACCATGGACAAATCTGGGCTGTAAGCAGGTCTCTTTAACAAAAGTATTTACTTGCTATACCAAGCTTTGCCACAAGATGTCCCTGACAGCATTTAAAATCTTTTTCAAGACCAGGGCTAGGTTTTTATCCAGGTAAAGTTCTTTTTCATAGATGAGGTGGCAGGTCCCCATGATAATAGGAATTTTTGGGTCCCCAAATATCAAGGTAATATAAATCCAGTTACTTAATTGTATTTTTCAGGGCTTTATTTTCCTACCTAGTTAGGCACCGCCATCTTAGAGGGTGGGAGGAAAACGTTTCCTTCCCTCTCTCCTCGCAGGGGGAAGAAGTTTCAGAAAGCTTTTGACAGGAAAATACTTGGGATACAAGAAGGTAAAGTCTCACCCAGTTCCTCCGCAGTGCTTTCAATGTGCTTGGTAGTAAATTTGGCCTCGGCAGGTAGCGGCTTGATGATGGGCCATGTGAATGGCCGATCTTTTCTCCATGTCCGAAGAGCTGCCGCCCTTCCATGATCAATCGGGAGGTCCTCTTCCCTGCTCGTCGCCCCTCCAAGGCGACTTTTGACCCCTTTCAGGGTCCCCCGGCGAGAGAAAACCGGACGGCAGAGGAAGCAATCGCCCCGCACATCTGCCAGCGCCGTGATCCAGAACCGGAAGCCGCCATAACAAATACTTTCTTATGGGAACCAAGGTCAAGCTGCCTAAGTTTTGGTGGGCTGGAGATACCATTGGAAAGCCCACCAAAGTAGTTAATTGTGATTGTGATTTATGACAACTATAGGGGTGGGGAGTTCAACTTTTATATAATTTTTTTTCATTCATTTTTTCAATACATACAATAGTAATTTTTCAACCAACGTGCTGTCTGAGTTTACATGCTAATACATATTTAATTCATTTTTCCAGTGTTTATTAATCTTTTCTGGCATTATACCTAATAAAAAAAGTTCAGGTTTAAAATCAACATGTTCTCCTAACATCTGTTCTAGCCAAGTATGTATCTTTTTCCAATAATTCTTTACTTTATCACATGTCCACCAAACATGATAATACGTGCCTGACTTATGTTTACATTTCCAACATCTATCTGACATATTTTTAAACATTTTTGCTAATCTTGCTGGTGGCAAGTGCCATCTATAAAACATTTTGTATAAGTTTTCTTTATAAGAAGTTGACATTGTCAATTTATAGTTTCTTTCCCATAAATTTTGCCATTTTTCTAATTCTATATTATAACCAAAAATTTTCGCCCATCTTATCATTGTTTCTTTGACTTGTTCACTTTCCATTTCTAAAGTTAATAAAAAATTATACATTTTCTTAATTAATTTTTTGGCCGAAGTCAACAATGTCTTATCAAACACAGTTTGTTCCTTACAAAATCCATACATTTTAACATCTCTATCATATCTAGTTTGCATTTGTAAATGTGTCTACCATGTTAGGTTGATACCCTGATTTTCCATTTCTTGTTTAGATTTTAAATTTCCTTCAGAGTTTAGAATATCTCTATATGTCCAGATTTTTTCAAAGTCCACTAAATTTGTGTGTACAAATGCTTCCATTGTTGACAACCACCCTGGAATTTTAAAATATATTTTACTTTTTATTTTCCCCCCATGTTGTTAACAGTCCACTTCTTATATAATGATTTTGGAAATATTTATGAACTTTATTTTTCCCATAGCAGAAGAAAGCGTGCCACCCCAATTGTAAATCATGCCCCTCCAGATATAACAACCTTTTGTTTTTAAGAATTATCCATTCTTTTACCCATGTTAATACAGATGCTTGATAATATAGAACCCACTCCGGTAGGCCAAATCCTCCATTTTCCTTGGCATTTTGTAACAGTTTCCGCTTAATTCTAGCTTTCTTTCCTTGCCAAATAAATTTCAAAATTAGTGAGTTCAAATCTTAAAAAAAACAATTCTCCCATTTTATAGGTATTGTTTGAAATAGAAATAAGATTTTCGGTAGTAGATGCATTTTCACTCTGGCAATTCTTCCTAATATTGATAGTTGCAAGTTTTTCCATTTTTCCAAATCCAGTTTTATTTGAGTCAATAATTTTGTGTAATTATCTTCTTTTATTGTTGAACATCTTGCTGTTAACTGTATCCCCAGATATTTAACCTTTTTAACTATCTGCAATTCTGTCTTTTCTGATATTTGGGGGTTTTTTTGCTTATCTGTAAGGTTTTTAACTATTACTTTAATTTTTTCTCTATTTATTTTCAGTCCTGCCATTTCTCCATACTGTTTTCTTTCCCAATAATTTAGGAATCATCTCCAAAGGTTCTTCTAAAATAAACACCAAATCATCAGCAAATGCTTGTAATTTATATATTTCACCTTTTATTTCTAATCCTTTAATTTCTATATCTTGTCTAATATTTCTATTCAAAATTTCCAAAGTGAAAATGAATAACAGCGGAGATAGTGGACATCCTTGCCTTGTGCCTTTCCTTATCTCAAAGTTCTCGTATAGTCTCCATTCACAATCACTTTCGCTGTTTGTTTATTGTATATCGTTTTTATCATATATATAAAATTCTGTCCAAAGTTCATTGTTTGTAATTGTTGAATTATAAATTGCCAGGAAACATTATCAAATGCCTTTTGGACATCCAGAAATACTAATGCCATTTGTTTTCCTGGATGCAATTCATAGTATTCTAATACATCCATTATCACGCTTAGATTGTTTTTAATTTGTCTCTTTGGTAAAAAACCATTCTTATCTGAATGTATAAATTCAGTCAAGTATCATTTCAGTCTCTCTGCCATTATTGAAGTAAAGATTTTATAATCCACATTCAGTAACGATATCGGTCTGTAATTCTTTATCTGTGTCAAATCTGCATCTTCTTTTGGTATTAGTGATATTTGCTTCTATCCACATGTTTGGAAGTTTAGCCTCCAACAAGAGTTCATTGCAAATGTCTTTCAACGGTTCACTTAGTGTATCTTGTAGGGTTTTATATAACTCCGCTGGTAGTCCATCTGGCCCTGGTGTTTTTTCATTTTTTTGTCTTCTTACGGCCTCTGTTATTTCCATCATTGTTATTTTTTCCTCTAACATAGTCTTATAAGTTTCTGGAATTTTTGGAAGGTTATTTTCTTCCAAATATTGCATCATTCTCTCTCTTGGGATTTCTTCTATATCATAAAGTTTCTTGTAGTATTCTTTAATTATCTTTTTTATTTCTTCATTTTTAAATTGTAGACCACCTTTTTTCATCTACTAATTTGTTTATCATTTTCTTCTCCTTCTGTTTTTTAAGTTTATAAGCTAACCATCTTCCTGGTTTATTTGCATTTTCAAAAAAGTTTTGTTTTGCTCTTTTTATTTGCTGTGCCAATTTTTCTGAGTCCAACAAATTTAATTTATGTTTTATTATTTCCATTTCTCTTTTCAAGATCTTCTTTTGCGGATTCATTTGCAGTTCTGATTCTAGTTTTCCAAATTTCTCTTTTAATAGTACATACTGCTGTCTGTTCTGTTTATTTTTCTTTGCTGTATAAGTTATGGCTATACCTCTAAAATATGCTTTAGCTGTATACATTTTGTAGAGTAGTATCTTCTTTTTTATTTTCTTTAAAGAAAAACTCCATTTCTTTTGTTGCTAGTTCTATAAATTCTCTTTCTTTTAATATAGATGGGTTCAAAGTCCATCTTAGTTTTTTTTTGTATTCCACTCCACTTCACTTTTAAAGGGTTGTGGTCTGCCCATGTACCTGGTTCTATCTCAATTTTCTGTGTGTTCATCCTCAGTTCAGGTGTCATCCAAATCATGTCGATTCTAGACCAGGACTTTTGACTATTTGAATAAAATGTATATTGTAATTTTCCTGGATTAATTTCCCTCCAAACATCTTGTACTCCAATCTCTTCTATCATATTAAAAAAAAATATTAGGTAGTTTTCTTCTTCCAGTTTTTCCTGTTTTATTGCTTTTATAGTCTATTGTCCCATCCACAGTCACATTAAAGTCTCCTACTAAACAAATGTTTTGATACTCCAATTCTGTTATTTTTCTATGAAGATTTTGATAGAATTCTTCCTGGTTGTTATTTGGTGCATATATTACTTCTAACAATGTTTGTTTTTGATGTAAATATATTTCTACCATCACAATTCTTCCTTCTTTATCTGAATAAATCATTTTAGAATCTATTGTCTCTTTTTTTGAATTTGTTTTATTGATTTTCTAATTTCACATTTAAATATTTGAAAAGCAATGTGGCTGCTGAGTTGGTCAATTATTCAATAACATACAAATATCTTTAGTACAGATCTCAAACTATTATATTAAATATTTCCTCTCTTTTCCCCTTAGTATTTACTGTCTCGTATTTAAATTAATACAATTCTTATTATATCAATTAAATAAAAATAACTTTCTTACATTTATCAATAATTTTTGTTTATACATATCCTAGTTGTTTTAACATTCAATCTTTTTAGACAATCAATGTCCTGATTAGTTTTTCCCAATTTTTAGTTTCCCATTAATATTTAAATTTAACGTTTAAAATTTATAATTTCCAAGTTTTAAATAATCCCAATTCCCTTTATCACAATTCATCACAAAATTGAATGTTCAGAATACATGTCTTATCTACTTAAATTCTCACCATCTTACATCAACCAATTAATAATACAATATAATATTCAGGCTTCCAGTTCCGGTTCGCGGCGCTGGCGGCCGTGCGAGGCGATCGCTCCCTCTGCCGTCTGGTTTTCTTTTGCCGGGGGACCCTGAAAGGGGTCGAAAGTCGCCTTGGATGGGTGATGAGTGAGGAAGAGGACCTTCCAATTGATCACGGAAGGGCGGCAGCCCTTCCATTTGATCCGGAGCAGCTCTTCGGACCGACGAAGAAAAGATCGGCCACTCACATGGCCCATCACTAATGCCGTCTCCAGCCGAGGCCAAACCTACAGCTAAGCACATTGAAACCACCGTGGAGGAACCGGGTGAGACTTTACCTTCTTGTATCCCAACTATTCTCCTGTCAAAAGCTTTCTGAAACTTCTTCCCCCTGCGAGGAGAGAGGGAAGGAAATGGTTTTTTTCCACCCTCTAAGATGGCGGCGCCTGACTACATAGGAAAAAAAAAGCCCTGAAAAATACAATTAAATAACTGGATTTATATTACCTTGATATCTGGGGACCCAAAAATTCCTATTCTCATGGGGACCTGTTATCTCATCTATGAAAAAGACCTAGCCCTGGTCTTCAAAAGATTTTGAATGCTGTCAGGGCCATCTTGTGGCAAAATCTGGTATAGCAAGTAAATACTTCTGTTAAAGAGACCTGCTTACAGCCCAGATTTGTCCATGGTGCTATCTAAAAGAGATAAAAAGCTGGACAGCTAGACAGTAAAATTGGTTTTCAGAAATTGTGGAGGTGAACATTTACTTTCATCTAAGAAATAGCCTTCACTAAAGGACTATCTATAACTATGTTAGAAATGGAGGAAGACCAGCAACAACTCAATTATAAACTTATACTTGAAAAAATCCTTGAAGGTACTGAGATAATTAAATCCAGACTGAAAGACAAAGGTGCCAGCTTAAACCTACAAAATGAAACTCTGACTTCAATGAAAGAACCTATAACTCAAAAACCAACAGAGGTGGAAGAAATTAATATTAAGACAGAGGACTTCAAAGATCAACAAATACAATCTACTGAAAATTTTGACAGACAAACCCTGACCACAACTAAAGAACTTACAACCCAAAAAGCAACAGAAGTGGAACAAAGCAACACTAACATGGAGGCTGATAAAGATCAACAAATACAGCATACTGAAAACCTAGATAATCAAATAACAATTATAAAGCTGGATGTGACTCTCTACCTAAACCAGAAGAAACCTGAGGAACAAGAAGACGAAATTGTATTGAAGGAGCCACCAGGACAACAACCTAACAACTATGGATGTGCCAGCCTCTCTGGAAAACTGATAACTAGATGGTCTCCCTTGGTTCAAGCAATATGTACAAGGACGAAGGGAGATTTACCTGATGATTTAAAGGCATTGGTATGGAAGCCTGGTTGGCACAAAAAGAAAGCCAGAGTTAGATTTAAAAAAAAATGGGATCTTTTGATTTGATGTTGTTGTTAGTTGCGAAGTCGTGTCCGACCCATCGCAACCCCATGGACAACGTTCCTCCAGGCCTTCCTGTCCTCTACCATCTTCTGGAGTCCTTTTAAGCTCATGCCTACTGCTTCAGTGACTCCATCCAGCCACCTCATTCTCTGTCGTCCCCTTCTTCTACTGCCCTCAATCTTTCCCAGCATTAGGCTCTTCTCCAGTGAGTCCTTCCTTCTCATTAGGTGGCCAAAGTACTTGAGTTTCAACTTCAGGATCTGGCCTTCTAAGGAGCAGTCAGGGTTGATCTCCTCTAGGACTGACCGGTTTGATCGCCTTGCAGTCCAAGGGACTCGCAGGTGTCTTCTCCAGCACCATAGTTCAAAGGCCTCAATTCTTTTGCATTCAGCCTTTCTTATGGTCCAACTTTCACAGCCAAACATTGCAACTGGGAAAACCATGGCCTTGACTATACGTACTTTTGTTGGCAGGGTGATGTCTCTGCTTTTTAGTATGCTGTCTAAATTTGCCATAGCTTTCCTCCCCAGGAGCAAGCGTCTTTTAATTTCTTGGCTGCAGTCCCCATCTGTGGTGATCTTAGAGCCCAGGAAGATAAAATCTGTCACTACCTCCATTTCTTCCCCATTATTTGCCAGGAATTGAGAGGGCCGATGCCATGATTTTGGTTTTCTTAATGTTGAGTTTCAAGCCACTTTGCACTCTCCTTCTTCACCGCATCAAGAGGCTCTTTAGTTCCTCTTCATTTTCTGCCATTAGAGTGGTATCATCTGCATATCTTAGGTTGTTGATATTTCTCCCGGCAATCTTAATTCCAACTTTTGATTCATCTAGCCCTGCCTTTCTCATGATGTGCTCTGCATATAAGTCAAATAGGCAGGGCGACAGAATACAGCCTTGCCGGACTCCTTTCCCAATTTTGAACCAATCAGTGGTTCCGTGTCCAGTTCTCACTGTTGCTTCTTGACCCGCATATAGGTTTCTCAAGAGACAAATAGATGGTCTGGTACTCCATCTCTTAGAACTTGCCACAATTTTGTTGTGATCCCACAATCAAGCTTTGCATAGTCAATGAAAGCAGAAGTAGATGTTTTTCTGGAACTCCCTAGCTTTCTCCATGATCCAGCGTATGTTGGCAATTTGATCTCTAGTTCCTCTGCCTCTTCGAAATCCTGCCTGTACTTCTGGAAGTTCTCGATCCACATACTGCTGGAGTCTAGCTTGTAGGATTTTAAGCATAACTTTACTTGCATGTGAAATGAGTGCAATGGTGCGATAGTTTGAACATTTTTTGGCATTGCCTTTCTCTGGAATTGGAATGTAAACTGACCTTTTCCAATCCTGTGGCCACTGTTGAGTTTTCCAAATTTGCTGGCAAATTGAGTGTAGCACTTTTATTGCATCGTCTTTTAAGATTTTGAATAGCTCAGCTGGAATACTATCACCTCCACTAGCTTTGTTGTTGCTCAGCTTTCCTAAGGCCCATTTCACTTCACATTCTAGGATGTCTGGCTCGAGGTCAGTGACCACCCCATCGTGGTTATCAGGGACGCTAAGCTCGTTCTTGTATAGTTCTTCTGTGTAATTTTGCCACCTCTTCTTAATCTCTTCTGCCTCTGTTAGGTCCCTGCCATTTTGGTCCTTTATCATGCCCATCTTTGCATGAAACGTTCCCTTCATATTTCCAATTTTCTTGAAGAGATCTCTGGTTCTCCCTATTCTATTGTTCTCTTCTATTTCTTTGCACTGTTCATTTAAGAAGGCATTCTTATCTCTTCTAGCTATTCTCTGGAATTCTGCATTCAATTGGTTGTATCTTTCTCTTTCTCCCTTGCCTTTCGCTTCCCTTCTTTCCTCAGCTATTTGCAAAGCTTCCTCAGACAGCCATTTTGCTTTCTTGCATTTATTTTTCTTTGGGATGGTTTTAGTTGCTACCTCTTGTACAATGTTGCGAACCTCCATCCATAGTTCTTCAGGCACTCTGTCTATCAGATCTAATTCCTTAAATCTATTTGTCACCTCTACTGTATATTCATCAGGGATATGATTTAGTTCATATTTGAGTGGCCTAGTGTTTTTCCCTACTTTCTTCAATTTAAGCCTAAATTTTGCAACAAGAAGCTCATGATCTGAGCCACAGTCAGCTCCTGGTCTTGTTTTTACTGACTGTATAGAGCTTCTCCATCTTTGGATGCAGAGCACATAGTCAATCTGATTTCTGTGTTGACTGTCTGGTGATGTCCATGTGTAGAGATGTCTCTTGGGTTGTTGGAAAAGAGTGTTTGCTATGACCATCGTATTCTCTTGACAAAATTCTATCAGCCTGTGCCCTGCTTCATTTTGTACTCCAAGACCAAACTTGCCTGTTATTCCGTTTATCTTTTGGCTTCCTACTTTAGCATTCCAATCCCCCATGATGATAAGGACATCATTTTTGGGTGTTGATTCTATAAGGTGCTGTAGGGCTTCATAGAACCGGTCAATTTCATCCTCTTCAGCACCAGTGGTTGGGGCATAGACTTGGACTACTGTGATATTGAATGGCTTGCCTTGGATTCGCACTGAGATCATTCTGTCATTTTGGGGATTGTATCCCAGTATTGCTTTTCCTACTCTTTTATTGACTATGAAGGCTACTCCATTTCTTCTGAGGGATTCTTGCCCACAGTAGTATACCTGATGGTCCTCTGAATTAAATTCACCCATTCCTGTCCATTTTAGTTCGCTGATTCCTAAGATGTTGATGTTCAGTCTTGTCATCTCTTGTTTGACCACGTCCAGTTTGCCTTGATTCATGGATCTTACGTTCCAGGTTCCTATGGAGAAAAAATCTTTACAGCATCGGACTTTCCTTTCACCACCAGATGCATTCACAGCTGAGCGTCCTTTCGGCTTTGGCCCAGTCGCTTCACTCTTTCTGGCGCTACTAGTAGTAGCCCTCTGCTCTTCCCCAGTAGCATATTGGACACCTTCCGACCTGAGGGGCTCATCTTCCAGCATCATATCTTTTTGCCTTTTAGTACTGTCCATGGGGTTTTCATGGCAAAGATACTGGAGTGGGTTGCCATTTCCTTTTCCAGTGGATCACATTTTGTCAGAACTCTCTGCTATGACCTGTCCATCTTGGGTGGCCCTGCACGGCATAGCTCATAACTTCATTGAGTTACGCAAGCCCCTTCGCCACGACAAGGCAGTAATCCATGAAGGAGTTTGATTTGATAGAGGATCCTAAAGTCTCAATTAATGGGCTAAAGGGAGATTTCTAGATGAAGGGAAATATGATTATTGGATTTAAATATTGTTGTTAAATGATAAAAAAATAAGGGATTAACTGGCTTAATATTCAGGATTTAGATTTATAAGGGAAATGAAAATTAATGATTAGGAATTAGCCTCGAACTATTGTTTAGCCCAGATAATATGGACTTGAGACAATAAAGGATACTCTATTAGTAAGTTGTGATGTATTAGGATGAGAAATAGAAAATGTTTATATAAGATAAGAATATATTTAACTAAGTAATATGTATATTCTACATATGATAAGTTTTATGTAGTGAAATAAAGGAAATTTGAATTACCCAAAACTCAAATACTATGGATATTAAAGGTTAAATTGGTATATTGTAATAAAAAACTAAAAATTTAGTAAAACTTAAAAACAGGATATGGATATGTATAAGCAAAAAATATATTAATACATATTTTTTTTTTTGAACAAGTTTTATTAAATTTTTCAGTTTTTACATCCAGGTAATTTAGGTGCAACGTGGTGATAGGGTAATCAATGGTCCAATAACAGAATCATTCAGTATATGTCAGGTTACAACATTAAAATTCCCTCTCTGTTCCCCTTAATTAATATCATATACAAATTGAGAAATTTCTAAATAAAGCTCACTCAATCAATACATTTATCAATAACATTTTAGTTATACATATCCAAATCCTGTTTTGAGTTTTATTTGATTCCGATTACCATATTGAAATTTAATCTTTAATAACCATAATATTTAAACTTTGAGTAGCCCTCATTTCCCTCATTTCATTACAAAATGATTATCATATCTAAAGTAAATATATTATTCTAAAAATTACATTCTTACTTTTTCACAAATACATTTCATTTCTCATCCTAATAGCTCCTCATCAACTAATAGTATATCTTTATTGTCAGAGACCGATTTCCCTATTACAATTCCAAACCATAATCTAACAATTAATTTTCATTTCCACTATAAATCTAAATCATATATATTAAATCAATCTATATCTCTAAAAATCTGTTATTAAAATTCCTCCTCCAAATCCCTTGTTATATAATATTTAAATTAATAGATTTCTATATAAAGTTCAATTAATCAATACATTTATCAATAATATTTTAATTATACATCCTGTTTTTAAATTTGATTAATTTCAATTACCATATTACAATTTGGCCTTTAAAATAAGATAGCTTCCATTGTCACAAACCTATTTCCTTATTACAATTCCAAACTATAATCTAACAGTTAATTTTCATTTCCATTTATAAATCTGGACCCTAAATATTACATCAATCAATATCTCTAAAGGTCTCCTTAACCCATTAAATAACTTTTTAAATCCCATTTTTAAATCTAACTCTAGCTTTCTTTTTCTGCCAAACAGGCTTCCATGCCAGAGCCTTTAAATCCTCAAATAGATCTCCCTTCATTCCTATACCTGCTATTTGAATCAAGGGAGAACATCCAGTTGTCAATTTTTCAAAGGAGCTGGCCCATTTATAGTTATTAAGTTGTTGTCCCAATAATTCAATCCTCCGTGTTTGTTTTGGGGTATTTATCATCATTTCAATCTGGTCATCTTCTTCTTGTTCCAGTTTTGTCTGGTTAGTATTAGGAGTCACGTCCAGTGATATAGTTGTTATTTGGTTGTCTAGGTTGTCTAGGTACTCAATATATTGTATTTGCTGATCAGTTCCTGCTACTTTTGGAGTTACAGGTATTTTAGTTGAAATCAGTGTTTGGTTCTCAAAGTCCTTGATATATTGTTGTAAAACGTCCTCATTAGTGTTGATTTGTTCCTCTTCTGTTGTTTTTTGGCTTATAAGTTGATCAGTTGCAGTCTGGAGTTCAATTTGTGGCTTCGGGATAAAATCTCTAATTTTAGCATTCATTAGCTTAGTGGCTTCAAGAATTTTTTCAAGTATAAGTTTATAATTAAGTTGTGGGTAAAGCTCCTCCATTTCTGTGTAATTACAAATAGTTTTAGTGGAGGCTGTGTTTATTGAAAGTAGCCAAAATCCACCTCCACAATTTCTGAAAGTTGTTTTTGTCACCCAGCTGTTTCCACGTCTTATTTTTTCCTTAGATAATATGAAGGACAAATGAAGGGAGTCAGTAGGCCTCAAAGTCAGAAAGTTCAATTGCTATACCAAGTTTAGCCACAGGATGTCCCCAGTAGACCAAAAAAGTATTTTCCAGACGTTAGTGACACAGTTAAACAGCAAAAAAGAAATATTTTCCAAACTTAATGGATAGAGAAAATGCTAGTTCTCTATAATAAAAAGTCCCAAGTCACAAGAAATAGCAAAAAAAAAAATAAAAAAAAATCCGGTTATTTGGTTGTAAAAATTAATTATTATATATATTTTTTCCAAGGTTTAAGATCCCAAAGTATGCAAACGCCGCTGTATTAAAAGCAGGGAAGAAGTTTCAGGAGGCTTTTACAGGAAAGTAGTTAGGGTAGAAGGGAGGTAAAAAAAGGGGTCTCACCCAAATCTCCCACGGTGCTTCTTTGTGCTTAGTTGTTAGTTTGACTTTCGGCTGGTGCGACTTGATGATCGGCCATGTTAATGGCCGATCTTTCCTTTGTCGGTCCTGAGGAGCTGCCTTGGATCAAATGGAAGGGCTGCCGCCCTCCCGCGATCTGGCGAGGGTCCTCCCCAACGGTGGTCGTCCCTCCAGGGTGACTTTTGACCCTTTCCAGGGTCTTCCGATGAAGAGAAACCAGATGACAGAGAGAGGATTCTCCCCGCGCGTCCGAAGGCATCGCGATCCAGAACCGTAAGTCGATAAATGTTTTAACTAACTTTGTAATAATTAAAAATCTATAAGTCTAAATGTGATATAACAAATGTTAAGGGAAATAGAGAAGGAATTTCTGATGATGCAACCTGAGATATGTACTAAAGATTTTGTTATTGAACCATTGATTACCCAGTCACCACGCTGCTTTCCGAATACTCAATGTAAAATTGGAAAATCAATAAAACTTGTTTTTTAAAAAAATACAATATAATATTCTTATTTTCTGGTAATTTCCAAATATCTTAAATTTAGTAACCAAAGTTTCTCTTATTTCAACATTTAATACTTCCTCTCTTCTTCTTTTAATATCTACTATCTCATATTTAAACTAGTAATTTTTTATTACCGCTAAATAAGAACATATTTATTACATTCATCGATAAATTTTTAGCTTATATATATCTTAATTACCTTTACATTTAAGCTTTATAAGCAAACCAATGTTCAAATTCAACTGTTAATATTTTTACTTCCAAGTTTTAAATGACCAAGGTTTTCTTTATCTCCACTCATAACAATATCTAGTATTCAAAATACACATCTTATCTATTTAAGTATATTCTATTTTAATTCTCACTAGTAAGTCAAAACCCCAATTTTCTTCAGTCTTATTCTAGCTTGCTTTCTTTGCCAAATCATCTTCCATGTCCATGCTTTTGAATCATCAAATAAATCTCCCTGTGTTGTTATGTATATTGTTTGACATAGAAAGAACCATCCGGTTGCCATTTTTTTGAGAGGACTAACAAATCGTTTCTCTATTTTTCCATCTCAACGTGGTTGTCCTGAACTGTTTATCTTCTCTTCAGTCTGTTCTTCTTCTTGATCCTCAGGTTTCTTCTGATTTGTGTAGAAAATCATTTCCCTTTTCCATATTGCTAGTCCCTTTTCTGGATTTTCCATTGACTGTATTTGTTGATCGGTTGAGTCTTCTGTCATAATATTTAATTGTTCCACTTTTTCTGTTATATTCTGTATAGTTAATTTTTTAATTGTAGTCAAAGTTTGAGTTCGTATCTCTGGGCTGACATCTTGTTCTTTTCTGTAACCTCTTATTTCATCAGTAGCTGTTAGAATAGTTTGATGAATTGCTTTCAACATAAAGAGAATCTGTTCCTGATCTTCATCCATATTCTCTTAGTAGTGTATTAGGTTAAAAGCTTTACAATCAGAGAATGCAGGAAAAAAAAAATTGTCACTGAGTATGGAACACAGCTGGGCTTCACAGCTAATGTCTCAAGGTTACATAGGTATTATCTATTGTCTGGGCTGCTGGCCAAGTCTCTTTTAAGCAATAACAAATTGTAATATCAGGTTTAGCCACAAGATGTCACCCCTAATTTAAAGTTTTCTTTTGAATCCAATGTTTTTATAATCTTTTCAGTTTTACTTCTTTTTTATAAGTAAAAACCCAGATCTTCAGTAAGAATAGAAAATCTTTTAGTCCACAAACCTTAAGAAATAAGATTCCAATTAGGATCAGGTTATTCTTGCAATGTTTTAAACTCCCCTGGATAGTCAGCCGCCTCTGTTTCTAGAGGAAGGGATAAAATCTCCCTTCCCTCTCCACAGGGGGAAAAGTACTTTAAGCAGCTTATGCAGGAAAAAATCATTAGGATTTAAGAGAGGTAGATCTCACCCAGTTTCATCTGCACTGCTTTATAATTGCTAAGTGTGGTAAGTGTGACTTTGGCTGTCTGCAGCCTAGTGATGAGCCATATTGCTATGGCCGGTCTTTCGTTCACCGGTTGGGAGGGCTGCCCCAGATCGAGCAGAAGGGCTACCGCCCTCCCTCGATCAAGCGGGGATCCCCTCCTTGCTGGTCGTCCCTACAGGGCGACTTTCGACCCTTTCCAGGGTCCCCCAGCGATGCGAAACTGGATGCGGAAGACGGAGCTTGCCTTCCAGACGTCCATGGCGGCCGCATCGGCAAACCGGAAGTCAGAATCTTTTGTCTCTTTAATATATACCGCAATGCCTCTTTTCTTTTGTTGCCCTGATGCATTATAAAGTTTCCCAATTTTGGGGTATTCCAACAGCTTATAATATTGTTTTTTTTATATGTGTCTCTTGCAAGCAAATTATATTTAATTTCTGTAGTTTCCTAAAAAAATTGCTTCTTTTTGATGGGGAGTTTAGTCCGTTTATATTCATTGAAAAAAATCCATTTTCTTTCTCCATTTCAGTTATTTATATTTAGGTCTAGTAGATCTCGTAATCCTCTGTTCTCTGGCCATTCCTTCACTCTCTTGCTCAGATTTCTCTTTCTGTTCTAATTGTGTAAGTGCTTCTTCAGTTGCCTCTTCCGTTTGTTTCTGTTCTTTTCTCTCCTCTTGTCGATGTTGTGCTCCTTCATCTAGAAATGCTCTATTTCTTTTGTCGAAGTCTTCTGCTTTCCAGATTGAATCCAATCGGTATCTCATGTTATTCCAATTAATTAAAATCCCTTCTGGCATTAGCCATCTAAAGTTTATGCCTTTTGCAATCAGCTTTGTGGTTAAAAAATGATATTGTCTTTGAGTATCTCTTACTCTTTTAGGTTTCTGCTTTAGGACCACAATTTCTTTACTCTTATATTGTAATGGTTCCTCTTGAACTCTTCTCAGTATTTCTTTATTTATTGTTTTCTTTATGAATCTCACATGCACTTCTCTGGGTAGTTTATGTTTTCTTGCATAGCCTGAATTCATTTGGAATATTTCATCTATCTCCATTTGCATCTCTGCTCTGTCTGCTTTCAGGGCCTCTGCCAAAAGCTCAATAATCACAACTGCTATATTTTCTTCTCTATCTTCAGGGATATTTTGAAATCTTAGGTAGTGTTCCGCTTTTTCCATTTCTAAGATCGCCACTGTCTTTTTGAGATTTTGATTTGCTTGTTCCAGTTTCTCATTTTCTTGCAGTAGTATTTCCATTTTTTATCAATATCTTCTGTTTTATTTTCCACTTTCTGAATTCTTTGTTCATTTTTAAGCATCATTTGATGGTGAACTTCAAATTGTGACTTTATATCCAAGATTTCTTCGCTTAATTTATCAAATTTACTTTTTGTCTCTTCATGATTTTTTTGCATTGATTCTTGAATCAATTTTAATGTGGATTGCATCTCATTTTGTGCAGTGCTTATTTTCTCACGCTGCAGCATTGTTTCGATAGATCCCTGGGTTGTTGGACTAGGTGTTCCCACAGAGGGTGCAGAGGAGGTCTTTTTCATAAGTCTAGTAAGGTTTGATGTACTCATTCTTCCAGCCAACTATCTTAGGCTAAAATCCATACTGTAAAAGGCACCAACTTCTTTAGGCTAAATCCAATATCTCAGGGAGAGAAATAAATAAAGCAAGCAACAAGAAAAAAGAAAAAAAGAAAGCCAACTGTCTTAGGTTAAAATCCAGCCAGGAAAAAACAGGCCAACTTCTTTAGGCCAAATCCAGCTCCTCCAGTCGGGCCTCAGAAGTAAAACATTTGCTGTCTTCAAATAATTTCTATTTTAGTTATATCCAGAGTCAACAAATCTAGTTATGAAGAGTCTTTTCACTTAAAAATTCACACAAAGGCACTTTGTTTAGAACAGGTGTTGTCTCAAGGTCACACACTTTGAATTTTTTTTTATTGTTTAATATTACTATAATATCTTCTTTTACCACTAGATGTCCTCGTATGCTGTTTAGTCAATGTCTGGTCTTAAAAAGTTGTTACAAAGTTTTCCTTTTAAAGTTCTTTATATGTTATTTACTCTTAGAATTATAGCTAAAAAAGATTTTCCACCTCTTGTAAATTAAGTAGTCTTTCTTTGAATCAAGTTTTCTTTTATTCTTTCTTTGAGTTCAGTTTTAAGAGATCTTTTGTATTCCTTAACAAGCCTTCCCACTTGTAGTTTCTCACCGCTTTTAACTTTCTCCTCTAGTCCTTCTGGGATCTTTACTTTTTTTTTTTTAGCTCTTCCCCATCAGAGGGTCAACGTTCTTAATTGTAATTCCAAAAGGAAAAGGACAAAAAAACTGGCTCACCCAGTTTCGGCACGCTGTTGACAGTCAGCTGTTTGGCAGACCGCCACGGCTCCTCGCTTTTCTTCCAGCTGGTGACGACTTGGGCTGCCTGGGCGAAACCGACAGCCTTTCCTCCATCCTTTCAGAGGGTTTCTTCAGTCCGTCCAGACCGATTGCCATCTGGTCCGGACTCCTGAAACATCCCTCCTTCTTCATTGCCCCTCCAGGGCAACTTTTCGACCCCTTAGGGTTGCCAGGCAGAAAGAAATCGGGCTGGGAAGCCAGAGCCCTGGCTTCTTCCACCGTCTCGTCGTATGCCAAACCGGGGGGAGTTCAACTTTTACTTTGTAACCTTTGGGGACTGGGAACTTTTAGTCTTGGTTTCACCTTTGACTGTGCTGATACTATGTAGCCATTAAAAGTATTCTTTGAGGAATACAATTGCCTCAGAGTTATTATTTTCTTCTGGTCTCATCTATATATGACACATATATTTATACCCTCTCACAAAGCTCTTTCCCCCCACCCTTATTGCACTCAATAGCCCACCTGCTCATCTTGATCAACTAATCCAAAGCACCTAAACAGAATACATTTCCTTTCCCTCTTCCAGGAAAGCCCCTTGTGTCTGCTATACCTGTTGTGTTAAAGTCCTTTAACCATGACCTACTTTTTGCTAACATAAGCTATATCTTTATTTTTGTATTTCCTCTGCTTGTGGTTATGGCTGGCTTCCTAAGAATTAGCTACACGTCTGATATCAAAACAACAATCTCACATATGTCAAACTCTTACTTCTAGAAGCTCAAGTAATTCCATTTTGCAACTATTAAGCACACTGCTTAAGTTTCAGCTAGGCAATTAGGATTAAATTTCGTCATAAGATACTGTTAATGTCTTGCTACACCTATCTATATGTGTCTCTAAGATAAATGAGTTTGTACTTTCACATCACCCACCTTGGAAGGATATCTGTATTCATTAAACAATTTCTGATTTTATGCTTTTCTACCCCTTACATCTTGGGGCTCCAATGGAGGAGTTTCACATTAGGGATAGTTGATAGATTAATAACAAATTCCCACCTCCCCTCTTTCTCATCCTACTCCCTCTCCATTTTTTAGTTAGGGCTCAGTTGGATCTTTAAAGTATTTTATTTCTCTCATCTAAGTTTTATATAGTATTATCTTTTTAACATTGTAAGCCACCTAGAGTTAGCCCATGGTAAGATGGGTGGCTAATAAATTTTACAAACAAACAAACAAACAAACAAACAAACAAACAAACAAACAAAACCTTGAAGGAGGTATGCAGAATCTATTGAAATAGTATAGGGTCTCCTGCTCATGCAGGGGATTGGACTAGATCAGTGGTCCCCAACCTTTCCAGCTTTGTGAACTGGTGCCAGTGCCGGTGGAGGAGAGGAGAGGGGATGGTTCTGCATGTGCAGCCAGAGAGTGCACGAGCAGGTACAGCTCCATTTGTGCCAGCGGCAGGCCTAACTCTTACCCACTCTTGGTTATATGCAAGAGGTTGCTATTCTGCCAAACATTTCTAACAATTCAATATATTCCCCATTGGTAATAATAATTTTATGATGTTCAACATCATTATTTTTTTAATGTTACTGTTATGGTTCCAAAGGAAGATTGCTTTTAATGAGAAACATGAGGCCTTTACCTCTTAGAATCCATTTATTGCAAAAAATAACCTTGGCACTTACATGGACGGATGCCAGAAACTGAATTTCTCTGGCTTGCATCTTTCTTTTCTTGCTACACCCCTCCCTTATTTTACAGTCATGAATTACGTCTTCCAATTAGGCTGGAGGCCAAAGATTTACTTCCGTTTCTTTCCTGGGCTTTCCTCATGAATCTCCTCCTTTTCTGTCTTCTGAATTAACTCTAAAAATACCAGACAGTTCTGCATATCTTGTCAAAGCAATAATATCCTATATTAACAGCGTTGACATCCGCCCCCCCTTACAAAAAGGACAGATCCTGTAATGTAAGCAAAAGCATATATTAATGATTAGTTTTCGGTTTGTTGGGGTGTTTCATATGAAACCTTTTGACGAGGCTGTCAGCTTTCACCTCACTTGATTTCACCCAACTAGCTTCAGACAACGGGTATCTCTTCCATTGTACTAGGTACTGCAATTTCCCTTTAAAAGTTCTAGAATCAAGAACACGTTTCACTTCGTAATGGGTCTGCCCCGCAACTACGAGGGGCCCAGGTGCTTTCTTTGGGGGAGGTCTTAAAGTGGAACCCCGATACGGTTTTAACAAGCTACTATGGAAGACAGGGTGGATTTTACCCAAAAGCCTAGGGAGTTTCAGTTTTACTGTGACCGGATTCAGTTTTACAGATTGATGACCTTTACTATAGGAAAAGGCCCTAAGAATTTCGGTCCTAACTTCTTATTGGGTAATTTGAGGCGCAAATATTTGGTCGACAGATAAACCTCTTCCCCAACTTGGAACGTTCTTTGGGGAGCTCTCTTTTTATCAGCTTGCTTTTTATAGGTTTCAAAAGTCTTTTTTAAAGCAGTTTTTGTGTTTCTCCAAACTTCTTCCCATCCCCTCACCCATTGGTCAAGTGTCTGGGAAGCTGTTGGCATCTGGGGGTATTCAGGTATTGGACCAAACTCTTTGCCTATGGCTACTCTGAAAGGTGTGTAGCCGGTGCTGCTGTGCACAGAATTATTGTACGCCACCTCTGCAAAAGGGAGGAGGTCAGTCCAGTTCGTCTGTTGATAGGACACGTAGCATCTGAGATATTGCTCCACCATTTTGTTAGCGGCTTCTGCAGATCCATTGGTGGCTGGATGAAAAGCGGATGATAAGCCTTGAGATGATCCAATTAATTTAAGAAAACTCCTCCAAAACTTTGCTGTGAACTGCACCCCCCTGTCAGAGATTATTCGATTAGGGGCGCCGTGCAGTCGGTAGATATGTTTCAGGAACAATTTAGTCAGTCGTTGAGCGGATGGGAGTCCTTTGCAGGCGATGAAATGAGCCTGCTTCAAAAACAGGTCTATTACAGTCCAGATGACAGTATTTCCTCTACTTTCAGATAGGTCTATGATAAAGTCCATAGCTATTTCTTCCCAGGGTTGGGAAGGGTCTGCCACCGGCTGCAGTAATCCAGGGGTTTTCCCCAGTATTCTTTTCATTGTGGCACATACAGTACAACTCTTCACATAGTTTTCCACATCTCGTTTCAGTCCTGGCCACCAAAACTGCCGGTGGGTGAGATGTAGTGTTTTGAGATATCCAAAGTGTCCAGCCTGCTTTACATCATGGCTGTGTTTGAGAGCATTGAGACGGAGGGATTCGGGCAAATACAGTTTCCCCCCTTTGTAAGCCAAACCATCCCGGCATGTCAAGGAGGTTTGATTATCTTTGAACCATTGATCGGTGAGGAGCTCTCGTTTTATTTTCTTTGCTCCAGGGTCATCCGGATTAGGGACCCTGCGAGGCGTGATTTGTGCAACAGGTTGTGGGTTGGAGATAATTGCCTCATTAACTTCTTCACGTTCGCTTTTGTATTGGGGCAATCTCAATAGCGCATCAGCTAGGAAGTTTTTTCCCCCTGGTATGTACTTTAGAGTAAAGTTGAAGCGGTTAAAGTACTGTGCCCACTGTACTTGCTTTGGGGACAATTTGCGGGGAGTTTTCAGTGCCTCTAGGTTTTTGTGATCTGTCCATACTTCGAATGGCACCTTGCTCCCCTCCAGGTAGTGTTGCCAGTTTAACAACCCCCATCTAATTGCGAAGGCCTCCTTCTCCCATATTGCCCATCTCCGTTCACTTTCCATAAATTTTTTGGAGGTATAGGCGCAGGGTTGCAGGACTCCATTCTTGTTCTTTTGAAGCAATACAGCTCCAACTGCCACATCACTGGCGTCGGCTTGAATTACAAAGGGCTCCCCAGACAGGGGTGCTTTAGGGCCGGTTTGGGAGCAAATAGTCTTTTTAAATTCTCAAAAGCTGTTTGACAGCTCATAGTCCATGCTAGTGGTTGGCCCGGTCGCGGCTTCCCTCCTTTTCCCCCTGTTTTGAGTAAATCTGTAAGGGGTAGGGCAATTTTGGCAAAAGAGGGGATGAATTGATGGTAGAAGTTGGCAAAACCTAGAAAGCTCTGGAGTTGTTTGCGGGTTTTGGGGGGCTGCCATTCGATTATAGTTTTCACCTTGGCTGGATCCATCTCAATGCCTTCGTTGGAGATTCTGTAGCCGAGGTAATGTAATCGGGTCTGGTGAAATTCACATTTTGACAATTTGGCATAAAGCTTGCCATTCAATAGTTTCTTTAACACTTCTCTCACCAGCTTTATGTGGTCAGTCATATTCGTGCTGTATATCAGAATATCGTCAAGGTACACCAGAACCCCTTTGTATAAGTGTTCATGTAGGACCTCATTAATCAACTGCATGAATACGGCTGGGGCCCCCTGTAGTCCGAATGGCATGACTTTAAATTGATAGCTCCCCATGGGGCAGTTGAAGGCAGTTTTCCACTCATCTCCTTTTATTCTCACTCGGTAGTACGTCTCTCTCAGGTCTAATTTAGTGAAGACACTCCCCTTAGCCAGATGAGTTAATAAGTCCTTTAGGAGGGGGAGGGGGTATCTGTTTTCCACACTCACAGTGTTGAGGCCCTTATAGTCTACGCAGAGACGAAGAGACCCATCTTTTTTTTCTTTAAATAACACGGGGGCTCCCACAGTAGATTTGGCCCGTTCAATGAACCCCCTCGCTAAGTTTTTATTCACGTATTGCTGCATCTCTTCCATATGGAGGGGGGACATGGCGTACATTCTCGGGCGTGGAAGTTTGGCCCCTGGCACCAGTTCAATAGAACAGTCATTGAGTCTGTGAGGGGGTAAGACATCGCATTCATTTTCATTAAATGCCTCTACTAAGTCCCGGTATTCATTGGGGATGAGTGATTCATCTGGTGATGGTAAGGCAGCTATGAGTGCTCGCTCATTAGGTGGCCTAAAGTGTCCCGCAACATCAGTTGAATCAGTGGGAGGCTCAGGCCCTATAGGTAGTCTCACAGTTCTCATTCCTTTCTCCCACCAGATAAATGGCTTCCATTTGTCCAACCAGGCTAAGCCTAGAATCACAGTCTCAGTCATTTTTGGGGCCACCAGGAACTGAATAAATCCCCAGTGTGCCCCTATTTCTAGGCGTAAGAGCTCAGTTAATTGAGAGACTAAAGTCCCTCCCATCAGGGAGCCGTCAGTCTGCTCGAACCTCAAAGGGTTGGAGAGTTGTTTTGCCCGTATGCCCATTTTCATGGCAAAGGGTAGGCTAATAATGCATCGGGTGCATCCAGAATCAATTAGTACATTTAAGTCTTTTTGTGCCCCCGACTTAGGGATTGTAAGCTTGGCGGCCAGTGAAAAAGATGGGATTTGTTGACTCACCATCGGGTCATTCTCCCCTTCGTCGTCACTGTCAAAGGAGGGTAGAGCTGGGGCGGGTCCACCTGGAGCCCCGGCGTTCTCTTGTGTGGGAGGTGTAATCTGGGTAACAGGTGCTTGCGTGGCATGGTTGGATTTTTCTCTCATTAGCCGCTGGGCAGGTCTCATTCTCTTTGCTGGTTCCAGACTGCTCTGCAGTTGGGGGTAGGGGACCGGACAGTTTGCTGCTCGATGTCCCTTCTTTCCGCACCGGAAACACTTTATTGATGTGCTTGCAGGTGGCCCGGTTCTTTCAGTCATTGTGGTAGCCGGAGGGTCTCGTGGAGGTGATTGTTGTTCGGATTGCTCTGGTTGCTGCTCAGATTCAGGTGGGGAAGGCTTTTTATAGCGGGCAAGCTGAACATCTAGCTTCACCGTTGTCTGGTACCACTCGTGCAGTCGGTCAGGTACTGCTCAAATAATGCAGGCCTGGGAGAGGTGATCATCTAATCCCTCAATGAAGTGATGGATTAGGGACTGCTCTGGCCACCCCTCTATCCGACCTGCTATCTTGCAAAACTCTTGCACATACTCCAGGGCAGGCCTGCCAGCTTGTTTTATTTTGTGGATTTGTTCTCTTGCTTTTAAGTCAAGGGATGGGTCCTCAAATCTTTCTTTCAGACCCAGGAGGAAGAGTTGGGGGTCTTCCAATTCTGGGGCTTGCTCATTATATAAATTGTTCAGCCATTCTGATGCTTCTCCCTCTAGGCCGGATGCAATCACATCGATCATAGCCCCTGGGTCTGGGTAGAGATAAGCCCAGCGATTCAAGTGCGAGCGTACTTGGTTAAGGAAAAAAATCAGTTTCTCTGGGTCCCCATCGAAGGTTGCTCTGAATGGAGTAATTATATGTTGTTGGGGCCCCCACTGTGGCTGTTGCTGCTGCTGGCCCCATCCTGGTTGCTGGTTTATGCCCAGGGGTTGCACGTTCAGGGGCTGGGGCCAATCTCCTTGTTGTGGCCGTCCTCCCTCTAGCTGCTGATCTCCTGGGCCCTGCACCACCCCAATCTGTTGCAAGGTCCCTATCAGGTGTGGTGAGCTCAAAAGTCGTCTGCTCCCTGCCTGCTTCGAATGCCATACTCCCCATTGTTGCAGAGGCCTCAGACATGGATTCCCTCTCTCTTCAGGGCTGGGGTCCCTGATAGAGGAAGACAGGGTCTGAAAGGCTGATATGAACTGGAGGGGCTGTAGGCTTCTTTTTTCAGGGGTGGGTCTCTGCCTCTCTCCCCTGGGGTTTGAGATATTTCCAGTAACTCACCCAGGCCTTGAGTGGCAGTTTGTCCGTTGTTTGTCCACTGATTTTCATTCGTCTGCCCAAATTCATCTTCCCACAGCATGCTGACGGTTACCCCCCCCCCCCCTCTGGGATATTAGCAGCTGCCGGGCTGTATTTACCAAACTCCTGTTTCTTTTCTTTTTTTTTTTTTAATATATTTTTATTTTTTTAAGACAACAAAACATAACACACATAAACATACAATGTATACTCCTTTTTTTTTTAAACAGCAATTTTGTAACTGTAATCTTCTATTATTTACATTTTCCCCCTTTATTCTTCTTTTTAAAAAATATTTGTCCTTGTTGTCCCATTGTTTCTTATTTCCATTTTCTTCGTTCATACTATATTTCATACTAAGAATAATAGATATTATTACTATACATTATTATACATTATTATACACACATTTTCCCTTTCTTGACCTTTCTGCATTTATTTTCATTTATTATTTCTAGTCTCCAACCAATCATACCACTTATTCCATATTACATAGTACTCTGTGTCTTCCTTTTCTTTTATCTCTTTTGTTAATTTGTCCATCTCCGCACAGTCTAAGATTTTCCTTATCACTTCTTCCTCTGATGGTATATTCTCATTTTTCCAGAACTGTGAGTAGACTATTCTTGCTGCCGTTGTTATATGTAAGATTAAGTACCGTATTTCTTTACTGTATTTTCTATTTAAGATACCCAGCAGGAAGATCTCTGGTTTCCAATCTACAGGTTGATCTATTATTTCTTCCATCCATCTTCTTATTTTAGTCCAGTATTTTTTTGCAACGGGGCATGTCCACCATAGATGATAATATGTTCCATGTACCTTTTTACATTTCCAGCATGTCGGTGAGTTGTTCTGGAACATCTTAGCAAGCTTTGCTGGTGGAAGATGCCATCTGTAAAACATCTTCAACTGATTTTCCTTGAATGCCGCAGACATAGTCAGTTTTATGTTTGTTTCCCATATTTTTTCCCATTTCTCCAATTCGATGTGGTATCCGAAATTTTTTGCCCATCTAATCATTGTGTCTTTGACAACCACATCTTCCATTTTATATCTCAGTAAATATTTATATATATTACTAATTAATTTTATTTCTGTTCCATGTATAATTTTATCCAATTCTTGCGATTCTTTTTGTATTTCATATAATTTTTTGTCCTCTGTATATTTAGATTGGATTTGTGTGAATGTCCACCAATCAATCTCTCTGCCTACATCTTGTTCCAATTCTTGTTTTGTTTTCAGATTTCCCTGTTCATTTACCAATTCCTTGTATCTAATTATCTTATTTATGTCCAGTAGGTTTGGGTGTTTCAGAGCTTCTGTTGGGGATAACCACATTGGAATTCTTATGTAATGTTTTTGTTTTATCTTTTCCCAAGTCTGTAGCAATGCATCCCTAACTATATGTCTTCGAAAGTATCTATGTACTTTATATTTTTCGTCCCATAGAAATGCATGCCACCCCGCTTGCAAGTCGTGTCCTTCAAGTGTTAAAATTCTGGTATTTTCCAGTTTCATCCATTCTTTTAGCCAAGTTAGGCTTGATGCTTGGTAATATATTTCCCACTCTGGTAATGCCAATCCCCCTTTATCTTTCGTATCTTGCAAGAGTTTTAATTTAATCCTAGGTTTTTTCCTTTGCCATATAAATTTAGTAACCAATTTATTTAATTCTTGAAAGAATGTTTTCCCTAGTTTTATTGGAATAACTTGGAACAGGAATAATATTTTTGGCAATATATTCATTTTGATCGTTGCAATCCTCCCTAAAAATGAAATTTGTAGGTTTTCCCAATTTTCTAAATCTTTTTTTATCTGGTGTAGTATTTTATCATAATTATCCTCCTTAATCGAGGAGCACTTCGCTGTAAGCCAAATCCCTAAATATTTTATTTTTTTAGTTACGTTTATTTTTGTTTTATCTTCCAATTCGCTTTCCTGTGCCTTTGTAAGATTTTTGGTTATTAATTTGGATTTATTCTTATTAATCTTAAGTCCGGCTACCTCACCAAATTCTTCTATTTTTTGAATTAATTTAGGGCCGGTTTCTAATGGGTCTTCCAAAATAAATACCAAATCATCAGCGAAGGCTTGGACCTTATATTCTTCCTTCTTAATTTTTAAACCCTTTATTTCTTGGTCCTCTCTGATTTTTGTCAGAAGTATTTCTAATGATAAAATAAATAGAAGAGGAGAGAGTGGGCACCCTTGTCTTACTCCTTTAGTTATCTCAATTTTTTCGGTCATTTCGTCATTCATAATTACCCTAGCTGTTTGTTTAGTATATATTTTCTCAACCATCTTTCCAAATTTTGTCCCAAATTCCATGTAGTTCAGTTGTGTTATAATAAATTTCCAATTCAAATTATCAAATGCCTTCTGGGCATCAAGGAAAACCAGTGTAGCTTGTCTTTCAGAGTGGACTTCATAGAATTCTAAGGTGTTCATTATTATCCTCATATTGTTTTTTATCTGTCGTCCTGGTAGAAATCCATTTTGATCTGGGTGGATGTAGTTATTCAAGATTTTTTTAATCCTTTCTGCTATTATTGTTGCAAATGTCTTATAGTCTGTATTCAGTAAAGAAATCGGCCTATAGTTTTGAATTTGTTGCAAGTCTGAGTCTTCCTTAGGGATGAGAGTAATAATTGCTTCAGTCCAAGATGCCGGTATCTTCGCCTCCTCCAGCACCTCATTACAAATCTCCAACATTATCCATTGTAGTGACTCTTGTGTATTTTTATAAAACTCAACCGGAATTCCATCTGGGCCTGGTGATTTATTATTTTTTTGTTTTTTCAATGCTGTTTCTAGTTCTATTGCGGTTATTGGTCTATTCAACATTTCCTTTTGTTCTTCTGTGATTTTGCTCATTTTTGCTGCCTCTATATATTGTTTAACTTTATCATCTGCTATATCTTCCTGATAGTATAGCTTTGAGAAGAAATTTTGTATTATGTTCTTTTTCTCTTCCCGTCTATATTGTAATGTTCCACTTTCATCTTGTAGTTGATGTATTGTTCTTTTACCTTTTTCTTTTTTTAATTTATAGGCCAACCATCGACCGGTTTTATTCGCGTTTTCAAAGTAATTTTGTTTCGCCATCCTAATTTTCTGTGCCATTTCTTTTTGTGTTGTCAGATTAATCTTGTGTTTTATAATATTCCATTTTTCTTTTAGCTTTTTGTTTTGTGGATCCTTCTGTAGGTCACTTTCTGTTTCTTTAAGTTCTTCTTGCAGTTTTTCTTGTTGAAGTCTCCTATCTTTATTTTTCTTAGAGTTGTATGCAATTGTCAATCCCCGAATGTAGGCTTTTGTAGTATCCCACAAATTTTGTGTTGATGTCTCTTCCTTTTTATTTACCTGAAAAAATAATGTCAGTTCCTTTTCTAGAATCTGTATATATTGTTTGTCTTTACATAGTCTTTGATTCATTGACCATCTTTTTCTCTGTTTCTGGCCTTTCCATTTTATTGTTATTGGGTTGTGATCTGCCCAGTCATTAAGTCCTATTTCAATTTCCTCTATCCCGTTCTGTATTTCTGTTGTTACCCAGGCCATATCGATCCTGGACCAGGATTGATGCGGATACGAATAAAATGTGTATTGTTTGTCTGATCTGTGTGTCTCTCTCCATATATCCCGAAGGTTAAGTTCTGTTACCATGTTAAAGAACGATTTTGGTAATATATTTTTCTTCTTTTTGCTCTTTTTGCTACTCTTATAGTCTTTCTTAACATCAACTATTGCATTTAGATCCCCAATCATACAAATACTTTCATAATCCAGATCCACTAATTTCTTATGTACCTTTTTAAAAAATTCATGTTGGTTATTATTTGGTGCATATACTGCCGTTAATAAAGTTTGTTTTTGCTCTAATTCTATTTCCAACATTAAAATTCTCCCCTCTTCATCCGAATATATTAATTTTGATTTTATTTTTTCTTTGACATATATAGCAATTCCTCCTTTCTTGTTTTGTGCTAGTGTTGTGTATAGTGTTCCTAATTTTACATTCTCTAGTAGTTTTCTATAATCCTTTTTTATATGAACTTCCTGAAGACATATCACGTCTGCATCCAATTTCCTTAATTTATTAAACGTTTGTACTCTTTTTCTTGGTATGTTTAAACCATTAATGTTTACAGAAAAGAGCTTAATTGCCTCTCCCGTTTTTTACTTGATCTAGTTTTTTTGTGCTTCTTGTCTCTATTACCCTTCCCTTTGCTCCTTCTCTTTCTAATCTTTCTCTTTCTTGTATCTTTTGTGTTTCTCTTTCTCGTTCAAATTCTTCTAATAGGTCTTCCTCCTGTCTTTTACTCTCTGGCTCTTCCCTACTTTCTTGTTCTTCTCCCTGCTCAAAGTGGCATTCATAAAAATCCTGCGCTTTCTCGAGTGTGTCTATCTTATATTTTTTTTCTTGCCATGTTACAAATATGCCTTCAGGTACTAACCATCGAAACATAACTTTGTATTTAGTTAATTGGGTTGTTAGAAATTGGTATTCTCGTCTCTGATTTCGTATTCTACGTGGTATTTGCTTTAATACAATTATTTCTTTACCCTTATATACTATCTGTTCATCTCTTGTTTTTTTATATATTTCATTCCTTATTGATCTTCTAGTAAATCTTATATGCACCTCTCTCGCCAATCTGTGCCTTCGTGCATAATTTGTATATACTCGATATATTTCATCTATGTCTCTTCTTGTTTCCTGTTTGTCCTTTCCTAATATCTCAGCCAATATCTCCGCCATCTTCTCTCCCAAATCTTCTTCTTTTTCCTCTACGATATTTTGAAATCTTAGGAAGAACGAAGCTTTTTCCAATTCCAAGAAGGCAACAGATTCAGTCAACTCTCTGTTTACTTGTTTGGATATCTGATCCATCTTTTCTATTTTGCCATCAACTTGATCTATTTTTGTTTCAACTTTTTGAATTCTTTGTTCGTTCTTCATCATTGTTTGTTGTATACTCTCTATCTTGTCATTCATGTTTTTAATTTCATTTTTGATTTCTTTGTGATGAATTTTTGTTTCTTCATGATTATTTGCTATTGCCTCTTGGGTCTTCGTCATTGTTTCCTGCATCATCTGTAGCATTATCTGTATACTCTGTGGGTTCATCGCCAATTCTACTTTTTCTTTTTCCTTCCCCAACATGGTTCCTATCGTTCTTTGACCTATAGGAGATGGCATTATAAGTGTGGGATTTGTAGCTGGTTTTTTACTTATTTTAGTTGTTGCTGTGGTACTTGTCATTTTTATTACTTGAATAATATTTTTCCACACTTGCATATATCAATATTATATAACGTTATTCTTAGAGTTAACCTTAAAAATAAGATTACAAATAGAGTTATACCTTTTCTTATCCCACTATTATATAATATAATTTATAATACTCTTAACACCTCTTATATATATTTCTATAATACTACACACAATGCATATACATATACTATTCTCTAAGTATTATCACCGCTCTTAATTTCATTCACTATCACTCTTGTTTGAATAATCACCTTTCTCTCTATGATCCCTGCTTGTTAACAGGTGCTGCAATATTGCATCAGCCTTTTTTCTCTCTGTCTCAGTTTAATGTGTCCACAGATCCACCAAATGTCACCTTATTTCTTATATCCAATGAATGCAAAACGTCCACTAGTCACTTTGTCCAGATATATGTCAGTTAAGATTCAAATTTCAATGCTATTTGTTCTTCAAAAATAAGATCCACTAATTGGTATTAGGTTTCTCCGTTGTCTCACTTCAACTTTTAATCCTTATGTTAATTTTTTCAAAGTCTCTTAATCACCCTTTGTTGCCTCCGGCCGTCCTTTCTCCAGTCCTTTCTCTAGTTTCAATCTCTGCTTCTTGCAGCTTTTAAATTCCAGTCTTTCACGTTTTATAAACTTTACTGTGGACTCTCTGCTTCTTCTCGCTGCTCTCATTCTGCTCTAAGGCTCCCTTCTCCGCTCTATTCAATTTCAGTTGCCGCTGTGTCTCTCTCCTTATCGCTTTGCTTTTTCCGCGCCTTCTATCAAGTATTCCTCACCTCCTTCAGGGGTTTCCTTCGTCTCCCGTACGAAGCTGTCAGTTCTACTTTTCACTTCCCTCTCAGGCTGTCGCCATCGCTCCCGGCCGGCCTTAAAGACCGGCTTCTTCTCCGCCAATTTTAAGAGTGCTGCTCCTGTCTGCTCGGGTGTTTGCTTTCCACCCGGCTTCTCTGAAGCTTCCTCTTTGATTTACCTGTCTCTCCGGGATCGGTAAAGCCCTTACCGGGCTCTTAGCGAAGAATTTTCCGGGATTTAGGAACAGAGATCTGTTCCTTCACCCGCTCCATGATGACGTCACAGCCGGAAGTCTCCTCACAGCCGGAAGTCTCCACCAAACTCCTGTTTCATGATAGATTGTCCTCCCCCTGAATTCTTCTTATTCTCACTCCAGCCTCGGAGAAAGAGGTGGGGGTAATGCACCTCCAATTGTTTGAAAAGGGTTTGGTTTCTGGCATGATGTTATGGTTCCAAAGGAAGATTGCTTTTAATGAGAAACATGAGGCCTTTACCTCTTAGAATCCATTTATTGCAAAAATAACCTTGGCACTTACATGGACGGATGCCAGAAACTGAATTTCTCTGGCTTGTGTCTTTCTTTTCTTGCTACACCCCTCCCTTATTTTACAGTCATGAATTACGTCTTCCAATTAGGCTGGAGGCCAAAGATTTACTTCCGTTTCTTTCCCGGGCTTTCCTCATGAATCTCCTCCTTTTCTGTCTTCTGAATTAACTCTAAAAATACCAGACAGTTCTGCATATCTTGTCAAAGCAATAATATCCTATATTAACAGCGTTGACAGTTACACCTTATTTTATTGTTGCATAATAAGTGCCAGAAAGCTAACTAGAGATTTGTCTGTAGTCTTATTTATAGTTATAAATAATATATGGTCAATACATATATTTTCTTGCACATGAGAAATTCTGCAGGAATTATATGCAACAGAGATACTTTGTTCATCCCCAGACTCTTCCATGTGAGCTGGAACCTATCACAATTTGAGTTCTGACTTATATGGCAGCTTGCATTTTTGCAGAGCCTCCATGGTACAAGTAATTGCACTGTACCTGTAGATAACTTGTCGATGAGTGGTGCCAATGGGAAGAATTGCTCACCATTCCTCTTGAACTGAGAGCTATAGAGAGCTATTACCTGAACAAGGCTATGATCCATATTGAATGTCCTGGTTATTGGGATCTTTTTTCAAGAGTGTTTCAGTATACTGAGGTTTGCTTCCTTTGGATCAGATGAGGGGCAAAAAAATAGCCTTCACACACTTTACACACCCCTTGGTGTTGCCCAGCCTATACAATATGTTTCTGGTGACACATGAACACATTTACAGACAATCCATGTTTTCTCCCTCATCATCAACTGTGTTGTCTTCCCAGTTCTTTACCTTTTTTTTTTACTCTCATTTGTACTTGGGCGTATTCTTTATCCTCTCCCCCTTTTTATCCTCTACTGTAAATAAGAAGCTTTTTCCATTTGGGTGTGTTAACAGTTACAGAACAAAGTTGTGGATGACTCAGCATTTTCCTTTCTTCAGATAATGTCTGCAAGAGTTAAGAGCTCTGCTGAACTTTCTTAAACAAATCCATCACTCTGAATTTGGGTGCCCTCCCTATTGCTCTGGGGCCTCCTACTGCTTCCACCTCCTTCCCCACATACCAAGCCAGCTTCTAAGATGCCTAAAATAGTTATCTAGGTCATGCACCTTAATGTGAACAAGAAGTGCTAAAGATGGGTTATATTGACAAAAAGACTAAATAAAAGCTGTAAGGAAATTATTGAAGTCAGCATGAAAAAAATAAAAAAGGTTAAGTGAAAATCAACACTTTTATAAATGTTCTCTTCTGTCATTTAAGAAATATATATGTAATCCACTTATTTGGCCATGGCCAGAACAATATCTTACTTTCTCCCAAGTCAACACATTCACATATGATAAGCTAACCAACCTGGAGACAAAGACAAAGACTATTTAAAAGATTTGGAAGAAACCTGCCATGAGCAAAGATGGAGATGAGCTGCAGTTCTCTATGCCAAGCTACAGATGTACTTTGTCAAGAGGAAGATAAATCATTAAAAAGCAATGACTTAAAACTGCTTCAAAGGAAAAACACTGTATATGGATAACAAGAAAGAGAAAATTAACAATGTGGTTTTATACAGAATGCAAGAATCTGTTTTTCGATTACTTTGAGATACCTTGAGAATACAAAGTGGTCCCATTTCAGACAAAGACTCTAGGGCAAATCAATGATAGATGGATTGGACAGAAAAAAAGCAATTAAAATCCATATTGGGGCAATAGCTTTGAAAGGAATAAAGTATTATTCAGACATTTCTAATGAGTCTAAAGGAGGAGAAGCCAACTAAAGATTAGAAATAATAATATATCTTATCTAAGTATTGACAGATACAAGTGTGAAAAGCAGAAGTTGCTAGCTAACTGAAATTGCAAGCAGAGGAAATATCGAAATAACTATAGGAGACAAACTGTGCTAATGATGGTGAAAGATAGGATATTGGACAAAGGGGGTTCCTGGAACATGGGAAGGACAGTGGTTTTAGGCGGTCCGGATAGTTTATCGGATGATTAGGGAAGGGCGTTGAGAGCGATAGGGGAGGGGGGAATCTGCATCGGGGAAGGATATAAAAATGTGTCAAACAGCTCTTTAAGGTATGGCTGAACTCCTGTGTGTGTTTCAGTCCACCAAGCCTTTGCAAACGCTTCTGTTTGAATAAAACTTTGTTGCTGGAATTCCAAGTAAGTTTGTTTGTTTGTTTTGGGATCTTGAGCCATGTTCCAAACAACTTGGGGGCTTCTCCGGGATATCCAAACGGTCCCTGGATCACCGGGAGTGGCCACCCCTAAGGAGGCAGGCACCACGTTGATTTTGACGGTCTCCTGAAAGGTGACCACCCCCGGCCCAGTACCCGTGAAGAACCGGATACTAAATAGTGGATTCCAGAACAAAGTAGGTCAGGTCATTTTGGGGGGGATGCCCCGAGGGTCCTGGAAGACTGGCAAGACATACACACCCAGCAAGGTGTGAATGTCCCGAGGGTCTGAAGGACTGGCAAGGTGAGGAGGTGGGTCAAGTACCAACTGCCGAGAAACTCTGTGCACAGACCCAGGTAAGAAAATCCAGGCATTTTCACAGTTACCTAGGCGGCTGGGTGGGTAGGCTGGTGTGAATCTGAGACCTGTGAGAGTGTGACTGAGATACCCTGAGAGCCATAAGGGCTGGCAAGGTGAAGTGAGTGCGGACTCTTGAGTATCTGATTTCCATACCTCCGCGAGGAGATTGGTGGGGAAAAAAAGGAAGCGGCTTGGTGAAGTGAAAAGTGGTCTCACTAGGTTGGTAAGGATAAGAGAACCAGACGGTAACCACTAATGGGGAATAGACCTTCCAAGAAGCCAAAGAAGGATCAAAGAGGGGACTCCCAAGGTCAGGGAAAAGGAAATAGAGAGGTAAAGAAGGGAGAGAATGTCTTCATCCCTCCTCACAGTCCCCTGGGGAAGATCCTGGCTGGATGGAATTATCCTCCTTATAGTAGAATGGTAAAAGATTTAGATAAAGACCTGATGATTCAATACTGTTATTTTATTTGGGGACAAAAACAAATAGATGAGGGAACACAGTGGCCACAGTTAGATAGTTTTAATTATTTTATGTGCCAATCCTTATATGAATATGTATTTGCCAAAAAGGAAAAAGACCCTAGAGAAATGGAATATGTTGTTATCTGGACATCAGATAAATGGCCTCCAGAGAAAAATCAATTATTCCTCAGTTCTGACAAAAACCAAACAGAAAATAAAATCCCATTAATTGAGGAGGAGGAGAGGGAAAGAGAGAAAAATAAATACAATCTATAACCCCCCTATAATCCTCAAATGAATCAACCCCCTGTTAATCAATATGGGATGTTGAGGAGAGAACTTGAACAATGTAGACAAGATCTAGTCAATTTGCCTCTGAGAGATGGTGAAATAGAAACCAAACGAGATCACAGGCAACAACGGAGAGAAAATCTAAAAGAAATAGAACAGGAAGAAGAAGATAAATTATTCCCTCTAAGAGAGGTAGCAAGTGGCTTAGGGGCAGGCAATGTTCCCATAGTGGGATATGTACAAGACCCCCTAAGGAGTAGTGAAGTGAGAACATTTAAAAAGGAACTCAAGAAATTAATAGAAGATCTCATAGGAGTATCAGAACAACTAGATCACTTATTGGGACCAAATATTTATACCTGGGATGAATTAAACTCTATTATGACCACATTATTCAACCCAGAAGAGAGAGATTTAATTAGAGCTGCAGCTGTCAAAATCTATAACAAAGATAATCCCAACAATGCAATAGGGGACCAAAAATATCCTATCATAAGACCAAATTGGAATAATAATGTAGCAGCAGATAGAGCAGACATGGAAAATTTGAGGAACATGATTATAAAGGAATTAGAGACGCAGTGCCTAGATCTCAGAATGCCTCTAAGGTACTTGAGGTCAGTCAAAGAAAAGAGGAGACACCTTCAGACTATTTGGAAAGATTAAAAGACACAATGAGGAAATATTCAGGCTTAGTTCCTGATGCTCCGACCACACAAGCACTATTGAAGTTAAATTTTGTTATCAGAAGTTGGCCGGACATCAGCAGAAAATTACAAAAAGTGTTTTGGGTGTGGTCAGATTGGACATTTTAAAAGAGACTGTCCAAAAACAAAGAAAGAGGAAAAACTCCTTCAGTTGATAGAAGAAGAAGAAGATTAGGGGTGTCCGAGGCACTTGATTGAGGGGGTCCTACAAAGAGCCTTGGATAAATTTATTTGTAGGTCCATACCTGACTGAAATGATGTTTTTAGTGGACACTGGAGCATCTAAAACATCCATTAGAGAACTACCAAAAGGTTTAAAATTAAAGAATGAAATAATTAGAATTTCGGGGGTAAAAGGGGAAGACTTTGTGGTCCAGAAAACTAATAAAACAAAAATTAGAGGACCATAGGGAAAGGAACTGTCAATGGAACTTTTATATGTCCCAGAACCAGGGATAAACTTGCTGGGGAGAGATGTTTTGAGTCAAATGGGGATAACAATTAGATTTAGGGAACACTCAGGAGTCTTTGTTTTAACTGATGAAGATGTCCAAGACATAAACCCTGCAGTGTGGGTCAATGAAGGAAATAGGGGAGGATTGCAAATAACCCCTCTCAAAATAGAATTAAAAGAAGGGTGTGGGCCGGTGAGACAGAAACAATACGATATCTCCTTGGAAGGGAGGAAAGGCTTACAACCAGTTATTGATAATTTATTAAAGGATGGATTATTGGAACCAACCATGTCAACCTTTAATACACCAATTCTCCCTGTAAAGAATGGCAATTGGAGAATGGTCTGTGATTTGAGGCTCCTTAATAACATTGTGGTAACAAGACTCTGGTGGAGGCTGGAAACTTGCCTAAATCTTGATCAGCCCAAACCTGTGAATTGTACACCCTTAGACAAAGTCTGAAATTGTTAAAAGGAATATCTGGCACTGTTTACACTGACTCTAAATATGCCTGTGGAGTGATCCACACATTTGGAAAAAATTGGTTAGAAAGGGGATTGGTGAATTCAAAAGGAAAAGGATTAATACATGAGGATTTAGTTAAAGAAGTAATGGAAGCTTTAAAACTACCCAAACACATCGCTATAGTACATGTAGCTGGACATCAAACAGGAGCAAGTTTCGAAGCTACAGGAAATAATTTAGCTGACCATGAGGCTAAAGCAGCAGGAAGCCAAGAACCAGAAAAGTTTCTTGTTACAATCCCAATTTTAAAAGGAGAGTTAGTCCCAATTTTTAGTGAAGATGAAGAAAAGGTGTTGTCAGAAATGGGGGCAGAAAGGAATACAGAAGGAAAATGTTACCTGATGGGAGGCAGGTATTGAATAAAGCCATAACACATGAAGTAATCCAAACTCTCCATGAGGGATCGCATTGGGGAGCTCAGGCTTTAGTAGATGTGTTTCTGAAAAGGTATGGTTGCAGGGGAGTCTTCACTGTTGCAAAACAAATAACTAACGGATGTCTCATTTGCAAGAAAGCTAATAGGCAAGCTCTAAGAGCAACGGAAATGGGGAAGGAAAGGAGTTCATTGGCTTGTGAACAGCTCCTTGAAATTATAATAATAGTTATTGGTTTTGTCAGGAGAAAGTATGCTGATCCTATGTCTCTCTGTGTGTGTGTGTTTCTTCCCCACCCCAGACTGTGAAAGAAACAGGTTTTTTTGTGTAATTTCTTCTTTTCCTGTCTCTTCCCCCGCTGGCTGTGTTGCTTTAAGAGCGAGAGAGACAGAAAGGAAAAGGGGGGTCTGATCTTTTTTTTAACTATTTTTTTTCTCTGCTTAGAATTCTGGTTTGAGGAAGGTGGGGTAGATGTGATATTTAATACCCATTCTTGCAGTAAGAAATAAGCTTTTTTAAAAAAAAAATAAATGAAATATGAGAAGAACTTGAATACACCTATATATCCATCAACCAAAAGAAATGGCTCTGAATTGTTTTGCTTAGATTTGTAAACTTAATGGAAATTTGTTTCCATCTGAATGGAATCTGATTAAATTGGAATTTGACTAAATTTATATTAAAAGCAAAGAGTTGATACTAGGGTTTGATACAAAACTATTTCAGTAACTCAGAATATCTTATTAAGCTTGTTTATTTATTTATTTTGTGGAGTTTTGTTGTTGTTGTTTCATTTTTTATGTTTTTATGTCTGTGTGCAGGACACACTGATATAAAAAAAAACATAAGAGAATTGAAGGAATTGTAATTCAACCCTTGTTTAAAACGAAGGAGTTGAGAAAATTTTTGGGATTATAAATGAGCTATGTTGTTTTGAATAAAGATTTGTATGCAAACAAACTCAAGCAAAGTTTGGTGAGCGCTCCTTTGTTGGTTCTTTACTAAGCAATTTGTTTGTAAATACGGACAAAGGAATGGCTGGGGGAGGGATAATTGATACTTTTCTATGGTTAATATATATGATAAGTATGATATGTAGACAAATACATAAAATGCTCTATAACATCTAATGGTGAAGCTATTTCAATGCATTCAAGTTGATTTTAAATTACCTCAAGTGGGAAATTCCACAATATGAAACTAATGACATGTTTATAAAGAATTAGATACTGGGGCTGTTTTCTGCTTTGTCTTATCTCAGGAAGCAAGGATTGCTAGCCCAGACACATCCATTGGAGTTTGCTGTCCACAAGTTTCAGCCTGGTGATTGGGTCCTGATAAAAAGCTGGTGTGAAGAAAAACTTACTTCAGCCTGGGGTGGTCCCTACCAAGTCCTCCTAACAACTGAAACAGCAGTTCGAAAGAAAAGAAAGGGTGGAGCCAAAAGAGTGGAAAATAATTCCTGGAGAAGACCCGCTGTAATAAAAATGACCAAAACCTGATGTGGTCATTGTGGGGTGAAGAAATAATAGCCTGGGTTTGTTTGTGACTTTTCTCATTGCAGGAGTAGCAGCTTTCTGGCTTTTTCAATCTGAGTGGTGGCCAATGTTATTCCATCCAAGAATTCCAGAAGAAGCTGTGGACCTCCGCATTCTACAAACTTCTACATAATGTGTTGGTTCTGTGATTGCAATTGTGTCACTGAATGTTGTTGTTCTTATCATTGTTGTGATTGTGGACCAGTCTGTCCCTGTAAAGAACCTTGTGACATAGTAATAATGGAGGATTGGTTAAAAATATGTAAAGGTCTGACATCAACAGACTCTTTGGCCCACATACCCAATTATAGGAGAAATTGAAATTTAGACAGCAGAAACACAATCTGACCTAAATTCAGTTATATTGGGAGATAGTGATATTCAAATTCCATGGGATATAGAATGGATTGTGTATGAGGGATAACAAGGAGGAAGAACAACATCCCAGAGAGATAGAACAAGAACTATCAGAATGGATGTGAACCACTTTATAACTGGGATCACTATAGCTTAAGCTTGCTTGCCAACATATAAGTATAAACTATAACCCATATATGCAAAATGTATTTTTTGTTGTTGTTTGTCTATAAATTTCTGAAAGGATAAAGAAAAGAAAGGGTAGATTGAAAGGAATAAAGTATTATTCAGACATTTCTAATGAGTCTAAAGGAGGAGAAGCCAACTAAAGATTAGAAATAATAATATATCTTATCTAAGTATTGACAGATACAAGTGTGAAAAGCAGAAGTTGCTAGCTAACTGAAATTGCAAGCAGAGGAAATATCGAAATAACTATAGGAGACAAACTGTGCTAATGATGGTGAAAGATAGGATATTGGACAAAGGGGGTTCCTGGAACATGGGAAGGACAGTGGTTTTAGGCGGTCTGGATAGTTTATCGGATGATTAGGGAAGGGCGTTGAGAGCGATAGGGGAGGGGGGGAATCTGCATCGGGGAAGGATATAAAAATGTGTCAAACAGCTCTTTAAGGTGTGGCTGAACTCCTGTGTGTGTTTCAGTCCACCAAGCCTTTGCAAACGCTTCTGTTTGAATAAAACTTTGTTGCTGGAATTCCAGGTAAGTTTGTTTGTTTGTTTTGGGATCTTGAGCCACGTTCCAAACAGCTTCAATAGGACAACAGAAAATAATGCTTAGCAACAAAGAATTATAGTAAGGATGATTTGTTATCAACTAGAAATATTTAAGTTCTAATTTTAACAAGCATGCAGCATATCCAGAGCAGCAATGCTAAGAAATAAAATTTGAACAAGGCCTGTATAAAGGTTTCAGATATAGAAGTAAGAAAGGAAGTTGAACAAAATTGTTAAGAGCCACAGAATGAATCTGCTAAAACAGTGCTTACAATAACTCAGCAGTGTCTCTTAAAATTAATGTTCTTCCTGCACAATTTATTACAGTGCCAAACCTGCCAAAATCCAAAATGGAAAAAAGAGAGACATCCAAATTTTAATCCAAAATAGATTACAAATACATAAAGACTAAAATAACCGATCAATTACATTTTGTAATGTGCATAATGTGCTGTCTCTCAGTGTTGAGAATTAAGGAGAAGTTGTGTGAACCATTACAAATGCTTAGCAGGCTTCCGGTTCCGGATCGCGGCAGACGCAGTCGCGCGGAGAGCCTCGTCTCTCCACCGGCTGTTTTTCCCTCCGCCGGTAGACCCTTAATAGGGTCAAAAAGTCACCCTGGAGGGGCAACCACTGTTGAGGAGGCCCTCATCGATGGGGGAAGGGTGGCAGCTCCTTCCTCGGTCCGAGCCAGCTCCTTAGGGCCGTCGGAGAAAAGATCGCTCAGTAAAATGGACGATCACTTCGCTGCACCAGCCGAAAGCCAGAAGAACAGCTAAGCACAAAGAACCCCTGTGGAGAATCCGGGTGAGACCTTTCCTTCCCCCTCTTTTCCTAATTACTGTCCTGTAAAAAGCTTTTCAATTTGAATTACTTGCTGTGAGAGAGCAGCGTTTCGGCACTGTGGGAAAAACAGCTTTGGAAACTGAAAAAAATAAAACAGCTAATTTTTTATTGACTATTTAACTCTTGGAATACTGAGGGATCCTGAAAATATTTCTACTTTTGAACATTACTATTATAACCACGCTATTTATTATCCTGGAGATGCCTTTCTTTTTTACTTTTTTAATGTGAAAAACAAAAAATCTATTAATTTGGAAAGAAAGACTTTACAGCCTACTGAGGACATCTTGTGACGAAAAGTGTTACTGCAACTGTATATTTTTTTTGCTGGAGGATGGCTCTGACCTTCAAAGGATGCTAAGGGTAAAGATAACTTGAAACAGCTGGGTGGTGATTTTGTCTACTAGGAATTGGAGGTGAATATTTGTTGACTTTTACTAAATATAGCCTTCACTAAAAGATTAAAAGATCTTTTCACCACTGAAATGGAGGAATCTTACCCACAGCTTGATTATGAACTTATACTGGAAAAAATCTTGGAAGCTATGGAGTACATGAAATCTTACTCTCAAATTTTAATGGATCAAGTTATAGGCCGAAGAACAATACAGAAGGAACAGAGTAACTCCAAAGAGGCCTTTAAACAATATATACAACCTAAAGAGATGGAGGAACCATACCTACAACCCAACTATGAACTTATACTGGGAGAAATTGTGGAAACTATTGAACAAATCAATTTTACACAACCCCATATACAATTTATGGAGAAGCCTGATGATCAAAGAATAACTTTAATTGAGATGTCTGAATTGTCAGAAACAATAGAGACTGACACCCAGATACAAGTTACTGAAAATTGTGATAAAGTGGACAATCAACTAGTAATTACAACATGGAATAAAACTGACTACACCATTCAAAGGCCACTAGAAGAAAGGGAAGAGAACCTTGACCAGTCTGAAGTGCTGAGAAATACCTCTTTTCAAATATTGTGGTTTAATGATGTAGAAGCCTTACTATGGAAACCGGTGTGGCACAGAAAGAAACCTAGAGTTAGATTTAAAAATGTGTTTTAAAATTTCATTCAATGGGTTAAAAAGGCTTTAGAGATTTTAGAGATTCAATAACTAATGGAGTACGTGAATTCTGTAAGAGGATATCTCTTGTAATAATATTTTGTTTCAGATATGATAATTATTTGGAGGGGTAAACTTTACTTAATGGGTTAAAAAGACTTTCTATAGATATAGATTGATTGATAGAATATATATTTAAAATAGATAGAAATGTATCTTTTGGACTGATATTTTTATTTCAAATAAGATAATTATTTTGTAACAGAAGGAGAATAAGAGGGATTGGTGATAAGAGAAGAAATGGTATTAATAAATAAAACATAAGAATGTTATTGTGGGAATAATATATTCATTTTAGATATAATTATTATGTTAGGGAAAAGGGAAATGAGGGATACCCGAAGTGTTAATAATATGTTTATTTAAGGCTAATTGGAATATGGTAACTGTAAATTAGTAAAGCTTTAAAACAGGATTTGGATCTTTATAACTGAAATGTGATTGATGTCTGACTGGATTGCTTGAACTCTATTTAGAAACGTATTAATTTGAATGTGTAATATTATATGAGGGAAATAGAGAGAGAACTTGTAATGAATTAATTTGAGCTATATATTTATGATTTTCCTTTTGGATGTTTGATGTACCCATCTCCACGTTGTTTCTTAAGCACCTTGATGTAACCTTCCTATCCTTATAAAAATCTAATAAAATATATTTAAAAAAACAAAAAAAACACAAATGCTTAGCAAATACCCTCTGAACTTATTCAGATAAAGGAAAGGGGGAAAAAATCTAATGACAGAGTATTAGAGAAATGCGTATTTTAAAACAACTGTCACAGTATTAAGGAATTTTATGCATTTGTAATGAGTAATTGGCAATGTAATATATAAAGCTAGATTATCTTGATCAGAACATTCATATACATAGCATGACACCATGAAAAATTATGTGAAATATATGATTCACAATAAACAATATACATTAGATGGAGAGGACACATGGTTGTCAGTAGGGTCTATTTTATTGCACAATTAATAATGAATGGCAGACTTCGTTATTAATTAATGGCGGTATTAAAATGCTAGAGGCTTAGTTGCAGGCTACGAAGATTGTATATCACATGAACATTAAAAACTCTAAACCCATGTGAATTGCAGTCTGCTTCATTTTATGGAAGTCCTCGGCCCTGAGGTTGTATGTTGACTAGCAGAGCATTAAAGCACAATTAATCTGATTTGATTTGCTACTTGAATTTGGTAAGAGTAGTTTCTTTGCATTTATAGAGCATGGAGACTGTAACTATGCTAGAAAAAGGTAAGCTAGTAACACAGAACTAGACAAGACATCAAGAATGTGATTTTGAGAGAGGTGACTGATGGTTATAACCATGGAGCGGGACCAAGAGGAGAGCCACCTAGTTGGCTTGTTTCTGACAGCCATGTCAAGAAGAGAAGCTCAGCAACCATGTGTCTACAAGTAGACAAAATCCCTATTTGTGATCCTCTAGGCCACAGGTCGGCAACCCGTGGCTCCGGAGCCGCATGCGGCTCTTTCAGCCATCTCCTACGGCTCCCAGCCATGTGCAGTGCCAAAAAAAAAAGTGGGACTAAAAAAGTTGAACCAATCAATTCAAACTTCTCACAAAAAAAAAACTTGCGAAGTTTGAATTGATTGGTTCAACTTCTTTGGTTTGTGGGACGCCGTCCGCCTGTCAAGCCACGTGGGCTTGACATAGATGGGGAGGGAGAAAGACAGCTCCGGAGGGAGGCAGCCCCACAGCCAGAAGCCAGCGGTCCGAGCGGAGCGTTGCCGGTGAGCAAGGCCTGCCGTCCGCGGCCCGGTTCCGCACCCCAACGACCAGCTGGACCGGCTTCCACTACTCCAGCCCGGGGACGCCAGCGGCATAGAAGGCGGTTTGGTGGCACTGCCGTAGGCGGGGCGTCCTTACAGTGGAAAACACGGGCCTGGGTATTTCCTGCAGCTTGGGAGCGGAGACGCCGGTGGCGCATGGCCCGGACTGTTGGCATTGCCGTGGGACCACCCCCTGTGGTGCCAGCTAATGCAGCGTGCTTCTCTTTGCAAACAAATGCGAAAGGTTCCGGGGTTTCACTCGCCCACCCGCCCGGGTGGAGACCCTGCGCCGCCTCTTCTCCTGCGGCCGGGGAAAGAGAGCCGGCCCCGAGCCTGTCCTGGAGGACTTTTTAGGCCCCGGATACTCCCCACCCCCTGCCCTGTCAGTCCAGGCACTGCGGCTCCACAGCAGGAGGGAATCCTCCAGACCTTTGGTACTCCCAGCTTGCCGGCGAGGCTTGCAAACTCGGCTCCCACCGGGGAAGCAGCACCTTTTGGGGCAGGGGCTCCAAGCAATTGCACACTTCGGGGAAGGAGCACGGAGGCCTGCAAGCAGGCAGGCAGACAGGCAGCAGGCAGACACTGGGCAGCACGAACTGAGTGGCGGCAGGAGGGAGGCGGGGCCTTGGCTTGTTGCTTATCAAGACCGTGCTCAGTTCGTGCTGCCCAGTGTCTCTCGTTCTGCCGCCGCTCAGGCCCCTTTTTTGCCGCTGGAAGCACGCCGCATTAGCTGGCACCGCAGGGGGTGGTCCCACGGCAACGCCGACAGTCCAGGCCATGTGCCACCGGCGTCTTCTCTTTGCAAACGAACGTGGCTCATCTGCCCACCCGGGTGGAGACCAGAGTTGGCTGCTCTAATGTCCTTCTATCGTTGGCTGCAATCCTATCCACCTGTTTTGCCCAACCTATCGCAAGCCAACCGCTGCCTGGTTGCTGGATTAATAGCTTGGGGGGCGCGGCAAGCCCACTCAACTGCGTGATCCCAATGACCGAGCTGACTTCGCAGGAGCCTCCATCGGATTGGACCTTTCCTGTCTGATTGAGCTCAGTTTAGGCAGGGCCCTTCTTAGCATGGGGTTCACACATTAGTTAGTGGGGCTGACTCTAGTTCTCTGGCAAGGGTGCCGTGCTCTGGTCTTCCTCTAAAGCGCCGTCCTCAGAGGGACCACCCAAGGCACCACTTTTGCTTTTAGCCGGCTCCTTTGGCACGGCCCCAACTCTGCTCTGGGGTAACGAGGGTGGGGCGGAGCGGGGCGGCGCTGCCTATCTCAGTCACGTGGACAGGGTCGTGTAAACACCACCAGATGGCTCTGCCGCCACGGAGATGAGCAGGCTGCTGCTCCCGTGGTTGCCGTCCTGCCGCTATGGAAGATAGCCTGGTCTGTGCCTTCGGGGGCCTCAGCCTCCAGCAGCCCCGCCGTGCCCGAGGCAGCCCCCCCCGCTCACCGCTTCAGCAAAAGAGGGAGAGCACAGGGCGGGGGGAGAGCAGTCTTTTCCCAGGGGAGTCAGAGTCGTCCATACCAGAGTTGGATGGGGGCAGGGCCAGTGCATGTGTCGCCTTAGGCTCCACTCTTCAATCAAGCCCCCTGTTGCGCGCACACACATGTGCGCACACACACGCATGCACGCGCGCATTTTGTGGCTCCCAGTTTTTTTTGTGTGTGAGGGAAACGGGTCCAAGTGGCTCTTTCGTGTTTCAGGTTGCCAACCCTTGCTCTAGGCCAGGGGTGTCAAACTCGCCGCATCACGTGACGTGTTGCGACATATCGTGACTTTTTTCCCTTTGCCGGAGCTGGGGTGGGAGCGGCTTCCGCATGACGCATCCAGCCTGGGGGCTGGCAGTTTGACACCCTTGCTCTAGGCTATGTCCCAAATAGGTGCACTGTAACTATTTGACTACATCATGGTAGGGACCTGAAAGGATTCAACAAAACAAGAAACAAAATGAACTGAAAATAGAAGCAAGGAGCATTAGATAAGGGGGATAAGCCAGCAATCCTCATCTCTATAGAAGACCAAGGGAAAGGAAGGGAACAGTTTAAAAAATCTTGCAAGTTCTCTGTAATGGGAAAAGGAGATGGGGGAAAACTGTTCTTTTCTTAGAGACAATGTTTTGAGAAAGTCCAAGGCCTTATCACATGGCTTGAGACAGCTGCTAGGTGTCAGGTTGGATGAACTCCCAGAAGTTAAAACCAAAAGTAGTACATAATTAGGAGAAAGGAGGGGTGAGAAAAGTAACTTTTTTTCTGTTTGACACTGTTCATAAAAGCAACATGTAATACATTTACCGGAAAGTAACTGTGAGAGGGATCTCGGAGTCCTAGTGGACAATCACTTAAATATGAGCCAGCAGTGTGCTGCAGCTGCCAAAAAAACCAACACAGTGCTAGGCTGCATTAACAGAGGGATAGAATCAAGTTCACGTGAAGTATTAATAACACTTTACAATGCCTTAGTAAGGTCACACTTGGAATACTGCATCCAGTTTTGGTCACCACGATGTAAAAAAGATGTTGAGACTCTAGAAAGAGTACAGAGAAGAGCAACAAAGATGATTAGGGGACTGGAGGCTAAAGCATATAAGGAACGGCTGCTGGAATTGGGTATGTCTAGTTTAATGAAGAGAAGGATGAGAGGGGACATGATAGCAGTGTTCCAATATCTCAGGGGCTGCCACAAAGAAGAGGGGGTTCAACCTATTCTCCAAAGCCCCTGAAAGCAGGACAAGAAGCAATGGATGGAAACTAATCAAGGAGAGAAGCGACCTAGAACTAAGGAGAAACTTCCTGACAGTTAGAACAATTAACCAGTGGAACAACCTGCCTCCAGAAGCGGTGAATGCTCCAACACTGAAAGTTTTTAAGAAGAGACTGGACAGCCATTTGTCCGAAATGGTATAGGGTTTCTTGCCTGAGCAGGGAGTTGGACTAGATGACCTCCAAGGTCCCTTCCAACTTTATTATTATTATTATTAATCGTTCAGACAGATCACCACTTAAAAACAGCTGCCGTAAATACAAGCCCATTGCCAAGAGCCCAAATTTTGATAATGTGATCATGAGGATGCTCTGACAGTTGTAAGAGCAAGGACTTTTTTCAGTGCTGTTGTAACTTCAAATGGTCACTAAATGAATGGCTGTAAGTCACGGACTACCTGTACTATTTTCAAAAATAGTATTCCCTACATATCATTGAAGGAAAATGAAGCTATTGTTAATGGCATAAGGATGCTCTGTGCTAAAGTCCTATTTTTTACTCTCACAAACTAATTTATTTAATTATTTCAACAAATATACTTACCATTACTTTCATCCTAGTATTTTCAGTATAAAGTTGGAGAAAAGAGTTGTCATTTGAAAATGTGTTTTCTGTCCTACAATGTATTCTCTTCCAGATAAGTTTTAAATAAGCTACAGTTGTCTGAGGCTGAATAGCAACAATATCTCTAAAAGACAGTACAGAAAAATAAAGACAATTAGTGAATTAATTATCAACAGATGTCTCTGAAAACAACAAATGTCTTTGAAGGCAACTAAGCTCTGGAGCTTGGTTGCTCCAGTTTTACCAAGTTTCATAACTCTTGTGTATCTTTCTGTTATATCTAATAAAACCGGAGTTTTGTTCCCAGTATATTTGACTTTTATGTATTTAGAAGGAAAACAAAACAGCAATAAACACAGCACTAAAACATAGTGGGAATACAGAGAGATGAAGCCCATGAGCACAATTATTTTTTTTCTTTCACAATAGATTTTTGCTTTCCATTAGTAGGGTCAGGGGCAAGCATATTTAGTCCATTATAATAGCTACTATTAAACCAGTTCTAATCTCTGACAACAGATGTCTCCTGCCTTGGACCAGTTGCTAGATATATAGTAATCATTTTGGGATGTATCTTTAACTGTCGGCAAGTCATTTGAAAATCTTCTTTTGTTTGACATCCAGCTGGCATGGGGCATCTATTTGAATAGCTTATTGTAAAAAAATGAATGATAGACATCAGTGGAGACAGAAAAAGAGAGAAGCACTGTTGAAGCCCAGTAAGAAGTAGTATTTTGATTGTTTTATTAAGTTTGGTCTAATACATGGATTTTTAGTGATAGGTTCAGGATGCCAAATCCTTTACTGCAATCAAATGTTTATAAAGATGGTATAATTATGGTACGTATATCTTCTAACAATAATCAAAGTACTTAACTTTATTCTATTTCATTCACTTGCCTTTGCTGCACTTGCCATGCAGTAAGATCCCTTTTTAGCTGAAGCAGTACTTGATTTATAAGACCAGACTATGTACTTTGTTTATACACTATAAAGTATAATCCTTAAAACATAAGAATAAAATACTAATAATTTTTGAACAATTGTATGCACAAAAGATAAATGGCATATTAAGCATTCTGCCAGCTTCTCCTGTTCAGAAAAAGCACAACAGCGGATATGCTGGAGGAATAACAAGGATCCACTGAATTAAAATAAACAATTGACTAACTGTGTAAACCAATCTCAGGGCAATATAAAATAATGTTAAACATAAGATGTAATAGAAGAGCACATGTAAACACAAACAGACCCTTTTCAAAAGGAGAAGCAATGGGAAGAACTGCTGAGGGTCACAATATTTGAAATGATCAGATCAACAAAACTAGTTAGTTAAATTGTAATATCAAGGACTGAAGGGAGGAAGATAAGATAAGATAAGATAAGATAAGATAAGATAAGATAAGATAAGATAAGATAAGATAAGATAAGATAAGATAAGAGAGGGGCAAATTTGATTACATCCAACTCTGAAAGGATTTTGTCCTAGAAAGACAAAGAGTAAGAGATTGCTTGTTTCAGTCTAGACCCCCTTAGACCACCTGTCATGCTCTTTGGAAAGTCAATCTTCTTCTCTCATTAATGGAGTTTTCTCCATATTAAAATCCCTTTTCTTCCCAGGAGAAGGCTAGCCTTTATTTTAAAATATGCAAGAATTTTTGAGCTGTTACCATAACATTTCCTATCATGCTGATCTATGTTTTGTTAAGTTGTTCAGGAAACAGTAGTCTACATTTTGCAATCATGATTAATAAAAGTCACAAGGCTCAAACAACTGTCAAGTGGTCCATTGGTGTTGGGAAGAAGGACGACTGGGAAGGGAGAACTAAAAGAGTGACTCTCCCCCGAGGCGATGTGAATGGCAAGCGGAGCTGGAAGAGGCGGGCAGTATATCTGGCTTGTGATGGCTGAGGTTTAGCCATTTCTCTCTTCTCTGGAGGGGTTTTCTTCCAGGACCTCGCTGCACAGTATTTGTTGCAGGCTTGGTCAATTTCCATCTCCTCAGAAAGCACGCACCAATTATGCAGGGTTGCAGGGGCTCCTCTCACCACACAAGCATTATATAGGTTGTTGTTCAGCCCATCTTTGAAACAGCTGACAAGAATGACTTCTGGCCAGTTGAGTCAGCATGCCAGGTTGTGGAACTCCGCCATGATTCTGCACACTTGCCTTACAGTTTTGATGCGGTTTCTGGCTTTTCGGTCAGCAAGAATGTCCTCAAACTGACAATGGAGCGCAGTCATAAAATGACTGAAGTTTACTGTTTCTCAGTAAATGTTCTTTTGATTAACCACATGATGTCAAGAGTTGTACTTTCCTGAGAGGGCCAGCTGGGGCAGGTCCTTACAGTCACTTCTTTCAGTGCCATCATAACTTCGAATGGCCACTAAAAGAGTAGTTAAAAGTCAAGGATGACTTGTACAAACTTTACAATAAATATATAATATTTTGATTCATTTTTGTGATGTTCACCTTTCCTCTTATTTAAAGAAAAACCTCCTTCTCTGACATATACTGGATTTACAAATCAACAATAGCCACAGGAATTAGTTCTTATGATACAGTCCACAGTGGATATTTGACAGAACTAATGAATCACAATCCCTATTATTAATTTTTAATACTTCATTTTCAAGTGAAAAAGAAATTAGGAACTTTGAAATTCCTAGAACAAGATCTCTCTTTGGCAGAAGATGTGTCAGCTGCAATAATTATATACCATAATATTTCCCCACCATCCCCACAAAACACATGCAGACATAAGTGAGCCAGTCCGTGATGTTCACACATACAGTGCACCACTTATTTCACCCCTCCAAATACTTCTTCAGCAAAGTCCTTTATTTAAATGAATGCATACAAGATACAATTGAAATTAAGAAGCTCTTAGGGTCTGTATGTGTGGTCATTGTAAAAGGGCCATGGGTCTTGGAAGAAGAAAAGAAGTCTGGAAGGAAAAAACCCATGTTTGGGCAAAGGCTAAGTAAGAGGTGGCCTGTCAAATGGCAAAAACCCAGGGCCCTTTGTGCCCTGAAGCAAAGAAACAGGTGGTGTCTAGCCTGGTTAGACTTCAGGAGAGCAGGAATTATCAAGTTTCATTGATATGGACTAGCTGAGCTTCTCTGGTATTTTTTTTTTAAAGGCTCCAAATCCCCTTACAGCTTTCTCCTTTGATTTATACTGGTGCAGTGACTGATGTCTTGCTGCGGGCTTGGCAGAAGTTGGCATCAGAATATTAGCAGCTTTTAATTATATCACTTGCCAGAGAAAGGGCACATAATTGAGATTCCTAGCTACTGTGACACCAATATGACAAAGCATGTATTGTGACATCACAGTGCAAATGCCATCCTTTTATATTTGTGTTGCAATAATGCACTCAAGTACATAAAATGTTTATGATTTGCATTGGGGAGCTTGGGTGGATATGCACTCAAAAGTGTCATTTATTTATCTATCATTGAATAATTGCAAATTTTAAGCCTATGGTATTATATACAGTGGAGCCCAAGTACAAATATTATATACATACAAAAGTTAGAAAACATTTCTTGGCATTATTTCTTCCCTGCTAGAACATTTCATTATCACAGCATACAAAATCTAGTGTATTCTGGTTGTTATGTGAGGTTGTTAGACAGGTTGTGTCAAGCTGCGAAGCCTACTGTCTTTAGGGCCACTGCATGCTTCTAACTTGCCAACAGTGCAGGAGGGGGAGAAGGGCTGCTTTTCATCCAAGTACTAATGGATTGGCAGAACGAGCTAATACAATAGTGGAACAGTACCTGTGTTGCTATGTCAACTATCAGCAAACGAACTGGTCAGAGCTTTTGCCGTTTGCAGAAGTGGCATATAACAACACAGTGCACAGCAGTACTGGTTTCACTGGTTTCAGGTTAGCCACTGGGGTGGAGTTCATGTCCATTCCAGAGTGCCCCCAGGAGACCCCATCCTCAACCACCCTAAGTGACGTTCTTTTCAAAAGGTTTGGAGCGATGCAAAGAAGGCTTTAGCTAAAGCAGTCAAAAGTCAGAAAAAACAGGCAGACAAGAAACAAGCTCCCCAGGAGACATTCCACGTGGGAGATAGAGTGTATCTGTCTACAAAGTATCTTAAGCTGAAACAAAGTTGCAAGAAGTTAGGGCCAAAGTTCATAGGTCCTTTACTCATAGTGAAAGTCATTAATCTGGTGACCGTAGAGCTAAGACTACCACGGTCGTTGGGTAAAGTGCACCCAGTTTTCCATTGTTGCCTACTGAAGCCATACAAGGAATCCACAGTGAGACCAGTAGGGACAGCAGTCCCTGCCCCAATAGTGGTAGAAGGGGAAACACATTATGAAATTAAACAAATCCTTGATTCCAGAATCCATAAGTGGAAGTTGCAGTACTTAATCCAATGGGAGGGTTACCCAATGTGAGAATCTAGATGGGTAAAAGCTCAGCATGTAAATGTGGATCATTTGCTGAAATGATTCCACACAAAATACCCCTGGAAGCCGGGGCCAGTACAGGGAAAAATTTAGCGAGTATTTATCTGTGTTCTTTTGTTTTCCAGGTTCCTTTTTTTCCCTGCTGGGGGGAGACCTGTCAAACTGCGAAGCCTACTGTCTTTAGGACCGCTGTGTGCTTCTAACTTGCCAACAGTGCTGGAGGGGAAGAGGGGAACCATTTGAATCCACAGGTGCTTCTTATCACCGTGAGAGTTAGAAAGTTGTTTTGGCGAACTAAAGTTTCTTCTCATAACAATTACTAGAAAATGTATTGGACAATGTGACCTGAACTGTTAGAGAGGGGAGGGAGAGTTTTACTCTTTTAATTATCTTTTTCCCGCCATTGCTTCAGAGCTAGCTTCCTTTCAAACTTGCCGGAATGTTTATTGACTAATAAAGTTAACATTGGAGTTCATCATGTCTCTAGTGTTTTGTTTGTTTGGGCTTATTCAGCCGGAATATGACAGGCTGATGCACAGCATTGGCGGAAGCTTTTCGCTGTCACTTGCCCCTGGCTCCAAAACAGGGAGAAGGCAGCATGAGGCAGGCAGAGGAGGAGGAGGCAGCAGCTGCCACTGGGCAAGTGATCTGAGGTGGGGTGGGGTGAAGCAGGGATGGTGGGAACCGAAGAAAGCCCCTCCAGCAGCTGATGCTGTTGTTGTGCAGCAACGGTGGAGGCCTTTCACTGTCACTCTCCCCTAGCTCCAAAACAGTTGAGGGGGACCAGGTAAGAGGACCGAGCCTCCCCTGCCCATCCTCCATAGCATGGCAGTTCGGCTTGGGGGGGGAGTGAAAGGGAAGAAGTGGGCAGGCAGCCGGGTTCAGGCCAAGTGGGGCAGCTCCATACCCCTGCCAATTGCCTTGCCTCACCTTGTGGTGGTGGCACCAGCCCACTGACCACAGATGGTCAGCTTTCTCCACCTGCCAGACACCTGCTGAAGCCGCACAGGGCAGGGGAGGCATGTGCCGCCCAGTCCTTCAGCTGCCCCTGCCTGAAGGGTGCATTCCACTGGTACTGCTGCCGCCTCCCGAGCCTCTGCCCTGGGAAGCCTTGTAAGCCACAAGCAACCAGATGGTGAGATGGAGTGGGCGGGCGGCCATGGCAGGGACTGGGCTGGCAGTAGCAGTGCTCCCACTCACCTGTGCTGCATGGGCTTCATAACTCGAGTGCACCTGCCAAGGGGCCGGCGGGCTACAGCTGCTGCTGGACACCTTCGGCCATCGCATGCTCATCGCCTCCCAGAAAATTAAGACATCCCCTGAAAATAAGCCCTATTGGGTCCTGTGGATGAAAAATAAATATAAGACCCGGTCTTATTTTCAGGGAAACACGGGTAAATGCCATGAGAAGATACCAAAAGCAATTATTACCAGAGAGCCCATTCAAATCTGGATGCCTGGGGAGATTTGGTTGAAAAGGAGGGTGGGACTTCAGGGTTTATAAACATGTATAACAGGAAAACAATAGTACTCCCTGGCATTTTGCAAGAAAGCTTAAAAAATATAATAAAACTTTTAAAAAAACCTTTTAGGAGCAGACATGAATATAAATAGAAGTGTCCCAAGAAAACAGTACAAATCATTATCTCATGGGGAAGGCCTTTTCAGGAAAACATATTTTTACTACAATATTATCTGTGTATTTTGTGATCATGGCTAGCAGTGATGAAAATCGAAGTTCTTACAGGACTACGTGAGGTTTCTGTCGGTGCAAGACTGCCTAGTATTTCCCTAGAAATCAGAACACGCTCATGCCGTGTACTATCATGTTGTCATTGTCAAGCTGCTATAATGTTGTCCATCGCCACGTCCTATGATGTGTTGTGCAATGGGGAAAATGTTTTTTTATGTTGTTCCATGCAACAAAGGTGCTGTGATGTTGTATTGTTGAAGTGTTATGTATTCAATTGCAAGAAAGTCCTTATGGGTGTTTTGAACGGGAAGACTAAGCATTGTGTTCTTTTATATAACTATATATGAGGGGTGTGAAGACCTATGATGTGTGTATTGTTGCCTGCTGTAATGGACACCACGTAAAGTATTGTAAATTAGTATGTATATGCTTCCAAACCAGGAGGGGAGGGGTGTAATGTACTGAACTTTTCTTAACAGCAGGTGCAAGGAGTTGCACCCAGACGCTAGCGGACCACGTGGCCTGGTAGCTAGACTTGCTGTCTGCAGACCCAGGCAGCATGCTTTTGCACGGGGGAAAAGACATGCATTCATTGGCTGACACCGCCCCAAAGCTCTCTGTATAAAAAGGGGCGGAGCCATTTTTGTTCTCTGTTCTGTTAGTTGGAAATAAACGATATATTTGTTAAACCCTTGGTCTCTAAATGCCTACCGACGCAAGGAACAGAACACTGTTAAGCCTGTTAAGGTTATTTTTAATTAGCACATATGTAGGGGCAGAAGTATAAACTGAGACTTAATTCTGATTAAGTCACTTGTTAAGTAAACTCCAGTGATCTCAGATAAACTGATAAAACAGGCAGGAAACAGTCCATTAATGCATTAAGAAACTGAAATGACAGGCAGAGTCAGAGGTTTTCAAGGTCCAAAAGTATATCCATGAGTCTGTCAGAGTTGCCAGGCATATATCTAGCAGGAAGTAGGGCAGCAACTACTTTCCCAGACAAGCTGTCTCAATGGAACACAACAGGATCCTGGCCCTTCACTGGTTCAAAACCTCTGGCACTATTTATGATTTTAGACCAAATGATGTTTTTATGGGATATCTCAGTCTGTCCATCAAATTGTTTCCTTCATGGTGCAGAATAGAAGACAGGTCACTGGCATCTTACTTTCTGTCTCTATTCTGCTGCCATTATGTACACAAGAAAGTTAAAGCCGGAACAACCAAAGGCCACTCTCTTTGGGACTGTTCATGTTTCCACTGGCTCTGGAAAGTTCTCTGCCTCTTGAAAGAAAGAGAGAGATTGTCAATCCTTGCATGTTCTTCATCTCACTCTGCTTTTGCCTTTTTGCCCCATTTTACCTATGTAATAAAAATCAAGCTATATTTTTGCTATCTGAACTGAGTGGCATGCATACATATTTGTTCTGATTTGGATATAGGAATGAAACAACAGTGTATTGAATGCATACTAAACTGAAAATTGCCCACAATAATTTTCCAACACTGTTAAGAATTTTGCTAATAATTGTTAAGGACAGTGCTTTTTTTGTAAAAAAAAAAAAAAAAAAAGGTGCCGGAACTCACACATACAGCCCACTTTGCCTACCCTACAAGGTTCCATCCAAAAAAGGTGCCGGAACTCCGTTCTGAGCGTTCTATGAGAAAAAAAGCCCTGGTTAAGGATATTGCTTTAATGTTATTTGTAAGGGAAGAAATGTGATGATAAGAATTATTCCTTTGCCAAAAAAATGTTTCTGAACCCTTTTAGCCTATTTGGAAATTATCTGTAATGTTGTTTCAAATCCTTTGGAACAGTTAGTAACTTGAAAAATCAGACAACTAATATTCAAAACTATACTATAAAATAAAGGAAATTAAGTAGGAAATAAAAAAGAAAATAACTTGAGCTTCTAAATACTATTCTGTGTTTCTGTATTCATAAAGGTTGATGATAGGACACAGTCCACAAGCAATACATAAGTGGAGGTATTTTTAATCAATGTGCACAGAGCTAATTAAATTGTTTTTTTTTTTACAGGTTTGCAATCCAGCAGAGACTGCTGTGAGGAAAATAAAATACTCCTTTGCAAGTATGATTATTTGACTGCAATCCTAATGCCTCCTAGATAAGTAAGATTCAGATATCAGAAGGGAAGTTTCACGGGGACCCTCCTTTTCTGTAACTTTTGATGGTTGATTCTTTTAATGTTGAAAACTCAACTGATTCAAATTATAAAAAGAGAAATAGCCACTCTCCTCCAATTCCAGGCTGGCAAGTTTCTATCTTCTTAAATTTCAGCCTGGGGCAAAGAAATAATTTTGCAATTACATTGTTAACAGTTAACTAGAGTCATATGTTCTCCCTCCTTCTCTCTCCCTCTCCCTCCCTCCCTCCCCCTCCCCTCTCTCTCTGCACATCAGCTCAAAAAGGTCTGGATGCAACTGATTATCCAAGACCATTTTGTTTCCCTCTATGTTCAGTTTTTGGAATGAAATTACTTTGTTTCTGAAGTCTTAAAACTATGAATAATTATTTTTAAAAGGGAAGAACTAAGTGTGCTGATTTGTAATTATAGTCTCTATATTAGAATTCTAAGCTTGCATAGACTAGTGCATAGAATTCTAAGCTTGAATAGAATAGAAATGTCACTTTCATCCCAAGTGAAATGTTACTTTCATCCCACTTGGGATGAAGGTGACATTTAATTGTACTTGTAGCATATTAAACAAAGTGATCCAAATTGGCTGGCATCTTTTTTAGGATTTATAGAAAATGTCACACATGGCATGAGTTTTACAGAGTTGCTGATAGTTGAATGTTGTGGTCCCATGAATGTCAAAAATGAAATATCCAGAAATACGTTTTTAGAAAAATTGCACAACATTCTAAATAAATATAGTTCTGGAAGAACATTCTATCATATGACATGAATACCTAGATGGGAACACGCTTGGGGCTCCAAAAGAGGGGTATCACATGGGGGGTAATAGATTAACAACAGATCCCACCCCTCCCCTTCTCATAATTCTCTCCCCCCCCCATCTTTTTAGATAGGTTGATTTTTTAAAACAGTATTGTATTTATATTATTACATTTTACATAGTTTTATCTTTTAATATTTTAAATCACTCAGAATTACTGTGTGGTAAGATAGGAGGCTAATAAATGAGAGATTACAAAAAATGTTACTGAGTCATTCAAAGACACAAGAATGAATTAAAATGGACTTCCGGATCCGGTTGCAGCGCCAGCGGACGTGCAAAGAACTCGTTCTTTTTGCCGTCCGGTTTCCCCCCGCCGGTAGACCCTGGACAGGGTCGAAAGTTGCCCTGGAGGGGTGACCACCATAGAGGAGGGCACTCGTTGATTGCGGAGGGAGCGGCAGCTCCCTCTGCAGTCCGAGAAATCACCTTTGGGCCGATGGGGAAAAGATCGGCCAGTAACATGGCCGATCACTTAGCTGCTCCAGCCAAAAGTCACAGCAACATCTAAGCAAAAAGAACCACCATGGAAGATCCGAGTGAGACCTTTCCTTCCCTCTTGTTATTTTCTTTACTTCCCTATGAAAAGCCTCTAGAAACTATTCCCTCCCTTGAAAAAGCAGCGTTTGAATACTTGGGAAAAAAGTAACTAATTTTTATTGTGTATTTGAACTGCTGGAATTCGGGGGATCCTGAAAAAAAAAGAAAAAAAGCCTTACTGTGACTCTTTCTCGCTGTTTGCTTGTTTTCAACTTAAGTGGAAATTTTTAGGGAGGGGGGTGGAGTGTTTTTCTTTCCTCCCCCCCCTTCTGAACATTTTTATCCACTTTAAAAAGGAAAAAAAAACTATCCTGGCTATTGGGTGGAGTTATGTGGATTGGAGGGTTACAATGTATCCAGGAAATTGGCGTGAAGCCCAGAAAGCCTTATTGTAACATTGTAACCATGGTAGTGGAACTGCTGAACTTGGCGCTACGCCCAGACATTGCTTTACCTTTCTTATAGAAAAAAAAAAAGAGAGAGAAGAAAAATGGAAGCTTATCCACAGCTTAATTATGGACTCATACTAGCAAAAATCTTGGAAACGAGAGAAGAATTAAGTGAACATTTCAGGACACTTAGGAATGAGAATGGTTCAGTTAAAAACTGAATTTCAAACTCCAACTGATCATGATATACAATTGGATTTACAACTTAGTGAGATGGAGGATTTATATTTACAATTTACTGAAGAGGAGGATGCTACACCTTATATACAAAGGATGGAGATTTCTGAGGACCAAAGGCAGAATTTAATTGAAACATCTATAGTGTAAGGACCCTCCTCAATTTACATCTTAAGAAGACAGAACTCTTGGAACAGGTTTTCCAACAGGAATCTTTATTAAGAAAAACTGACTGAAGGTGTGCTAGACAGGATCTGGGGAACCCCCCTGATCATTCAATGTTTTAAAGCGTTCCCAAGCAGTCCCACCCCACATTCCTTCCGGTCAATCCAAATTGGCAGATGGCTGGGTGTTAAATCCATCGGATCCCAAACGTTGCAATCTTCCCCCCTTTTTTCCTTGCTGCCGGTAATAGGAGGCTTCATAGGGAGTGAGATCAAAGGCTGATGGCCGCATTGTTATTGTTAGTACTCCAGAGAGGGAATCCACAGAGGATGTTTATTTGTAGATGATAGAAGGAATGCCAGTCATAAACACCCGTGTTTACTCCCCCCCCTTCGTAGTATGACAGAATCCCAAAGAGAGTAAGAATTGGGTTTTCCCAGAGTAGATTAGTTAGAAATAAAATATAATTGGATTCTGACATCCGGCTCCCCTTAAAAATAAGAGAGGTCCACCTGTAGAGAAAACAAAACAGGAATAAAAGTTAGTCTGGCTTGTTAGGATACTCTGTATGAAACTTCTTTAAAAGCTTCGGGGCTTTGATATGATGTTTATGGACCCACTCGTTGTGAGAGGCGGGGAGGTGCTTCCATGCTACTAGGTATTGAGTTGACCCATGATATTTTCTAGAGTCCAGGATTTCCTTTATTTCGAAATGTTGTTCCCCTTCTATCATGATTGGTGTTGGTGGGGGGGGAATTTTTGGCCGTAAGGGTGACTGTTGTTCTCTTTTCAGCAAACTGCAGTGGAAAATTGGGTGTATTTGCCTAAGATTCTTGGGTAATTCTAATTCTACTGTTACCGGGTTTATGATTCTTTTAATTGGAAAAGGCCCTATATATTTTGGTCCAAGTTTTTTACAGGGTTGTATGGATTTTAAATATTTTGTAGACAGATAGACCATTTCTCCTATAATGAATGGTGTGGGCTCCACCCTTTTCTTATCTGCTTGTGCTTTGTATGCTTGCCTAGCTTCCTCTAGAGCTTTTCTCACTATTGGCCAGGTGTTTTGTAATTGTTCCATCCATTCTTTCAGTGATGGGATTTCTGGTTCGTTTGGGGTTAGTTCTGGCATGGGGTTGAAACTTTGGCCGGTAGCTATTTGAAAAGGAGTGTAACCTGTGCTGGAGTGGACTGCATTATTGTAGGCAACCTCTGCAAACGGCAACAGGTCCGTCCAATCTGACTGCTGGAAATTTAGAAAACATCTTAAATATTGCTCAAGTACTCCGTTACATTTTTCTGATTGACCATTTGCCTGAGGGTGATGGCTAGACGTCAGTCCCTGGGTGGTCCCTAAAAGAGATAGAAATTCCTTCCAAAACGCAGATGTAAATTGCACTCCCCTATCAGATATGATGCGTTGGGGTGCCCCATGCAATCTGTAAATATGTTGCACAAAAAGTTTTGCTAAAGCTTTTGCGGTGGGGATCTTTTGGCAAGGAATAAAGTGAACCTGTTTGGAAAATAGGTCCGTGACCGTCCAAATGACAGTATTCCCATTGCTTTCTGGTAATTCCACTATAAAATCCATGGCTATTTCCCTCCAGGGGGCTGAGGGATTTGCCACTGTTTGTAACAGTCCTGGTGATTTCCCTTGCAGCCTTTTTGCCATTGCACACTTTGGGCAGCTGGCCACGTAACTTTCTATGTCTTTTTTCATGGATGGCCACCAAAATTGCCGTTTAATTAAGTGTAATGTTTTTACAAATCCAAAATGCCCTGCTGATTTTGTGTCGTGGCAAAGTTGCATGAATGTGATTCTTTGGGTGGTCGGTATATATAACTTCTCCCCCACCCAAGGCAGTCCGTCTTTCATTGTGCACACGTGTTTATTTTTCTGGAACCATTCATCTGTTTCCAAACTTTTCCGGAATTCAATTCCGGTCTGGCTATCCAGCTGTGGTTTTAATTTAACGTGGGCTCTGGTAGTCACTGGTGCTGCCAGTTGTGATTCTCCCATGATCGGTTTAGAGTCAGTGGCTCGCGTGCTGTTATATTGGGGCATGCGAGATAATGCATCTGCCAAAAAGTTCTTTCCCCCCGGCAAATGCTTGAGCTTAAAATTGAATTGGTGAAAATGCTGGGACCAGCGGGCTTGCTTGGGGCTGAGTTTTCTGGGTGTTTTCAAGGCTTCCAAATTTTTGTGGTCTGTCCACACCTGGAAAGGGATTTTATTGCCTTCAAGGAATTGGCGCCATGTAAGTAATGACCAACGTATCCCATATGCCTCTTTTTCCCACACGGGCCAGCGCTGTTCCGTTTCAGTGAGTTTCCTGGACGTATACGCGCAGGGTTGTAACATCCCTTCCTCATTTTCTTGTAATAATACAGCCCCCACTGCTACATCACTTGCATCCGTCTGTATCACGAAGGGTTTGTCCATGTCTGGGTGCCTCAGTACTGGTTCGGCAGAAAAAAGTCTCTTTAATCTCTCAAATGCCGCTTGGCATTCCATTGTCCATTTTAGTGGCTGGCTAGGTTTCACTGAGGATTCTCCCTTCGTTTTTAGTAAGCTCGTGAGGGGCAGGGCTATCTGGGCAAATGAGGGGATGAATTGGCGGTAAAAGTTTGCAAAACCCAGGAAACTTTGCAGTTGCTTTCTTGTGCGAGGTGGTGCCCATTCTAATACTGCCCTGACCTTTTCTGGGTCCATTTCAATGCCCTGTGGGGATATGCGGTAACCTAGGTAGTCTATTCTTTCCTGGTGAAATTCGCATTTTGATAATTTGGCATATAGGTGGGCGGCTCGCAGTTTCTTTAAAACCGCTCTGACTAGGTTGACATGTTCCTCTTTTGATTCTGTGAAGATGAGGATGTCGTCAAGATAAACCAGGACCCCCTTAAATAGGTGCTCCCTTAGTACCTCATTGATTAATTGCATAAATACTGCGGGGCCCCCTTGTAATCCAAAGGGCAAAACTTTGAATTTGTAGCACCCCATTGGGCAATTGAATGCAGTTTTCCATTCATCTCCTTCCCTAATTCTCACGCGGTAATACGCTTCCCTTAGATCTAGTTTAGTAAAAATCTTTCCTTTCGAGAGGTGTGATAACATGTCCTTCATGAGGGGTAGGGGGTATAGGTTGCTTTCACTGATCGCATTAAGGAGTCTATAGTCTACACATAAGCGTAAAGAGCCGTCCTTCTTCTCTCTAAAGAGGACCGGAGCGGCCACCTTAGGTTTGGCTGGTTCAATGAACCCCCTTTCTAGGTTTTTCTTTATAAATCTCTCCATTTCCTCCTTCTCCTTTGGGCTCATGGAGTATAATCTGGGCTTTGGGAGTTTTGCCCCGGGCTTGAACTCTATGGCACAGTCCGTGGGTCGGTGGGGGGGAAGCTCATCCGCCCTCTCCTCACTGAAAACTTCAGCCAGGTCTCTGTATTCCTCTGGTATTTCTGGTAGCCCCTTTTCTTCACCCATGGACGCTATTTCCGTTTTTAATTTTGATGGATCCCCTTGGGGTTTTAAGTCTGTAGGGTCCTCCTTCAGGAAATTGATTTCTTTCGTCCTCCAATTTACCCAGGGGTTCCATTTTGTTAACCATTCCAGCCCTAGGATCATCGGGCATTCCATGCCTGGGGTCACTATAAACGTTAGGTCTTCCTCATGATTCCCCAGGGATAGGTGGATTGGTAACGTGGCTAGGGTAGCTGGCACCCCCCCTGCTATGGACCCATCTAACTGACCAAATGAGATTGGTTGTTCCAGCCTCCTCACTGGGATGCCCAGATTTCCCACTAGAGTCGGGCTAATTAGGCAGCGGGTGCAGCCAGAGTCTATTAAGGCTTTCACTTTTACAGCTTCGGGCATGGAGGGGGCTAATATAGTCACTGTCTTGAGGATGGGTGGGATGGATCCACTTACCAGTGGTTCACCCTCCGAGGTGTCATCTGAGGCGTCCACCGGCCCTGCGGTGTAGGCTGGGGCTCTTTCCTCACGATGGGTGGAGGTAGGGGATTCCACAGCTTCTATTCCTCTCATGGCAGATTCTTTTGACTTAGCTGGGGACTTCCCAGATTTGCTGGCCGGTGGTCTGTCTGGGTTGTGCTGGGGGGCTTTTGAGCGGCATTCTACAGCCCGATGCCCCTCTCTCCCGCATTTGAAACAGCCCATTGGTTTCTTGGCCATAGCCGATGGCTTTGCTGGTTCGTGCGTTGGTTCAGGCGGTGAGCGGCTCCATTGTTTTCCTCGGCGGTGCCTCTTCAGTAGGTCGATCTCTGCTTCCTCTGCCAGGACGTACCATTCGTCGAGTTGGTGTGGGTCCCCCCGGGGCAGGCAAGCGTCATATAGGTCGTAATTCAGACCGTCTTTGAAATGGCTAAGGAGGATGTCTTCCGGCCAGTTCAGCTTGCTGGCAATAGTTCGGAATTCTTGTGTATATTCAGCTACTGGCCGTCTGCCTTGCCTCATCGTTTTGATTCTTTCGCGTGCTTTGCGATCAGCCAGGTGGTCTTCAAATCGCCTTCTCAGAGAGGACATGAAACGGTTGAAGTCGTTGAGCTCTGGGGCATTGGAATCATGCAAATTCACCACCCAATCGGCGGCCGGTCCATCCAGAGCAGATTGCACGATCCGGATACGGGCTTTGTCGCTAGGGATGTGTCGCCCGTGTTCCTCCATGTAGCCAAGGACTTGGGTTAGGAAGAACCCCAAGCGTGTCGGCTCCCCCTTGAATTTTGCGTCCAACGGCGGAAGTCTTTGAATGGAGCGGTGTCTTCTTCGTCGGTATTGTCTTCTATCTGGATTCCCTTCTGCAGGTCGGCGGGGGGTGGGGACTACTGGATCAGCGGATGTCCCCGGGGCTGCAGGTTCCAATTCCCCCTCAGTGTCTCTCCAATTGCGGCTCCAGGAGTTGGTGCGGTCGTGGGGTTCAGGATTCTCCTCTCCTAGGGAGCTGAGGGTTCTCTTCATCAAGTTGATAGCTTTCTCTAGGATCCAGTTCGAGTGCTGTGCCCAGCTCCCTTCATCTTCGCTTGTGTGCAGGGATCTCTCCATCTCCTGCTTCCATCCTGGTTGGTTGGCCCCCCGTCTCAGGGTCACCTTGCTTGATTTCTTTTCCCACTCGCCTTTCTTTCCAACGCCCATTGACCACCGAGGCTTGTGGTTACGCGTCTCCACCTCCTCTTCTCCTGAGGAATCTGACCCTTCAGATCCGGATATTTGGCAGGTTTCCAGTTGGGGCAACGGCTCCCTCTCCGGGGGGCTTTCCCCCTTCCCTGCTTCGTCGTCTGACATGGTAATTTTTGCAAAGTCCCCCGGCAAGGTTCTTCCTTCCAGGTTGACTAATTTTGCAGATCCTGTCTAATGTAAGGACCCTCCTCAATTTACATCTTAAGAAGACAGAACTCTTGGAACAGGTTTTCCAACAGGAATCTTTATTAAGAAAAACTGACTGAAGGTGTGCTAGACAGGATCTGGGGAACCCCCCTGATCCTTCAATGTTTTAAAGCGTTCCCAAGCAGTCCCACCCCACATTCCTTCCGGTCAATCCAAATTGGCAGATGGCTGGGTGTTAAATCCATCGGATCCCAAACGTTGCAATCTTCCCCCCTTTTTCCTTGCTGCCGGTAATAGGAGGCTTCATAGGGAGTGAGATCAAAGGCTGATGGCCGCATTGTTATTGTTAGTACTCCAGAGAGGGAATCCACAGAGGATGTTTATTTGTAGATGATAGAAGGAATGCCAGTCATAAACACCCGTGTTTACTCCCCCCCCCCCTTCGTAGTATGACAGAATCCAAAGAGAGTAAGAATTGGGTTTTCCCAGAGTAGATTAGTTAGAAATAAAATATAATTGGATTCTGACATATAGATTTAAAAACAACAGAAATGGACTCTCTAATACGAGACATTAAAAATGCTGACAATACATACAAACAACGAATAATCACCATACTGATTAAGACTGATTACATAGTGCAGACAATATTGGGAAAAAGAGAAAAAGACTATGCTCAGACGCAACTGTGGGAAAATGTGTATAATCAAATATTAAGATGGGAGGAGCTAAAGGCCCTATTGTGGAAACCTGCTTGGCATAAAATGAAAGCTAGAATTAGGTTTAAAAATGAGTGTTAAAACTTTATTTGATGGGTAAAACGGTTTTTAGAGACTTTAAGTGAGCTAATATTTTTGAGATTTTTAAGGTTTAAGATTTTAGTCTGATTAATATTGATCTGAATTATGGATTTGATTATGGCTTGGAATGGCAACTATGGGAAACTGGAAAAGTTAAAACTAAAGGAGTTGTATTGCGATTGGTGAAATATTAATGATATTTTTACTTGCAATGATTGAAGAATGGATTGATTTATAAAAATGTTTGATAGAGTATAGGAAACAGAATATAGTGGAGAAATTTTAAAATATACATATATATAATAGCTATATGTTTAGCTTAGAAATAATTAGAAATAACTCAAGTTAATGTAAAATGGTTTAAAAATGTAAAGTTATATTCGTTTATAAAATATGTATGTGAAATAGAATAAGAGATAGAATCTAATTGAGAAATATAAAGTGAATATTTGGAGTAATATGGTCTGTATTATATGGATACCCGAATTGTATACTATATGTCTATGTAATGTCAATTGGAATATTTTAATAGTTAATTAAGCTCGACGGGTGGAAATACTATTGATAGTTTTGTTTTGTTTTGTTTTATTTTTTTTGATTGATAAAATAGAGAGGGAAAGTTTAAAAAGTAATCTAAATTGTTTATGTATAACTATATGTTTTATTTTGTTTTATGGAGTGCCCTATCTCCACGATGAGTCCTAAGCACTTGGCTGTAAAATTAAAAAAATTCAATAAAACTTGTTATATAAAAAGAATGAATTAAAATGGTGTCTGGCAAAGATTTGTTTAGAAAAAAAATCTGTTTCCTTTGAATATGTGGTTTAAGCATATATCTGTTGATACAAAAACATGGAAGGTATGAACATAGAACAGTGATGGCGAACCTTTTAGAGACCAAGTGCCCAAGCTGCAACCCAAAACCCACTTATGTATCGCCGGGTGCTGGGTGGGCGTGGCCCATTGGGTGGGCATGGCTGCGGTGGTCACAGCAGACTGGGTGGGCATGGCCGGGGTGGGCATGGCCACCTCGATGTTGCTTGTGGGGAGGGACACCTGTGGGGGCCAGGCAGGGTTGGGGGAGATCCAGGGGGTCTCTGGCGGGTGGGACGGCAGGCAGGAGGCTCGTCCTGCGGAGTGAGGCAAGATGAGGCAGGGGCTGGGGCGGCTGCTGCCTGACACCATCGGCCCCCGCACACAGTGAGCTCATGGGGACCAACTGTGTCCATCAGCAGCCACAGCCTGCTGGCCCCTCGATTTTGGCGCAATGTGGCTGTTTGCTGCCGGCCGTGGCCATTTGCTGGCTTGCGTATCGCACCCAATGCCGCTGCCATGAGGCCGCAGAACAAGCCGGGTGGAGGTAAGGAACCAGTATACCGGTTTCTTACCACCGCCCGGCTTGTTCCATGGCCTCATGGCAGCGGCATTGGGCAGGAGGCAGCAAACGGCCGGTTTCGGCAAGACGTGGCTGTTTGCTGCCTTGTGCGTCGCACCCACCCTCATCGCAATTCTTTCCAGAAACTCACCGCAAAGGATGCCCAGCATGAAGGATGCCAGCACAACTCCCAGGAGCGAGAGGGGCACCTCATGGCAGTGGCACTGGGCAGGAGGCAGCAAATGGCTGGTTTTGGCATGACGTGGCTGCCACCGGCCCTGGCCATTTGCCGCCTTGCGCGTCGCACCCAATGCCGCTGCCATGAGGCCGCAGAATAAGCCGGGCAGAGGTAAGGAACTAGTATACCAGTTTCTTACTGCCGCCCGGCTTCTTCCATGGCCTCATGGCAGTGGCATTGGGCAGGAGGTAGCAAATGGCTGGTTTTAGCATGACACGGCTGTTTGCTGCCTCGCATATTGCGCCCAATGCTGCTGCAAGTGGGGGCAGGTTTCCCCCTCACCTGCCCATTCAGCTACAGCTTTGGTGGATCTGTAGGCAGAGCTGTGAAGTTCTCTTCTCTGTCAGAGAAGAGAACTTTGCAGCTCTGCCTACAGAGCCACCAAAGCAGCAGGTGGAGCACTGGAGGCTCAGGGAGGGAGGGCACTGAAGTGGGCGGTTGGGCCATTGGCAAGAGCAATGCGTCTGAGCGGAAAGCAGCCTTGGAACAAGTGGGGCAGGTAAGGAAAGAAATCCTCGCTCCCCCCAGAAATTGCCTTTCTTTCCTTACCTGACTTCCAGCCCTGTGCCATTTCTCCTTCGCAATCCGCTGCTGCCACCACATGCAAGGAAACAGAGGAAGTTTTTTTGGGGGGGAAAAAGGTCAATCAATCAATTCCAACTTCGCGATCTTTCATGAGAAGTTGGAATTGATTAATTGACCTTTTTTCCCCCCAAAATTTTTTCTTTGTTTCCTTGCACACGGTGGTGGCGGATTGCGAAGGAGAAACGGCACGAGGCTGGAAGTCAGGTAAGGAAAGAAAGGCAATTTCTGGGGGGAGGGAGGATTTCTTTCCTTACCTACCTTACTTGTTCCGAGTCCGCTTTCCACTCAGATGCATTGCTCTTGCCAATGGCCCAACCGCCCACTTCAGCGCCCTCCCTCCCTGAGCCTCAGGAGCTCCACCTGCTGCTTTGGTTGGCCTGCCAGCCCCCACCTCAACACCATGCCCACCGCCACCCATCACAGCTGCCCCGGGGCTACAGGGGCTGGCCTGGCATGGGAAGGGCATGTGCCCCACCCTCCCACCACCATGCAAGGTAAGGCTGCTGCACCCACCCCCGCCCAGATGCCCTTGCCTCCCCCAAGTGTTTTTTTTACTAACCTGCCTTTCAGCTGCATTCCGTTTCTCCATTCGCTTCTCAGCCTTCGCCGTGTGTTTGTGGGACTATTGATAAAAAAAAAAAAAGTTCCATCAGACTTTCTAACTTCTTGAGATCTTACAAGAAATTAGAAAGCCTAATGGAACTTTTTTTTTTACCGATAGTCCCACAAACACGCGGCAAAGGATGAGAAGCGAATGGAGAAACGGAATGCAGCTGAAAGGTAGGTTAGTAAAAAAATGCTTGGGGAGGCGGGGGCGGGCATGCCAACCTTACCCTGCATGGGTATTGATGAAGATTGCTCATGGATGGGACTGAAGGCCTAGGACTGGGGCGACGGTGCATGTGCCCAAAGAGAGGGCTCTGCATGCCGCCTGTGGCATGTGTGCCATAGGTTCGCCACCATGGACATAGAATAATAGAGTTGAAAGGGACCTTGAAGGTCTTCTAGTCCAACCCCCTGCAGAAGCAGGAGACCCTATACCATTTCAAACAAAAAAAAAATCTTTTTTTCCCAAGATGGTGGCCACAGAGGAATCATGGTTACATCATGGGAAGAGAAGTTGCTATTAAACTAAGTTATCTTAAACTAAGACAAAACAGTAGGAGGAGAGGTAGAGAGGGAAAGATAAGTCAGAAAAATAAAAAAGACTGGAGAAGAGGAAAGGAGAAGAAAGATCTGTGGACCAGAGAGGAGAATCAGCTGTGGCAGAGAGGAAAGCTGACTGAGGGCAGCGCAACGACCGGCAGAGAGGAGAAACAGGAGAGTCGGTGAGATAGTGGAGCAGGGAGGAGAGCCAGCTAGGGAAAGAAGAGGAGAGCTTACTGTGAACCTGTCATGGTTCCGACAGATGAAACTCTTCAAAGAACTTCGAGGCATTGTTTACCTTAAAGAATCTTTATTCGAGTAGCATAGCTTTGGCACGTACCAAAGCCAAAATCTGAATTCTCCTCCCCTGAGCACATAGTATCAAAGCAGAATTCCCTCCTCTAATTAACAGTCATAAATCACATTCTCCAATTAGTTTGAAATGCCGGCTTTCCCTCCAGTTCTTCAACCTGCCATTTCTTATCATCTCTTATTTCAAAAAACCTTGGTTCTCACCCTAGTTACATATTGTTATGTCTAACTAAACTCCCATGCACATTCCAGTATCATCTAATTCTAACTCTAATTCTAAGAGTAAAACATAAGAAGGAAAATGGCTGCATCTCCATATGTTGTCAAAGCAAGAACATCCGATGTTAGCAGCGTTGGCAGAACCATCCAGGCAGCCCTGATTGCTGAAGGAAGCAGAACACCGGTGTGATGGACCAGCAAACAGGAGCCACGTGGCTGTGGAGCTGTTGTTGTTGGTGGTGGTACGGTGCAGCACACTAGACCAGGTGCTACAGATGGCAGTAGACCAAGGCCTACAGACGGCAGTAGACTGGGTGCTGCAGATGGCAGTAGACCGGGGCCTGCGGAATGCAGTAGACCAGGTGCTGTGGAAGGCAGTAGACCAGGGACTGCGAACAGCAGCAGACCAACAGACCAGGGACTGCGAACAGCAGCAGACCAGCAGACCAGCAGACCAGGGACTGTGAACGGCAGCAGACCAGTAGACCAGGGACTGCGAAAGGCAGCAGACCAGTAGGCTGGGGACTGTGAATGGCAACCGCACAGCAGACTCTTGGGGAAAAAACCTGGTGCTATTTTGATTTGCAAAACATAGGATAGAAAAAGAAATACGCATAATTACCTAGAACAGAGAAGGTAGAAGCATGGCTAACAGCAAAACATATCCACCAACCATAAAAGAGGGATTTTCAAACAACAAATTCATGGAACAGGTGACGGATACTATTGTGGTATGCAATACATGTTCCATGTATGTGTTTATGCCCAAAGAACACTCAATTTATACATGCATTAAATGTAAACTATGTGAACTACTAGAGAAAAAAATAAGGGATCTAGAGGCAACTCTAGCCAAACTCCAATCTATGAAAGAAAACTGAAAATTATATCCAAACCGAACCAAACAATGGACAAATAACTCCCAGAGGATTTGATCCTACTGATAAACCCTTGGAGGAAGACAAAAGGAGGTAGAAGAAAACACAACAATCAAAGGAAGCAGCAGCATATATCTAACAAACCCCTACTGCCCAATCTAACCCAACCAGAAGCAGCCCCATTAAAACTGAGCAATTGATTTCTCCCCCTAGATGGAAATACACAGACCCACAACCTCCCCCTCAAAGAAATATGCAGACACCTAGCAAAGAAACAACACCAAATATCCCTTAAAAAAGTCACATGAACAAAAACACCTGAGACAAACAGAAAAGCATCTCAGACTGCCTTCCCCCCAAAAAGAAGGCAAGTGCTGGTGATAGGAGATTCTATTCTCAAAGGAACAGAATCAGCTATCTGCAGACAGGACATACAATCCAGGGAGGTATGTTGTTTCCATGGCATAAAAATCAAAGATGTGGCTGAGAATCTAACCAAAATAATTAGGCGTACAGATTACTACCCTCTGCTCCTCCTCCACATTGGGACGAATGACACAACAAAGAACCTGAGCACAATACTGAGAGACTATAAGCAACTAGGCAATAATGTTAAGGAGCTAGGAGCACAAGTAGTGTTCTCATCAGTACTCCCAACAAAAGGCCAACACCCATTGAGGGGAAAAAGAATTCTAGAAATAAACCACTGGCTAAAGGGTTGATGTTGCCAAGAAAACTTTGGTTTCCTGGACCATGGACTGCATTTCCTATGCAATGGACTCTTGGCAAGGAATGGGCTGCACCTTACGAAGACAGGGGAAAATATACTCAGAAAAAGACTGGCCCAACTCATTAGAAGGGCTTTAAACTAAAATTGAGGGGGAAGGATGACCAATCTTTAGAATCTCTAGAACACAAAACCAATCATAAATCCCCCCCCAAAAAACAAATCAAACAAAGAGGTAGGGAGTGATGAGAAAAAAGAAAAAAAATCAAACAGCAATCAGGAGATGCAGGAAACACCCATGGACAGACATAAAAGTCTTAAATGTTTATATACAAATGCTCAAAGCTTGGGGAACAAACAGGGTGAACCAGAAGCAATAGTACATGAGAGTAGGTATGACATAGTTGCCATTACAGAAACCTGTTGGGATGAAACCCATGACTGGAATGAACTGATGGATGGATACAAATTGTTCAATAGAAACAGGTCTACAAAAAGAGGAGGGGAAGTTGCACTATATGTAAGAGAATACTGCATATCTACAGAAATGCAAATGATCAAAGATAAAATCCCTCCAGAATCTATATGGGTCAATATAAAAGGGGGAAAAAGTGACATTGCCATAGAGGTATACTACAGGCCACCCAACCAATGAGAAGAATAGATGGACTCTTTGCCAACCAGTTAACAAATATATGTAGGAAGCATACCAAAGTAATAATCAGAGACTTCAACTACCCAGATATCAACTGGGAAACAAACTCTGCAGCGAACGGGATATCAAACAGATTTCTAACCAACCTAGCCAACAACTTTGTTATCCAAAAGATAGAGGAGGAAACTAGAAGTAAAGCTATACCTAATCCTTACTAATTGAGAAGAAGTGATAGAGGGAGTTGAAGTTGCTAGAACCTTGGGTGAAAGTGACCACATCATACTGGAATAAAATACAATGAAAACACAGGCAATAGAAAATCATTCAACCAATGTCTTAAACTTCAAAAGAGCTGATTTTAACAAACTCAGAGAGAACCTAGGAAAGATTCCATGGATGAAAATCCTAAAGGGGAAAACAACCCAAGAAATGTGGGAAACTCTGAAAAATGCTATTATAAAAGCCCAATCCAGCACAATACCACTGAAAAAGAAAAACAAGAAAGTCAAGAAGAAACCAGCATGGCTGCACAAAGATCCCTCAGACAAACTGAAAGACAAAAAGAACAAGTACAAAAAATGGAAAGAGGGACACATAACTAAGGCTGATTATCAGCAGACAGCCAGAACATGGAAAGACAAAGTCAGGAAAGCAAAGGCTCAGAATAAACAAAGACTTGCAACAGAAACCAAAGATAATTTTTTAAAAAAAGGTTTTTTCAACATATTAATAACAAGAAAAAAGTCAAGGAAACTGTAGGTCCACTAAAAAGAGAAGATGGCAAGGAAGTAACAAGCAATAGTTCCTTAACTCATTCTTTGCATCAGTCTTCACACAAAAATAAATTATAGCACAACATACCAAAAAAACTTCTGCAAAAGACAAACTAGAAACAAAAATTAAAATAAGGAAGAAAATGGTAAGAGAACACCTATCCGACCTTGACAAATATAAATTGATGTAGTTAGAGACCAGTCATCGCAGGATGCCAAGATGTCTGACTGCCTTCGCAGTGTTTATTGCTTTTATACAGTTTTTCCAAACAGCAAAAGGTAAAAAAGAGCAACAGCATTTTATTGGTGAATTCTCCTCGCCAATCCTTAAGAACATCCTGTTGATGCAAACTAGGTGAGATGCAAACTACCAGCCAGGGGTAGTGTCCTACATCATCCTGGCGGTGTGAACTGGGTGAGATCATGTAGGTATTCGAGGCATGCAGGCATTTGAGGTAGGCAGTTTGCTGCACACGACCTCTACCTGACCTCTATCTCTACATCTCACTCTTTTTTGTTTCATTAGACAATGCATCGTCATAAGAGGAGTTAGTGAAAGGGTCATAATCAGGAGAGGAACATCCGTGCAATTGCTTATACAGGGCATAAACCTGAGCCTGAGGCAATGTGGGAGGGGGTTTGGGGTGAAAAGCTGTGATACATATGTTGCAAAAGGAAGGAAGACACTGAACAAAGCAGCACCCACCAATCAAAATAACACAAATGATGACTAAAGAACGTAGGACATTTCCCAATAAGCCTGTGGGCAACCAAGCCCAAAGGCTTTCCCACCAAGATCCTAAAGTATCAATTTTCAAATCAGAGGCCAAATTGTGTAAAATATTGAGCTGGTGCTGGATGGTTCATGACTCATCCGAAATGTTGAAACAACACATGCCTTCAAAACTTTCACAACCCAAATGCTGATGCAGAAGCAAATAATCAACAGCAGCACAATTTTGTAAAATAGCCTTTCTCAAAGCTTGCAGCTCATGGTTGATTGCTGAGATAGCTGAAGAAGTAGCATTAATTGTTTTTGCTAAGTTACACGCAACAGCGTTAATGTTAAGGTGAGCGCGAGCAGCAAGTGCTGGCACACCCACTATAGACACAGCCAGCGCTACGTATTCCGCTTTATTAAGTAAGGCTGCTTCGGAGTCACAAGTGCTATCTAGCATGACCCCACGCCGAGAACAGCTCGAGTGAATTTGTTGTTTGGAAAGCAAAACATGAATCAGCCGGCTGAGGCAACACTGCGCTTCACTAATATTAGCAGGAATATAATTAAAAGTTTCTTGACCACATGTAAAAAACCATCCTTGCGGTAGCCAAACATGGGCAAAATTAAAGGAAGTCTCCTCAAAAGCGGTGCAGTTTAAAATAGGTGAGTTAATGCAAAGACAGTGAGGTTTTTTACTTGAAAATGTACAATTAACTACTTTTGCACATGTTATATTTGCAGGGATTGCTACCACCGGGGTGTGCAAAGCAATTGCATCAGGGGGTAGATAATAGGTAGCGAACCCCCAATTAGATATAGTCCCATAATTAAAGTTCCCATTTAATAGAAATCCATCCAAGCCAGTGAAGTTTTGAATTACTGCAGAAGGGGTGCAAACAGGGACTAAACATGTAGAAAGCAAATTTTCCATATCATACACTTCAGATAAGCAAAAGACATCATTTTGTGTGATGTTAGCTAGCTGCACCCATAGGTTTTGCTTCATTCGTTGCTCGAGTGAATGTTTGGGTGGGATGACAGCTGCTGTTGCCAAAGGGCAGCTATTAACAATCAAACACAAACAAATGATGGCTAAGGAATTTGCAGTTAAAACCGCAAAAACGGCAGCACATAAGTTCTCGGGGGTTTGCTCTACTTGCTGCTGCTGCAGCACTGCCTGCGCTTTGGCGGTCAAGTTCTTCACATCTCCCCATGTCACTGGACGACTGGCACGACGGGATCGGATTGGTCGCTGTGCCGTCTGGAGAGTCACCTTTGTCATTTCTGGGACCGGATCCAGGGACTGATGCCACGACATCCTTGGCTGGGTGGACGCAACGCGCTGGAATCCACAAAGGTCCTGTAGGAGCAAGCACAGCAGCATATCCTCGTCCCCACGTAATCAGAGGGACCGGCCCCAACCATGTTTTATCTGGTAATGCCCGATAATATACTAGAGGGGGAGGCAAGCTTGTTTTCTGTTGAAAGTGTCTCTGATAAGCGGTCAAATTTTGAATGGAAACATTCAATTGATTTAAGGTAAATAATACTTTTTTAACCTGTTGTGTTACCCACGACAAATTAGGTACTCGAGAGCCCTCTTTTTTTATTTGTTTGTGGAGGCAGTCCTTAAAGGACCGATTAGCATGCTCCACTATGGCTTGACCCGTGGAATTATAGGGGAGACCATGAGTAAGAACAATATTCCAGGTTGTACAAAATTGCAAAAAGGCCGATGAAGAATAGGCTGGCCCGTTATCAGTTTTTAAAGAAGAGGGCTTGCCCAAGGCTGTATTGGCCAAAAAAAGATGAGAAATAACATGATTCGCTGTTTCCCCTCATTGAGGCATGGCCCAAAGCGCTCCTGAATAAGTATCAATAGATAAATGAATATACTTCCAGGGAGCCAAAGAGGGAACATGAGTAACATCCATTTGCCATAGTTGATTAGAGGTGAAACCACGGGGATTAACTCCCGTGTCCCCCGAGGGGGATGCCCCAGAACATTGGGGACAGGATAAAACAATCTGTTTGGCTTGGTCGAGTGGAATATGGCAAGCTTGTGCCAACCCCCTAGCATTTTGATGGAAAAAAGAGTGACTAAAAAAAGGATCTGAAAATAAAGTGGGTAAAACATGAACAGCAGCATCAGCATGACTATTGCCTTCAGAAAGAAGGCCAGGAAGGGACGAGTGACTGCGTATGTGAGAAACGAAGTATAAATGTTTCCGATCTTGTAGCAGCTGCTGTAAAGTTAAAAACAGAGCCATGAGATTGGAGTCAATCCTGGATGTGATATAAGCACCTGGAAGATTAAAAATAAGTTGACACACATAATGAGAGTCAGAGATTAAATTAAAAGGTTGTTGAGAAAAGGTGTGGAAAGCTAAAATAGCAGCAGACAATTCTGAGCATTGCGGTGAGGATTGCACTGCAGTGTAAGATATTTTTCCAGGTATCATCATGAGGATCCTTATAAGCAATCGCTCCTCTCGTTCGCCCTCCATCGGAGAAAACAGTAGGAGCTTGCGGCAATGGAGAAGGAGAAAGCAGTGGGCGGACAGGAAAGGAAGAAGTCATTAAACAAGCAAACCAAGGATCTTTAGGCAAATGATATGCAATACAGCCTACATAGTCAGTTAAAGCACACTGAAGAGATAAGTTATTCTGAAAATAAAATTGAAAATCAGATTTAGGGAGAGGAAGAACAATATTCATTAAATCAGTCCCATTTCTGTGGCAAGCTCGAGTGCGCCCTAAAGTTATTATTTCAGCAACGGCCTGGATAAATGGCAAGACATTTTGGGATGGGGTATGGGGTAAATAAAGCCATTCAATACAATATACTTTTTGCGACTCTAATACAGCTAATACTCCCGTAGGCAACTTACTAGTAGGGAATATCAGAAGAGTTAACTGACAATCTTTATGAGGAATACGATCCACAAACTGAGTGTTAAAGATGTCATTAATTTGCTCAATTGTGGCAAGTGCTGCAGGTGGAACTATAATGAGATCTCCAGGTTGTTTTCCTTTGGTCAATAAGTCAAATAATGGACTAAGTAAATGTGTAGGTAAAGAAAAATATGGGCGAACCCAATTGAGGGTGCCTAGCAATTGCTGCAAATTGACCAAAGAAATGACTTTGGGTAAGCTCAAGCGAGGAAAAACCGGAGCAGAATAAGATTGCAACATTTTATGACCCTAAATAAAGATAGGGAGAGTGCAGCTGTATCTTTTCTGGGGCAACCTGCAATCCATAGATACTTAAATCATTTTGTATTTCAGAAAGCCAATTAGGTTGTATCCTTGGGGCTCCAATTAAAATATCATCCATATAATGATATACCAAAGCCAATGGATCACGTTTGCGAAAAGAGGCTAATGCTGCAGCGACATAAAGCTGACATAATGTGGGACTATTCAACATTCCCTGCGGTAAAACTGTCCAGTGATAATGTTTATTAGGTTCTGAATGGTTCACTGCAGGCACAGTAAATGCAAACTTTTCCTGATCAGGGGGGCATAGAGGAATAGAGAAAAAACAATCCTTTAAATCAATTACCATTACCTCATGATCTTGGGGAATCAAATTAGGATTGGGCGTTCCGCACTGTAAAGGGCCCATAGGTTGAATACATGCATTAATGGCACGAAGATCGTGCACAAAACGCCACTTGCCACTTTTCTTTTTTATGACAAAAACAGGGGTATTCCATGGACTAGTAGAAGACACAACATGACCAGCAAGCAGCTGATCTTTAACCAGCTGGTGGAGAGCCGTCAATTTTTCGTGTGACATGGGCCATTGATCAATCCACACTGGCTCTTTAACCACGCAAGTCAACGGGAGGGCAGTAGCCTCAGTCTTCCAAAGTGAGGGTGGCACCCAATTTACTAAGTAGGTCGCGTCCCCAAAGGCTGACATGAATATCCAATATAAAGGGGCGGACCAGAATAACCAAATCTGAGTTAGGCAAATGGGCTGAAAGAAATCGTGCACTTTGACAACCCCCCACACCCCACACACTTGGACAGGGCTCGGTTGGCCAGGCGTCAGGCCACTGCTTGGCAGAGATCACTGAAACATCCGCTCCAGTGTCCAAAATTCCCTCAAAGGGCTTACCCTGCAGCACAATGATCTGATGGGGCCGTTGAAATGTGATCGGGGTAGTGATGGCAGCTATGACGGAAGTGGCCAGGTTAGTAGAACCAAAGCCTCCTTCCCCTCTCTCTTTTGCCTCTCCCCCTGCTGGGACAAAATAAGGCAAATGCAGGAGTTGAGCAGGACTAGTGTAAATGGGCAAAATTTGGGGCAAGTTGGTCCACAATTGAACATAAATAATTCCAGTATAGTCCGAATCTATCACCCCGGGAATAACAAAAATACTTTTTTTACCCATGTTTGACCGTGGAAGGACAAGCCCTACATAATTTTGTGGTAGGGGGCCTGATAATTGGGATGGAACTATTTGAACCTCCCCAGGGAATTTAAAATTCACTTCCTCCTGCAGTATCAAATCAATACCGGCACTACCTCTTGTAGCCGCAGGAGTATTTTCTATTGTTGGTTTGTTGTCTCTGTTTGGACTGGGGCCAGAGACCGGCCCGGTTGGCCATTTCCCGACCTACAATCACTTGCCCAATGATAACCCTTCTGACACCTTGGGCATTTTGTTTTTGGTTTCAACCCCTGATGGAAAGGGGAGCGAGATGCTGCAGACATACCCCCCCTGGATTTCTACATTCCCTTTTAAAATGACCAGGTTTGCCACAGTTATAACACTTTCCTTGAGGCTTGCTGCCTTGTGATAAAGCAGCCGCCAATAAATTGGTTTGGTAAGAAGCTGTTCCTATATCTTGACACGCTTTAATCATATCTGCCAAAGCAGGATTTTTCCCCAGACCAATAATTGCCCTTTGACATTCAGAAGTAGCGTTGTCTTTTGCCAGCCTCATCAACAATTCCTGCTGAGCTTCAGGATTATCTATCTGCCGCCGTAAGGCATCCTATAGTCTGTTAATAAAATCAGGATACAGCTCAGTAGCCTTCTGCCTGATATTAGAGAAAGCTTGATGAGGCTTGCCAGAAACAGGCACCTTTCCAAATGCTCAATAGGCGCATTCAGAAGAAACCTGTAAAGTGGCAACCGGTAGAACAATCTGGGCATCAACTGGAGCAAAGGGGCCAGACCCGTACAATTGATAAGGAATGAAGACCACCACCACCCCCGAATGAAGGGCACGCACAGCACATTGGTGTTTAAATTCGCTGTCCCAAACTACATATTGTGCTGGAGTAAGCAACATGTGAAAGGTAGTTTTCCAATCTTCAGGTACTAAGATATGATTTCTCACAGTGGCTTCCAGCATTCCCTGCACATAGGTACTTCCCAACCCCATATCTCTAATTCCTTTTCTAAGTTCCATTAAAATTGCATATGGCAAAGGGTGATATTCCACTATTTGAGCTCCATTCTGATCTACTTGTCCCGTGGCATGTACTGGACAAACAGAAAGCATATCGGTAATTTCTTCTATATTCTCCCCCCCTTTGTCTAATTGTTCCTCTAATATTTGCCTTATGGGGGTGTACAATGGCCGTGGAGAAGCAAAAGAATTAGCCTCTCCAGGAGGAGCTGAAGGTCCAATTGGAGATGATTTCGGGGTGACAATTTTTATCTGGTCATAATCAGGCAGGGGGCTGGTAGTTAATTGTTGTCCTGCCGAAGCCTCAGAGCCAAATTTTTCCACTGCTTGACGGCATTGATACCATCGATGTAATATCTGTACTGGAGCCCGAGGTTCAAGATGTAAAGTATGCCCTATCTTTATCCAATCCCATAAACGGAGCGTCCCACACTCCGGATACCAGGGACAGTGTTTCCCTACCTCCTCAACCAGCTTCCTTATATCCGCCTCAGGCGCTGTCACACCTGACTTGTGTAACAGGAATCGGAGTTTCTGTACATGTTTATGCTGGTGTTGAGATAGATTGCAACCCATACTTATCACTGAGGGGTCCCGGATGACGAAGGTGCACCTAGGGGTCTGTTCCAGACGATGGTAAGTATGTTGGCTGTTGCTCCCCACGGGGGGGGGGGGTGAGGGGGTCCCTGTTCGGGCACCAGCTGATGTAGTTAGAGACCAGTCATTGCAGGATGCCAAGATGTCTGACTGCCTTCGCAGTGTTTATTGCTTTTATACAGTTTTCCAAACAGCAAAAGGTAAAAAAGAGCAACAGCATTTTATTGGTGAATTCTCCTCGCCAATCCTTAAGAACATCCTGTTGATGCAAACTAGGTGAGATCATGTACCAGCCAGAGGTAGTGTCCTACATCATCCTGGCGGTGTGAACTGGGTGAGATCATGTAGGTATTCGAGGCATGCAGGCATTTGAGGTAGGCAGTTTGCTGAACACGACCTCTACCTGACCTCTATCTCTACAATAAATCACCGGGACTGAACAGATTACATCCCAGAGTTCTGAAGGAGCTGGCAAATGTTATCTCAGAACCATTGCATCATATCTTTCAAAAATCTTGAAGCACCAGGGAAGTATCTGAGGATTGGAAAAGGGCTGATATGGTTCCCATCTTCAAGAAAGGGAAAAAAACCAGACCTAGGAAACTACAGACCAATCAGTCTAACATCAATACAGGGGAAGATTCTGGAAAAGATAAAAAAAACAGATCTGCGAACAACTAGAAGCAAACAAAGTTATAACTGGTAGCCAGCACGAGTTTGTTAAAAACAGATCATGCCAAACCAATCTTATTTCATTCTTTGATAAAGTGACCAAATTAGTACACCAGAGAAACGCTGTGGACATATACTTAGATTTCAGTAAGGCATTTGACAAAGTAGGCCACAATCTACTGCTTGGTAAGCTAGAAAAAGGTGGAATAGACAATGACATGGTTCATGTGAGGACCCACCTCAATTTACATCTTAAGAAGACAGAACTCTTGGAACGATTCTTCCAACAGGAATCTTTATTAAGAAAAACTGACTGAAGGCATGCTAGACAGGATCTGAGGGACCCCAATGACCATTCAATGTTTTAAAGTGTTCCCAGGCAGCCCCACTCCACATTCCTTCCGGTCAATTCCATTTAGCAGATGGCTGGGTGTTAAATCCATCGGATCCCAAACTTTGCAATCTTCCCCCCCTTTTCCTTTCTGCCGGTAAAAGGAGGCTTCATAGGGAGTGAGATCAAAGGCTGATGGCCGCATTGTTATTGTTAGTACTCTCGAAGGGAATCCACAGAGGATGTTCCTTTGTAGTTGATAGGAGGAATGCCAGTCATAAACACCCGTGTTTACTCCCCCCCCCTTTGTAGTATGACAGAATCCAAAAGAGAGTAAGAATTGGGTTTTCTCAGAGTAGATAGCTAGAAATAAAATATAATTGGATTCTGACAGTTCCGAAAGAAGAAGCTTTTCAAAGAAACTTGAGGCATTGTTTTCCTTTAAGAATCTTTAATGGCAACATAGCTTCAGCACGTACATGAACAAAGCCAAAATCTGAATCCTCCTATCTCATCCCACAGTATCTGAGCATAATTCCCTCCCTCATTTGACAGTCATTAGTCACATTCTCCAATTACTTTGATAACCCGCCATATTTTATCTCCTCACATTACATCCAGCCTTGAAGATGCTCTACTGAAATATTGTTATGGCTAACTAGTTCTCAAGCACATTCTTCCACTCCCCCTTCCGCACCGTCTAATAGTGGCTCTAAAGTAATACACAGGTTAAATAGTAAATGTCTGCATCCTCATATATTGTCAGACAAGAACATCCGATGTTAGCAGCATTGACAGACAACTTCACCACCAGATGGATTTGTAGCTGGCTGACAAACTGTACTCAACGAGTAGTCCTCAATGGTACTACATCCACATGGAGAGCAGTCTTAGGCCCAGTACTCTTCAATATCTTCATCAATGACTTAGATGAGGGAATAGAAGGGGAACTCATCAAATTTGCAGATGACACTAAACTGGCAGGAATAGCCAACACCCCAGAAGACAAGGTCAGGATTCAAAAAGATCTTGACAAACTTGAACAATGGGCCCTATCCAATGAAATGAACTTTAATGTGGAGAAAAGCAAAGTTTTATATTTAGGCAGGAAAAATCAAAGATATAAGTACAGATTAGGTGAGACCTGGCTCAAAAACAGTAACTGTGAGAGGGACCTTGGAGTCCTAGTGGACGAACACTTGACTATGAGTCAGCAATGTGCAGCAGCAGCCAAAAAAAGCTAATACAATCCTGGGTTGCATAAACAGAGGCATAGAATCAAGATCACGCAAGGTATTAGTACCGCTTTATAAGATGATCCAAGGCCTGGAAACTAAAACATATGAAGAATGGCTGCAGTCTAAAGAAAAGAAGAAATAGGGGTGACATGATAGCAGTATTCCAGTATTTGAGAGGCTGCTACAAAGAAGAAGGGATCAGATTATTCTCCAAAGCACCAGAGGGCAGGACAAGAAACAATGGTTGGAAACTGATCAAAGAGAGAAGCAACCTGGAATTAAGGAGAAACTTCCTAACAGTGAGGACAATTAACCAGTGGAACAGATTGCCTTCAGAAATCTTGGGTGCTCCATCACTGGAGGTTTTTAAGAAGAGACTGGATAGTCACATTTCTGAGATGTATAGGTCCGTGATGGCAAACCTATGGCATGTGTGCCACAGGCGGCATGCAGAGCTGTCCCTGTGGGCATACCACACCATTGCCACAGACAGAGGGACGCAGGGCTGGGCTCCTCCCTTCCCCCTCTCCATGCATGCATTGTCCAGGAACAGCTGCGAGAGCTGGGCAGGGTGAGGGAACCTATAAAAGGAGCAGTTTTGGCAGGAGAGTGAGTGAGCGGCCTTTGGAAGCGACCAGTGGTAGGTTTCAAATCATTTAACAACCGGTTCTCTGCCTCGCCTTCCCTCCATCTTGATCAGGCTGGGCTGCTCGGGGGGTCAGCTGGGGTGGATGCAGGAGGGTCATCAGGTCCCGGCTGGGGGAAGGCAAGGGGGTCTGGCTAGGGGGGGCGGGAGGGGCGGGACACCTCTGTGGAGAAAAGCCGTCCCCACCGCCAGCCGAGCCTCTCATCCACAGTGTGGTCACGTAGGATTGCATAGGAGGGGCACTGGTCAGGGGGCGGGGGGGACAGCAGGCAGGGGGGAATCAGAGCCACCATCTCCCTTCTGCAGTGCAGCCCCATTGGCATGGGCGGAGACAGCCCTGGGATGCTGTACATCCTGCTGCTCTGAGCCCCATGACCGGCCAACCACACAGGGAAGCAGAAGGTGGCGGCGGTGATCCCTGCATCACCAATCCCGGCCGGCAGCAGATCTGGAAGCGAAGCTGTGCCGCCCATCCTTGCGCTGGTGGAGGCAGCGGTGGGGGAAGGTGAGCTGTGGTGCATGCCCACCCCTCCGCACTGCCACCCCACATCATCCCACAAGCATGTCCCAGAGGTGCACACGGGACGATGTGGGGCAGCAGCGGCAAAGGGTGGGCGCATGCCAGATCCCGCCGTCCCCCACCACTGCCACTCCCACCAGCGCAAGGATGGGTGGCACAGCTTCGCTTCCGGATCTGCTGCCTGACACCATCGGCCCCCGCACACAGACCAGCACACAGACCAGCGAGCGCATGGGGGCCGACGGTGTCCATCAGCAGCCACAGCATACTGGCTGTCCTGCATAATGGCGAACTGGCCACGGAGCCCCATCAGCACTGGTGGAGATGGTCCCGGGACAGCTGGAAGGAAGCCCGGCCCATCCACTTGACGGCTCTGACGGGGGTGGCTTCTGCTGCTGCTCCGACAGGTCAACCATGCAGGGAAGCAGGAGGAGGTGGAGGGGCAGCCGGGGGTCTGGAGCCGCCTCAGCTGCTCGCTGGCAGCCCAACGAGGCAGCAGATCTTGCACACCAGCTGCTTCCCTGCAGCAGCCTATAAGGCACAAGCAGGCAAAAAAAGAGTAGAGCCTAAACCATTCTGCATTAATTGGCATTAATTGGGGATTGTGATTTATGACACACAAATGGGTGGGGAGTTCAACTTTTACTTTGTAACCTTTTGGGGGGATAACGTTCAGTCTTGGTTTTACCTTTGTTCGTGCTGATATTATGTAGCCATTAAAAGTGTTCTTTCAGGAAAGCAATTGCCTCAGAGTTCTTATTTCTTCTGGTCTCATCAATCGGAACCATGACATTAAACCAAGATTGCAAATTCCATTTATCCATGGGGTCCTGAGCCCTGATCACCTACCCAAACCTTGGGAGGATGACAAAGACTCAGGGAAGACGCAGAGATTGAAAAGAAAGGGGAATCAGTCGTGAGCCTTGGGACAGCTGCAGCGAATGGGATGAAGGCTGCTACTTTTGTGGAAAGTGTGGTCCTGGCAGCTGGAGCGAGACCAAAGTCGCATGAAGTCCCAGTGGAGAAGCTGACTCAGAAGAAGGAAGCCATCATCCTTGGGGGGACTTGGCGGTCCAACGCTGTATTGCCACTAAAGAGCACGCTGAAGGCTGCAGAGGTTGAATTCCCACTGATTTCATTGCAAGGTCTCCCTTCACCTGTACCGATGAAGGCAAAGCGACCAGCAGCCTGGGATGAATCCGGTGAGTGGAAGTATCTGACAGACATCCACAGTCACTCAGTGGAACGCCTGAGGGAGAAGTTCAATCAGCTAGAGATGGGCGAAGGAAGACAGGCCATCTGCCAGATATTTATAGATGAGAGAGAGGACAAGTGGTCACAGGAACCTCCGCCATCCCAACAAAGCCCTAGCCCTGTGGTGATCGAGCGGGCTGCCTCCCCACTTCCAAAGCCTGACCTGACATCAAGGCCAATGCACTGGCGGAGCCCCAACCGCTACCGACGCCAGGCCAGGCCGGATTGACCCCGACAGGTCAGTCCTGAATATTACAGACGTTCCATCAGTCCTGAGTGACGCAGGCATCCCCTTAGCCCAGATCAGCACCATCGTTCATCTAGCCCCGGTCGTTACTGACGTTCTGCAAGCCCTGAGTGCTATCAGTGCTATGCTAGCCCTGATTGCCGTTGGAGTCATGCCAGCCCAAATCGCCACCAGCTCCTAGTGGAACCTGACCCCTACTGACGATGTGCCAGCCCTGATCGCTATCGCCGTCCTGCCAGCCCAAGGCCTCTACCAGGAGTTTTCCAATGAGGGGGATTGCAGCCACCCCAGCCAACCCCAGCTTACTACAAGCTCTGTGGGATCGCCGCCCAGCCAACCCACCTCCTTTTAAACCCACTTTCAATGGAGACCACAAGAAGGTGACCATCTTCCTAAACTAGGGGTGGTCTCACATTAATCATTATGAATGAGCATATTTGGATGAAGCCAAGATGATTGATGCCATGGCTGCCAACCTGGAGGGGGAGGCTGCGGAATGGGTGGCTGGTTTACGAGAGGAGCAAGCGCCCAAGCTGTGGAACTTTGATATGTTCATGCATGGACTTAGAGCCAGATTTGAGGATGAATCCCAAGCGGTACAAGCAGAAAAAGACCTGCACGATATGAAGCAGAGGGGTCGGCCAGCGAGAGAATACGTAAGAGAATTTTGAAGGTTGGCAGGGAGAATCAGGCATTGGCCCGAGCAGTCATTTTAAAGTGGGGTTGGATTGCAACCTATTCCAGATGTGCATCTGCAGAGGCAATCCTAATCAACTCCATGATTTGTACCGCTTAGCTACAGACATGGATATCGAGTTGACACGGTACCACAAGCCTGCTGCTTCAGGACCTCAACCAAAGCGAGACCCGGTGAGGCATCAACCTCCGCAGCTACCTCCACCCATCACAATGCATGGACCTATTCGAGCCTCCACTGGACTCCAGATCAAGTGCTTCAGGTGTGGACAACCTGGGCATCGAACGGCAGAGTGCCCAGTTCCTTTCCCTCCATTGAAAAGTGTGACCACAGCTCCGGCAAAGCCAAAGAGACAGCCTTGGCCAACGTGGGAGAAGTCGAATTGGGCCAGTCAGGGGCAAGTTGTAAAAGTCACCTCTCCTCCCCAGGAGAAGCAAGAGGAGCCACCTGAAAGCCTGCCTACTCCAGATCCTATGACAGCGATGATGGAGGGGAAGACGACCCAATGGTGAGTCAGCCTGTCCCACCTTTTGCTTTTTCTGTCAAAATAGTGGTGCCTAATTCAGGGGCTCAGTTGGACTGGAACGTTTTAGTCGATTCGGTGTGCACCCGATGCTTAATCAACCTCCCTACCATACTAAAACTGCGCATTAGAGCAAAATTGCTACCCCTCCCCATGAGGTTTGAGCAAGCCGATGGATCTCTCATAGGGGGAGCCCCAGCTACCCACCTGACTGAACTGGTGCATCTAGAAATAGGGGAGCATTGGGAGTTAATCCGCTTTGTGGTAATCCCAAAAATGACTGAAGCAGTGATTCTGGGGTTGGCCTGGTTTGATAAATGGCGCCCCATGATTTGGTGGGAAAACGGAGTTAGGACCTTAAGACTAGCAACTGGACTGTCACCTCCTACTCCAGTCAGTAGCCCAGTTGAAAGCCAAGTGCAACACCTGGAAACCTTGAAGTCTGCTATTTGTTCCCCGCCAGGAGAATTATGTATCGCCGGGTGCTGGGTGAGTGTGGCCCATGGGGTGGGTGTGGCCACTGGGTGGGTGTGGCTATGGTGGTCATGGCCGACTGGGTGGGCGTGGCCAGGGTGGGCGTGGCCACCTCGATGTTGCTCCTGGGGAGAGATGTCTGTGGGGCCGGGCAGAGTTGGCGGAGATCCAGGGGGTCTCTGGCGGGTGGGACGGTGGGCAAGAGGCTCATCCTGCAGGGTGAGGTGAGGTGAGGGGGGGGCAGGAGTGCCATTGCCGCTGGGCAAGGCAAGGCGAGGCAGGGGCTGGTTGCAGACAAAGGGGGGCTCCAGTGAGGAGGAGGAAGAGAGTTTAAGCAAGCTTAGCAACTGGAGTGGGGATTCCCCGAAAAAACAAACGTGCTTTGTGGGTAATCTCGCAGCACGACAGAAGAGACCAAAACCTCCCAGCAGATGGGAGCGGAATAAAAACCAAACAGCCCCCCCCCCAATTCTCAACAGAAATGCTCATGACAACGAAAGCCTCGAGCAGGGGGAAGAGCGCGGCAGGCTCTTGCTCAGTCTTGCTCAGCTGATGGCTTGGGGGGGGAAGGGGGCAGCTACACGCCCTCCCAAATGCTGCCCTCTCATGAAAGCAGGATGAAAACTCCAAAAAGCGACAAGGAAAAAAAGTTAAAACAGAAGAGTGTCTCAGAACACCTGTATTAGCAGATACAACTGATATAAAATCTGGATGAAGAATGGTTAATAAAACAGTCTTGGTTGTCTATTTTATCTTTCCTAATAAGCTGTAACCAACTTCCTCTCTTCACTTTGCAAAACTGTGGGCCCCATGCCATTCCACATACCTGCAAGAAAGCAGCTGCAATCGGAGTACTCTAACTGTAACTTTGAAATGTGGCACCACTGATTTAACTGCTGTCACACTGCATGTACAGTTGGAGTTTACAGTACTGGTTTATCCAGCATGTGTTATTTATTTTATCTTTCTTCTCCTTATACAAAACTACACCTTTTATACACAGATTGGAGAGCTATTGTTGGTTTCTTGTCCAGTTTTAGTTTCCCTCTGCATCTGATTGGCCACTGGAGTAAAATAACGCCCAAATTTGCTTTTATCAAGTATTCTTATCCCAGTTTGGGGGGGGGGAGAGAAATGCTTTCTGCTATCCGAGGGTGTGTATTTCAATATCATTTCCAACGTCGAATTCCTCGACATATAGATTATTCCTTTACACTGGTTAAACCTCCCCCCGCCTTTCCCCCCAATTTAGGGACCTCCACTCACAAAAGAATAAAAGAATAGCCTGCCCTTTTCCAACCCACACTCCAGATATTGCACATGTTTCCATGTGATTCTGGAGATTCTGGAACTGAAGTCGTTTGCTCACTTCTTAGCAAAGTCCACCAAACTTTCCGTGCCACCTTCCCCCCCTCCACCGCCCCCTCCTAAAATCTTAAGAAGGGCTTTCGATCATCTTGCATGTTTGATTCACTACCTAAACTCCGCGATTCTCTCCCCTGCAGAATTTTGCTGTGGGAGGCGGGAGTTGCTCCGTGCAGAAAGGAAGGAGCTCCTCTCCAAGCTGGAGGGCTAACTTTGGCTGCCCCTGACTCAGAGGTTCCCCTTCCAACATGTGCTTAATTCAGCCCCCTGAGAGAAGCTGGGCCTCCCCTTCCACAGCTCACTATGCCAAAGCACCCCTTAGCTAAGGGGAGATGGGAAGGTGGAGGGGAGCAGCCATTCTCGTGAAGGCACCACAAACCCGTACGAAGAGAACTCAGCGCTTTGCTGAGTTTCGTCCCATTGCCACACTAAAACCCGGGGAGCACTGAAACTCAATTGCAAGTTCGGGGCACTAGAGTTTCCTGGTGTAGCCATGCCAAGCCATGCCGCCAGGCTTCCCAGTGGCCAGCAGAAGGGAGATCATGGCAAGAGTGATCTTTTCCCCCATTCCCTCCCCAGCCCTTGAGCTTGTCTTGACACCTCTTTCTCTGCACCGCTTCTGGCTTCTCCCCTCTCCCTGCCCAGCTCTTGCAGCTGCTCCCTAACTCCCGGTGCAGAGAAAAAGAGCGAGAGTGCTGGCGCACATGGAGAGGGGGAGGGGAGCAGCCATTCTCACAAAGGCACCAGAAACCCGTGTGAAGAGAACTCAGCGCTTCGCTGAGTTTTGTCCCATTGCTGCACTAAAACCTGGGGAGCTCCGAAACTCACTTGCAAGTCTGGGGCACTGGAGTTTCTTGGTGTAGCCACACCATGCCATGCTGCCAGGCTTCCCAGTGGCCAGCAGAAGGGAGATCATGGCAAGAGTGATCTTTTCCCCCATTCCCTCCCCAGCCCTTGAGCTCGTCTTGACGCCTCTTTCTCTGCGCCGCTTCTGGCTTCTCCCCTCTCCCTGCCCAGCTCTTGCAGCTGCTCCCTGACTCCCAGTGCAGAGAAAGAGAGTGAGAGCACTGGCACACATGGAGAGGGGGAGGGGAGCAGCCCAGCCCCGCATCCCTCTGGGGCAATGGCACACGTACCCACAGGGACAGCTCTGCGTGCCGCCTGTGGCACGCGTGCCATAGGTTCGCCACCATGGACTTTTAGGATATAGAATTTCCAGTGAAGGCATTGAAATGGACCCCGCTAAAGTGAAAGCAGTACTGGAGTGGCAACCCCTACAAACCCGAAAGCAACTCCAGAGTTTTTTGGGGTTCGCTAACTTCTATCAGCAATTCATCTCCTCCTTTGCCGAAATTGTCTTGCCACTGACCGAACTGTTAAAGATGGGTAAAATGGGTGGGAAGCCGTGACCCTGCCAACCACTCCCATGGTCCATTGAGTGCCAAGCTGCTTTTGAAAACTTAAAAAGACTGTTTGCAACCAAACCTATTCTCAAACATCCCAGTCTTAAAAAGCAATTTACCATTCAAGCCGATGTCAGCAATGTAGCAGTGGGGACTGTTCTTTTGCAAAAGAATGACAGTGGAAATTTACAGCCTTGCACTTACACCTCCAAAAAATTAACGGACACTGAACGAAGGTGGGCAATCTGGGAGAAAGAGGCTTTCACTGTGAGATGGGCTCTGCTTACTTGGCGTCATTTTCTTGAGGGGAGCGACTTGCCTTTTGAAGTGTGAATTGATCACAAAAATCTAGAGGCACTGAAAACCCCTCGCAAATTAAATATAAACATTTTTCTAACATTTATCCAATTAGTAATAGCATCAATATAGAACTTCTTTTCTAGTTAGTCCTCTTGGTTGCTTTATATGTCCTGTTTTCAACATTCTCATTTAGACTTTTCCCCCACAAAATTGAAATAATTTTTATCTGCTAAGATTTTCTCAAAGTTGGTTTACGGTTAAATATCTAAGCTGTTTCCGTCATAATAATTCTCCCAACAATTACATTTCTCATATCATAAAAAAAAAATACAATACTACTCAGAATAAGAAAGAAGAAAAAGAGAAAGAGAAACATATCTCTCTCAAACTAAAATTAATTTATATTCCCCATTTTTTTCATTTTTTAACTCTGTTTCATTCGATATTTACTAATTAAGTAATCCATGTTATATTTTAACCATATTCAAACAAATACTTAATCTTTAAAAATTGCATCTGATAAGACAGTTACATTTCACATATGATATATATATATATATATATATATATATGTTTTCTGAGGTTTTCACAGGTGTTTGTATGTAGGTCTTTGGTAATTCGGGTTTTCTCCCGCGTAAAATTGAAAGTGTCTTGGCAACGTTTCGACGAAGTCCCATTCGTCATCTTCAGGCTGGTGTCTTCGGCTTCGTGCTTCTAGGAGCAATGTGTGATCGCAGCTGTTTCTTCCTTTTAACTGCCAGTGGAGGTATGAACTGATTGGATGGGAGCTTGGCTGTGTTCTGATTGGGTGGAGGTGTGTTCTGATTGGTTAGGGGCTTGGCTGTGCTCTGATTGGATGGGGGGTTGGCTGTGCTCTGATTGGCGGGGTGTGTGCTCTGCTTGGGTGGGGGCCCTGTTGTGCTCAGATTAGTCTGAGTTGCAGGGGGATTTGAGATGAAGAGCTGCATTGCTGTTGTTTGGCTTCGCGTTCGTGGTCGTGCCACATCTTCAAGGTGGGTGTCAGTTTGCTTCACGTATGAAATGGAGGGGTTTAAGATGGCCAATGATGCAGCTGTGATCTGGTTTCTGGTCCGCGGTCGTGCCTCATCATCGGTGCAGGTTTGAGTCTGCTTTTTGCGTGGATGTGTGGTGGTGACATCATGTGTGGTCTTCGTGAGTGTGGGTCCAGTGTTGCTCCTTGTGCTAGGGATTCGTCTGTCAATAAGGCTGGGTTTCCAAATGGCTGGTAGGCAGGAGGTATCATCTCGTTTATTCATGCTGTGTGGGCGTTTTTCTATCTCGATGGCTTCTCTGATTATTCTGTTGTTAAAGTGTTCAGTTTTGGCAATAGTTCTGGTATTTTTAAAGTCAATTTTATGTCCTGTGGCTTTGAGGTGTTGGACCAGGGAGGAAGTTGGTTCCTCTTTTCTGACTGAGTTCTTGTGTTCTTCAATGCGTGCACTTATTCTTCTGTTGGTTTGTCCGATGTATGTGGTGGGGCAGGCGTTGCATGGGATTTCATATACTCCTTGATTTTCTAACTCAATTTTGTCTTTGGGGTTTCTTAGGATGGTGGATATTTTTCGGTTTGTGCAGAATGCTGTCTTGATGTTGTGTTTGTGGAGGATCTTGCTGATTTTGTCTGTGGTGCCTTTTATGTATGGGAGGAGGGCTTTGCCGTTTTCTTGTTCTATGTCTTGGATTTTAGTGGGGGTTTCTTTTTGGATTAAGTTGGTAATCTTATTTCTTTGGAATCCGTTGGATGTTAGTACATTAGTGAGAGTGTGTAGTTCGGTTTTTAGGTGTTGTTCGTCAGCTAAGCGTTTTGTTCTCGAGATGAGTGTCTTGGCTACGGAGTTGATCTGTGCTGGGTGGTGGTGTGAGAGTGCGTGCAGATAGCGGTTTGTGTGTGTTTTCTTCTGGTAGATGGTGTGTCCTAGGGAGCCATTGGATTTCTTGTAGACTAAGACATCCAGGAAGGGAAGTTGCTTGTTAGCTTCTGTTTCCATGGTGAACTGTATTTTGGGGTGTAGGCTGTTGAGGTGTGTGAGGAAGTTGTCTAGTTTTTCTTTCCCATGTGGCCAGATTATGAAGGTGTCGTCTACGTATCTGAGCCAGAGTTTGGGTTTATGATCAGATTTTTCTAGAGCTTGGGTTTCAAAGTGTTCCATGTAGAGGTTTGCAATGACAGGTGAGAGGGGTGACCCCATGGGTGCTCCTTCTATTTGTTTGTATTTTTGTCCGTTATAGATGAAGTATGTGTTGGATAGGCAATGGTTGGTCAGATCTAGGATGTGCTTGGGGGGGTTATATTTGTTTTGGATAGCTGTCAAGGCTTCTTGGATTGGCACTTGGGTGAAGAGGGAAATGACATCAAAGCTCACGAGTAGGTCGCTGGGCTGTAAGTTTTGTTTCTTTATGATCTCTATGAATTGGAATGAATTTTTTACGTGTGAGGTGATGGATTCTGAATAGGGCTGTAGTTGTTTGGCGAGAAATTTGGCTAGGTTTTGTAGAGGTGAGCCTATGGAGCTGATTATGGGTCTAAGTGGGGTTCCTTCTTTGTGTATCTTGGGGAGACCATAGAGCTTGGGGCATCTGGATGATTTTTCTCTGGGAATGATTCTTTGCTGGATCTCTTTGCTGATGGGGGAGGCTTTTATTTTGGATCTAGTGGTTTTTTCCAGGTAGGTGGTGGGATCTGTGATTAGGGGTTTGTATGTGGAGTCCTGGAGTAGGTTGGTTAATTTGGTTTGGTAGTCAGATGTGTTCATAACCACCGTGGCGTTGCCCTTGTCTGCTGGTAGGATTAAACCCCTCCATTTCATACGTGAAGCAAACTGACACCCACCTTGAAGATGTGGCACGACCACGAACGCGAAGCCAAACAACAGCAATGCAGCTCTCCATCTCAAATCCCCCTGCAACTCAGACTAATCTGAGCACAACAGGGCCCCCACCCAAGCAGAGCACACCCCCGCCAATCAGAGCACAGCCAACCCCCCATCCAATCAGAGCACAGCCAAGCCCCTAACCAATCAGAACACACCTCCACCCAATCAAAACACAGCCAAGCCCCCATCCAATCAGTTCATACCTCCACTGGCAGTTAAAAGGAAGAAACAGCTGCGATCACACATTGCTCCTAGAAGCACGAAGCCGAAGACACCGGCCTGAAGATGACGAATGGGACTTCGTCGAAACGTTGCCAAGACACTTTCAATTTTATGCGGGAGAAAACCCGAATTACCAAAGACCTACATACAAACACCCGTGAAAACCTCAGAAAACACACACACACACACACACATATATATATATATATGTGTGTGTGTGTGTGTGTGTGTGTGTGTCCTTTATAATACTAAAAATGCGAATCCTGGGAATACACATGTTAATAAAATTCTTACAAGAAAAAAGGCGAACACCAGGATAAAAATAAACAAGGCTGTTTAATATAAACAGGCCTGTAGATAAAAGAGCACTTAGCTTTCGTCCGCCAACTACGGACGTCCTCAGAGTTGGAGTGGGAGGCATTCTGGGAGCTGGCCTATATAGCCTCCTGCCTCTGTGCCCGGCTTCTCGAGCGCGTCATCGGCCCATTGGTTGTAATAGTCCACAATGTGCTGAGTTGGTCTACACCTGGCAATCTGTCAGTGGCCTTGCTGGTTGCCTTCAGATCCTCCTTCGCTTTCCTTGAGCACGTACATGCACTCGGGGGGTGGCTGTCCAGCTGCCTTTGCTCCTTATCTCCTTCCCCTCCCGTTTTGGAGCGATCTCTCAACCTACAATTAAGACGCCCTGTGAGGCTGTCACCCTCCCCCAAGGCCGCTGTTGTCTCACCCGTAGCTCCCTCGCCCCAACCTTGCGAAGGATGGCCATTCGGGCATTCCTGCTCTCTGTTTCCCCCCCTTTTTTACTCTTTCCAAGCCGCTTCCGCACGTTCGTTTCAAACGCCCGATCATAACCCCTTGTTAGTCCATCATCTCCTCCCATGGCAGTCATCGCCGTTTCACCCATAGCCCTATCTCCCCACTCCTGCAGGGAGCTGTCCAATTGTTGTGACTCCTGATCCCCCTCCCCTTCTTTTGCCGGTTTGCTATCCTCTCTGGGGATCGCCACCTCCACGTTAGTAATTCCATCCCCCTGCTTTTGCAAAGGGCGGGCTGGCCGTCTGCTCCGTGGGTCACCGCGTTGTCTCTCCCACCTTCTGAGGGTCTGGTAAGCCGGTAGGATGTCTATATGTCGGTTAATAGAGTTCTCATCAGACAGCCAGGCTTCTTTAAGAAGGCGGCCACCCTTGGTGGTCCCACGAGATATGGCCTGCGCATTGTCCAGATCAAATGTGTGATCAAGGCTGGCCATATGGGCCCACACTTGTGAGCACTGCTCCTGCCTTTTAATTGCCAGTTCATGTTCATGGACCCTAGTCCTGAGCCTTTTGGTCGTTTCCCCGACGTAATTGCAAGGGCAGTTCTTGCAGCGCTCACAAGTGTGGGCCCATATGGGATCAGGATCAGGGGAGGGGGATCAGGAGTCACAACAATTGGACAGCTCCCCGCAGGAGTGGGGAGATAGGGCTATGGGTGAAACGGCGATGACTGCCATGGGAGGAGATGATGGACTAACAAGGGGTTATGATCGGGCGTTTGAAACGAACGTGCGGAAGCGGCTTGGAAAGAGTAAAAAAAGGGGGGGGAACAGAGAGCAGGAATGCCCGAATGGCCATCCTTCGCAAGGTTGGGGCGAGGGAGCTACGGGTGAGACAACAGCGGCCTTGGGGGAGGGTGACAGCCTCACAGGGCGTCTTAATTGTAGGTTGAGAGATCGCTCCAAAACGGGAGGGGAAGGAGATAAGGAGCAAAGGCAGCTGGACAGCCACCCCCCGAGTGCATGTACGCGCTCAAGGAAAGCGAAGGAGGATCTGAAGGCAACCAGCAAGGCCACTGACAGATTGCCAGGTGTAGACCAACTCAGCACATTGTGGACTATTACAACCAATGGGCCGATGACGTGCTCGAGAAGCCGGGCACAGAGGCAGGAGGCTATATAGGCCAGCTCCCAGAATGCCTCCCACTCCAACTCTGAGGACGTCCGTAGTTGGCGGACGAAAGCTAAGTGAAACTCTCTGTTAACCAACTGTTATTGCAATCAAAAGGTAAAAGGTTTCTGTGTCCAGTTGTGTCTGACTCTAGGACTCAGTGCTCATCTTCAGTTCTTGGCCAGGGAGCAGGCGTTGTCCAAAGACATTTTCCGTGGTCCTGTGGCCAGCATGGCTATATTCCAAAGCTGCACAGAATGCTGTTATCTTCCCACTGAAGTGGTACCTATTTATCGACTCACATTTGCATGGTTTCAAACTGCTAGGTGGGCAAGAGCTGGGCAAGTAACGGGAGCTCACCCATTTCATGGTGCTTGGGTCTTGAACCTGGGCTCTCAGCTTTCCTTAATTGTTCCGTTTCTCTGTTTAGATAAGGAAATATTTTTGAAATGGTAACTCAACAGGGCGTGGGCTATCTAATAGAGATCAAAACTCAAATTCATGAAGGAAGAGTGAGTGATGGAGAGGAAAGGGGGAATATGAAGGAGCATAGATTGATGGAATTGAAGAGAACCTCAAAAGAAAAAAAAGAGTAGTTTAAAGAATGAAATGCAATATATGAAACAGTGTGTGGAAATGATGGAAAGAAAGATAGGTTGTAAGTTATGGAGAGGTACTGTTGCTGGTTTTTGTGTAAACCAGATTCCTTTACTTTTTTCCAATCTCATACCTTTAAATTTTCGACTCAGTATTCTTACTCTTTTCTTGTGATTTGCATAATGTTGCTTATCCCAAAAGGAAATAATATGATGACTATGCATATGTGCATATATGTACGTACTATTAAGTTAACTCACATGTGATTATTGGGGGAAAGATATACAGTGGCATATTCAGTTGCTAGCTGTAATGTGCAGATTTAGTTATAGAATAATGGAGAAAAGTATGATTGGAGAATCATTTGGTTATTGAAAATATACTCTTTATTACGTTAAGAAAAATAACATATGGCTCAAAAGGCATGATAAATACACTGCATAATCATAGATATTTGGCCATGATTAAATTCTGCCCACACTTTATATGAACATTGGCAATAGTTTCAATTTGCTGCTTTAGGGGAAAAGAAAAAAGGTAAAAGGAAAGAGCTGCATTCCTTTTTTGATCAGCACAATTTGAGATTTTCTAGCTTGACCATCTGAGATTGTGTGTGTGTGTAGACACAAAGGCACACATATATGTCTGAAATTTCATTGAACTAGACTTTTATTCATTTTCATTGAAAGTACTACTAGAAAAAGCATAGGTCAAATTTTAAATTGCCTTGTCCTTTGTCTTCAGCACTCATAAATTTAATTCTAAAAAGAGTGATTCATCATGTCTTCTGCTTATTGATTTTGATATAGAGAGAACGATTCTGATTGCTTTAAGTGACACAAGGATCAGAGTTATCTTATAATTGAGATTGAATTTTCAGAATTGCTAGAAAAGGATGGCAAAACTCATAGATCGCTTGGGTATATTAGGAGCGTGAAGAGGTTGTGTTCATCCAGTTTTACCCTATACAACAGATTTGTCACAGCAATACTAAATTAGTGCATGTTTCACTTAGTAAAGATCAGCAAAAAGAACTTATGAATGTAATTTTCTTTTTAATATTTGAATAGTGAAGTGTATGAAAGGATTGGAGCACATTACAATTATTATAATTTGCTATTAAGGTTTTACTGAGTCTTTTTGGCACTTATAATTTTTAAAATATGATTATAATCCCTAGAAAAATGTTCTTGGTAGTAGCAAGCCATTTTATTGATACCTTTTTGTAAAATAAATTCTGACATGAGGACGGGAATGTTCAGATTAGGGTAAAAAAAATATATGATCAGCTTAATTATGCCATGTGGAAAGATTGGGGGGGGGGGGAGACATCATGGTCGAGAGTTTACACCAAAAGGCATTGGGAAACAATAAGGAGAGAATAAGAAATTTAATGTTCATTCCATTAAATTTACTTTTCCTAATTAATGTTAAAAAAAACAAAATGAGCAATTTTGTTTTGAACTTTGCTCTTTTCTCTCTCGAAAAAAATATTGGGAGAATTTTTTTAATGGGACATTAATTTGATGTTATCTATGTAACCGTTGAATTTTAGAAATTGCAACTCCATTTTGACTTTAGGAAAGAGAATTCAGTGCTTTCATTTAGTGCCCAAGCATGAAATTCCCCTTGTCTAGAGCGGCCTATCTTATGCTCTTCTCTGTACAGTGTGGGTGTTTAAGTATTTTGTATGTATGATGAATATTTATGTGTATGATGCAACTACAGGTGATCCTCGACTTACAGTAGTTCATTTAGTGACTGTTCAAAGTTACAATGGCCCTGAAAAAAGTGACTTGTGACTGTTTTTCACACGTATGACCATTGCAGCATCCCCGTGGTCACGTGATTAAAATTCAGATGCTTGGCAACTGACTTGTATTTATGACAGTTGCAGTGCCCTGGGATCATGTGATTACCTTTTGTGACCTTTCTGACAGGCAAAATCAATGGGGAAGCCTGATTCACTTAATAACCATTATGTTACTAACTGAATAGCTGCTGTGATTCACTTAACAAGTGTGGCAAGCTCACTTTACAAATGTCTCACTTAGCAACAGAAATTTTGAGCTCCATTGTGGATGTAAGTCGAGGACTACTTGAACATCCATTTGCATTATGAGCAAGCTAGCCTCTTCTGCTCTAACGAACAGGGACTTGGGATCTTTGAATATGCTTCTGTAATGAATGTGGAAGGACATATGAAAGATATAAAGTTATATTTACAGGTAGTCTTTGACTTTAGTGACTATTCGAAGTTAACAACGGCACTGAAAAAAAGTGATTTATGACTGTTTTTCACACAACCATTTCAACATCCCCATAGTCACATGATCAAAATTGGGACACTTGGCAACTGGCTTGTACTTATGACGGTTGCAGTATTCCAGGGTCAAAGTCAATGGAGAAGCCAGATTCACTTAACAGCCATGTTAACTAACTCAACAACTGCAGCGATTCGCTGAATAACTGTGGCGAGAAAGGTTGTAAAAAGGGGCAAGGCTCGCTTAAAAGCTGTCTTGCTTAGCAGCGGAAATCTTGGGCTCAGTTGTGGTCATACATAAGTCAAGGACTACCCGTAGTTGTTTTTCTCGCTTAGGTTAAAAAAAAAAACCCGTCTGGTTTTTGTGTTAATTATTTTTTTCCCCTATCTCATTTGCAGCGCAAGGCCGTTGTTGTAATTGGCTGTATAGCTGCTTTTCTAATCCTCATCATTGCCCGCCTTACAAATGAAGTCAACTTTCCCCTCATGCTCAGCTGCTTCGGACAATCCAGTGTCCAATGGATGCCATTTTCCTATACACAAAAACGACATCGAAGGGCTCACTATGGATATCTTAATGTGAAAAACCAAGAGGTAAGGATTCCCATGGAGTTATATGATGTTCTTTTATAAAGATAATTTGAAGTATTCTTTCTTTTATCTGGCTAAATGGAACTCTGAGTTGAAAATGGAAATCTTGTTAATTTTTTTAAACAACGATTTAAAATTCATCAGCAGTCATTATTTATATTAACTCTTTTTGCATGGTTTTAAATCAAATAAGATACAGGTAGTCTTCAACTTAACGACCGCAATTAAGCCTAAAATTTCCGTTGCTAAGCGAGACAGTAATTAAGTGAGTTTGCTCCATTTTATGAATCTTTTGCCACAGTTATTAAGTGAACCATGGGGTCATTCAACTAATCTGTCTTTGAGTTTGCTTGTTCGGAAGCCAGATGGGAAGGTTACAAAAGTTGATCACATGACCCCAGGACAGTGCAACCGTCATTAATACATGCCAGTTGCCAAGCAGCTATATTTTGATCACATGACTGGGGATGCTGCAATGGTCGTGTGAAAAACGGTCAAGAGTCATTTTTTTCAGTGCCGTTGTAACTTCCAACAGTCACTAAATGAATGGTTGTAAGTTGAGGACTATCTGTATGTATGGAACAGGATTTGTTACCTAGTAAGTGGAATTGGGATTTCAGCCTTGAATCAAGACCCTCAAGTGCTGTTAAAAAAGCAAAATAACTACTTTTGTTTTGAAGGGATAAATAATATTTCAGTTAGACTGTATCTTTTTTCTGTGAAGATTTTTCATTTAAGCACAGTGTCTTCATCATGAGGTATAATTAAAATATCCCCATTCATTAACTGCAGGGAAAAGTCACGCCTTGGCTAACTTTTGATTAAAGTTCTTCATGATGTGGTGCTATTGGAACGCTGTACTGGTGCCGTAGCTATAGCAACAGTGATCAGAAATGATTTACCCAAAGATACTTATAGAACTGTTTACAGTCTAAATAATCTCCGACTTTGGGATAACGTATGTGGGAATCCAAGGTGAATTCACTCATTGTATATAATTTTCTAAGCTCTTCTGAAAAATAGCTATTACAGACTTTAAAAGAATTAGTCTGTAAATTAAGGATGCTGGGTTTTTTTTCCCCCTCTGAGAATACAATTACTATTTTTGCTCTAATGATACAATTTTAATTGATGAGCTGGAATTAATGCTCTATTAATTCTCTTAGATTCAGTAGATTAAATGCGTGTAATAAAGAGAAGGAAGAGAAAAGGTTTTTTTCCCCAATGCTACAATTGTTTTTAAGATTTTTTTTTTTAAAAAAAAAAATGCTTTCTAGGAAATTACATTTGCACTTCTCTAAAACATTTTAAAAGCTCAAACAGAATTGTTATTCTTTTTATGTTACATGAGAGCATCCATAGGGAAAAGGTGGAGCGGCTGTGGATATAAACAACATACCGGTAGCCCTTGACTTATAACCATTCATTTAGTGACCATTTGAATTTACAGTGCCACTGAAAAAAGTGACTTATGACCGTTTTCACACTTACGACTGTTGCAGCAGCTCCGTGGTCACATGATCAAATCTAGGGCGCTTGGCAACTGGCATGTATTTATGATGGTTAGAGTGTCCCGGGGTCATGTGATCACCTAGTAAGTAGAGTCAATATATATATATATATATATACACACACATACACACACATATACATACCCTGGTGAGACTGGCAGATATGGGCTCCCACTAAAAAGTGCTATTGTTATTGTTTGTGTATGTGTATCCTTGTCTTAGGAATGTACTTTATGCTCAGAGTTAGCTCTCACAAGGGAACAACATTTTGAATTTTGGAAATGTTTGGAAATAATTTATTATTTAAGTACATTTTTATCTCACAGAACTCAGAGTACAAGGTTACAAAATGGTCTTGAGTTAGGAATTGAACAATCCCAGGCCAAAATAGCAAATCCTGATCCAGTACATCTCAAATTAATGTGGATTTCAGAAATGTGTGCATATAGTTAGATAAGAATAATTAAAATGCCTCTTTATTTTTAAATCGTGGAGGAAGTGTCAAGATCTAAACTAAAGCTGCATTCAAAATTATTTATTTAGCAAAGACAGCAGATTTGTAATATTTTGTTTAAAAAGTATAAATATGCATAAATATGTATAAATATTAATATATCCTATTCACAAAAGAAAGTTGAACAAATACATTATCTTGTCTTATTTAATTTTAGTGTATCATCTGTTTTAATTATTATTCTGTCCTTCCTTGGGCTTTCTAAAATTTACAAATATACCCCCTTTGTTTGACTTTCCACATTTATTTTGCATTTAATTTTATTTATTTTCTCAATTTGAAAAAAAAAAGCCATTTTCATTGGTCTTTCCCTACCCTTATTTTCTCACTATGCAGTAGATACAGAGAAAATTCTGATATCTAACATGAATTTTTTTATGGAAAATGGGAATTAACATCTTTATAACTGCATAAATTTGGGAGCAGAAATGACATCAGTATCTCGTGAAATGAAAATAACAAATCTCTTTTGTTTCTTTTGCTTTGTTTTTTTTTAAATATTGCCAAAATTGGTAGATAGAGGATTACATTTAGAAATGATTTCATTACTTTTTAATTGTCTTGTGTTTAATTACTTTAATAGAAATAGAGAGCCTCAGGTTTACAGGCTTAATATAACCTACAGCACCCTACAAAGCAGGTTTAGCACTACAAGCAGGCTGTTGAAATTGGCAAAACTAAGTTAGCTGGAAAGCTAATTAGATTAGCTGTGTTTCCCTAGTAGGGACAATACAAGGCAGTTGAAATTTCTCTAATGTGGGGATGAGAGCAGAACTAACTCTGTTTTCTCCTGCAATTATTTCTTTGGAAAAACATCCTTTTATGTGGATGTTCACTGTGAACCACCATGACAGGAGAATGAATAATGGGACAATGCTGCTTCTTTAAAACCTATCAAGACTTTCTGAACCTTATTTGCCAGGAACTGTGGGGTAGGAAGAAGAAGTATTTCATCAGATATATTTCTTGCTTCTATTTTATGGAAGCAAAGATGTCATAAGACTAATTTGTTGCCTTCATTTTCTATCTTGACATTTTGAATCTACCCTGGACATAACTCTTTATTTTGTTTACTGAAAGCAACATTTAATTTAAAACATTTGAAAAAAAATTGTAAAATATTGAATCAATACTAGATTGCTGTGTTCTTCTTTGCTTTATACTGTTTTGTTTCCATTATTATTTCATCATTAGACAGATGGCAGTGGCCAGCATAATTTTTATTACAAGATGGACTTAATTAAAAAGAAAGGTCTTTCTGGATAGGAATTGTATTGGTATGATGTGATATTATATGCTGTTTTATAGTTTTGTTGTGTGCCACACAGAGTCACTTTTTCATGAGATGGACAGTCATATAGATTTGATGAATGAATGTATCCCATTAGGAACATCAAAATATATGTTTTGAAAGAGAAAAAAAATATTTATGGTGTATATCTGATTGTGCTTTCTAAAAAGTACATGATTACATAAGGAACACATACAATGATAACATTTTCTTTCTGAATAGCACTTTATAGCCGTGACTGGTTTGTTCACAGTCAACAACTAGTTTAGGGCAATAAGGACTAGTTGTTGAGTTTTGTTTTATACATATACAAAACATATACAAGCTAGTCCTCGAGATACGACAGTTCACTTAATGAATATAAACGAAACATATGTATTTCTCGAGATAGGATAGGTCACTTTAAAAAATATTCAAAATTACATCAGACACCCCAAAACCACATATGACTATTTCAAAATTATGACAGCTGCAGCACCCCTCATTCATATCCTTACAACATACCATGGGGATGTTGCACTGCCCAAGTAGGAAAGACTTCTGGCAAGAAAAGACCAACACATCTAACAAAAAGCATCCACCATTACCTAGTGTTGCGTGTGATAGTACCATGCAAGTGAATCAAAAGCTAAAAAAGAAACATAAAACATGTAATGCTGAAGTCAATAGTTTTATGCATATTTTTCTTAATTACCAGCCTCCTCAAAGTTATTAAAAAAAAAAAGAACTGTAGAAAACAGTTTACAGAAAATTATATTCTCCCTCAAGAATTACACATTGATAAAATGTTTGACCCAAGAATATTTTAAGATTTGAGAAGGAAGAAAATGTCAGAATATCTGGCCACATGATACATAAATTATTAGAGAAGTGTAATAGATGTAATAGACTTGTTTTGGTAAAATGAAGAATATTAGTTGCATCAGATAATGATTAATGCTGTGCTAAAACCTAGGAAAGTTAGATGGTAAGTTTCAAAAACTCAAAATTTGCATGGCCAGTGGTAAACAAATGTGTTCCAGAACCACATGACGAGACTGATAAATATAAAACAGTAGCTTACATTACCTTTTCCATCATCCATAAATAATGAGATCAGGGCAACCAGGAGGACACAGAACACTGATGGGTTTTTGTGTCCATTGCTTTGATTGGGCCACAATTGAGGTACAATTGTATTTTGCATTTTGGCTTGTCTTGCTACCTCGTGAAATTGGCTAATTCAAGCAGCATCAGGCTGAAAACTAACATACAAAAAAACCTCATATTCTGCTTTTGACCCAGCCATCTGCTCTACATTAAATGAGAACAAGCCATGAAAGAAACATCTGCAGTGATAAAGGATAGTGGATATACTCTTATATCACTCCATCACAACATCTTAGAAAAGATGGGTTGATGAAAGAATGAAAAGACCCCTTACTGTTATAAAAGTAAACATTCAGCTGGTCCCTGATCTTGCCTCCCACAGTGACCAACTAAGAATATTGGGAAGTCAATATGCAGTGATGAAAACATGTCTTCTGCTTATCTTGCTGTTCCTAGCAAGTGATCTTAAATATAAAGTTTTTAACTCAAGAGGTTGCATATAGTCATCATGTTAAATTCTGGAATGGCAAAGGACTTCTATGACACCAGTAATGATTTGTGATGCAAAGGAGCATCTGTGTGCAATGTATATAGTAAAAAATCTAAGCTAAAATAATGTCTGGCTTATATGTATCTCAAGGTGACTTCATTGGAACAACTTCTTGAATACAGTTGTGTAACTGAGACATTTCATATAATCAGTACAAATATAAGCTTAGCTTGTTCTTATAGAAGCCGGACTGAATGCTAATATCTTTGCTGACTTCAATCACTCTTCCTTCTTCTAAAATTTTTTATCTCTTTGCTTTTTAAGTACTCTCACATATTATTTTCTAAAGTGGAAAATTATTTTCCATAACTTAATATCAATTATAATTCATGAGTTCCCCAAGCTATCGCTAGTTTCGTTGTTTACTTATCCCAATTCTTTACTTTCTAAAATCCTTGGATTTTTGTCATTGAGACAATACATTGTACAACATTCCATCTAATATAGCCTGTGAATACTTCATGAATTACATTGACTGTGAGGATAGCAGGACATGTTTCATAGCAATTCTTAATAAATAACCCTGGCAATGTTTGTATTCAGACCAAATTGGCCTCTCAAGTTGAGTGAAATTCAAATCACTCTGCAGTATGTTTGAGCAATTCCATCAAGTGATAAACCTGATCCAGTGTAATTGCTTCCATTTTGAGAATGGAATCCAAGACTTTAGATCAGGACTATAACAGTAAAAATAAAAATGTAATAATGGCCACATAAAAAGGAACAAAGAACAGCAGCTATATAAATCATCTGCAATCATTATTAAATATTGACTTTTCTTAGTATATATTTGTTTCTCGTTCTCAACAGCAGTTTACATCTATTAGGCAAACATAAGAACCAAATAATGACACATTGTAGTTAATCCTCCTAATCACAGTTATTAATCTGAGTACAAAAAGAATAATGTTAGAAATGGGCAGATTCCTTTATTTGGAACATTTACAAATGATGCCTGAAAAATCTTCCCAAAAGGAAAAAATAAAGTATCTTGAGAATTAAAAATCTTCAGTGTGGTGCTGGTAGTGTGACTGTTGTTGTTTTCTTCTGATTCCTAAGCATTCTGTCTTCAGCATGCCAAAAGAAAGTACAGCCAGAAGAAATGCCCTTGCTGATGGCTTAATGTTCATTACCTGACACCGAGTAGACCATCAATAGCTGGGCTATTGTGTATGTCAGTGCACAACTCTTCTCAATTTCTCCACTCGCAGGATTCACTTAAGAGAATTAAGACATACTACTGGTAAGTGGCAATACAGAGGGAAAGTCAGTCACAAAATAAGATCTGATAGAGGCAAAGGTTGTTCTAGTCAGGGTTTATATTTTTCAGTGCCTATCTGGAAATTGCTCGGTCCTTTACACAGCATGTGTTATGGAATTATATGTTCAGTTTTCCTCAGATCAAGAACAAACATTTGGTCTCTGTGAGTAGCCTAAGCCTACCTCTGCCTTTTAGGCAGAAAACTGTGGAAAGCACTCTATTTTGTACAGTTCTCCCTATGTAGGAAAAAAGGCACACAGGATGGTATTTTTGCCTCTATTTTACACACCCAGGATGCCATAAATGTACATGTGATTCATGATGAGGAAAAACCCCTGTCCTATTAGCATTATCTACATACTTTGAAATTCCCTTGTTTCCATTTATGTAGCCCCAATACTATTCAGGGCATAATGCCTACCTGTTTCACAAATAAAGTTCAGCTAGAATAGAATTATCATGCTAAACTGGGGAGGAGACAACTTTTGATGGAAACAGCCCAGTGATATCAAAAAATTAGCATGAAGAAATCTCATAACAAAAGCACTTTAAGGCCTATTCTTAGTTGCTAAAAATTATACTCTACTACTCCCAAAATAATGGGTCTCGCTGCATAGCAGAACAATATGTCAGTAAAGGTTTGCATATTGTGTATTCACATACACAATAAAGCACCTTGTGTAGCTGATTCATTACCATCTAGGAACTAACATCACAGTCCTCCTTCAGACTGCCATTACCTGTTTTTTACTTATTCCAGTTAAGTGGTACTCTTATTTTCATTTGCTAGGGAAAGAATGACTTGGTAGAAGGTCACTCAGTTTAGAGAGGGCCTTTATAAAAAGAGCCTTGAGAACAAGACAAATTCACAATATATTTCCAATAGTGCCCAATTCTGAATGAATAACAGTATTTACTGAGTTTCCAAGTTTTTTTTTCTTTTTCTTTTTAAGCTTGCTTCTACATGCAGTCTTGCTCCTTGGAAAATGCAGTACTACAATAGCCTCCAAACAACTGCAGACACAAAGGAGAATGAGCTAGTACTTAGGCAATATTGGCACTGTGAAATATAACTGCTGGTAATAATCAGTTAATAACCTAACACCTCAAGGGAGAAAATTGCTCCCACCACCTATAATTTTTCTTTCCTATTTTTTCCCACCTTTATTTCTGGGAGAGAAGGATGAAGGTGAAAATGGAGGCTGATGTCACTTGATGCATTTGGTTCCCCTAAGAGGCAGTTTCTGGATGGTGAGACAAGAAAAGTTTAATGCCTAGAGAGAGCAAAATTGATGATGATTCAATAGAAGCAACTGTAAATGAAGACTGCTTATGTGGGAGACTATAATTAGCATCAACTTGCCTTAAAAGTAGTTCAGCTGAAAAGAAACAGGCCAGCAAAAAGAAGGTTTATCATCTTTTTCTAGTTAAGGAAATAAGCTATGAATATAAAAAGCTAAATCTCATTTTATCTTGCCTGGATATCTATTGTGTTGTACATTCGGGCACGAAGTACACACTTTGTATGACACACACACTATGCCCATTTATACTGGTATTAAATGTAGCAGCCTTTTGCAATTTGGAGCTTTCTCCACATGCATTTTGAGACCACAGTTCCTTACTTTCAAACAAGCATGCTAAAGAGTTACATTGACTGAAAAATTTGAGAGTCATTGTTCAAAGACATTTGGTGAATATCAGATTGGGTCAGATTGATGTGGTGGGACTTCTGTTTCTGGATTTCAAAACCAAAGGGTTATTTTGCAAGGCTTGATGGTTATTATCAAAGATGTAATTTCTATTGTTGAGGATTTTGACAAGCTTCCTTGATTTGGATGTATTTGGCAATCAGAACATGTGCTTATATGGAGGATAACTGAGCTAGTTGGAAACGTGCTTTTAAATTCTGTTTTTTCCAGACGTTTTGTTGGCTTATGATTTCTCTGTTTCAGTGTTCTCTAATTGATTTTCACCTGGTGCTTGAAATAATATCTATAATTTGCCAGTTCAACAACAGCAGCATTCCATTTTGTACAGGGTGATATTTTCCAACTAAATACATTTTGATCCTAAAAAACATAAGAAAATAGCTCTGCCTCTACATATAGTTCTACTTTATTTATTTAAATATAGTTAGTAGATATGGTTTATCACCTTAGGTGGATATTGTAATAATGCTAAGAAATTTTGGAATCAGATATTGTTGTTAGTTTAGAAAATTTTGAAAATGGGTGTAATACTGAAACCTGAAGCTTTTCTTTTAGGGATGGGGATAAACAAGTGGAGAAAAAAAACATGGGACTTTGTTTTTATTATTACTATAGTGGCAAGATCGTTATATGCTATTAATATGTTATATACAAATATTATGTTATTAAGATGGAAGGAAAGAAAAATATATACCCATATTGAAAAAGTAGACTTTGAAATTAATTGAGCTAGCCAAATAGACTGATTTACTCAGAGACAATAAATTTCATGCAACCTGGATGGAGGCCATTGATAGATTTCTTACAAGATAAAGAGAAGCATCAGCTTTTGACCTTGAGTTTTGAAGATTAGGTTAAATTTCACTTGAGAAATATTGTAGTTTTTTAAACATAAGGTTATTTACATTTGATAACTTGTTATCTTTTAGATGAAATTAAGACAATATTTTATGAATACTAGCTTTTAGTAAGTTGACTTAGTATTTTGAAATATTCTATAGATCAGTGTTACTTCTTTAAACTTAAACAGAAGTAGTTGTATTTCTACTAAAAGAAAGTCAGAGGTCACTTTTGTTATATTTGTTTGATGTATATTTTTGTCACTTTTAATTTGTTTTGTTATTCTGTTTCCTTTTTATGTTAGCTGGTATTTTAATATATGATGTTGAAATGCTAGATGGTAGGTAGATCATATATAGATGGCAGAAGATAGAAGATAGATGGATGGACAGATAGATAGATATAGTTGTCAAGGATAAAAAGTCTAGGAAATGGAACCCCATTTCTCCTCCAACATCTCATTGGGAGGACACTGAAGCAGCTACAGGTATTGGATTTGGTTGGGAAATTACACATTTTACAATTTATGAATGAGATTAAATCGGTGAGTTTCTCTATTGCATGTTTTAATTTTCATTAATGTAATTTATGGGTGCCTATTCTTTAGGATTGTGATTATGGATGTATTAGTTTTAGCAACCTAAAATAGCATTTATTGATGGGTGTTCCTATTTATGACTGAATGCATTGTCTTTGAACATTTCTATCTCCTGATTATTCAAGATAATCAGTAATATTAATCTCAAGTACTATTTGATGCCCAGTTTAATTTTAAGCCTCAACATGGCCTGGGCTTTGAACTTGTGCAATACTTTCCTAAAGACTTAATCTTTCCGATGAATTTTAATATGAGAAACTGGCATACTGAGAGATATCAAGAAATCCAGAGTGGCTTGCAAAGACGCATTTGATCTTAACATATCTGAAGGCTATTGAATAGTTTTATTATGAGACACATTAACATCTCACTGAATAACTTTTCAGTTGAATCTTTCCATACCATTAAGAAGAATGCTTTGGGAAAGAATTATGTCTCTGAAATATAACATTTGCTGTTTTTTATGATTCAAGATAATAGCAGTATTAATGTTCTGATTCGCAGCAACATCCTCTAATCTTGTGGGGTACAGAACTCATATTTTCATCTGTAATTGATACATGATAGAAATGTGTTCAGTGTCTCGGTGTGATTTCTTTATTTTTATGCCCGTATGTTTTAGCAAACATTTTTTTTGGGGGGGGAATATAGTTATATTACTACTTACGTATTATTCATTCCCATATCTGTGTGTATGTATATATTTATGTATACAGATATGTACATACATATCATATATCAGAATCTTATTCAGTTGGAATAATAGAATCATGGAATGAGAAGGAGCCATTAATTCAATCCCCTGCTCACTGTGGGAATCCAAATTAAGTCAGTCCAGACAGATGGCTGTCTAGCCTTTCATTGAACATAGCCAATGTAAGAGAGCTCACCAGTTCCTTTTATAATTGGTTCCACTGTCAAATTGCTCTTACTGTTTGGAAGTTTTTTTATAAAATTCAATCAGAGTCTCTCTTCCCACAGTCTGAATCTGTTGTTCTATATTCTGCACAATGAATGGTGAAGAGCAGGTCCTAACCTTCTCCCATTATTATGACATTATTTCAGATATTGGAGGCTTGTTTCTTCTAATTCCTTCCACAAGTTCTAATTCCTCTTCGCAAGTTCATTCTTTTTACCCATGTGTGAATGGTTCCATTTTTCTAAAACCATATGGAACAACTTCACAAAAAACTAAGCTTGGGGTCAGACTAACTCAAAATTGAATCGTTACTTGTGATTTGGAAACTATTTTTGGGTTGATTCAAATTGTATTTGTCTCCTTTTTTGGCAATCATATTACACTGCTGATTCACATTTTGTTCATAATCATCCACTGTTCCAATATATTTTTTCACATTTTTTTCCAACTATTGTATCTCCCTTGCTAAGCATGTGATTTTTATTTCATAAATTAAGAATTTAGCATTTTAATGTGTTAAATATCATTGTGATATTTTTTGTCCATTTTTCTAACTCTTGGGATTGTTTTGAGTGTTATTTCTTTCTAGTGGGGTATTAGCCATGACTCCTAATTATGTGTCATTTGTAGCTTTGAGAAGCATTCCCTTACTTTGTCATCCAAATCACTAATCATCAATGTATACAGGAGGAATGAGGAATGAACCTTGCAGCATCCCTACTTCGTACCTCTTTCCAGTTTGCAGATTGATATAGAATCTTTGAGTACAATTTTCACACAACCAGTGTAGTAACTTAATTATGCCATCCAGGCCTAAATGTCAATTGCTTTGCTAAAATCAAAGTACATTAAATCAACAGGATTTATCACAATGCACTAAGGAAATACCCAATGGAAAAAAAAATGAAGATTAATATGACAAGATTGTTCTCGTCAAAGCTGTACTGAATTTATCACACAGCCCTTCCTGGGTTTTACAGGTTGTTCTCATAAAATATGCTCTAAGCTTATCCCAGACACACAAGTTTAACTTTCTGAAGAGAAGAGTAACTTAACTCAGACTCCTCCCACTTTCACCCAACAGTAACCTCCTTGATTCCTTGAAAGAACACTGGTTGAAAGTCTAAAAAAGACAATCCCTACTTGCAGGACTGAATTTGTAAATATGAACCTACTTACAGTTCTGAACTGAAGAAGCTTCTTGTATGAGAAACAAAACATTTTTCAAAGGAAAAATAACACTTGCCTTTTGGAAAAAAATACCTTTGGGACAACCACGACTTGAAATATTGAGAATCTCCATAGATATATACTACTTAAGAGTTAATAATGAAGCAAAGGAATGTAAATAAGCAAAGGTCTACCCACAAAGTTTGCTTTGAAGTAGAAACATGCGGAAGAATCATCCAAGTTAGTCCACGCTTCAGAGAGCTAGGTCAAGTTTGTCAGGCAATCCAACTGTCAGAGATTCAAGAATAGAATCCACACACAAGTGTCCTTCATGAGCCAGAGATCAGATTTCTCTATGATGGCTGGAAGACCTTATATCACCTTCACCTGGCTTTTCCAGCTGCTCTGGTGGTGCCTGTGTTTGATCAACCTCATGTGATTTCTGAGACTGAGTCCTGAACCTGGGCCATGACAGGTGCATCTCTTGGCTGTTGACATTCATCAAGTGTTTTGGAACTCAGTAATGATGAGTTGCAAGCAAAATGGCTAATCCCATCATTTCCCAATGCTCAGACTTGTGGAAAGCTGCTGTCTCCTTGTAACGATAGAGCATATGTGGGCAATCGTCTATCCTCTCCTTATCTGGGGTATATTACCTACCCCAGAAGTCGGTGCATTAAAATAATTTTAAGCAAAAACACATTCGTGCATTTTCACTGGTATAAATATAGTTCAATATCCAGAAAAGCATATCAGTATGAACACAAGTTCTACATGTTGCCCTCTGTGTAGTGATTAAAATATCTAGATCTCAGTGGAGAAGATATTTACAACACTACCAGCTCGTGTTCAGAAACATGAGCAGCTGTGCTGCTAACAGAAAACACACATCTCGAGTAAGACAAGCAGGCTGAAAATTATGTGTTGGCAGTTAACATTTTTATTTGTACATGCTGCTATGCAACGCTAAAAGGAAATATCACCCCTCTAGGATTAATACATTCTGCAACATAAATGGAGAAAATAGCCTGACATCAGAAGAAGATTTAGCTGATTAAAAATATATCTTTACTATTGCATTTTCAGTTTATAAAATGAAATTAAAACAATGTGCATGGAGTCTTTTGTTTCCAAACTAGTTGTATAAATAGTTAAAGTACTGGACTGGACCAGTGAAACCTTGCTTTAAATCCCCACTGAACAACAAAACTCTGTGATCTTAAACCAACCATTCTCTTTCAACACAAGCTACACCACAAGGATATTGTAAGGATGAAAGAGAGACCTTTATCTATGCTTCCTCAAGCTGTCAGGGAAAATACAGAATATAAATATTTTCCTGGAAACCTGGCACAGATTGTAATATAATTATAAGAATACTTGCTCACACTGTTAATATTTCTAGCAGCTTAATCTTCACAAGAGAAATAGGTTTCCACTCCGTTGCTCTACAAAGTATAAGAAAAGACTTCAATCTTTATGGCTTACATTGCCTATATTACTAGTTTCTCATTTGAAGCAGAAGAACAAATTCCTGTGTTGTGACTTTTGTCTTCCTTCTAATAAATTTACTAATCAGAGTTCTTGTTTTTTGGAGGTTAACAGGGAATGATAATCCTGGAAATGGATTGGTTTCCAGAGAAAGTTGGAACAGTCATGATATTTATAACCCTCTGAATCAAATCAAGCCCTAAATTTTACATATATCCTAGGCAATATTTGCATAAAACCATATCAACTATTTTCCTTATTGGTATATTTATGGACATGGGATTGAAAAAAGCATCTCAAAAATGTACCTGTTTAAAAAGAATTTAATTTTGCATGTACAGGTGGTCCTGGACTTACAACAGTTTGTTTAGTGACCATTCAAAGTTACAACAGCACTGAACATTTTTCCCACTTATGACTGGGATAGCATCCCCATGATTACGTGATTTACATTTGGATGCTTGACAACGTGTTCATATTCATGATGTCAATGGGGAAGCCAGATTCACTTAACAACCGCGTTACTAATTTAACAACTGTAGTGATTCACTTTAACAAATGTGGCAAGAAAAGTTGTAAAATGGGACAAAGCTCACTTAACAAATTTCTCACTTCTGAGCTCAGTTGTGGTTTTAAGTCTAAAACTACCTGTACTTTACAAGTACAATATCAGAAGTTTTTTCCCTGTTGATTTCATCTATAGTGCTGTCAATCATCTCTAGTTGTTGCCTCCTTTCACTTTTTTTTTTTGGCTTCAACATAATTATTAATACTGCCTTCCATGGGATTTGGAAGAGAGAATGTGGTAGTATTGGAAGGAAATTGCTGGGTGGTGATTGATGGGATGAATGGGGAAGCCTCAGCCAAAGATCTCTGCCAACTGGTAGACACTGTGTGGATGAGATGCTGTGTATCTGGAAGTGTACAGTATGTGTATCCAAGTCAAGGTTGCATGGTTGGTCACATTTCATATAATACATAGTTGCATGGATGGTCACATTTTACATAATGCACAGTTTTTAAGAGAATTAATATTAAGCTTTTTAAATCTGTCTTAAAATATGTTAAGATGATCTTTTATTGTCTTAAATGTTTAATTAACTTTTATTATCTTAATATTTATCTATTAAACCTAATAATATTATATTAATCCAATTTTAAAACTTACACTTCTATTTTACTAACTATTACAGATACTTTTAATTCTATTTTCCCTATACGGATCATGTCTTTGATGGATGCTCTTCCTCTAGAGCCTATTAACAGCTTTTGAGATTATCACTTATAGTATCTTTATAGACTTCCTGGAAGGATTAGGCTTTCGGGAGCAGTGCTTTACAATGCTTGCAGTCATTCCTGTCTGGTTGGGTCCAGAAAGTGGTATTAGGGGACTTCCGTTCAACAGCTAGGGCCACTGACTTCTATCCTGCAGGTTGTGTCTTATCTTCCCATGTTTTTCTACCTCTACATAAACATAATGGTATGTGGAAATGACCTTGAGGGACCAGAGAAAGAGATACGGCTAGGGATTTGTCAGAGAAGAGAGGCAAGAGCCCCTAGTGGCTTAATAGTCAGAGAAAGAAACTAATATATATATAATGGATCAGGCTATTCCTTATTTGCTTTGTTTCTATACTTTTTAAATAAGTGGTATTTATTAATTGTTTTACCTTTGTTGTATACTGTCCACAGTTGCTTGGTTATATGGTTGGATATATAAAATATATAAGATGCACACAGAGAGAGAGAGAGAGAGAGAGAGAGAGAGAGAGAGAGAGAGAGATATGACAGGAGATTGTACTTTTAGGCTTGAAAGATTCAGTTAAGGTAACCTTAAAACAGGGGTCTTCAAACTTGGCCCTTTTATGACTTGTGGACTTCAACTCCCAGAATTCCTCAGCCAGGTCTTAAAAGAAAGTACAAGTAGTTCACCTGATTGTATACCTTGTTTGATTTACCTGGAAGGGCTGAAAATAAATTGCTAAAGGAGATTAACTAGAACTATAGGGTATAGCTTGGGCAAAAAGACAGTGATTGGCAGAAAGTGACACGGTTTGATGTACACAAATACCATGCAACGCATTCTGGGTAAAACAAACATGGGTTTAAGATTGTTAAACTACATTTTTTTTTAGAATAAAGCAATGCCTCAAATTAACTGGATTACATTTTTGTTGCATATTTAATCAATTAAGGATGACTTAATTTCTTAATAAAGAGCACCTGCCAGTTTCACATAATTAATTTTAAATATCTTTGGATCTCTTTCCCTTTCTCACATTATTCATTGTTTAACACCCACGTTCCTTCCACTGATCTGAACCTTACATATCTATAAAAATATATTTTAGGCCACAAAAGGTTTAAAATATAGTTCTATAGATTATTTTATCCATTTTCCTCTGTCCTCTGTTATAGCATGCTCTTTAAAAAGTACAATATGCTTTTCCCTTTAGAAATGGCCTGCCACTGAATTAAAATCATTTGACAGTGAATTGCATTATGGCATATCTCAAATTATTGTTTTATCTTTCATAAAGTATGAAACTTTAGTACCTTCCAGTTTGTTATTTCTAGAATTGCCTTGATAGAGGATCTAACAGTCTTGGAGTGAAATGTAGTTTCAGAAGCTTCAGTTGTTCTATTATTTTGATATCTAGATGGCTGTGCTATTTTGGGCTCATTTTTTTTCTCACTTTCCTCACTGTGAGGGATTTATGAGCTCACACATTTATGTAACATGCTGTTCATGTGAATTAGGATTGGAAACATTTTTAAATAACATGTAGAGATGTCTAACTGGCAGCATTCTCTGTAGTAAATGAACAAAAGAGCATAGAAGAAAGCTTTAAGCTCTTTAACTAGTATACTGTTATCAGAAAATATTTGATGATTCAAGAAATCATTTCAAAACTAAATGTCTAGGGTGGCTTCATCTTATTTTCTGCTTCCCAGTTGTAAGGAGAAGCACGTTAATATATGCTTCTAGAGCGTTATTTTTAATTCCCATTTATATATCTTCTGTCTGCCACAAAAACTTATTGTAAATCTGGGAGTTGTTAGACATTATAAACCTGACATGATTACATACAGAGGGTGGTGATTAAAAGTTTGTGGACTCTTTTGAATTTTCAATATTTCTGCATAAATATGACATGTGATCTCCACACATCCTACAACTAGATAAAGAAACCCTGATTAAACAAATCACCAAATCACCAGGTGGAAGGATGAGAAACAATGGTTGGAAACTGATCAAAGAGAGAAGCAACCTGGAACTAAGTAGAAACTTCCTGACCAGTGGAACAGCTTACCCCCAGAAACCGTGGGCGCTCCATCACTGGAGATTTTTAAGAAGAGACTATATATTCACCTGTCTGAGGCGGTATAGGTTCTCCTGCTTGAGCAGGGGGCTGGACTAGAAGACCTCCAAGGTCCCTTCCAGCTCTATTCTATTCTATTCTATTCTATTCTATTCTATTCTATTCTTCCAATAACTGTTGATCAGTCCTACACAATGACTTGAAGCAGTGGTGGGATTAAAATATGTGAACAACCGGTTCTCGGTGTGGATGCTGCTTCCAGAAGTCCATTCTGGGCCTGGAAAAAATTAGCTACCGGTTCTGCCGAAGTGGTGCGAACTGGCTGAATCCCACCACTGACTTGAAGGAATTTTAGCCAGTCCTTCTTCAATTTAGAGATATTGCTGAGCTTCCTCACATGAACTGCCTACTTCAGGTCCTTGTATTTACATTTCTGTAAGATTAAAGGTAAGATCTTTTGATTTGGTCATCCCAAACTATTAACTTTCTTCTGCTTTAACCATTTTCCAGCAATACAGTTTTGTATATTTTGGATGGTTGGTCTTGGTACATGACCCATTTTGTCTTGCTCTTCAGTTCATGGATAATTATCCTGACATTTTCTTGTAAAATTTGCTGGTACAATTCAAAATTCCCTCAATGTGGGCAAGCTGCCCTGGTTCAAAGGCAGCAAAGCAGGCCCAAACCATTATGCCACTACCATCTTTCACAAATTGTGATTTTGTAGGAGAAGGATTGGCAGAGCCAAGGGAAAGAATACAAAGAGGTATCAGCCTAGAATCTTTACATAGCCACAAACAAGGTCCAACCCCTCCCCCATTACCAGTAGTGGCCCGCAGCCCAGGGATTGGAGACCCCTGCTTTAAATAAGGCAGGACCTCCCACACTCACATCTGATTATCATCCCATGGATGATAACATCTGATTCTGATTCCATCTTCAAATGAACTGGTAATCCTAGAGATTCACAGATTTTCACTATACGAATATGCACCTTTGGTTCATTTTCCTCAATAAAAAAAATGAGTATAATGTTTTGGATTCATTTGTTTAATTGGGTGCTCTATGTAGTTTTAGGACTTGTCTGAAGAGCAGAACATATTTTAGGTCACATTTATGCAAAAATGCTGAAAATCCAAAAGGGTTCACAAACTTCTTGGCATCACTGTATCTCTTTGTATTCCTTCTCAGTATGTATATGTTTATATACATACACACACAAACACACAAACTAGGTTATTAAAACATTAACCATATATAGGAATAGTTTAATAGGTAGCAGGAATGGTGTGCAGATAATGAAAGAATGGAATAAATGTTCCATCAGAATATTCTCTATTGGGTATATTCCAAGTAGACAAAGCTCTAAAGGTTGAATAATATTCTGGTTTCTGTTAGGGCAAAACTCAAAACATCTCAAATGCTCTAACTATAACTAATAAGAAGGAGTTCTTATTCAGAACAAGGTTCTCGCTCCATTGTTTGACTCTTTGAGCCCAAAAAATATGTGGATGGTTATCCAAGGTGACCGCTTGTGTGTAGCCAGACTGCAGAAAAGTTTGCAGGGAGGATTTTTGAAAACATAAAAAAGAATCCTCATAAGATATAATAGAATCAGTTGTTATCTTACATTTAAATACTGGAATCTTTTATTTAAATGTTTCACTTTTTTAAATACACCCTGAGGCAATTCAGACTTTAAGGCAGAGAAGAACAAAGTCATGTCATCAGCATGTTTTCAATTACCAACTAAATGTCCGTGCAATGTCAGAGAAATTGTAATTTTATAAATGCACTGAGATGTCATTATTTTAACGAATATTCCTCCATTCCCAGTTTTTCTATAGTTTGCATAATAGATTTCTATAAGCATGGACTATCACTATTTAATAAGTTGCAGAAACATGTCATGTTTAGACCATATCCAGCTGCTGCTTAACTCTGGCAAAAATAAATTAAAGAAATTATAGCAAAAATTGCACAATACATTACTACATCCAGACATAATTGGAAAATACTCCTTGGTTTTATATTCTAAAATGTTAAGAAGGCAAAGAGGCAGAAAAAAGATCATCAGACTTGGTAGCTCAGGATCATATCTTTCAACTACTGAAGGTCAAAAGAAAAAGCTCAGCAGCCTAAGCAACCAGTTCTAAGTGAATCATGAAGAGCATCACTGAGTCACACCACGAAGGGAACAGTTTGTGCAGGTATCAACAATGTTTTGTATCAACAGGTACAAGAACTAAATCTCAACCAGCACAGAGAATTCTGAAAAGATGTTACATTCATTGCCTTTCTGAAATTAAGGATGCCATTATGTGCCCCCCCCCCCCGATCAAGCCTCTTCTGTTATATTCATATTAAATGTTCCTAAAAGTCTTTTTAAATAAAGTATTGCATGATTTTTAAAGGCAGCAACATGAATATAAGATTATGTGCCTTCTTCAGCGAGTCGATCTCTCCACCAGAATTTTTCAAGAGAATGACACACTTGAAACAGTGCTCAAAATGGCTGCAGTGTTCTGAGTAGGAATAACAAAAATAAGAAAAAGAGGCCACTATCCATTTTCTGTTGTTGCTTCCAATCATATTATATAAACTACGTTGCTTGTGATCAGGGAAATATACCAATAGTGTCTATTATAGCACAGACTGCAGCAATTCCATATGTGAAGAAGTACTTCCGCTGTTAATTTGAATGGATGATTATGGGTTCTGTCTTCCCATCCACATTTTATATACCATCCAAAATTTTATATTCTTCTATTGTGTTTCTCCTATCTTCCCTTTGCTTATAGTTGAGAAGCCTTAATTGCTTTATACTTTCCGTGTAAGGCAGGAGTCCCCAACCCCCGAGCCGCAGCCCACTACCGGCCTGCAGGCAAGCATGTGGGTGTGCTCCATTTACACGAGCAGTGGTATGCGTGCCTGCCACTTACACAAATGGAGATGCATGCATGCTTGCCTGCCATTCACATAGAACCATCCTCCCCCCCCCCTTGCCGGTCTGCAAAGCCAGAAAGTTGGGAAACTGTTGTAAAGGGAAATGTTATGACCCAAGGTTGGCGCGCAAGACGTGCTAGGCGGAGGCTTGTCAGCGTTTATTCTACCATCATCCTCCAGAATCCCCAGAATCCAGCAATTCCTGGTCCAATCCCAAAGTCTCTACACACAATTTACACCTACAGTCCAAGAGCAAGGCTCAAACACACACACACACACACACACACACACACTGTGCAACATCCCATCAATGGAAGTCCAAGGGAGCAGCTACGCTCCATGAACAAGGGACGATCTCAACCTCAGCAAAGTTCATGACAGATGATTTGGAACTTCGCGGCATAGAGAGTCCACGCCACAGCAAAAACCCAGAACAGAGCTGCATTACTGTTAGCCCCCAGACATCAAGGCAAAGAATCAAACATGAGTCCACAACAGCAAGGATTCTGGAGCAAAGTTCTTCTCGGAGCTATGGAGAGTGTTACCATGAAATACAATACTTGTTCCTGACAAAAGCCCCTCCTCACGGCATCTCCTTAACTGCTACTCTCCAGGTGATCCTCGTGAGGAGGGGTGGGATGCCTATCCTTCTGAGTAATCGGGTCGCCCTGTGGTGACTCTGCCTCCTCTGCATTCTCTGCATTTGGGGATCGGGCGGGGGAGGCGTTTGCTCATCTCCGGAGCTCTGTCACTCCTCTGCTCTGCTGCCTGCCCTTACTATCTCATCCCCCCTTCCTCAGTCAGCCTGCATCCTTTTTTCCTCCTTGCCTACTCTTCCAAGGCCCGAGGGATCCAGAACTACCTCGTTCTCGTCCCCAGGTCATTCCTCATGGACCAGAGGGACTGCACCATCCCCCTCCATCGGCCCCAGCTCCATCTCCTCCTCCTCTTCGGACCCGGGCTCCAGTGGGGCCATGACAGGAAAGTTGTAGTTCCCTAATAATTTTGCATAACCCTTTTGGGTTTTTTTCCCCAGTTGCACAGTATCCTTTTTGATACTGTTGATCAGAACTTCATCTAGTATTACAACTAACTGTAGATAGCATGGAACATCTACAGAGCAGGGATTTTATTGAGCTGTCCACTATAGCCCCAAGTCCAGTTTTCCAGATCTGTTTTCATTTCTTTTGCAAAAATGTTCTCATTTGTACAAATCTTTACTTGACTTGTCTTTTCTAAAAGCGGTCTTGTGGTTAATATAGGTAGTCCTCACTATCATAATTGGGACCAGGGTCTCAGTCATTGAGTGAAACCGTTTTTGAGCAATATGCCCGCATGTCCACAACATTTTCTGCTGCAGTTGTTAAGTGATGTCACAGGTTATTTGAACATAGAATTTCAACATACCCAGTTTTGATAAAGGTCTCAACGAGACCATATTTACCCCCCCCCCCAAGCATAAAATAAATCACTGAGCTTTATATTTTGGCAATGTTGTAATATGGCAAAGGCATAAAACTGCCTTTGCTGTTGGACACACTTTATAAATTAACAAAATTACAGCATTTAAGAAGTTAATTGTTTACACGGGGACTTAAAACATTTTTAAATAGTAAATTAGACTAACTCAACTGTAGTTAGATTTTAGTTATTGATTGCTTGTTTTTATTACTTGAGACAATTTTCTTGTCCTAGTAAACTTACACCGAAACCTTCAGCCAGCTCTTTCTAAACTTTCCACCAGTGCAAATGCACATAATAGATTTCCCTGCTTTCAAATCATTTTATTCCCTCCAATTTTCAGGGAGATTTAGTTTTTCTTTATTTTTCCTTTCTTCCTTTAGTTGCCTCTGATCAAAACATTTCCTGAAACCATCTCCTACTGCACTATCTTGCATTCTTAGAGGTTCTCCATTATCTTAAAGCACAACGTCTATCACTTCAGCCACCAAATCTGGTGTGAAGCACAATACTGTTTTGTTCGTTAGCATGTTCAGGCTGGAAGACTTCAATCAATTTAACAATCGGCAACTTCCATTTACTATAATCATTGTAATTTACAGATTGCCTATTATTTTCCAACTGACCTTTTCTTTCTCTCTTTTTTAAAAATCCCAGCCAGAAGTTTTAACCAATTATGCACCATGTGGGCCTTCTAACTACCATTCCAAATTTGTTGACACTCCTCAAGCCTCTCTTTCATAGCAACTGTAACCAAGGCAACCACATCTGTCTTTGGCCCAATGCAGAGAAGCAAAACTGGGTTTCTGGCCTACTCAGTTACATAGCAACCTCATCCAGAGGTCACTCCCAGGGCACAAAATTTACACATGCAGAAATATAAAAATACAGTAGTTCTTCAGAAGCGCAAAGCTCTCCTCATCCATGCAGTATGTCTCACATTCATTAATTAGAGCTAGCTTTTGATCTTGCATAAGTCAGGACTATTATCATGTAACCTGGTTTGCAGTAGGTTAAAGAGCCTTTAAGCAGTAGGCGTGAGCTTAAATGGACTCCAGAAGATGGTAGAGGACAGGAAGACCTGGAGGAACGTTGTCCATGGGGTCGCGATGGGTCGGACACGACTTCGCAACTAACAACAACAACAACAAAAGAGCCTTAGATGATAATCTGTTTGTTGTGGTCTTTCTATATTAACTATATATATATTTTTATCTTAAATGCATTGTGTATAAAAATTGTATGTCTTTTGTATAGTGAATCCAGTGTTACATACCCTACATTTACAAAAGGATTTTCGTCTGATTCTTTTAACTATTTTCAGTAATATGTGCATCAGTATAGGTTTATGTGCATTTTTTTATATACACAAACGTATACTGAATTGTAACATTTTGAATATTTGTAGGATAACCAAGCCTCAATCTCCGTAATAATTTAAAATGTTAAATTAGATATGCAAGCCAAATGAATTTCGTCCTCATATGCACTTGCTTCACACATTTAGAATAGACAAAGTAGATTTGCAGTTATGTTTTTCTTTCCATTATCTTGTGGTGTGGTGTAGTATGTGTGCTGAAAGGCTATCCAACCCGAGGTATCCTGTACTGAGAACCTATTCTGGGATTCTGGAATCAGATAACTTCGGAGACAGGATAAATCTTTAGTTCTCTTTCATTACACATACTTCTAAACAAAACTCCTATAATATTTTGGTTGATTTTTCTGTGTTTAATGATAGAATAAAATTACATATGACACTAATCTATATGGAGTTCCCAATCATGAGTTTGAAAATCAGATTTCAGTTCCTGCTAAAATACACATTACATTTTTTTAAACATGTAAAGCATTGTAAGAAGGTTTGATGTATAATTCATGATTATTCTTGAGTCTTCCAACTGTGAAGGGCACCCTATTGTTCATCTTTCTTTTGTGTTTTAGCTTAAGTTATTGTTATTGTCCCTGTCCTTTGCTTACTATCTTCTCTATTGCTCCAGAAAACTCATTTATGAAGGTATGAGTTATGTGTAACAAAGAGCTATGCTTTGCTGTATCCCAGTTTGACATATGCCAGAGGTCCCCAACCTCCAGTCCGTGGACCGGAACCGGTCCATGGCATGCCAGAAACCGAACCGCACAAACTAGCAAGGCTCCATTCGCGGGATGCAGGCAGCACCCGAAACCATGCCCCCTCCGGTCCGCGGAAAAACCTCTCTCCATGGAATGGGTCCCTTTTGCCCAAAACATTGGGAGCCACTGACATATGTAATTTGGGAATTCATTCTATGTAAGAAGGACATTTTACATATTGGATTTTAGAAGGAAGGCTGCAGGTTGAAATGTATTAATGGAAAGCTATTTTCCAAAGCACCTGAGGGCAGGACAAGAAGTAATGGATGGAAACTAATCAAGGAGAGAAGCAACCTAGAACTAAGGAGAAACTTCCTGAACAGTTAGAACAATTAACCAGTGGAACAACCTGCCTCCAGAAGCGGTGAATGCTCCAGCACTGGAAGTTTTTAAGAAGAGACTGGACAGCCATTTGTCCGAAATGGTATAGGGTTTCCTGCCTGAGCAGAGGGTTGGACTAGATGACCTCCAAGGTCCCTTCCAACTTAATTATTATTATTGTTATTGTTATTGTTATTGTTGTTGTTGTTGTTGTTATTGTTGTTGTTGTTGTTGTTGTTGTTGTTATTATTATTATTATTATTATTATTATTATTATTATTATTATTATTATTATTATTATTGTAAGTTCTATACAGTATTATTGTGCAAATTTTAATTTTAAGATTAGGTCAGTAAAGCACATGAAAAATACCTGTAGCTATTTGTGTTCATTTAAGGAAAATCTTTAATAGGATGTTAAACCATAGTGCTTCATTGACTTAAGACTTTCGCCTGATATGTGCCTACATTGAAGACGTAATTGGCTAGTGAAATAAATATCACTTACTGCAATATTATTTATATATTTACTTAGAATTAGAGGCCACTTGACCTTCAAAACATCTCTAGGCAGCTTGAATTTTTTTAAAAAATAGAAAATAATAAAAAGAATTTGGCGGGTCCAGATAAATCAGATTTCATTTAACACAAAACACAACAAATGGGATATCTCTGCACCATCACTCAAGCCCTAGGAGAACAGCCAAGTTTTTAAAGACATCTAGAACATCATTAGGATGTGAGCCAAAGAGATATCATGCCAGAAGGCAGTCACTGTGTCAGAGAAGGTCCTAACAGATGGCACTGTTTGACTGAAGGAACTTGAAGCACACTATCAGTGATCTCCTCTGCATACTTATTTATTTTTTAAAATAAAAATAAAGTTTTACAAACTTTAATAGATGCCAAATTGGAAAGCCAAATTTTTAAAGGATTTTTTTTTATGGTTGATTGCAAAGTCTACCAGATGTTTAGACTGGATTTGGTATTTTTATCCATCTATCAAGCCCTTCCCAATGATGATATCATCATCATCATCATCACCACATAAATAAACATGGATTATGGGTGGTTCTCTAGCACATTTTCTTGAAACTCAAGGAATTTTTAAAGATTCTGTGGATTTTTATGGAATCTAGTAGATTGGTGGTATTCCAATTGGAATTAGCGATTGTGCTTTACCTGTTTTTAAATTGAAGACTGAATCAAAGCTTATGAGGCCAGAGATCTACTGATTACATGATTTGCGGTTGAAGGAACAGAAAATGTTTGCTTATCAATTATTTTTTGTACAGCATCTCAATAGTTTTTCTTCTTCTTCTTCTTCTTCTTCTTCTTCTTCTTCTTCTTCTTCTTCTTCTTCTTCTTCTTCTTCTTCTTCTTCTTCTTCTTCTTCTTCTTCTTCTTCTTCTTCTTCTTCTTCTTCTTCTTCTTCTTCTGTCTTTTTATGACATTGAAATCATATGCCTACATTGGCTATTTTATTCTTTCTTTTTTATATATATAAAATACATTTTATTAATTTTCTAATTTTACAATCATGAGTACTTAATAAACAATGTGTTGTCTGGGTCTATTGGTAATTCAGTGGTACATATTAACTTTCTCAGTCTAGTTCCAATACTATACCATCCAGTGCTTCCTTGGTTCTCTCTTCTTCTGGTGGTATGCATTTTTCCACACTGGGCAAATACAATTCTTGTTACTGTTAAATATAGACATCTTCATCACATTTTTCTAGTATTATACAATATCGATAGTGTCAGTTTATAATATCTTTTCTAGCCAGAACATATCTCAATTGTATTTGTACTTAAAATCCATTTGTTCAATCAATATCCTGTTTTTCCCGCTTTTTAAATTTTTTTAATTTCTCATCAATGTTCAAAATATATCTATCACTTATAATTTTCTCATAATAAATTATATTTGGATAACCAAAAGCTTCCCTTATTCAAACCCTTTTAAAAGTTTCATATTTCCCATCTCATAACAAACTATATATAATATTCTAGTTACAAATCCTATCCTTCTAATTATAATAATATTTTTATTTCTAACAGTTATCTGTTTTCTTAACCATATTCAAACATCTGTTTAATAGTATAATATCCCATCTAATAGGTCAAAACCTCTATTTTCTTCAGTCTTACTCTAGCTTTCTTCCTTTGCCAAATAACTTTCCAAGTCAGTGCATTTGAATCATCAAGTAATTCTTCATCTGTTTTTATATATATTGTTTGGAATGAGGAAGAGAATTTGATTGAAGTATTTTTGGAAGAATGTTCAACCCATTTATATTCATTAAATAGCCTCCATCCTTCTTCAGATTTTCTTTTCATTTCTTGTTTGTCAATATTCAGCATTTCTCCTAACAGCTTTAACATCCATTCGATCAGCTCTTCTTCCTTATCCTCAAATGTGTTCTGATATCTTGACAAGTAAGATATCTTTTCCATTTCCAGTGTTATGACTGCATTTTCTAATTTTTCATTTGTCTGTATCTGTCTGTTAATTCTTTCCTTTAGGTCCTCCATCTTTGAACCCGTTTCTTCTAATTTCCCTTCTGTTTTTTGGGTTACTAGTTCCTTCTTTGTAGTCATTGTCTGGTTTGTAAGTTTAGGTTAGAAAATTGTTCTCTTATCTCATTTGCGTTATTTTTAGTCTCATCCTGAAATAAAATAATTGTCTCTTGGATTGATTTCAACATAGAAAGAATTTCTTTCTGAGATTCATTAACATTTTCTTGCTGGTATAGCAAGCTGGGGGCTTCGGAGACAAGTGCTAAAGGTGTTTTTTTACCATTTGCAGCTAAGTATGGAATATCCATTTTGTTTTTGTATGTAGTCTTTATAGTCCAATAAGGTCCCCAACACAGATAAGTAGCCCAAGAGGTTTTTTCCCCTTTTCCCATCTGCAGTCTGTAAAAGTGAAAGTTTCCAAGAACAACAAAGAGTCTTATCTAAGTCCGGGCTTCAAGCCAAGTTTCCTTTAAGCATAATAAATTGTAGTGCCGTGATTCACCACTAGATGTCGTTGATACCATCTTCCAGCTTTCCAAATCCAAGCCTATTTTACAGACTTTCAAATATCTTTTCTAAAAAAAAGTCTCAAAGGTACTTTTAGTCCCCAAATCTATATATCTGTATTAATTCCAAATTGATCTGGTAGTTTTCTCTATTTTCCCCCAAAGCAATTCATTCGCCACTTTTCTTTTCCTGAGGGAGCAGGGCAAAAACTTCCCTTCCCTCTCTCATTGGGGAAGATTCTTTGCTTTGGGCATTCTTTTTTCCAGGAAGGTAGTATTAAGGTAATAAAAAGAGAATAAAGTCTCACCCAGTTCCATCCACGTTGCTCAAAAATTGCTAGTTAGTGCTTATCTTCGCTTGTCAGCAGCTTCTGACTGGCAACATGAATGTAGCCAGTCTTTCCCCTGCTGGTTTGGAGGGCTTCCTCGGATCCAGCAGAAGGGCCGCTGCCCCTCCATGATCGATGAGAGTCCCTTCCTTCTTCGTCGCCTCTTCGGGGTGACTTTTGACCCTTTTTAGGATCCCCAGCGGGGCAAAATCGAACATGCAAGATGGAGTCCCGTCTTTCTGCATCCGTCATGCTGTGACACCTAACTGGAAGTCCTGCATCTCAGCAATTTCTGAAAAGCTGCTCTGAAGGATCAGAGTTCTCTGAAACAGCATGGAAAGTAGCCACTGGGAGTTTTATAGAAAAGTAAAAATCAGCAAAACAATTATTTAAAAAATTCTTTGCTACGTCTCATTCTTTTGCATGGAAGAGCAAGGTTAGCTCCAATAATATTTTGTTCAGTCTAAATTTTGCTTTTAACACAGTTCATTTACCAGATGCTGTGCAAGTAGTTATTTCTCAATTTAACCATGGACTACTCTGCGTTTCCCTGAGACAGGTTATTTCATGCCGTCTCAGTTTCTTCTCTGTAAGATGACATAAACCTACAACTTTCTATTTCTATACCACCATTGTAAATACAAAAAGCTCTTGATGTATCATACTAATAAACATGATAAGCATTATTGCAACAGTATAATACTTGACAGATAAAATATCATTTGTTATATAATTCAACTTTGTTTGTCTCCAAGCAAAACAGAGGAAACTGTACTGATAAAGGAGAATAAATATAAACCAACTGAAGCCCTCCAAAACATCCTAAGTAAACCAAAAGACCCAGTAGCCTCAGAAGAAAAAAGGGAAGTCATCTAAAACATACAGAGTAAATACTGAACTAACCACTGCATAAGCAGACAGGCAGAAGACTAGCAGAACGCATCCATGAACACCAACTAGCAGTCAAAAGACATTAATTTCACAACATATGGACAGACTTAACCATAGTTTCAACTCGGAAACTCTGGACCATCCTAAACAAAGCCAAGTCCAAAATTGCTAGAGAAAAAATTTCTGGAAGCCTAGGACTCTGACTAATTGGCCATCAGTAGACACATAAACATAAATAACATCTATGTATTGTGCAAAGCAGACAATCAACAAGCCAGAAAGGGAGCAAAATGACCAAAATAACTCCCCCCTTCAGCAATCAGCATTCAGATGAGCATACATTAACACCAAGATTGAGAGTGAAGGTTCATTGTCCGAGCTTATGGTTTCCAAATGTTTTGTTACCAAGCTAGGTAACATCTTCAGCAGAGTTTTAGGGCATGTCAGTGTCAGTGTTCTGTTTATAAGGACTTCAGGTATGGGTGTGTCGAGTAAAGGTCTTGTGATGGGTCTTTTGATGGATCAGGTGTGAGTCATCAGTGAGTCTTGTGATGGGAAGGTTACATGGGGTCAACGTCATTGGGAGGTGAACTGCTGGTGGTGGGGCTTGTGGGGGTTGGCTGAGGCTTGGTGCTTTCTCTGGTTGGCTGCGCGGTTGATTTGGATTCTGAGGGGTTTGTAGGCTGGTTGTAGGTTGACATGTCTGTTGATGGATTCTGAGGGGTTTGTAGGCTGCTTGTAGGTTGACATGTCTGTTAATGGATTCTGATGGGTTTGTAGGCTGGTTGTAGGTCGACATGTCTGTTGATGGAATTGCTTGTGGAGTGCCTGGTTTCGATGAACTCATGAGCATAGCAGGTGGTAGCATGGCCAGTACCAATCGAACTGGTACTGTTTGGTGTCAGTGTGGGTAAAGATTAAGGATTTGGGATCGTGGCATTTAATTGCCAGCCGGTGTTCGTGGATCCTGGTTTTTAATTGACGTGATGTTTGTCCCACGTAGAATTGGTTAAGATTAAGATCAGGCCAATAATTAAGAAGTAAATAATACCCCAATCAATACCTGCCAAACAAGTTAACAGTAAACAACCCAGCCAAAGAACCTACCAGATCAGTCCCACCAACACTGACAGCACAAGCCATCAGAATATAAACTGAACACAAACCCCACTCCTTACCAGCACTGATGACGTTACCTAGTTTGGGTAATGAAATGTCTGCAAGAAAACAACCCAGCTCAGAGAGCACCAAGGACCCCTCAGTGATAATTGTAATTAATCTCTTAATTTCAATAGATTTCTGCAGCACCTTTACCTAACTTGTTTTTAACATTACTAAGTTCTTCTGTTTGTTTCATGTGACTATTGAATGAGAATTCATGATGGTGTTTTGAATTTAACTCTCTATGAAATTATCGGCTATACTTTCAAGAAAATTCAAGATGCTAATGAGGCTATATTTGCATCACATTGTACAATGTGCACAAATACCACATTTTTCATGATATAGTTATTTTCCATCCATAACACTACCTGTCTGACTAACACTCTGTTGTCTGCTTAAACAAGTACTATACATAGAGTTTCCTGGAAATGGTAACATATTTCAATTAAAAAGAGTGAGCACAGACCTCTAAATTTTACAGAAAAAAATGCTATTTTTTGTATTAGAAAATAGCATAAATGCCTACTGAAAACTATAATGACACAAAAGTAACAAAACATGTGTTGTGATGCATCGGGCTACATGTTTCATCAATAGCCCTCAATTCTTTTCTGTGGAAGCCTAAACGGTAAAGATCATAGTATTCTCAATTGTTTCTATATTTGAAATACACAAATGCAGTAATTCCATGTTTTCTCCCTTGAAAGAGCAGTATTTGAAATCAAACATCAGTGGATGAATCTTTGTGATATAATACATATTTGCGCTCAGACCTTGAAGTACTTTGTTTTTTCAAGCAGCTTCAGTTGCTTCATTTTGCGAGATGATTTACAGTGCGTTCTGCTTAGCCTTTTCCTCAATGTCATACTTTCTTTCATTGTAAATCAGGGGTGTGTGTGTGTGTGTGTGTGTGTGTGTGTGTGTGTGTGTGTGTGAAACAGTATAATTTTTTCCTGAGAACTCAAGATAAATAATGTCGGCTCTTTCACCAATGTAGAGGTGTAGTCAAGAAATTCAGCAAATTTGTCATACACAATCTCCCTTTAAATAACCTATTCTCAGTGACCGTTAACTATTCAGTGATACCAGTGTTCTATCATCTTGACAACAGATGAGTGAAAATTTTGCAAGGAGAAATTCCATCATCAGAAATTCTGGTTTGCTTGTGTCTCTAATCCAAGCATTCTGTGTGGTAGGGAGCTTCTAATAGGAAGCAGTGGTTTGGCATTACTCATCCATATACTATATAAAGTATATTTGGAAATCAGCTTTGACAGAACTATCGTATCTAAGATGCAAAAATCCAGACAACGACTAGGTATCAGGAAAGAGACCCCAAAAGCTATAACACTTTGCTGCCCGCCTAGTGATTGTCTGCTTTTTTTTTTCCAGTCCCCATCAGCTAATCTGATGGTGCTCAATCATTTTAAATTGATTGGTCTGTTGTGGTTTTAACACATAACAGGTGTGAATTAATTTAATCCTCACCCGAGTTCTCAGCGATGCTGCTTAAGGCACAAAGTATAGATAGTTCTTGTTTGGCAACCATAACTGGGACCAGCAATTCAGTTGTTAAGTGAGATGTTCACTAAGTGAAACCACAAAGGTGCTTACGACCTAACTTCAACGTTCCAATACAAGGATTGGTTGTAAAGTTAATTTTTCATTACCATCATAACTACAAGTAGTCGCTAAACAAGGCAATTGTTAAACAAGGACTACCTGTAATGCTATCAGTGAAGTTACCTTTCCATTCACTTATGTAGATATTCACTAACTCAGTCTTCTCTTTGTTTCTATTTTCAACCCTCAACTGTCCTTTGCTGTTTGTTTGTTTGTTTGTTTGTTTGTTATCATTCAAATTTATATAGCCACCCATCTCTTATATATATATTCTGGGTGACTTAGTAACAATTAAAACAAATATAAAAACAAAACACCAATACAACAACTTAAAAAACAAGAAAACAATATAAATGTATATTAAAATCATAAAAATTCATAGCCAAGGCAATCACATCTAACAATAACATCCAATGCAACTACTGGACAGTATCTCAGGATCATATGAAAGGCCAACAGGAATGGGGCCAATCTAATCTCTGGGAGAATGATCTAGGCTTTCCTCCTAGGTCTCACCAGGTGACACTCTTAATTGACGGGACCTGGAGCGTGAGCCTATATGTCCTAGATTGGACAGATAGATGCAGTTGGGAAGAGATGGTTCCTCACATGACCCAGTCCAGTTTGCACAAGGTGCTATGTATTCATTCCTTTAGAATACTCAGGGTTTATGATTATAATCATGATTTATCACTTATTGCTTGTATATACACTGAAAGCTTATGCACTGGAGACAAATTCCTTGTGTGTCCAATCACACCTGGCCAATAAAGAATTCTATTTACAAATAGTGTACAATTGCTATACTGTTTTTCTCTAGTTTCCTCTACTCAAACTTTCTTGTCCATCCTGGACTGTCTTCAGCTCTGTTTTCCAATAAGTTCATTGTAGTCCATGGATATATGAGTGGCAGTTTAGTGGGCCGGAAAAGGTCATATTGTCTTTAAGGGTCATATCTGACTTTTTAATGAACATTTCATGATCTTCCAAAATTTAGACTTGTTAGACATTTAGACATCCACCAAACACCTAACCTAAGGATCAATTGGACTTGGCCTAGCATGCTAATGTGAGAGTCAGCAGAAATTATTCTACATCTTCATTTTTTAAACACTCTCAATGTATTTTCAAAAATGTTTTAAAATTCATCATGTGGAGATTACAGAAGCACATTTGCCCTGCATTTATATCCTAGACTGCACATATTAATAAGCTTTTTCTGAATGTCAAACAAATGTGTGCTTTATAACCATGACTATGTTGATGAATGCGCAAACCTAACATGGAGAAGGTGCACATATTTGTTCCAATGAACAGGGCAAAAGATCTGCAAATATTCACTAAGTCTTCTATATTACTAATATAGTAACATATATTACATATACCTAAATAAAAATTATTATAGGGCTAAGCTGAATCCTGGCAATAATAGTAATTATAACAATTATAGTATCAAGTAGTGACATCCTAGTTTGTAGTCTTATAGTACGGCTACAGTAACATAGAATTAAATACAAGTAATACAGTTTTTTTGATCCTCTAAGGAAAAAGTTTGCACAAGGTGCTATGTATTCATTCCTATTGAATACTCAAGGTTTCACAGGTTCATCTTAATTACTGGAATTCTGATTTACAAATAGTGTTTTTAAGATTTGTCCCCAAAGTTGTTTTTTGTGTATTCTTAAAAATATGCAATATATACATCTGGAAACACACTTATTAGGGTTCCCATGACAGCTGAACATGCCCTACTTTGAAGAGTCTTCTATTGTAAAATGGAATAAGTCAGGCTGATAAGGGTGACTTGATCAGTTATGCTATCTGTAATAATCAAGTAAGGCAGGCAGGAAAGTAAATAAAGCACTAACACTTGTTTTAGAATCCATGTTCAACAATACCATTTCTTGACTGATTATATTTATAAATAGTGATAAAAACTGGTAATATGTCAGTATACAGGTAAAATTTTCCATCTTTTTAAAAAATGAATTTGCATTGTGTTGAAACATATATTTTTTATTATTATTATATAAATATTTCTTTCTTGAAATATTTTGGCAGGATATCTTACCTAAAAGTAAAAATGCATAGGAACCTGAATTTTGTCTTTGTCTAGATCAGATAATCAGTCTACCTTTTTTAGTTCTGTCTGTAGTAACTAATGGTCTCTGTTCAGCATTTCATTTTCCCCTTACACAGAGAGATACTAGAGACCTAGAGTTTATTTATTTATTAGGATTGTGTGCTGCCTATCTCATCTAGAACTGGGACTTGTGACCTTCTGCATAAGAATCTGAGTTATATCCCACTGTGACAATAAAGTATAACAATTAACATAGCAGATAAATTAGCACAGGTACTGCTTTTTCCAGGATACCTTGAATATTTATAGAGACAAATCATTCTTTTAGTCTTATCCCAGCTTTATCTCCTTGCTCTTCCCATCTTACCTCAGCCCACTGCAGAAAACTGAATTAATGCCCTTGGTTGAAGGAAAGCTTTATCTTTTGCATGGTGCTCTGCCCTTGCTAAGAAAGTGACATTTTCATTTTGTCTTTTGCTTTTAGATTGGACAGCGGTAGGGATTCTCTTAGGTCACAGGGCATCTTGTATAAAAGAAACACTTTTCAATAGTGCTGACGCTGTAGGAAAGCTTACTGAAGCAATTGAAGGCAGAACCATTTGCACAAGAATCCATGTATGAAGGTCAGTTTTCACCTTGACTTCTCTGAAACAGGGAAGAGGAAAATGTATTCTCTTGCAGAACCAACTACCTGTGTGATATAAATACCTGAGGATAATCAATGGACTGTGTACAGAAAGACTTTCTTTTCTACATAATGCATAGCTTGATTCCGCTTAGCTCTGAATTCTGCTCAAACCTGCACAATTTTGAGGGTATGCAAACTAAATAACATTGGGCTTGATCTGGTTGCAAGTTAGCCCATTACAGTAGATATGACCATGGTGCAAAGTTAAATAGGGACACTCCAGTGAAGTTCCTTCTACACTTACTCTCTTTAATCTCTCCCTCTCTGCCTCTCTTTCATGCACGTATCAGTTGAAAAAAAGAAAAGAGGTTATACCTGATTAGAATGAGGTAGCAGTTTTAGGCTGACCTCTCTCAAACAGTTCTTCCATATACAGTGAATGCCAATTTCTATGGCAATGTGGTTGCTTTAGTATGACAGCAGTAGCTATTTTAAAAGCTCTTAGGACCTAAGAAGCAGAGAACATGAGAATGACATTAAAAATGGAGTGAGACCTTGAGATAGGAGACTTTAGGACACACATAAGGTTTCTTTCAGAAGTAGGAGATTAGGTGACCCATCACAGAAGAATGATTAGATGGCTAGACTGGAGATTACCAACCTTGGTGTAATATTTCAAGAAAGTAATGCAGCTGCACCTGTTCTTTAAGTTCTGTTTATGTTTAAGTAGCACTTCAAATGTGAAAACTGTTTCATTGTGGAGAAAAACCCTGCAAACACATATAGTAGCATTGCCTGATACAATCCAGACTGGAAAGCTATGTCAGCCACAGTTCTCACTTACCTGTAATGAAATACAGGTGTATGCAAAAGAAAATTTGCAAAATCCCTATCTGGGACAATCCACAAGAAAATTTGGATATTTTTACCTATGGAAGTGCTTTTTACATATTCTTACAGTCACAAAAACATTCAGTGCCTTGCTATCCAGTGGCAAATGACCAAGGGAGCCACTGTTTTCAGAAGTGCCCACATTTATTATAGCCTGCTTCGAAAAACATTCTTAGATTCTTCAGTGATGCTGATGCTAAGCAATCAGCAAAACTGAAATCTTTTGCTCCCTCATTACAGAGTCATATTCCCTGCATTTTTGTTGTTACTTTTAAATGAGGTAGTAGCATTACTGTAGTTAATTGCTTTAGACAGCAAATGGAAGAGCAGGCAGGGACTTTATTTATTTATCTATAGTGTCTAGTGGAATTTAATCAATAATAAATGATAACAATGATTAGTCCCCTGATGTCAAAATGAATTAATCTTAGTATTGGTAGAAGTGATTTAATTTTTCCAATTTCTGTTCAAGCTTTTTGAAAAATATATTAAAAGTTTCTTCCAGTATATGTAAGCTTTATTCTACTTTGTGAAGGGTTCTAAGTATAAGTGGACAATAAACCATTAGATATTAAACATTTAAACTGATAGCTCTGCACTTCTTAAAATATTCATATATGCAAACATATGCACAAACCCAAAGATTCTCATTTTTGCAGTTCAAGAAAAAGAAATGTCATAACAGCTATGATTACAGGTGGCTTTCTGGCTCATATGCTTGCTTATTTGAAGAAGACTGTAAGAAAAGTGCAAAGGAACTGCCTGCCGATCATAGTTCGTTTATATGCTAGTTTACCAAACAAGGATGTTATAGTATGAACTGGGCTTATTGTATCATAGAGTGTTTGTCTATTTAGATCCTGAATTAATAAGTAATTTACTTCTTCCATTCATAGTGGGTTGATTAAATTTATTCTATATTCTATTTTTTATTCTATTTATTAAATTTATTCCATATAGACATAGAATAGTATATGTCTATAGAAGTGTTTATAGTCAATAAGAATTGTTTATTTTCACCCATGAAATAGAAAAAGAGCTGCTATGTTATAATGGAGATAGAACACAGTAAGTGAGGTTTAGTGGCCAAATGCTGGATTTGTTGAATGTGACTGGGGAAAGAAAATAGGCAGATACTATATTACATATATTTCATTTACTATACTGCATTGACTTATTGAAACATTCCAATCCTTGATGCTTATACAGGTGGTCTTCATTTAACAACCACTTGTTCAGTTACTGTCCAAACTTGCAACAGCTTTGTACAAGTGGTGCTCATAAACAGTCCTCAACGTTCCAGATGTTGCAGCACCCCCACATGGTAATTGCAGTGTCCCACAGTCATGTAATCACCATTTGCAACCTTCTCTGTTGGCTTCCAAGAAGCAGTCAATGGTGAAGGCAGCAAGAGGTTGCAAATCACAGCCATGTGGCATCCTCGTTTAACAACCTGTAATGATTCACTTAATAATGGCAATGGGGAAGTGCTGGAACAGTTTTTGCTAAGCAACATGGCCATGTGATGTCACACTTTAAAACCATGTCACTTAGCAATAGAAATTCTGGTTCAACTGTCATTGTTAACTAAAGGCTACCTGTATTGTGTTATAATGCAACAGTCTAATGTACTTTCAGGAATTGCACAGTAAATGCACATGGAGGTAACATATGTGAAAATCCATGGCATTTTCTAAAGAAATTTTAGAAAATAAGCACTAAATTCTAAAGAATTTTCTAAAATAAGTAATAGAGGCAAGGATGGATTTTATATTACGGCTATGAATGGTTTGAAAGTGGATTCCTTAGAGGAGAGGCATGTTTGAAAGCCTGAAAAAAAACAAGAGGCTTATGTGAAGTCTATAACACCTCTTTCAAATAATTTCTTATGGGTATAGTGTCCTAGTGTATAGTCCCAACTATTACTATATCCCAGAATTCCCTTGTTATTTTCTTTACTTGGTGCACTCAAACGTTTTAAAATACATTGAAGCATCATCTTTGTTTATATATGCAATAGTTTGATTTTGCATATCAAATATTAGCAGCCTAAAAACAAAGAATGTATGAAATGCAAATGTAATATTTGATCTACATTTTGTAGGTCAAGCAGCATAGTTACTCAGTGATATTAAAAGGTACAAAACGGCAGAGTTGTTCATTAATGCACTGATATATTAGCTGTCAAATGACATTTCCTAATCAACAGATACCTATACTATGCATATTAATAAGCCTACACATACTCACATTAGAGATTACCACTAACTAGTTATAATGAACAGGGTGACATACCATGTTGAAAAATGTTGTGCTGTGACCTTTATGACTCTATTTTCCATTAGCAATTAATAGCACTGGATCAATTTTTGCCAATGTTATTTTCACAGCACAAGTAAACAGATGAAAGAAAAGAATTTATTAAATTGTAAAGCAAAAATCTTTCTGATCACAAGGCATGTGTTTTATGTTCAGGACAAAATATTTTGCTGCAAACTATCAAGGCAATCCTTTCAAGGGCAGAATAATTTTTACTTATGGAATTATGTAAATGAGTACTGCATTAGCCTGAAAGGTCCATTTGTTTATGAGAAAACTTGGCAGCAGTGGGCAAGGCTGGAACCAAACATACATGGAACTGATGCTATTCTTCCTCCCCCCCCCCCCATTATATTCCCCGTTTTCTTTTTTCTCCCCTGCCTTATCCCATCCTCTCTCTCATCTACCATCCATTATTAAGTCTATACAGCATATTTTTAGGAAGCCTGCATTGGTACCACAAGCAGCTCTTCCTTAAGTATTTTACTGGTAGCAGTGACTACTTCTTCTGATAGAAAGCTCTACGGCTGATCACGTAGAAATGTTTTTCTTCAGTACATGCAACTCGTACCCTTTGTGTTCTCACTGGGCCATTCTACATGCAGGTTCATCACTGTTGAGTGCATCATCTAGGAATGGTATGAGATTTTGAGCACTGCCTCCCTTCAGATATATTGGTTTTCAGGGAAGAAGTCATGTACAAAAAGGCACAACCTAAGAGAGGCAGCTGTTGCTGACAGCCTCGCTGGCAGCTTTCATGACATGAAGAAGTGAGTAGGACAGGAACAGTTCTTGCCACAATTTTGAATTGCTATACAGTGGAGAAAAGAGAAATATAGGGAAGGGAATGAGTAATGGGACTATAGTTGTAACAGATGTTGATGATGCTCATTAAGTGCCAAATAAATAATTCAGAAAACTGCTTGCTATTTCCATGCCTTCCTATTCTGTATACCTCCCTATTCTTTTCTATTGTTACCTCCCTGTTCTACATGTATTCTGTTGGCATTTAAGGGCACATCAGTAGAACCACTTAAATTGTGTTGCTCAGCCGAAAGTACCACTCAAATTTGGTTGTTCAAAAACAGAAAATATTTGGGTTGGGGCATTTGGATGCCTGTTGCTTATATGGGTATAGGCACTTTGTTTGGGTTAATGTCTGAAAAGAAACTAACATTTCTATTGACGCTATGATTGGTTCTGTTGAATTTAGCAAATTCCACCTAGGTCAACATGCCTTTTATTACAATAATTAGCAGGATTTTTCTTGTTTCTGCCAGTTGTCCTAGAAATACTGCTATCTACACATGGCTGATAAACCATTAATAGTCCTATTATCTGGGACAGGGGTCCCCAACCCCCAGTCCATGGACCGGTACTGGGCCACGGCATGCCAGCAACCAGTCTGCACAAACAAGCAAAGCCGCATCCATGGGATGCAGGCAAAACCACGTATTCTCTGGTCCGCGGAAAAACCTTTCTCCATGGAACCGGTCCCTGGTGCCCTATAGGTTGGGGACCTCTGATCTAGGGTACCTTTTCTTCAACCTCTTTGTCCTTCCATAATCAAATTGAGGGAATGAGGATGTTGTTGAAGTCCAACTTAGTTGAAAGATATATATCATTCAACGAATTTTAAAAACTTTCCCCCAAATACTATAAAGTTAGTTCCTACAGTGATTCAATTAAGAGAATAAATTTCTTCTAAAACTCCAAGAAACTTTTTTTCTAAAAGCTTTTTTGTGTAAGAACAAAGCATGCTGATCATATCCTATGTACACGTTGATTTTTGCATGTGAGACACGTGGCCACTATTTTCTATGTATTAAAACAGAAGTTGAGAGAGAACTTTAAAAAAGATTTCTCATGTTTTATATTCTGTTTCTATTAGTTGTAGAGAGAACATCAGAGTGGGAGGATGAAGCCTTTTATTTTTAATGTAGAGTGAAATTTCTAAGCAGGTGAATTTAAAAAAAAAAATCAAATAGAAATCACACAAGAAAATGACTACACTTGTTCTAAAGGGTTTCAGGCATTAGAGAGTCAAGAACTATGTATGAATGCATGTATGTTGTTGGATTACATGGACTTTTGTACTGAACCAGGAAGGCTGTACTTTTTGAAAACAGATTTTTTTTTAATCGTCACACTAGTAGTAATGCTATATGTACATGATACAGCCTTTTTATTTATTTCTCTTTTTGTTTATTTTTATTTTTTCAATCTGATTATGTTTATAAAACATTTAATCCTTTTCAGTTGGATCTTCGGGGTGCTAGATATTTTTATCTTAGTGATGAAGAGAAAAACTTAATGTTCCAAATAGATTAAACAGTTCATATACCTTTACCTGGGTAGAGATCCATGTCACTGCTATCACTGAAACCAGGCAAAATATCCCCAAAAGGATGCCTCTCTACAGCAGTGGCCCCCAACCTTTTGGGCACCAGGGACCAGTTTCGTGGAGAGACGTTTTTCCGCCGACTGAAGGGGGTACGGTTTTGGGTGCTGCCTGCATCATGCGGATGGGGCTTTTCTTGTTTGCGTGGACCAATTTCTGGCATGCTGCAGAACTGGTGCCAGTCCACAGACCGGGGATTGGACACCCTTGCTCTACAGCAGACATGTCAAACTCGCAACATAACGTGACGTCGCGCAACGTATCGGGACAGTTTTGCCATTGCCAGCAATGGGGTGGGCGCGGCTTCCACGTGACGCATCCGGCCCATGGGCCGGCAATTTTACACCCCTGCTCTACAGCATCCATCTGGCAATTGTTGACTTTTTAAGTTTATTGATATAGATATAAAACATAGTTCAAGTGCACTGAGTTAAAGGAGAATTGCAAGATTATTAGAACCATCAGATCTACGCTGCAAAACTCTGGACAAAACCTAGGTGGTAGGAAGGAGATGTAGCCAATTCATAGGAATAATTAGATTACTATTAAGCACGATAACTTTTTAATGCATTGATAGAGCAAAGAAGGAGGTCTTTACCTTTGACTGATCAAATAGCTAAGAACAGCTACTGGATGCTTTGCTCTTTCCCAATGCACTATGAATCAGAATGAAAGCACATTGCTTGTTTTGGTCATTAGATAGCATTATCTCTGTGGAATGCCAATTCGTATCTCTTTGTGCTATGCACGGTTCTCACATACGGCATTTTAATAATCTTCATGCTGTGCTATGAATGTGTAAGTAGCCTGACAGTGGAAAAGCACCACAGGACTGTATTTTTTAAAAGTTTATTTTCATTATTGTATTTCAGGAGGTGTGGTTAGAAAGAACAGGAAATAAAGGGAGCATTAGCAATTGGGGGAGTTAAATATTGCAGGTAAAGAATTTGTAACATTAAAGGGAGTGAGAAAAAGGGTTCTCGTTCATTATGAAAAGGATATTTTCATCCAGGATTATTTTTCACAATCCTCCATAGTAACCTATGATATAGTTGTAGTTTGTGTGAATTATTCCTGCTCAGATGCAGAGGTTGAATCAGTAACCTATGTATTGTTATATTGCCTACTGTATCACCCATAGTTTCTGGCACTTGTTGTTGTTGTTGTTCAGTTGCTAAGTCATGTCCAATTCTTCGCAACCCCACAGACCACAGCATACCAGGCCCTCCTGTCCTCCACTGTCCCCTGGAGTTTGCCCAAATTCATGTTTGTTGCATCAATTGCATTGTCTAACTATCGCATCCTCTGCCTGTCATCCCTTCTCCTTTTGTCTTCAGTCTTTCCCAACATCAGGGTCTTTTCCAATGAGTCTGCTCTTCTCACTAGGTTTCCAAAGTATTTGAGCTTCATCTTTTAGCCTTTTAGTCCATGGGGTTTTCTTGGCAAGGGTACTAGAGTGGGTTGCCATTTCCTTCTCCTGTGGATCACGTTTTGTCACTCATACATCAATTATCAGGAGCTTTATTTTCCTTACTGATCAGAAAATTACTATCTTCTTTCTATAAGACCTAACAACACTATAAAGGTTGCCAAGTTTCTAGCAATAGCTATAGCTGGTGAATATCTTTTTCTCATTATTAATTGTTCCAGTTTTGGGTTTTTTACTTCTGTATTTTAAATTGCACACTTGTTTATTGGTCTGTGTCAACTATATATTTCTCTTCATTCCAGTGTTTGCTTATATGATAGATGGCTTTGAAGATGGACTTTGGTTTTCTAGTATAAACTGCTCATCTCCCATTTGATGCCCTCCAGATGTGTTGGATTATAATTGCTATCATGTTCCACCTGAGTATGTTGGAAATTCTATGTCATATCTAGAAATCACTAAGTTGTGAATGATTAATAGAAACAGAGCTCTCCATTCTTTGACTATACAGCCTTGCTTGTGATCAACAACACAAGACAGCAATCATTTGACCTTTTGTATTTATCTTCCCAAATTAATTTTATTGTCTCTGTAAATCACTGAGATTATTACAGCCAAGTATGAGATTTTATAATGGGAATTCATTTCATATGCTTGATTATTATGATGATGATTGGTCACGCAGTCAGTCAGATGTTCAGACTGGAGTTGGCATTTATCCACCTATCAAGTTCTTCCAAGGACCTGGGTGTTTGATTGTGGTAAAGGTATCCTCACAAGAGCTAAGCTGTTTCAAATAAAGCTGCCTTTTGCAATTGATTGATGGTGATTTTGTCAATGCTGCTGGTGTTTCAAGAGGTGCTCCAGATGTTTTGAGATTGCATCAACTATTGATGCAATCTATCTTGTTATCACTATTGATATTATATTTACTTTCTTTCCCCCACAGTTATTCTACTTTGCAGGTTTTTATATTTTGTGATTTTCCTCAGTTCTTTTCTCTTCTGTTCTGCTGTCTCCAGATATTACAGTGTCCACAATTCAGTTTTTTCCCTCTTTCTTATTGACAATTGTTAACTCTTGAGTGTTATGTGGCAGGTGTCTGTCTGTTTGAATTCTAAAGTCCCAGAGCACTTTAGCTTCTTCATTTTCTATTACTTTGTATATTTTATGCTCCTACCAGTTCTTGCTTGTTCAAGGCACCACTTACTATTGGTGTTATCTTTACTTTATTTTGCCACAGTCGTTCTACTTATAATTGTTAAGCAACAATTAAGTGCACAGTTCAAATACCCATCACACTGAGGTGTTAACCTCTTTTCCCAACAATCCCAACAAAAAACCCTGCAAATTCTTATCTTTGCACTGCATCAGATTATCCCAATTTAAGAATGATATTGTAACTATTACAGCATATTATTGCAGAAGAACTGATGACAGTGGCATCAAGAGCAGCTTTCTTCCAGAGGCAAAATAGCTGTTTTGGAGGAGTATGTTAGAACTGCAGTTTGTATGTAAGAATTAAATCCTTACATATCCATTGGGATCTTGGATTTGATTTAACATGCTGCAATTTAATAAGGAAATTGTTGTTGCCCTTAATACTAAACCATATTGTGTAGCTTATCCTTTAGCAATGTAGATCACACTATTTATATTTTAACAGATGAGATTGAGACTACCAGATCTGCACTAATACATACATACATACATACATACATACATACATACATACATACATACATACATACAAAACCAAATAGCCTATAATGAACACTCAAAACAATTAAGAGACATATAATCCCATGTCTTAATAAAATAGCCAATGAACAATTCGGATATTCATTTTAAAGAATTATTAACAATTAAAACATCAAAATCTAACATTTACTGCTTTCCAGCAATCATCCAAACATTTGCAGCCCAGATCCGGTACTCTACAGTAGATAGCCCAAAGAATCTTGACTGTCATTCACATAACTGCATTACCGTATGATTTTATATGGCATCTTTGCCCATTCAAAGAACGCAGCTGATTAATATGCAACCTTAAAATAAGGTTCTATTTAGGAGACTTATTTTAAGAAATAATTAAATGACTAAATACTGAAGGAAGAAGTGTAATATTTCTCAAGGCAATCAAGTTTGAAATGGTACAAGGGGGAACACTTTGTCCTCTTAAAAAAAGTTCTCCAGAGCTAGGGGTTATCTTATTTTCTTTTCCAATTTTTTTTAGGTTCGGCAAAGACTTGCAGAATGCATGTGGGAAAATGGCATTTAAGAGCAGGATACCTGTAGAGGCTTTGTAGATAATATTTATATATATGTGTGTGTGTGTGTGTATTATATATATATGAGTTATCCTTCCCTCAGATTTTGCCTTTTATTTATATGATTTGTGCTTGAATTCTATCTGCTACCGTTTCCCCTAAATCCATTGCTTCTTGTCCTGTCTTCAGGTGCTTTGGTGACCCTCTCTTCTTTGTGGCAGTCTCTTAGATATTGGAACACTGCTATCATGCCATCCCTAGTCCTTTTCTTCACTAGATTAGACATACCCAATACCGGCAACTGTTCTTCGTATGTTTTAGTCTCCAGTCCCCTTATCATCTTTGTTGTTCTCTGTACTCTTTCTAGAGTCTCAACATCTTTTTTATACTGTAGTGACTAAACTGGATGCAATATTCCAACTGTGATTTTGGTAATTCTTAAAATAATATAGTAAGAATTATAAGGTACTGTTTCGATTTCATAGAGATTTCATTCTTTGTGCGCCCCGTGCATAACCCAAAAGAGACCAGTAAGGCTGTCCTTCAGGTAGTTTTCTCTGTTTAAAGCTTACACTTATTTAATTCCTTATATATTGATAATCACTAGATGAATGTAATGTTAATTTGTTTGCAAATGAGGAATAGTTATGATCCAAGCAACCTATTGCAGTCGTCACTATATGGTAGGAACCTTTGTCCAACATAACAAAATATTTTCTGGAAAAGCCAGTGCAGATAAATACTGTCATATGAATGATGTTTTGTCACAATACATGAAATATCAAGAATTTCTAGGATTACAGAAGAAAAACAAACATGTTTTTCTTACTATTACATCTATATCTTCACATATAATAAATGACATTATATTTAGGATTTTATTTTTGTAGGAGCCTTATCAAGAGACATCAGATGGTGTGGGTTTTATCCTTTGTTTCTTTTTAGACAGCAACAAAAGTAAGAGCAGCTGTAACTTTAAAAAAAACCCAATAATGACAAACCAAAAATAGAATAAATTTCAAGGGCCTACAGCTTGGGTTATGTATTTTCTTTGTAAGTGATCTCATAGAATCTGTTTGACATTTTGCCTAACTTCAAGATGAAACAATTTTTGATTCATTATTTATAATAAATCTATAGTCATGGTTGTCACCTTTTTTGCACATTTCCAGTTACTAAAAACATTGCGTATAACCACAATCTTCCCATCCAAATGTAGAGGCCCAAAGTGTATAGTTTGAATTAGTGATGATGTTCAAGCAGAGAGAGTGAATAGACAAGCATGTTTACCTCACTGGCTTCGTTTTGTCCTAAATGACTTTGTACTTACTTTCAAGGTTTATGATGGGGAAAATTTTGAGACAGGCACTCTTCCCATGCCCAGTAGCTCAGCTTACCTGTGTCCTTTTCTCTGGAGAGGATGACTTACTTTCAAACAAAGTGTTGAATTGCAGTCATCCTTCATATTAATCTTCTAATACTACTTAAAGGATCAAGTGGCATCAAAACACCTTCATAAAAATAAAGAATATACTGAATGCTACAAAGGCATGCCAATGTTTTTAAAATTAAAAAAAGTAGTTTATTAAAGCTTTGAAGATCATAAACACAGATTAGTTTTTCCCAGGTTTTGGCAAGTTCTCTATGGAAATCATAGCTGTTATAATCTTCATCCACCACTAGGTGTCAGCATCTATTTAGTTTTCAATATGAACAATGGTCTTTAAAATGAGAGTCTTAACCATTCAACAATCTTAAACTTGTCCAAAGTTAAATTTTAGCTTTCAAGTTTATAAGTTTATTTCACTACCATATATTTTGATCCTCCATAGAAATTTTAATTCGCCGCTTCCATTAGTATAAGGATGGGGCGGAAGTCCCCCTCCTTCACTTTTGGAGGTATTTTGCTTCTTGGGGATCTTTTCCAGGAAATTAAGTGTAGAATAGAAAAGGGAAAATCAGATTCCTCACCCAGTTTCAAGCACGGTGTTTACTGTAGTGCTGGTTAGTTCTTTTGGACTCCGTTTGCAAGTAGCTTGGGTTGATCCATGAAATACAGCCTTTCTCCTGTCAGGTTAGAAGGCTTTCCCCAAGACGAATGGAATGACCGCCGTCATTCCAGAGTCGCCAGGGCACCCTTCTTTCTTCGCCACTTCTCTGGGGCGGCTTGGACCCATTAGGGTCTCCAGTCAGGACGAAAGTTGGCTGCGAGGGTGTGGCGGTCTGCAAGCCTGCAACCAGTCGCTACCACGCAGGACCGGAAGTAGTTTAAAAGAAAATCTCAGACTAGGCAAGGTTTCTATTGGGAAACAAGAAGTATATGGATATAATCTTGTTCACTGGCATTACTTTGTCTAACTTTGATTTAAAGTTACTGAATGTAATTTTTATAAACAGTAGAAATATAAGTTTTCCCCTTTCCCTCTCAGTTTGTTTTACTTTAGTGTCAGGTATCTCCAAAGGCTAAGTTTGAGAACAGAGACTTGTTTCTTAATATGAAATTTGCTGTATAAGTTTTTTCAGCAAGGAATAGAGGTTTTAAATAAATACTTGTGACTTAAGGAGAATGTTAATATTTTAAATATGAACTACCTTAAATGCCATAAATCAATATTTCAGTAAATAACTGAACTATGAGATAGTTCTGCTGTTACAGACAGTTCTGTAAGTAGGGTGGCACAGTACAAGATAAGAATCATCCTTCCTGTCGAGTTATAATTTTCCAGAAGTAAAAAAAGAAGGGAATAGATGAAATTCAGCAATCAATTTTATACAGGAAGATAAAAAGAGACTTGGTACCACAGTCAAAAACCTACCACAAATTCCTGGCTCTGCACATGTTTACCTATTTCTACAAAAGCAGAAAAATTCCTGAAGCAAATGATTCTATGCCTCAGTTTCCTGGACTTGCCTTGCTTTTAGAAGATTTACAACACAAAATTAAAATAAGATAGCTTCTTTGGGGATCCATCATTCTGCATTCATACTGTCTGCCTGTTAATACCTTCAAACTTAAGAGAGAAATGGATCGGTTTCTTGTTTGTTTTATAATAACAGTAAAGTTTTACAGATGGATATTATAAAACAGCTTCAGTCATCCACTCCAAGAATTAATCCTGCAGTAAATCCTACAGCAGGTTGCTATGAGTTTTAAAATTTTCACAAGCATTGTGTAGTTCTACAAATAGTCCCAGTTTGACTCTGAATAAAATAGAAGAGTATCTGGCAGCAGGGATGCATACATTTGCTTAATACAGGGGTCTTCAAACTTGGCAACTTTAAGACTTGTGGACTTCAACTCCCAGAATTCCTCAGCCAGCCAGGGCTGGCTAAGGAATGCTGGGAGTTGAAGTCCAAAAGTCTTAAAGTTGCCAAGTTTGAAGACCCCTGAAAGTTGCCAAGTTTGAAGACCCCTGGCTTAATAGATAAAGTGGCTAGTCATTAAAAATACAGGAACTTGGCATTTTATTTAGATTTGCTGCTGCTGCTTGTTCTTTTTTTGCAAATTTATTTTGCAATAATACTTATTGTTACTTTTGAAATTAATTTCATTTCAAAAAATTAAGTCATTGGGGAGGTTTGCCTGCATATTAAAAATGATACGTTGTTTGGCTTTCTAGTGATGACATGTTGAATAAGAAATTATGGCTTCAATGAAGTTAAAATTAATTAGAAAGTTTGAACTTGATTGCCCAAACTCTTCTGAGTGTATACAGGTAGTCCTTGACTTACAACCATTCGTTTAGCGACTTCAAAGTTACAGTGGCACTTATGACCATTGCAGTGTCCCCAGAGTCACATGATCAAAATTCCCACGCTTGGCAACTGGCGTGTATTTACAATGGTTGTAAGTTGAGGCCTACCTGTATTTCCATTTTTTAAGATGCGATGACTACCTGTGCAATTTAATTATGCAAGGCTTTATTTCTTAATCTAATATTGCTCGCTCGGATAACAGATCACAAATAATTGCCAGAAATAGATATTGGTATTGAAATATTGAAATGATTTGTTTCCGCTGGGGGAAAAAAAATCTGTTCTCTAAATTGATGCCTTCCAAGTTGTTACTATTAAAGTATGATTCCCTCCAGGTATATTGGATTTCAGCTAAGGGATGGGAGAATGCAGTAGAAATCATGATCTGATGCCTGGAGGCTATCAGGGCCTGAATGAGGAGAAACATGTTCAGATTCAGTCCAAGTAAAACACAGTGGCCATTAATTCACAAGCTGACTGATTCGAGAATAATATTGACTTTGACAGGAGCATTTCCCCAGACCGAGTAGACTGTAACAAAGGACCCTTCTGGTTTCATAGCTCCTGCTATGTAAGACAAGTAGATATTGTGACCAGGAAGAGTTTTGCACAACTCTGGCTTGTGTATGTGGTTCCAGCATTATCTGGCATAGGATGGACTGAGAACAGTCATGAATGCCCTTGGTATCTCACCATTGGATTGCTATTATTCATTTTACATGGTGCTGCCCTTGAAGACCATTCCGAAGCTTTAGCTGCTTCCAAAAGCAATGGCCCATGTCCACACTAGGCTGCTTTGATCCTGCCATATTATATTACTGCTGTGAAAACTGCACTGATTAGCAGTGTGTTTTTGAGTACAATTCAAGATACAGGTTGCTGCCTATAAAGCTTTGTGTAGATTGAAGCTTGGATTTGCAAGAATTAACTTTCCCAGCTAGATTCTACCTAAAAAAAAAAATCTGGGCAACTAAACAGCACCTGCTAAAGGTTTCTTCCTATTATGAGTACAGTGTGAGGGTATATGACAGCAAATATTCTTTGTGTGTCACACCCCTGAAGCAAGAGCAGTTCCCACTCCCATGGTCTTCTAAAGAGTAGTATAAACAGCTTTTTAAAAAAAAAAAAAAAAAGACTTTGCGAATTATTAGCACCAGCATAGAAACAAGCCACTATGATTACCACCCAGCATGGCTAACTTGAAATTTGTAATCCAAGTCTTGCCTCACAAAAGCTAATGAATATGGTAGATAGTTTTTCTTATCTGTTATTCTGCTACCTGTGCCAATTTCCTGCAGGGATCATGATGGTAGCGTTTGCACTTATGTATTCCATTCTCCATAGAAATGTTTGATAGATCTTAATATTCAGGATCTAATTAACCAATTTAATTTGGATTGGAGGCTTTCCTGCCCAGGTGTTTATTTAATGAGATGTTCAGAAATTACTTTTTTGCTGGCGCTATCCGCAAATGCTTAAATTATAATAATGCTTCCAAATCTCTTTGCCAAGTGCCGGTTATTTCATTGAGTAGGTATGTGTTGCAAACTGCCTACGGTTCTGGGTTTTACTTGATGTGAATGGTGGACAGTCTCTGTGAAGAATGCTTTCCAGCATGGAAGCATTGTATGTATATGATGGTATACATACTGACTATTTATTTATTTGTGGCATACTGACTGTCAGAATAGGGCATGGAGGTCATTGCAGCAAGGATGTATAGAATAGAATAACAGAGTTGGAAGGGACCTTGCAGGTCATCTAGTAGTCCAACTCCCCACCCAAGCAGGAGACGCTACACCATTTTTGACAGATGGCAATCCAGTCTCTTGAAAGCTTCCAGTGATGAAGCTCCCACAACTTCTGAAGGCAATTTGTTCCATTAGATGATTGTTCTCACTGTCAGAATTTTTTTTCCTTATTTCTTGTTCAGCTTCAATATGGCAACAGAGTCAATCATATGTAGCACTCTCTAGAGCTCAACAGAAGTTGGTGTCAGTTTTGCATGTTAGTGGAGATACACTTAAGAAGCAAGGTGCCACTTTTTTTCTGAAGGGAACAACTTTCTGTGTGTGAGTATGAAGGGTGTGTTTGAAACACTGGGCTCAATCATTGAAATAGCTGATTATTTTGGTAGCCCAGAGAATAATAACATCTGAAAAGCATGAATGATGTGATAAATACTCGATCAAGGCTTCACCTTCATTTCGATGACAGCCATTATTGTGAGCTATATATTTTGTTACATGTTTTGGCACTTCAGGAAATAAAAACATGCCTCTCCATCATGTGCATCTCCAACTTGTCCAGATGGCAGGAGCTACAGCTCACCCAGTACATTTAGTAAGTTACATTTCTTATCCTTTAATCATAAAAGAAGCTAAATGGCCACATACTTTTTGCACAAGCAAAGGTGCTCTTTTTTCTTTGCTGTGTTTGCTTCAGGCCATAACATATGGTTTATCCCATGAGGAAGACTGTCAGTTTTATGTTATCTGAAGTTACTGCTTTTGATTCTCTTACCCTGCGTCAAACAATTAAAATTTTACTTTATGAAGCACGAGAAGAGTACAGAGAAAAAAAATAACTCCTTTCCTTTAATGCCCTAATTTTGCTCATGACATTCTTTGAAATGTTAAGACGGTGTAAGTGTATTAACTGAACACACATAAAGAGGGAGAATCAAGTCTGCTCTCTGCTAACACGTTAACTTCCAAAAGAACGTATTAACATGTAAACCATAAGAAACACACCCACATGAATCTACAGCAGTCCACATTTTTCTCAAAATATACATATTTTATATCTGTTTCCTAACATATGGGTGTTTATAAGCAACTTTTAAAATATAAACACTTATTCACGTGTGATTTCCTACTTTGAGGCAAATTTTTATTTTTAAAAAATGATTTAATACATGTTTTGAATACATTTGGTATTCCCAGCTTTGTGTGAAACTGCAAAGCCAAACAATAGTTCAAGATAGATAGATTACATTTTGAATGATCTTGTTATTTTTAGGGGGAAATGTGTGATGGAATTGTTTTACATCCTTATGGCTTATCAAAGGCCTGGTAATATTTATTTTATTCCAACTATCCAAATCTTTCTTTTTGCTCCAAGATCCTTATACAATTCTTCCCTTCCTGGTTCTATCAAAATACATGTCATAATCCAACCTCATTCAACATTTCATCTTCCCATCCATTATTTTCTGCCAGTCCCAGTAACTCTGTCTCAAGATTTTCTTCTTCACAGTCACAAATCCTGGATCTCTTACTTGGTATTCCTTCCCACCCCCACCCTCACCTCCCACCCCGAAGGCAAGCATAAGTGTGAGAAACAATATACTGGTAGATAGTCCTCAACTTACAATTACACTTGGGATCAGAACTTCTGTCACTAAGTGAAGTCGTTTTTAGATGAGTTTTATGACCAATTTTGCTGCAGTCATTAAGCAAATCATCACATCACTGTTGTAAAGTGAATCATATAGTTGTTAAGCAAATCACCCATTGACTTTGCTCTTTCAGAAGCCAGCTGGGAAAGTTGTAAATGGTGATTACATAACCCCAGGATACTGCAATCGTCATAAATACATGCCAGTTGCTAAGTGCCTAAATTTTTATCATGTGGCTATAGGGACACTGTGTGAATTTAAGTGTAGGACCGCTCATAAGTCGCTTTTTTCCAGCACCATTGTAAGTTGGGGACTATCTGTATCCTGGACTAATAGAGGGTTTGGTCCAATTCAGAAATTTATTTTCTGCCTTATTGTCCCAAAGGTGCTTTTTCACGAGGCAACTGGGAAAAAGAAAAGAAAAGAAAATTCTGTTGCCTCGTGAAAAAGCACCTTTGGGACAATCGTGACCTGGATGACTGAGAATCTCCATAAACTTTGTGCCTTATTAGTCATATCTTATAGTGTTATTAGTCCACATGACGTTGTTGACTCTAATCAGATAGGCTTTCTATGTCCCAACTTCCCTTTATGCTGTTACCTTTTTTATATAAAAGTCTATTCTCTTGGGAGAGAGATTTAATTTCAGTTCTGTCAGTCAACACTGATGTCTCCCTTTTAAACAGCAGTTACTAAGACATCAGCGCCAATTAGCAGTGCAATCTTAGTTTCAAATTGGAGATAGCGGTAGGTTGGACATCCCAAATGTTGATGTTCTCACTAGTTTGTATTGCATGAAATTCAAGTGGGAAATGCCAAACAGATTATAGTGATTGGGAATTTTAAATTGTTGATGTTTTCCTACATGTAATAACATCATATTTATTCTCTGGGTTGTTTATAACCATCTGTCTCTTGTTCCTTGAAGGCAAGAAGAATTCAGCCTAGCGTAGGGTCTTCATTGTGTAACGTAGTGTCTAAGAAAGGTTTACATGGTGCATGTTGGAAACATATTGTGCTACCCTGTGAGATACTAGAAGTGAGAAACTATTTTGGTCTCTCCTGTTGAGAATCATTCACAATTCAGTCCATGTACTAACATTATGTTCTTTCTCACCATGTACCCTTCAGCTGTAACTGACATTCTACCTCCTGGTGTTTTGTGCTGTTCATCAACATAACATGCCTGGCACAGAAAGAAATCTTTCTCTCTGCCTGATTTCTCAAGCATATTAAATGCTCTCACTAATAATCACATGTAAAACTGTAAGGCAATGTTCTCGTAATAAGGCAATCTTCAAAGACCCTCCAAACTGAACTACTAATAGCTCACTGGACCCAGCATGCAGCAGCTAAGAGTCACTAAGTATTTTAGAGCAATATTCTTGCAAGCAAATTAAAGAAAATGACTAAAAAGCTTAAGGTAGAAGGGGAGATTGGATGGTTTCTGTCCCATGTGGAAGGCCGATTACTTTTTTGTGTTGCCCACTTAGTGCAATTTGATGGAACGGCTTCTCGTTCAAATGCCATATTATTGTTGGCTACAAGCAAACAGTTGTGAAATACTAATGAGGGGCAGGTGAACAGCATGGTGGTTTTTAAGACAAATGGCCTCTTGGCTTCGACAGGCAGCATTCATTTGGAATTACTCCCAGTTCTTGAACTAATACTGTGCAGTATTATCCCAGTGCGCTCTCTTTCCTCTTCTCTGTATGTGTGTGTGTACTTTCCAAATGAATTGGAGAGTCTCTTTGCTGTTTTCCACTGTTTAGCCAAGGCCTCTAATGAAATGAGTGATTTTTCTAACAGTCAAGAAAGGAACAGATTGGCTCTCAATGGCATGCTCATCCTGACAGCTACAGAAGGAGAGTCTACAAAAATAAAATTCACTATCCAAAGTGATGTTATGTTGGTGCACGTTGGGAAGAAGTCACCCTTGGGTGATGTCATGATGTCATGGGAAGGGGGCATATAGGACTATCTAGATCAGGGGTCCTCAACCTTGGCAAAAGCTGGCTGAGGAATTCTGGGAGTTGAAGTCCACAAGTCTTAAAGTTGCCAAGGTTGAGGACCCCTAATCTAGAGGATTGAAACAATGCAATTGTCATAGTGTTTCCTAATTTACTGAGGTAAAGAAGATAGAAAAGTAGGGTAATTGAGATTTGTAGATTCATCTAGTATGACCAGCCTTCCATGGTCTGTCTTAATTGTACACAAAACATCAAAGTCTTAGTAGATATATCAATAAATGGATCCTTCCTCTGAACAAATGCGAATGTTGCAAAAACGGCAAACATTTATTTATTTATAAATACGACTTAATGGCTGTCCATATTATATACAATAAACTGGGAGGCTCAGAAAATAATAAAATAAAAACACAGAAATACATAACAATCCCACCCAGTACAAAAGAAACATCACTCTTCCCACCTTGGCACCCTGCCATCTTCAGATCAACTCCACAATAAAATTGCTGGGATTGCAGTAGATGGAGAAAGGAAGGTTTAACCTTTGTCCTTCCGTGGCCCAGATGAAAAGAATTCATCCCAAATTTCTGTTTGTATTGGAAGGAAATAAGAGTGGTGAATTTCCTCAAATAGCTCCATAGAATTGATTTTTTTATTAGGATTGCAGAGTGTAAAAAAAGGTTTAAATGTGCTTCCTGTATCTGCTGTGATCTTTATTTCTGCTCTCAGCAGCTATTTGCTGATTAACATTAAACACAAAGATATATGTGATATAACATATCTAACTTAGCAATACAGGTAGTGCTCGTCTTAGGACCACAACTGAGCCCAACATTTCTGTTGTTAAACGAGACATTTGTTAAGTGAGTTTTGCCCCATTTTATGACCTTTCGTGCCAGAGGTGTTAAGTGATTAATTGCAGTTGTTAAGTTAGTAACAAGATTGTTAAGTCAACCTGGCTTCCCCATTGACTTTGCTTGTCAGAAGGTCACAAAAAGGGATCATGTGACCCCAGGACACTGCAACTATCATAAATATGAGTCAGTTGCCGAGCACCTGAATTTTGACCACATCACCATGGAGATGCTTCAACAGCCGTAAGTGTGAAAAACAGTCATAAGTCACTTTTTTCAGTGCCGTTGTAATTTTGAACAGTCACTAAACGAACTGTTGTAAGTCGAGGATTACCTCTATTCTGACCCATTTTATATGATCCACTAATGTGCTGTTAGAATAGAAAAAGAGAGAGCCAATGAGTAATTTTAGTGGAATGCACATTTCCTATGGGATGTTGTTTTATTTGGGAAAATGCATTTTCTTATTTTACATGAATGATTTGATTTGCTATTTTGAGTAGTCTTATTGGCCAGATATCAACTGCACATTGTTTTATTGATACGCATCTTATTAGGAGTCTACGCTATTGCAGTTTATAATAATTTGCTTTGTGACCACTGCCTTGCAAAAGACTATAATCTTGAACTTGTTTTGAAAACTAAAACCATGCGGATGGTTTTCTTATTTTTAAATAACTTCGAAATGAACATCAAATTTTATGAAGATGGGGATTCTTCCCACAGCACGAAGCCTGCTTGCTGTATGTTGAAAATGTATGGGAATCAGGGGATTAAAACTCTCATAAAAATAACCAGATTGAGCTTTTTGTGTATAAGTATATGTGTCATGGTGCTTATACAATGGGATTTTTATATAGTGCTTCTGAGAGCTGCATTAAATTGGCCCATCTGGTTTTCTCCTGTGTAAAGGCTTAGCTGTAGAAAGCCATAATTTCTGGATCAAAGCAGCTTGGTTAATTATTCCTGAAACACATGAAAATTAATATACATATTTTGTTTCCTTAGAAAGCACAGGAAGACAATGAAAGTAATGTCAGCCACTTAATGACTCTTTTGTACCTTTCAACCAAGAGACCTCAAAAGAACATCAAGAAAAATCAAGGCAAATGTTATTCCCAGCTGGTATCATTAAACATCTTGTATTCTCCAGAAAGAAAAAAAACTCTGTTGGTATTCTGGAAGGGCTGAAGAATAAATAGCACTAAAATAAAATATGTATCTCTAGAGCCTTGGTACCTGCTTTATTAGAATTCAGACAAATTGGCTAATTACAAGAGAAGCTCAACTTAGAGGTCTCAATTAATATGTGGTATGACTTGTTAAAAGTTGCTCCTTCAAACAAAGGATTACTTCACTGTTTTTGAATTACAAATAAAAAGCACGCTCCATCAATAAGATAGTAGGTGAATTGATGGATTTTGCCTTTCCTGGGTATCCATTATAATTTCTTCATGAGATTATTTTTGATATGCAGAACAAATCATTGGAAGGAGAATCTGCTATCCAGGAACTTTGAGATCAATTTATATATATATTTTCCTGTAACATACTGGGAATCGTGCTGAAAACAATTCTTTAGCCACAAGCGAAGTAAATACATATCAACTATTAGGAAGGACCAGATAGTTTGACCTTTTCCGGCTTGGTTGTATTCATTATTTAATGGGGATAACCTTTGTTTCTGAACTACTTCAGTGCAAATGCAAAGATTTAATCACTGAGACTGCTTAATAAGTGACCTTTTATTACATAACTATTTCTTTCCTACAGTAACCACATTGTTTTTGAGCCCTAATTCACCATTTAATTATGCTTTCTATTGACCAAAGGCTTTCTTGGAAAATGGAAAGGTCAAATACTGCATTGTTCCTTGCTGATTAAAATACAGTCCTCTGCATTTGTCACAAGTGAGGTTTTATATGGGATAGGTTTCTTTGATACGTATATTATACTGAATTGATTAGAGTTAAGGTATGCTAAGCTATGTAGTTATGTAGGCAAATGCAGGTAATTCTTAAGTTACAACAACAATTGAGCTTGAAATTTCTGTTGCTTCACAAGACAGTTGCTAAGTAAGTTTTGCCCCATTTCACGGCCCTTTTGGCTACGGTTGTTAAGTGAATCACTGCAGTCATTAAGTTAGTGAATTGGTTGTTAAGTGAATCTGGCTTTCCCATTGACTTTGCTTGTCAGAGGATCACAAAAGATGATCACATGATCCTGGGACACTGTAACCATCATAAATAGGAATCAGTTGTCAAACGTCCAAATTTTGATCATATGTCCATGGGGATGCTGTAACAGTCTTAAGTGTGAAAAATGATCATAAGTCCCTTTTTTTCAGTGTAACTTCAAATGGTCACTAAATGAATGATTGTAAGTCAAGGATTATCTGTAAAATGGTTAGAAAGAAGACACTCCAAATCATTTTAAACGAGTGATAAATCTTGATCAGTCAGCATTTTTCCCTGGAGAATTAGAAGAAGATTTAGCTCTGACAAGCTTAGCTGATATGGTGGAAAAGAAGGAACAGTAAGTAACTTTGGCTTGAACAGAGGGCCATAAAGATGAGTTTCCTGATGAGAATCTGCATGTATTTCAGTCAGCTACCTAAGCTTGTTTCTTTAGAACAAATCAAGCAAACTAGTGCATAATGGCCTCCCCTATGGGGACATTCACCACAGTGATCGTATTTTGCACATGAATAAGATTCCATCCTGTGCTTTATGAGTTTTGCACAGGAAGAAAAACAATTGTTTACTTTTCTATGGTGGAAATTGGCTTTTTTTTTTCATTGGTCCATGTAACACTTGGAAATAATTTTCTTACTTCCTGTTTTCTGTTAGAATTTGTGGAACAGTTTGGAATACTGTAGGCAAAATGATCAGTGATGCAATTAAAAGTACTACCTTAAGAACAATCTCAATACTATTTATTTTTTTTAATTGACCGTAATTATTCCGTTTTGGGATAAGCAGTGTCATACAGAGCACTGAACGGAGTGAGAAGATAGTGTGCAACTTTCCCACCTCAAGACAAGATAAAAAGAAAAGTAACATATGTAAATAAATCTAGTTTATACTAGCACATGTAAGAAAACTCCCAGAAAGTGGGGTGGGGATGGGCAGGGAGTATTTTAAAACATGACAATCGAAGAGCAAATGTATGTTTCAGTCTTATCTGGTAAAACCCATTAGCCCTTCAGTTAAGCAATCTACAAGTTCAAGCAGTTCACAATTAATGAATTCACTGCTAAATTCTCTAGTAATGAATGCGCTAGGAAACTGGAATGCTGCTTATTTTAAAACTCTGAATCTTATCCAAATCACGTGCTACAAAACTAACATTCGATTAGCATTTGCAAATCTTAAAATTTCTCCATTCGTTTTTCAGATTTTACTAAACATTTTAACTAGGAATATAAATGTATTTACTTCATCTGCATAATCCGCATTATATCTTTGTATGATCTGCAAATGTTCAAATGTTTTCCTGTCAAACACAACTATCTTGTTCTTTGATACATTATTTTTCAGATCTATATTGCTCATTGTGTCATGCAAACTATCTGAAGTTTATTGCAAAGCATTCTCATTCTTTGCCAAAAACACAGCATTGTTTTCACAGAAAAGTAAATGCACATTCACATCCTCCCAGCCAACATGCTACCACAAACATTACCCATATATTTATCCATAGATCCATTATGTTTCCTTATTCTATTTCCTACTAACACTGAACGACTATGGAAGCAAATTACGTCATATTTTAACAGTTGTCCAGTTATACCATCAATACTTGTCGCTCTACCATTTTTCAATATACTCCCAGCATTTATTACTTCCTTTTCATCAGTGGTTTCTTGGACCCTAATATTTATTGCCTTCATTTCAGTTTCACTCATTGACATATCAATATCACTCCTGTACAAAGTCTAAAATACTCCTTCCAGCATTCTCTCTCTCTTCAGCTTCATTGCAACTCAATTCATCACTTTTATTTTTAAGTCCATTCACCATGCTGGAAGCATCTGGTTTAGCAATTTTCGCCCACCTCCCAAGACGTTTTTTTTTTTATTTCCATGAAAATTGCTTGGTATTTTCTCTGCCTATTTTAATATTAGCCAATCACTGCTCTCTTTGACTGCATTCTTTGCAACAATCTTTTTTCCTTTATACAATCTCTCTTTCTCATCTGTTGTAGTGATTATTCTCTTATATGCGGTTTTCTTCATCTGTAGCTTCTTTCAAATTCCACCAATCATTCTTTTTCATATTTCTCACATATTTCTGTGGCACTCTGATAGAAACAGGGATAGAGATATATAAATACAATTTCTTCTGTCCCAGGCATCTTGCATGTATTGCTTCATTACATCCATTTTCCATTCATGCAATTGGGTGATTAATCTTTTTTCTACTACTTTTTCCTATACTATTTATATACATTTTTCCTGCAATCATTTCATTTTCACTCTCATTTCTTTTACTTCTTTCATTGTCTTTCAACTCTATTTTTTTCCAAAATTCCTTTTGGACATTAAGAAACAATCTGAGCCACATTTAAAAATCTCTGATCATCTTATATCCTATATCTTTCATCGGTCGCCTCAAGTTTCAAAATTATATTTGTTTCATTGCCATGAATATATGCAATGAGACTTATGCTTAAATCGCAAAATATATTCCAAACAAGAATAAGCAAATGGTTTCTGAGCAGATATTTGACAGAAATCAACACTCTTATTCATTGAGATCTCTACAAATGATCCAATCATTCTTTTTCTGCCCTCTGGGGTCTCATGCCCAACCATTTATTCATGTTACCTAGCAAAATGTTTTCCCCTGAACCAGTTTCATTCAGAAAATTGTGGAATATTGATCAAAACTCTAATCTGGTTCTTCCATTACCATAATTCACTGGAGCAAAACATGTGACTTTCTTCAGTTTATGGATGTATGCTTCCATACATATCTACAACAACCCATTTATACTTAAATACTAACCCTTGCACATAGTTTAACACTTTCACTCATAATTAAACCTAGGCCTTCCCTATTTTACATCTACTCTCAACTCCATTCCTCAAGGCTACTTTTATTCATATATCAATTATTACATCTTTCTACTTTCTCTTGTTTCACAGGTACACATCACATCTATTTTTCTTATATTCATTCCATTTGTTCATTTATTATCTCTACCATTTATTCTTACATGACTCTAGGAAGTAGTCAAGGAAGATGGCCTTCACTAAGAGATGCAGGAAGTGTTAACTAAGCAACAAGGGCTGAAACATTAAATTTAGAAAATTGAGGTGACATTCAGTAGTGGCTCAGAGAGACTACTCCCATTTCACTGGGGTATTAGATGGAAGGGAGGAATAACACAATCAAACTTGTAGACTTATTGTAGTCAGTCTTAGTAATAGAGTTTTAGCTTTCATGTGGTTGATTCCCTGATCAGATCTTCTTAGTATTAGAGTACAACTTCCATATGCCACGTTGCCACCTTTAATGGACTGTGTGGATGACCTTGGGGAATGAAGGGAAGAGATGCTGCCTAGGAAACAATCAGACAAGAGCTCCCAGTGGCTTAATGGTCAGAGAAAAAAACTTAGGAAGCACCGACCCTAATGGGTCAAGCAGTTAAAAGTAGGTTTAGGGTAGGTTTATACTTCCCGACTTGCAAGATTCTATTAAGATAGCCTTACAATAAAGTAGAATAAGTTCATTTAATGATGTTTCCTAGGAGATCTGACATCCCTAGATGAGTCCATAGATATTGATCTCTGCTATCTATCCATTCTTTGGTCAGTTAAAACTTTTGTGTAATAGTCTTCAGTAAGACAGACAGTAGGTTACCAGATTTAATAGCATTTCTGCCATATGCAGCATTGTCTGCTAAAAGTAAAGATAATTTTTGCATATTTTGGCCATCCATAATTGAAATTCAGTTTCACTCCAAGCGTGCTCACGCTATTTGATGCAAGGAGGATCTGTAATCTAAAGACTTGCAAAGCGTTTGCCTGCATCCCATAAACTTGTATTAATATTAACAAACACTGATACAAAGTATGTATTAGCACTACATATACTAATATGCACTGAAGCTGCATACTAATGGTGATATATATATATATATATATTCAGGGCTTTTTTTCTCATAGAACGCCCAGAACGGAGTTCCGGCACCTTTTTTGGATGGAACCTTGTAGGATAGGCAAGGCGGGTTATATGATGTGTGTGAGTTCCGGCACCTTTTTGTTTTTCAAAAAAAGCACTGTATAGAGAAATAACACAGACAATAGAAGATTGAAAAGATCTATCTTGATCATTTGAACTTTCAGTACTTCCCATTTCTTATCAAGGATATACATATTTGGTTCCTTTATGCCTCTATTAATAAATATTTTGTCAAAAATGCATTAAAAATTGTGAATTAATATATCTCATGTTTTTAGTGTCAAAGCAGTACTGACTGGAGATCAATGAATGTATTTGCTCTTCTTTACAGTCCATTTTGGAATGGAAAAAGAGATTTTGAAACAAGCAATAATTATCTGATTGACTTAAAATCACAGAGAATGCAATAAACATTTTAGGCAGTGTTCAGTGATGACATAAAAAGAGAGAGAAATTTTGATGGTGGCATTTCCACCCTATTATTAAATAGCTATGCCAACAAATGAGTTTTATTTTATTTATACTCACTTTTATCTCCCTTCAACATTTTGCACTTATTTTATTTTCTTAACTGCCCTCTTTCAATTAGACATATATAGTGCAGAAAAGAGCAACAAGGATGACAAGGGCTCGGGAAGTTAAACCATATGAAGAACGGTTGTGGGAACTAGGTATGTCTAGTCTAACAAGGGATGAAATGATAGCAGTCTTCCAACATTTGAGGGGTTGCCAGAGAGAAGCAGTGGTTAACCTATTCTCCAAAGATTATTAAAGAGATCCAATCTAGAATTAAGGAGAAATTTCCTGGCAGTGAAAGCAATTAATTAATGGGATAGTTTGCCTCCAGAAGCTATGGGTGCTCCAACATTGGAGGTTTTCAAGAAGAGATTGGACAACCATTTGTCCAAAATGGTATAGGTTCTCCTGCTTGAGCAGGAGTTGTACTAGAGGACCTCCAAGGTCCCTTCCAACCCTGTTATTCTATGTTCTATATATTTATCTGAATACCATATGGAATAAGGTTAGTTTTCTAATAATTGTATTATACCAGATCTGGACTATTTATTTTGAGAAAGCTTTCACAGGATTGAAGTATTGTGCAAATAATTGAGATTCAGATGGTTTAGGTTAAAAAATTATTTGATTGCCTCTGAATCAAATTTACTTTTTGGATTAAATCATCAAATCACTTGTTTCCAAACTATGCCAATGACTCTGTGGCTGGGTATCTATTTGCAGAAAGGTCCTTTTCTAAATTTAATTTACTTTCCAAATCAGTTTGACTTCCTTAAATTATCTGATTTGGAAATCCAGTATAGTTCAGAAATTCCAGTAGAATCAGTGATCCAAATTGATCCAAAGTGAAATGACATTTGGATTGGTGATATATTGATGTGCACAGGCCACGTTGCTTATTATCTCACTTCGCTTTTCTTTTTTAAATGCACAACGAATATGCTTCGGAAAGAAGTCTAGAAATCTTCTTTTATGCCCTATCTTAATAGTTCCACAATTCTTTCTATTGGCCTTTCCTTTTCATTTGCTCATCTCCTATAATTCTGCCTCTTTCATGTCGCAATTTCTTTCATCAAAATTCCCTTCGGCAGACTTTTATCTCTAATATGCTGTTGTTGCTTCTTCCTGTTTTGCTCTTTCCAAATCTACTTTTGTGCACACTGCAGTTTTCTTCAGCTATCCTTTTTGCATTACAATCAGGGCTGCAATTAGACAAGTGAGCTACTTACCTTAAGCAGCAGATTCTGACTGAGGATAAAAAGATGCTGAAAAAGAGAATTTTATGTCAGAGTTTACTTGGTACCCTCTAAATTAAACCCATTGCTGGCTTTTGCATTATACTTATTCATAAGCTAAATAAAAAAATTTATATTACTTTATGATCACTTTTGCCTTGCAGCCCCCCAAACTAGGGGCATTAAACAGGCTCAAGTCGCTACTGCGATACATTACAAATTCAAATTTCTTTTTTGTTGACAAAGAGTTAAAGAATTAAATGGGAGACTTGAATAGCTATTTTGGGCTCATTCTGCCCTCATCAGCAAGCCACACCCTCTATGGGATTCGAACCTGGGCAGCCTGCATGCTAGGCAGTTGTATTAACCTCCAGGCCATCACCCTTGGTTCAGCTGACAAAAGAGGGGAGGAGAGCTGGTGGCCTGGAGGTTAATACAATTGCCTAGCATGCAGGCTGCCCAGGTTCGAATCCCATAGAGGGTGTGGCTTGCTGATGAGGGCAGAATGAGCCCGAAATATATATATATATATATTATATATATATATATATATATAATATATATATATATTTAATATGTCACGAAGAAGTGAAGGAAAGCACATCTTCTAGAAAGCCGTGGGTATCCTGTAAAAAGTTTGGTCCCTGATACTCATTGATATAACTGTTGTTAGTGGTCGATAGAGATCTTTGGTGGGTACTTATTCATGCATATGATCCATATAACCTGATTCCAGATCTTTAGATCCCCTACTCCCCAATTGCTTTCAAGTCTCAGGCAAAATTGATTGACTATTTTTTCCTCCTTCCTTTCTAAACAGCCTTTGCAGCTGGAGTGTGATCTCTGTGCCATTATTTCAAACTCAGGTCAAATGACAGAACAGAAAGTAGGATCTGAAATTGACCAGGCTTCCTGTATATGGAGAATGAATAATGCTCCCACCAAGGGCTATGAAGAAGATGTTGGGAAAAGGACAACAGTAAGAGTCGTCTCCCATACCAGCGTCCCTCTTTTGCTTAAGAATGCAGACTATTTTTTCAAGGAAACCAATAGTACAATTTATGTCATCTGGGGACCTTTCCGAAATATGAGAAAAGATGGAAGTGGCATTGTATATAATATGCTGAAGAAGACTGTGGACAGTTATCCTGGGGCCAAAATCTATGTGACCACTGAAAAACGCATGAGCTACTGTGATGAGATCTTTAAAAAGGAAACTGGGAAGGATCGGTAAGTCCTGCATTGCAGACCAAAATAATTATTTCCCCAATTTAACAAGAAAGTACTGGTTTTTTTTAAAATCTGTACATCTCACCAATAAATCATTCTCTAAAATTAGTGTTTTAAAAAGATACCCTCTTTTGGCTGGTGTTTTTGCACTTGACTAGAAAAAAGACCTATCCATTATCTTCTAATCGTCATTTTCTTTCTTTTTGGCTAAAGATCCTCAAACATACATGTTTATACAAAGGATTTTAATACTGTATGTTTACTTCACTCCATTTGTTTAAGGTGCCAATTTCCATGCTTTAAAATTTGTAGGCAGGATAGCTTCATACTCAAGTGTTTAGGTTGGTACTGTCAAATGATATACAGGTACTGTAGTTGGCCATATACAGAAAGAAACACAAGAGAAAAATACATTATTAGTGTACTGCTTGTTAGACGTTTTATGAATTTTCAAGCCTTTTGGTGTTTTCATAAGCATGGGATGATAATGTATCCCAAGGTAGATACTATATAGACTATTCTTATGTTCTATTTAGCTCCAGATGTTTGTATTAAAGCAGCCTTGTAAAATTTGAAGAGCAGAAAATAGATTGAACAATTAGTTGGGCCATTTAAGGAAGCACTGTTATGGTCAGTTACAAAGAGAGAACAGAAAGTGCTTTATAATCTCTTAGGCCAATTTTGTGGAACAAACTACACAAGATTCAAAAATTGAAGTAATACAACCAGGGTGTTATTTAAACAAAAAAAAATGAAATTAAAATGGCTTAGCTAGAGATTGTTTTTTTTTTCTGGTCATGAAGAGAAAGGTGAGGGGGGGGGAAAGGGATTTTGAAGCTTTTTCTACAACTTTTTGAATAAATGTTATATGTCTTTGGATGCTCCCAAAGGAACTAAATTTGAAAGGACAAAATGTGCTTAATAAAGCTTTTTTTGTAAAGTATCACTAGCTTACACAGCGCTATACAGAGCGTAAAAGATCGCTGCACCCTAAGTTGAGTGTGTGAAAGTTAATAGTGGGCAATAGCAGGAGAAGAGAAAGGAAATGTAGCTCAGGAAAGACAGGATTTTCAAATAGAACTGACAATAAATTCATACATTCATTGATTGAAAAAAATGTTAGGGTGGTTTTTTTTACAGTATGGATTTGTATGTTGCATGAATGTTAAGGCAAGAAAAATGTTAAAATGTAGCCCTAATAAGCAAAAGGAGGGAGTTGTAACTGGTATTTTCTTATATCATACATTCTAATCCAGTGGTTCTCAACCTGTGGTCTGTGGACCCCTGGGGAGGCCACAATGTCATCACAACATTTCTTCAAGTCAATGCATGACTTGAAGAAATGTTATGATTTAAATCTTGAGTTTTGTAGTCCATGGCCACAAAAGGGGGTCCACGGTGAAGAAAAGATTGAGAACCACTGTTCTAATCAGTGTAGAGATGCATAGAAAAAGTCTTCTATTTTTTATATGTAGCTTTCTATAGAACACAGCAAACTCTGCAAACACTGACTTACCTGCAGCAGAGGTATAGCATTAGTCTTCCATTGTATTATTCCTCAGTACCTCTGAAGCAGACTGATAATAGCACTTAGACTTATATATCATTTCACAATGCTTTACAACCCTCTCTAAGCAGGTTTACAGAGTCAGCCTATTGCCCCCAACAATCTGGCTCCTCATTTTACTGACCTCAGAAGGATGGAAGTCAACCTTGAGTCGGTGAGAATCGAACTACTGGCAGTCGACAGAATTAGCCTGCAATACTGCATTCCAATCACTGTGCCACCATGCCTCATTTCTATATAAAAGAGTTGAAGGCTGGATATAACAATTTGCCAAAAACACCTAGTGGAGTTTAGAGTAGAGTAGGACTCCAATGTATGAGTTTTAGATCAAAGTACAAGGCAGTCACGTCTTGTGGGCCATGTTGACTCTTCTGCCATGTTCCATATGTTGCTGTCTCAGTCTTGGCCCCACGGAGACAGCAGAGTCAGACATAGAAATTTATTCTGTTTGTGAGCCATTTGCTGAACTGTCAAATAGTAAACGAGCTCCATGCGTGAAGAAAATGACCACACATGTCTTGCCAAACCATTAAACATTTGTTCACTCTTCATTTTTCTCCCTTAGTTTTTGTTTTGTTAGTAAAGCCGGATATTTTTTGCTTCCTCAGATAAATAACTTTTCTTCCATTAGGGTGGTATTAAACAATGCTCTGACTTTGCAGCAAAATTAGGAGGAAGCCAAATGCTGCTCATAGGACACACAAATGCACAGCTTGTGTTGGAAATGGAAATTGTGGGAGGCTTATTCTTAAAATATTAACTGTGGAAATGCTGTATATGGCTAATGTGTGGTCACAGTCTAGCAAAGTAACAAAATTCTAGCTTGTTGAGCCATTACCAGACATTTGATGGTTCTGCAGAGTGATATGATCCTGCAAAATGAAATGCCTCTGTCATTACAGTATCTATATTGTATGTTTCTCAGAGATAGTTAAGAGGCATGTACTATAGTCATTTCTGTAATGCAAAATGTAACAAAATTAAGAATGTACTTATATTTATATATGCTGACAGAAGAGCCCAAACTAGCATTTTTAAGAATCCAATAATAAGAATTTTTTAGGATTGATGGCAAAATATCATCAAAGTTCCTACACTGCCACTTACTTCTCACTACATTCTACGCCACTATGTATTTCTCTATTATTTTTCGTTCATTGATGTTGAGATACAATAAAAGGGAAGCCTAACAATAATTATTAATTTATTCAGATTATATTTTAACTGGTTGTTTTGGTGGGATAAAGTATTCTTTCAGCAATGGATCATAGTTTGGAAAGATTCCCTCCATGTATGCAACTCAAGATTATTTTCTCCATTGCTTCTCTCTCTCTCTCTCTCTCGCTCTCTCTCTCTCTCTCTCTCTCTCTCTCTCTCTCTCTCTCTCTCTCTCTCTCTCTCTCTCTCTCACACACACACACACACACACACACACACACACACACACACAAAGATCCTTTACCATTAATTAACTCTCTAGGTTCCCAAATAGCTCTCATTTTTATCTTAACCAAGTAAAAAATAAATTTCATAAACAGGCTGCTAAAATTGTGATTGCTCTCGTTTCCAGCTCAATATGAATGTGAAGGCAAGTTTATTCTTTTGGGATATTTTTAATTAGTAAGGGTACTTTAAGTCACTGTATATTCTCCTTTTCTGAATTATTGTTGTGCATAAAAATTATACTGTGGCAGGTAGACTTTCATACTAATGTGTTTTTAGTTTGTACAGTCTTGAAGGTGCTCAACAGCTGACAGCTTCTTCCAGTATTTCGTTAGCATTATTCCGGGCAGTATTAAATACACAGGTTGAGATGAAAGGAGAATTTAAGCTATATGTGAAGGGATGCCAGCTAATAACAAAATGTGAAAAAAGATTTTCCCCCTTTTTGGAGTGTTTACCTGAATTTTGATGTGCAGTTTTGTTTCCCTGATGTTTAAAAATGTAATAGAAATTCTTACAGCATCATTTAATTAGTAATAGCTAGGGGAAAAATCTTTGTAGATTGCATTGAAAGAAAAAGAGTTCATTTCAGCCTAGTAAAATGCATGGAGAGAAACTCTAGAGAGCATTTAATTAGCTGGCACCAAAGTTGCTCCATCTTCAGGGATCTCTAAAATTAATGAAGGTTAGAACCAAAGAGATCAATGCACCACGTACTGTAGCCTTATCAGATAATAGTGTAGAAAGGGGGAGTGGTTTAAATGGAAGTTCAGCTTGCAACTATTTACAAACAAGCCATTTTCATAGAAATGATGCTAAAAATATCACTAAACAATGCCGCTATCAGTTAGCTTCAACCACAGCCAACCTGAAATTCATCTTCCTATAATTGTTTATCCTAGAGTTTACCACTTGACTATATAGTCCCTAAAACAAATAGTGTATCCTCTCATGGTTAACACCTTGACTAGCGGGTCTCTATTCTATTCAGCTATTTACACATGTTACATATTACAAAATGTGACTGTCACCTGATCTCAGATAGTATTCACACCAATAACTTGACACAACTTCCTAATTTGATGCACTGTGGATGTGTTAACACTTCTTCAACTACCCAGTTCCCAACCGTATGCTTTAATATAGTTGCAGACATGCTCTATAATGCAGGTTCTGAGTGCAGATCTCTGTATCACAGCAAATACACGTTGCTTTACATAGACTTAGGAATAGTCCTTCTTTCATCTGAAATTTGTAACATAACTTTGAAATGCAGGGTTCTTGGAACACTTGAATCAGCTATTCTGAGCTTGGCATATTCTGAACTCAGAAAATTTTGCATTACTCTGCTTTATTTTATTATTCTGTTTTATTAATTTATTTTATGTTTTATTTTATTTTATTTTATATTTTACTTTATTATGCTTTTGAGTCAGTATTGACTCCTAAAGACTGCCTGGACAAGTCCTAAAAGTTTTCTTGGCAGGATTTCAGAAATGATTTGTCATTGCCTGCTTCCTAGGACTGAGAGAGACTGACTAACCCCAAATCAACTAGTTGGCTTTATGCCTAAGGTGGGACTAGACCAGTGATGGCGAACCTTTTAGAGACTGAGTGCCCAAACTGCAACCCAAAACCCACTTATGCATCGTCGAGTGCCTGGTGGGTGTGGCTCATTGGGTGGGCGTGGCCCTTTGGGTGGGCATGGCTGCGGTGGTAACGGCAGACTGGGTGGGACTAAAAAGTTCAATCAATCAATTCCAACTTTGCAAGATTTTTTTTCCCCGCGAGAAGTTGAAATTGACTGATTGAACCTTTTTTTTTTTGCACACGGCGGCGGAGGCCTAAAGCGAAAAGGTTTTATAAAACCCAGCTGAAGGCCTAGGACTGGGGCGACAGCGCGTGTGCCCACAGAGAGGGCTCTGAGTGCCGCCTCTGGCACCCGTGCCATAGGTTCGCCACCACTGGACTAGACGATTTCTAGACTTATGCTTTGACCACTATACTAAACTGGCTCTCAATAACTCTGTTAGTAACCTTTCTGTTACAAGTTGAAAATTATGTACAAATGATGCCAGAATATTAATCTGGTGGAAGATCTTTCATATATATAATTCCAAGGTGACTTATGATTTGGTAGATATTTTATGAGGTGCTTTGATTAAAAAGCCAATCAGTGTTTCAGATGACTTTGGACTAATTGGCTTGATCCAGGCCTTACGGAAGATATCCCAAAGATATAATCAAGTTCTTTAGTTTTGAACATGTTATTTTCTGTTTTTGGATCGAAATTTACAATTTATTCATCCTAAAATGCTTTTTTAATGTGAATCTTTTATGTGAAATAGTTTAATCCTATTATCATAAATTCCAATAGACCAACTACTCTACCATTTCTGTCCTTTCCATTCATGAACCTCTATTTTAGGATAAACTTCTGTTTTTCCAGGAGTAGGAATAATATTTCTTTTTGCTAGATTCAGAATATTTCAAGAAGAAACACATTTGCAGGGAAATATTAGTATGCTAGTAACACATACTCTTTATTCTCTACCTTTGGAAACGAACTTATGGCTATGTTACCTAATTTGAATATTTAGTATTTTATTTAGCTCCTAAGGCAAAAAAAAAAATGCTTGTGAGTTTTATAGAATAGTGTTCTTACTTGTATCCTTAATAAATGTGCCGGATAGTGTGGCATATTTGGATTTTAAAATATGTTTTATCCTGTGAGGTAAATAAATGGTGGTTTTTTTTGTGTTTTTTTGCTGTTTATTGACTTCTACATTAAGTTTCAAGGACCTGGCCTCATGAAACCTGGTTAGTTACTATATATTGGCATAATGGGTTTACTACTGCAACAATTCATATATGGCCATATGACTGAAATAATTCAGCACATAAAACTGTTTAGTTCAAAGTAATCTTTTTTTGAGATTCATTTTCCAATCAGCTGTGGGTCTGAGTGCTACTGAGAGTGGATCTGGTATAGGTGTATCATATTCATCTCACTTTTCAACCTCATTTCTATCTTGCATTTCAGGATGGTAGGTCATGATCTTGAGTTCAGGTGCTAACCAGACTCATATCTACTTAGTTCTGCATGAAGACTATCTGATCAGTCTTCTGATTTAGCTCTACGTCTGCCTTTTCTGATCCAATGTTTTCCAAAGTACAACCCTCAGAATTCCTGGGCAGTTTGCTTATTATGCTCATTAGAAATTCTGTTCTACAATTGTACAACTGCAACCAGCTTGAAACTGCCAAATTGAGGAAGTCTACCAAAACAACCTGTAATTCTCCAAATTTTGCTATGTGTTACATTCCTTCTTTCAAGATAAACTACATCAGCTTTTATGCCTCAAAATGTAAAACTATTTCATGAGTTCTTTTCCAGAGATCAGATCATGTTCCTTAGTGAAGTTGAGCTCAACTCAAGAGTATTTTGATCTTTTAAATAATAAATCTGTATTTGTGTAAATGCTTCCTAGCAGACGTGCATATTAGAAAGAATAATATAGGTTTGGCCACTGGTGTTAAATTTTGAAGAAGTCACCATTTGGAGTGGTAATGTTGAACTTCGTTTCACATCTCCCTCTAGTCTAGATAGACTTTTAATATTCTGAATAAAATTCTCTTTCGAATGGTTTGTATTTTTGTGCGTGAGAACATGTACTTCATTACATTCATCATTTACTCAAATTCCAGACTTGATGTATCCAGAAACGTCTTAACATTTTCTCAGGATACTTCCTTAATTGTTTTTTCCATCTTCATTAATGGAATGACTAATCGTCCTGTTGTCTCAGAAGAGTCCTTCATTGATGAGAAAACACAAAAGCACAACAAATTAATGTATTAAATAGATTTTTTTTATTATAAAACCCAAACTGCATCCTCTAAATAAGCAGTTTTAAGTGTTTTAAAGGCTACATAGTATGCTAAAATACATCCTCTAAAACTCTGAGATGCTAGCAATATGCCTGATAGTTTTGGGTGGTTTGGGTGTGTTGGGAGGGGGGATATCAATGTGCACTTGGATGAACAATGGGGAAGAGTTTTGGCGACACAGAGCTTTCCCAGAGAGAGCTCCAAATTAGAAGACTGCATAGTTTGGAGCTGGATGGGGGAAAAGGGAAGAGGTTCAAGGTAACCACATCCTAGAACAGGTGTGTCCAATCTATGGCCCACAGGCCATATACAGCCCTGAACAGCTCATGAAGAGGTCCCACAAGATTGTAAACTCTTAACATTATTATGTGCTTTATATACATTAACTATATTCTATATTTTACATGCGGCCCAAGGCAATTCCTCTTCCCTCACTGAGGCCCAGGCAAGCCAAAAGGTTGCACACTCATGCTCTAGAACAGGGGTCCCCAACCCCCGGTCCATGGACTGGCACCAGTCCACGGCATGCCAGAAACTGGGCCAGGCAAACCACTGAAGCCCCATCTGCAGGATGCAGGGAGCATGTGGAACCACGCCTGCTCCAGTCTGCGGAAAAACCTCTCTCCACGGAACCGGTCCCTGGTGCCCAAAAATGTGGAGGTCCCTGCTCTAGAACCTCTCAGGATATATCTAGTAGATGAGAAAGTTGTAGCTTTAGTCCATTTTGGGTAAGCAAATAAAGGATTGAACTTGATGGGATGACATCATTTTGTCTCTGAGTTTGAGCCTGATAATCAAGAACTTTCCACTACAAGTCAGGAATTAACTAATAAAGAACTTAGTGGTGGTCCTTCTATAGTTCTAAACTTAATTCTCCTAGTCTATTATTAAATGTTTTTGTGTTTCTTTATAAAGCCATTCTTAATGAATAAACACAGTTATGTTTATTAGCTGAGAATTCTGATTTATTTATTTTTTTCATTCTAGGAAACGAACATAGTTTGGAGCAACTTTATGAAAATTATGGCTCTTGGTGCGCAAATAATAAAATAGCCAGTTAATTTATATTTGATTTATATTTTTGTAATCAAAATATCTGAGCATATTTGGATTGTGTGAGATACGTTCAATACTGTGTTTACTTTTTACCTAGAAGTAAATCCACTGAACAAAGTGCAGTGTGTTTCTGAGTTTAGTTTCGTGGGGTTATATTAATGTTAAGCAATTTACATGCCTTTATTATGTTTTCTTCAATGTTTTGTTTAATCAATCTGGATATATCACTTTGGATAAAATCTAAATTTGCATCTGCAAAAATTGACAAGCGCTGTAGAATATTCTATAAAAAGAGAACTGCTTATGAGACTGGGTTATGGGCTATATCCATTCATGTTTACATTTTATAGTTGAAAAATGGCTATGGGGACTTACTCTGTTCAATCCTTAAGTCACTGAATTACTACATTAAAAAGGCTATTTGCTTCCACTACATTATATTTATATTCAGTAGAATTCCACCTGTGCTAAAAGAAGATAATTAAGCTTCCCCCCAGATCTTGAAACTCAGGCTCAAAGGAAGTTTCTCTGGAATAGCACATGATATGGTAAGAGACAACAGAGGAAAGTAAATTGAGAAAAAAAATCACTGTCATGTTCTGAAATTTGCAGAAAGCCAGATTTAGATCAAATCAATATTTTCATGGTTGAGGCACTCATCTTTTTTAATAGCACGGTGCCAATCAATCAGAAATATAAATCGAACATATTTTCCTCATAGGAAACAGCCAGTTGGGAAATGAAAATAGTCCTGTTGGAGCATTTTAATCAGCATTTTGTTTCTCACATTCGCCAACCATATCTTACTTTATATTCTCTGATTGTTGTTCCCTGTAAGTGGTATGTAGAGAAATGTTTTCCCAAACTGGGGCCATATCATCTGGCCTATCACTACTTATCCCTAACTTAAGATAATTTATGAAAAAGGGTAAAATTCTCACTGATCACTGAGGAGTTTGTTATCTGTCTCCATTGAGAAAATTGTCCACTTATTTGTACTCTGTTTTCAGTTTTTAAGTATGACTTAGCCAATAACAGCAGAAGAATGAATCTTTGATTAAATTCTCAAAAGCTTGTTGAAAGTCCAAGTATCTGAATTTACCTTTGCAGAATCCAAGCTGATTTATCTTAGCAAGGCTTATTCCTCTCTGCGCTTGGTGATGTTCCTGTGAAGTTGAGCTACAATTTCTGGGATGTCCCCTGTGTCTATGTTAAAAAACTAGTTTAATGTTGGCTATTTTCTGATCTTCTAGTATAACTGAGGGACAAGTTATATAATTTTATTAAGAGGTCAGCAATTTTGAGTTCTTAAGAAAATCTCAGACAGATGCCACCAGGACCAGTTCTTTGCTCCTGTGTGATCTTTCAAGTTCTTCTCTTGCAACTTTAATTGACTTTAATTGTCCCAGTTGTCTCCTTGAGAAAATCAGTACAGGCTTAGGTATTTGTACTTTGTTTCCTGCAATAATTCAATAATATAAAGGATTCACTCGGTTTCTGCATCTCCTATTCCTCTTGAGCATTCCTTTCATACTTTTCCCCATCTAAAGGCCCAATGTTTTTCTTGCCAGTTTGAATAAACTTAAAGTTACTTAATGGTGGTTTGTTTGTTTCATCATTGCATTTTTTATGTACTCATTTTTATTCTATCAATCATGTACATCAGATTGGATGCCAATAAAAGGAAAATTAAGGAGATTTAAACTTTAGAGTATGAGAAATGTTTCCTAACCTGGATACATGATGTATCTAGAGAGCAAGGCTAAGCTACTGTAACTTATTGATGCAGTCATCCGCAAGAATTGTGCATCTTCCTTCAAATAACATCCCCTTTATATACCACCATCCATAGAGAAAATTCACTTGCTGCTACAGCCATACCCAAACTTTAAATATGTATGGAATTAGAATGTTTCCATGTTAATTTTTTTTTCTGGTAGAACATACCAGAAAGCAGACTCTTTGAGAATATTTTTCACAGTAAACTGAACCATTAACGCTTCCTAGTTCTCTTTCTCTTATTTGTCAAAAATAAATATGCCTGTTGTTTTCTTCAACAGTATTGGTGACTAGTGTGGGAGGAAAGTACCATTATTGACATAAATGGTTTTTCACCTCCATCATGGTTTGCTTGTTTTTTCAAACGGCATACTATTTTTATTGATTATCATTATATTATGTGTTTTTTTCTTTGATAAAAACACAAGTGTATCTACTTAATCTGCAGTGTCTCTGTTGTAGTGCAAATAATGGCAATTTTGGGAAGCATTTGACAATAGTGCACATATTAAGAGGTAGTTTCTCTGCGGTCACAAATAAGGAAACTTAAACACTGTATTACAGAAAAAATAACTCCCCCCCCAAAAAAAAGTAGCTATGTAAGTTAACACAACAGCAACATACCTTGTTTAACCAAGAGAAAATTCACAGACTGTGAAGAACAGTGATTCAGATGAGCAAATTCTTATTGAAGGAACTTAAAGGCAGCCTTGAAATTATGTCCATTTCAAATGTTTATTTAACAGCAAATATGAAACCAAGAAGAATATCTGCTAGCACTATAGAGATTCAACGTCATGCTTTTATCTTTTGTTCAATGCTGTGAATTTTTATATTTTGTTTGAATTTTATTTACATATGACATAAATTCTTGGCATTTTTGCCACTGAAAACTACATCCAGGGATTTCGTGTACCAAGAAATATTTTACATCAGAAACTGAAAAGCTTAGTGACACAAACATCGATGGCAAAGTATAAATGACTGAATAACTGTAAGGTTGTATTTTATTTTGCAAAGGGTAAAGCACCTGAATAAGTCCATCAAAGTCACTCTTTGAAGATACTTTCCAGATTACATAACGCTGGTAGATCCAGATTTCACATTGAAATAAAGATAAAAGGCCTCTTTTCTGATTCAGATGATGGGAGCTGAGGAAAATCTTCATTAATTTTGTTATCACAACTGATAGCTATGCAATTGCATGTTGAAATGGCCTTTCCAATTTTACCTACACAGGATTCTATATGTTGCACAATCTTTTATAGAAATTCTGGGGTGTTATTTTAATGTAAAAACCAGAAATTATACTTGTAGTTGCGTTAGATTCAGTAGGATAAAATGTTCGTTCAAAAGATGCCCCTGAACTGCTATGTGATCTGGAATGATAAAAGATTGAGGTGCTATTGAATCCTACAAGTCACAGGAGACTGAAAAATACTATATTCTTGTAAAATTAAAGTTGGATGGACAATATTAGCTATATTGTCCATCCAACTTTAATTTGTATATTCCTATATAACCATATTCTGCACAGTTTCATGACCTACTTTGTTCATAATGCCTATTTCTCTCAGTGTTACTGAAATCTAACCATTCTGTTATGCTTACTTAAATAAAGGTCTTATCAGTTTTGAGACAAAATAAAATTATTAATGTTTTAGACGAAATTATAGAACAACCTCTACTACCTCATAATTGATACACATACAGGGACAATTAGTAATGTTCTTCCTGCTAATTTTTAAGGAATTGTTCAGCTTAAACTTGGGATATAAAAATGAGTCTCTACAGATTTTACTTCACCAGTCATTGCCAACTGTAGGGGGGGTACTCATCTCCGCTTCAAAGCCATTGAGCCATCGCTGTCCAAAGACATTTTTGCGGTCATTTGGCCTCCATCTATTTTTTTATTTGCATGTTTTCGAACTGCTAGGTTGGCAGAAGCTGGGGGAGGACGGGAACTCACCCCATCGTGTAGCGCTCAGGTCTCGAATCGCGGCTACTGGCTTTGCGACTGACAAGCCCAGAGTCTTAACCACTGAGCCACTGCCCCACCCTCTAAACTTGGGAAAACTATATTAAATCAAGCTCACATTCAAATGGAAGTTACTAGTCATATATCTGCCTAATTTAATTCTCCATTCTCCAGTTTGCTCTCAAATAATATTTGCTGAGTTATACAACATGGCTTAGTTTGTGAATTCAGGTCACTTTCTCTGACCAGTTTTATTGACACACACAACATGGCCATAGTAATAATAACAAAGCATTAAGAATTTGGCCTCTGTGGGCAGGTAGATTATTAGAGGAGGCAATGGAAATAATTGCTCACTAATGTGAAGAAGTAAAAATATGTACTGTATTATATTGCTTATAATGTAAAATTAAAATAACAATTATATGATAATGAAAGTACACAATATGCTTAAGTTTATCTTTATATAAATTAATAGCTAATGAAGACTGCAAAGATTACGTCTAATTAAACTGAATACCATTATCACTGAAAGGTGAGTTTTAGCACACCATTTGTAAGAAACATGGCTATCTACTGTTTAGAAATGTGACCATTTTATAATTCACCAGGACTAATTCTTTTCTTCTAAATGAATTGGAAATGCATTCACTCGGGACACATCTGTTAAGTGGGCTTACAAGTATGTTGAGTGCATGGGGAAATGAAAAATAAGAAATTATGCTACTATGATTATTATATCCACAAAAATGAGAAATCTTCAGCTGATGTTGGCCTTCAACATTTCTTCACAAGAACCTATGATCATGATTATATACACAACTATGTGAAATCACAGCTGCCAGTTATTATTATGCTTCTGGTTCTTATTGTTAATGATTCTACTGCTAAGAGCTGGCATGGATTGCAAACAGTTTTTCAAACATCAGATGCTGCCAGGGAGACAACATTAATTAATAGAACATTCAAATATCTTGACTTCCTATCCCTCCAGCTTTTTTAAAGAAACACTTTTCAGTAATTGGATTTTTACAAGTTCAAATTTTGCTTCTGCTCTTCAATCCAAAATATTGTTGGAGTTCATCACAACATGTAACATAATCCATACCTCCTTTTAACATCTGCATGAAGCTTCTGGTTGAGATCATTTGCTACCATGGGTTAAGGTGCTCAACTTTATATTTCCACCCCTGGTGATCTAAGTGATACTATTGCTGCTCTCTTGCCATGCCTAGAGGCTTACAGGGGTTGGATGGGAGGCAACAGTGTTCAGCTGAACCTTGACAAAAATAAATAGGGGCCTGGAGCTTCAAGATCCGGAACTTTAACAACTTTAGTTCTGGATGGGGTTGTACTACCCCAGATACACCCGGTTTGCAACTTGGACTCACAAGAGTCATGGCTAGGAGAGACTTTGCACAACTTCTGTTGTGCACCAGTTGTGGTCTTTCCTGGATCGGGAATCCCTGCATTCAGTCACTCAAGCTTTGGTCATCTCATGTTTGGACTACTGCAATGTGCTCTACATAGGCCTACCCTTGAAGAGCATTCCACTGGTGTAGAGTGTGGCAGTGCAGGCAGTTTCTGGGTGCAATTCAAGGTTTTTAATGTCCTGCATGGCATGAGTCCAAGTTGTTTGAGTGACCATCTCACTCCAATGGGACTGGCCCAACCCATCTGCACTGGCAGAGAGGGCATGCTGCGGGGCCCCATCAGTTGGAATTTTTTTAAAAAGTTTTATTGATTTTTAAAACATCAATCACATAATAGATAGTTAACAGTGTGTTCGCTAATGGCGTGGTCCAAGAGAAGAGCCTTCTCTGCTGTGGCTTCCCCCTTTCTGACCTTCTGTAAGGGCCTGAAGACCAGGTTCTGCCAGCTGGCTTGTGACCCCAATGGAAAAGTATACTGGAGATGCTTGTTGAATTAAGAGAAACCCCCCTCCCGCTCCTTCCCTCCCCATCTTTTATCTGTAACATTACTTTGGATTGTGAGCAGAGATGACAGCCGCTGTGAAGAACGAGAGACCAGCGAGTAGAGTGGTCCTTTGAATGTTTCCCAAGGAGAGATTGGGAGATCACCCATGAGTGCTCTGACTGGAAGATCAGAAAACAGTGGCCTCCTATAGGTCTGAGTTGGAGGAGCCAAGGGAGACTACATCTTTGTTCTCAGAAACAGCAGAGCCCTTCAGTCAGAACTGAAGAAGCTTCTTGGGTGAGAAGCGAAACATCTTCAAGGAAAAGAAAGTCCAGTTGCCTTTTGAAAAACTCCTTTGGGAACAGAGCCTTTCATAAGTACACTAAGTCAGCCAGACACACCAGCAGAACACACTTCCAAACAATATTTGGAAATGTTTAGTTTAACCACCTTAAGGATATTAGAGACCTTTAAAACAATGAGCTTAATTTTGCAACTGGTGAGTTTTACCTTCCTCAAATTTAAGAAATTTTAAACAGAGAATTAAGAATTTTAAATAATATAAAATTGGGGGGAAAGCAAAAATAAAAGACTTGGTTTAAGAGTTTTAACCAGACTGAGAGACCACACAGTTTTGGAATATTGGTTATTTTTGCTGCCAACTTTGAAAATCAAGCATGTAATATACTCATGAGAAACAACTGAAATGGAACGAAATCCATATTAGGAACTCAGGCTTGATGAAGGTTGTAAGATAGAACTAAAGGAAGATGAAGATGGAACTAAAGGATCAGGAAGTAAAGAGTTAAAATGGGTAAGCAGGTTATAATTTTTCATTATCTTAAAGAGGTGTGTTTTTAAAAAAATAAAAAATAAAACATGGACTGAAATATTAATAACTAATATGTCAGAATTAGGGATACAGATTTTAATGGATACATTTTTGAAGATGATGAGAAAAACTTTTTAAAAACTTTAAAAAACTTTTACCTCACACTGGCATAGTAGAGTTAAAAGACACAGAAGATAAACAAAATTGAGATTACCAAAATGGGAGTACAAAAGACAAATCGAGAAAAGTATCTGGACATACAACAGCTGAGACAAGAAAATCTGGACGATGCCTTCTTTATGGGATTTACACATTAGGCTGGTGAACGCTTTGAAGACTCCTTTTAAATGCCAAAGAGTGATAAAAGATCAAATCCTGCATTGCTGGAGAAATGATTTAAAGGTCAAGATTGTGTGGAGCAAAAAATAATAATAATGGGAATATAAAGTTGGACCATTTGACCAGGAATAAACTATTTGTTTGATATTTCTGGTAACTCCGAATGGATTTTTTGCTGAACCAGGAAGGAAAAAATGATTTCTGGACTGTATATAGATAAAACTTTAGCCTATGTGGAGAAGAGTTTTCTTTATCTGTAATTTTAAAAGAGGATGAAAAATTAATATAATAACTAATGCTTGCTGTGATAAGGGTTGGAAGCACGATTTTATTATCATCTTTCTTGCTTTTTTCTTTTCTACTTATTTCTTTTTCTTTTCTTTTTTTTCTGCATCTTCTGGATATTCGGGTTTCTCTTTTTCTTCTAGTTTAGTTTGTATCAGTTTTTACTATGTTACCAACATCAATAAAATTATTAATAAAAAAACAAAAGGAGAAAAATAAAAATAGGACTCTAGAATTTCTCACACTTGATAGTCTGGGGGAATGAAGGTAGGAATGCAATTCCCAGCAGTGACAGCATCTCTATAGCCTAGTTCAGGGGTAGGCAACCTTGGCTCTTTTATGACTCGTGGACTTCAACTCCCAGAATTCCTGAGCCAGCATTGCTGGCTCAGGAATTCCGGGAGTTGGAAGTCCACGAGTCATAAAAGAGCCAAGGTTGCCTACCCCGGCCTAGTTGGAAGGTTATCAGCATGAGTATGATCAAAGTCCTCTGATATACCTCTCTTATGCCCAGTGGAATCACTTTCAAAATATAAAGAATAAATGGGAAAGCTGTGTGCTGTCTATTCTAATTTCAGATGCAGAGTGCCTAGAAGGCATGCATTCATTTTCATTCTTATATTACTGATTACTGATTATATAGGTTTTATTTAATCGATTGGGCAAAGCATGTTACATATATGAACAACTAGTGGACAGTACATATCAGAATCAATAACTGATTTTTAAATTAATCAGTTAATCAGGTATGTTCTCCATAGCTGTCAGTTGACTTTTCTGATAATAGGGGGGGGGGGAGCAAATTTCCATGGAATGTTTATAATTGCCACATGCAATAGCTACTGATACTTTTAAAAAATTAAAACAACACGGGTAACTGGATTTGTGGCAATAGATATCATGCTGTTTTATTGATTGATTGATTTGTACCCCGCCATTATTATTTTTACAAATAACTCAAGGGAGCGAACATATTCAACACATCTTCCTCCTCCTCCTCCTCCTATTTTCCCCACAACAACCCTGTAAAGTGGGTTGGGCAGAGAAAAAGTGATTGGCCCAAAGTCACAGAGATGGCTTTCATGGCTAAGGTGAGACTTGAACTCATAACCTCCCACTTTCTAGCCTGGTGCCTTAGCCACTAGACTAGACCAAACTGGCTCTCTTTTGGTTTTGAAAGGGAAACAGTACTTACAGCTATTTTTTTAAACAACTAGAATAAAAATGCATTTTTTTTTCTTTTAGCAATCTATAGCAATGTATTCTTACTATCAACACTGACCTGTTAAGTTCAGGGGGACTTACTTCCAGAGATCATGCATATTAAAGCAGGATTAATTCAGGAAATTTAGCTGAACAAGCTAGAAGTATGGTAATACTAAGCCACATTGGTGAATTATAATAGTGTCTCAAACCAAAAGCAATCCATATACAGTATGTATATTCATGAAAGCACCCCATGGTTCAGTCAAGGTTTGCTTACTCACGGTTTGTTAACTATTAGTGGCTTTGCACAACACAATGTTATAAACCAAGATTTATTTACCATGGTGGAAGGATTGACAGAATGTGTCCCAAACCCAGCATACCTTACTTATTATAACTCTATTTGGTATAAACTGGATTCATGAGACAATAGGCATGAGTCATCACATTGCATTATCCTTTTCTAGTGCTTTAGAGGTCGTACTGAAGATCATAAAAATCTAAGCACGTGTAATAATTTTTGCCTAAAACCAATGGGAAAAACTTTTTATTTCATCCGTTATAGGATTTATTTAAAATATTATATATAGTTTGCCTTCTGCTTTTGCTCCATTATGGTATTTATTCAGAATATTATATATAGTTTGCCCACTGCCTTTTCTTTCTCTTTACCAGTGTTCAGTTTTGTGAACTAGGAAACTACATAGAGGAAGTCAAAAAAGTCAAAATGGTGACTGCAAGGAAAACTCAACTCTTTCTTTTAACGTGTTGCGTAATGCATGTAAAAAGGGATTGGATTTTAATCCTACAATTGCAGCCCTCATCTCTTCTTTTTTTACTTCCACTGCAGTGCTCCTATCTAGTACTAATTATTCAATTAAAAATAAGATAGCTTAGTTCTTTCTATTGTATCCTTGCCATGCTGCTTCTCTGCTTTTAAAAACAATCTGAATTAAAATTTAAATAAAACCATGCTGCAGGTAAGTAATCTTGAAACTGTTTCCTTTTAAAATCATATTATTAAGAGTAACTACATCAATTTTTGGAAGGGCTTCCTTATAAAACTTTAAAACTTTAGTAACAGTCAATGGATAGTTTTAATTGCACATAAATTTAAATAGCATTGTGGATCCAAATGAACTATTTTTCTTCCTCTGTGGGATAGATCACAACTGCACTTACCCAGGTAAATGGTTGATTATGCAATCAGGAGCATTATCTGTATCTTTATCTGCATTAAATTGTAAAAAGAAAATGCATTTACTTTTTTTTTAATCATAAAATCACTGGGCTGCATAAAGGATGCTGCATATTAAAGAGCCTTCCCTGCAGAGTGGAGGTTACTACTGTCTGCTTTGGCAGAGTTTACCATTTGTTGGAAAATAAAAGAGAGCCTAGCAAAGCTGATTGTACAAGGACTTTCATCTCTGTTGGATTTTTCTCCAACATGGCTCTGTCCAGATGTCCCAAAGCCCAACTCCTAGAAGTCCCAGCCAGCCAGGCAATTGTGGAAGTTTTAATCTTTATTTGGAGGGTGTCAGATTGGGAAAGCTACATTAATGAAAACTGATTGACATATTTGGAAGGAGAGCCTCTGCAAAGGATTCCATTTCGCACACCACTGTTTTATCTGAGCAAATTACCTCTAAAACGGTTTCATCCATATCTCTTAAATTATTTTCTTTTTAAACAAGATCCCTCAATTTTAAGAAACAACAGTTGAAAAAAGATGTATGTTGAGATAATCACAAAGGTAAGGCAAACTATCCATTCTCTGTCCCTATTACTTCTCTGTCTTGCTTATCATCTGCAGAAGAATTATGAGTACATATATCTGATGTTTGGATGTCCATGCATGTGCACAGATACTGTACTTCTTTTTCCAACTCCTCTGTTGAAGTTGTTGTTGTTGTTAGTTGCGAAGTCATGTCCGACCCATCGCGACCCCATGGACAACGTTCCTCCAGGCCTTCCTGTCCTCTACCATCTTCTGGAGTCCATTTAAGCTCACGCCTACTGCTTCAGTGACTCCATCCAGCCACCTCATTCTCTGTCGTCCCCTTCTTCTATTGCCCTCAATCTTTCCCAGCATTAGGCTCTTCTCCAGTGAGTCCTTCCTTCTCATTAGGTGGCCAAAGTACTTGAGTTCTGTTGAAGTACAGACAGTTAAACATTTTGAGACCCTTTCATTTTTGTTTTCCTTCCAGCTAGATAATTCTGACGCCATATTGAATACTCATAGTGCTGTTGTTTCATACAAGATCAATTCTAAATTAAAGCTTTCTCATTCGTGGATGACAAAAGTTTTCATGAAAATTATCCAATTGTTCTTCATCAAAAATTGATTTTGGATGCCCAGGTCTCAACTTTGGGCCGGAATGCTTTATTCAGCTGAGATACTATGTCAACCATTTCAGTTTGACCAAAATGACACATGGCTTATTTGAATCACTCCTAAATTATTGCAGTATAATCAAGTTAGGGCTGCTTTTGAAGAATTCAGGACTATAATTAATCCAGAATGCAACACCCCATTATTAACAATGCCTATGTAGGAAGTTTATACATCCTTTGTTGAAGAGGCTGTAAATATAATACGAAACTATAATGCTAACTATTAAACCCTGAATGATTTAAGAACAAGATGCCTGAAAGTTTGCTCAAGCTTTTCAGTTGTTCTGTTTTTGAGTCCCAGCTACCATAGAGATTATATTTAAAAAAGGACTACAGATAGTCCAATTGGGACCAGAATTTTGCTTGCTAAGCAAGGCAGTTGTTAAATAAATCGCACCGAATTTTATGACTTTTTTTTGCCGTGCTTATTAAATGAGGAAGTAACTTTATAACTTTGCCATTGTAACTTTGAGTGGTCACTAAATGAATGGTTGTAAGTCTAGGACTTTTTCTTCATTCTTAAAATTTAGGGTAATCTTTTAAGGAAAGCATTTAGCATGAAATTTTAAATTGCTTTTGCAGTCTGTTGCCTACTCTCCAGCGTACATGTCTTGATTTATTTTAAATTATTTCCACCTCGTAGGAAATAATTTATTTTAAATTATTTTTCTCATAGGAAAAAATAAAATTTAAAAATCTATAACTTAACTATTTAAAACAACCTTCCATTTTACAGCACATGTTCTAAGCACACTAAGGAGCAGAAATATAAAGAGAAATGAAAAAGGAGTTTATATTTGGAGAGGAAAAGAAACAGAAACAGAAACGTTTGTTGTAATATACCAACTATAGTAGTACAATAACAGAAGAGATACTGCCTAATTGTTGTGAGTCGTAGTTTAGCAATCTCTTGCTTAGCTTACTAGAACATGTCAATGAGAGGATAAACTATTCTAAGCCAATTGGCAATACATAACTATTAATATACATTAAAATATATGTGTAAGATATGCAAATAAAGTGCAAGTTTCAATTTTCACAAGACAAAAATATCTTAAATATGTAACTCTAAATATACATAATCTGCAAAAAAAAACCAAACCAGACAATAAATATTATTAATTTCTTGGACTACTAGAGAAAATAAGACAAAGTTTGAAACGCATTTGGTGATCATTTTCATAATTAGCAAATAATATCTGGGGTTTGAATCATGACCTCACTTTTCTCCCCATGCGATTCAGAGAGGCTCATCTAAGTGCATTCTTGTAACGACAAACCTTTTTTAAAAAGATGTTTAACTACAACCATGAGATTATATATATAATGTAATGCCTCTGTACCTTAAATCCAGAAGGCAGTGAAGAGAACTAAGATGGTATAAAATAATTCATTTTGTTTAATATAATAAGCATAACAATAGAGAACATGGGGACCGTAAAATAGACAAAGTAATAGAAAATGTAGAAGCTAAAGTAAAGATAGTACCAATAGTAATAGGTGCCTTAGGTGCTATCCCAAAACATCTGGAGCACCACTTGAACACATCAGCATTGGCAAGATCCGCCTTCAGTCAATTGCAAAAGGCAGCTTTACTTGGAACAGCTTAACATTCTGTGATGATACCTTTAGCACTATGAAACATCCCAGGTCCTTGTGAAGGATTTGCTAGGTGGATAAAAATGCCAAATCCAGACCGAACATATGGCTGAAAAATTGGAGGATAGTTGAAGAAAATAAATTGAAAGATTATGGCATAAGCCAGCTGTAGTGATCCCAGTGGTTATCAGAAATACCATACCCCCCAAAAAAAACACCTTGGATGGCATTTAGAAAATACGTGCATTGACAAAATTTCCATTTGTTAATTACAAAAGGCAACACTGCTTAAATCTGCACATATATACTATGTGATATATTACAACAGCCTAGGTCAGTGATGGCAAACCTTTTAGAGACCGAGTGCCCAAACTGCAACCCAAAACCCACTTATTTATCACCGGGTGCCAGGTGGGCGTGGCCCATTAGGTGGGTATGGCTATGGTGGTCATGGCAGATTGGGTGGGTATGGCCTAGGTGGGTGTGGTCACCTCGATGTTGCTCATGAGGGATGCCTGTGGGGGACGGACAGGGTTGGGGGAGATCCAGGGGGTCTCTGGCAGGTGGGGCGGTGGGCAGGAGGCTCATCCTGTGGGGTGAGGCGAGGCGAGGCAGGATGGGGGTGCCATTGTCGCAGGGCAAGGCGAGGCAGGGGCCAGGGTGGCTGCTGCCTGACACCATCGGCCCCCGCACACAGAGGCCAGCGAGCACATGGGGGCCGACAGTGTCCGTCATCAGCCACAGCCTGCCGGCCCCTTGACCGGCGCACTCTGGGGCTCCGCAGCCCGCCGCCAGCAGTTCAGAGAAGCCGCTTCTGAGCTGGACGGCCAGCCGACAGCTGAGGAGGCAATGCAGTGGGTCGTGCCCGGGAAAAGGAGAGCATGCGAGGCCAGGAGGGACAGGACAGGGAGAGGGAAACCAGCCGTGCTGGGATGTATCCGGCCACATGGGACCTCGGCAAGTTAGCGGGCGGCTGGTTGAAGAGGGACGGTTGCCATCTCCAGGGCACGGTGTGCGTGCCCACAGAGAGGGCTCTGGCACGCGTACCATAGGTTCGCCACCACTGGCCTAGGTTCTTTGGAAGAATTAGATGTGTACTGAAGGCCAATACTAACTAAAGGACTGGTAGCTGTGATTTCACATTGGTGTGCATACAATAATAATTAGCATGTAGGATAGTGCTTGTATTACTTTATAGACTGGGATATACTGCTTGTGATCAATTGTAAATGTCTTAATATAGAGTTTTTCCTATTGAACCCCAAAGTTCCATTCTCACAATCAGATGCCTCTGATAAGTCTACACATAATGCATAGATCATTCTATGAAATATTCCTTTCATTAAACTTGATTCCTGGTGAGTATACTTGGCAGCAATATGAAAATGTTTTGCCAATGACTTTTCCAGGATTTTTTTTTCTTTGCAGTTTAGTCTTCAGCTCTGGGATTTTTTAAGTGGACTCCCATCCAAGAATTTCACGAATGTGGTTGTAAAAGCAGCTTCTTTATGTGGTGTATACTCTAAGTGGGGCTTCAGAGTTGACATCTAGGTCATCTACATTTTGTGTAAAAGAAGGCAGATTGATATCATTTTATCAGTTTACTTATTGAAGTTTCATTTCTTTGTTCATACCCAAAAGATGTTCTCAGAGCCGCTTGCTGTGACCACTAATAAGATAGTCCCAGCCTCAGGCATCTCATCCTAAATATGTCTCTCCTCTGGTTTTCTCTTTTATGTCAATAGAGCACCATGCCATAACACTGGTCTAGACGTTAGATGGTCTCTGTGAAAATAGAGTGTTTCCAAGGCAACTATTCACACTTCCACAGCCTATGTTTAATGTACTGAATATGGAACGTGCTGCATGTGTGTTGTCTAGTCCAGATTCTGCTAAGGAGAGTTATAAAAAATAGTTGGGCTTTGTCTCTGGAGCAGCCTACAAAGTTCAAGGCCTGTCTGTTTAAGTGTTTTATTTATAATCCTCAGTGTCATATATTCAAAAGTAATTTTCAATTCAGAATGATGCAGTGGGGAGGAGGGAAAACGTGAGGACAGTTTTGTTATTAACATTGACATCCCATAAGATGAATGGGACAGCCTATCTGCCTCTAACAGAAAGGAAGCTCTACTACTTAGCTAGCTTGACAAACTTTAGATTGACATATCACTGAGAAAGCTGCATTAATATCTAGTATTAGATCTAAGGATTGACTCAAGGACCTAAAGATTTGTATACCTTGACCTCTGCAAAGATTTTTTAAAAAGCTATTGCCTATAGGACTGAAGCTTTGTTATGTCAGTGTGGTTGCCATATCTGCAGCAAGACAGGGACATTAAGACAAAGAGAAATCAAGCCTCTATCTAAACATTAAAATGCTGTTATCGATATGGATCTTCAGTGCTTTCATCTTTCAAGTTCTCAGAAATAAGTAATAATTTATGGCTTATGCAGAAACAATAGCATAATAACTAACCACAAGTTAAATCCCGTAACAATACTGTAATATATTTCTTACTGGTATGTCATTATAAGAAGATTTTCAACTGAAAGCTATCATCCATTTTTCTCCCCCTACATAAGGAATTTATATAGACTAAACTATGATATCCCTTTATAGGGTGGATAAATCTTCAGTAGTGATGGATTAAATCCATCGATCTGAATTTGAGCTAAATTCTTTTATGAAAAAAGGCTCCAAAGTGAAACTACTATTTTAAGATAATTTTTTATGGATGTAGGCATTTTATAGATCATTTCCCATTGGAAAGCATTACAATATTTCCTCAATATGTGCTCTGCAGACATTTCTCAATCCTATACATGGATAATTGAGAAATCCATTAATATGCAGGTAGTCCATCAATTTATAAACTAAATAAATACAGGTAGTCCTTGAGTTACGACTACTCAACCAGCTGAGCCCAACATTTTCATTGCTAAGCAAGTCAGTTGTTAAGTGAGGTTTTCCCGATTTTACAATTTTTTGCCACAGTTGTTAAGCAAATCACTTCAGTTATTACGTGAATCATGTGGTTGCTAAGTGAATCTGGATTTTTCCCCCCCCCCCTTGACTTTGCTTGTTAAAAGCTGGCTGAGAAAGCTATAAATGGTGATCACATGACCCCAGGACAGTGCAACTGTCACAAACACATGCCAGTTGCTAAGGGCCCACATTTTGATCACATGACCATGTGGATGCTGCAACAGTCGGTGTAAAAAATGGTCATAAGTCACTTTTTTTCAGTGTCATTGTAACTTCTAATGTTCACCAAACAAATTGTTGCACCATCTGTAATTGAAAACCCATTTTGGAATCTGAAATTATATTTTGGATTACAATACTTAAATTTCATGGGAAAGAGATGTCTTTATGGTGTCAGATTTTAAGGGATCAAAAAAAAGCAATATCTGAAATATCCAATCATTGATTTTCACCAAACCTAGGAAATGTTGCTTTTTTCAGTTCAGCTAAACTCAAACTTGTTGTTAAAGTTTACACTTCAGAAAGCCATTCTGTCTATTACTGAAGGAGTATACTGTGCTACATACTGAGAAAAATAGTTGAGCTTTATTTATTTATTTATTTTCCTTTAAGACAGATCAAATACAAAATTGCTAGGCTTCACTTTCACTTCTCTTAAATAGACATTTCTCCTCTGTATTCTTCCATATCTCTCTGATTCCATTTTGAAAACAGTGCCAAAGACAATGATAAATCGTGACATGAATTTTTTTTTTTGTATTCTATGGTGTCCTAGCAGTAGGTTCTTTGATGTACCTGTCTTATAAGAAATAAAACAACCTATTTTTGCCACAACTCAGTGGTGGAACATAGTGGAGGAATAAATTTCTTCAGGGATGTTCTTTTATATCACCACATACCAGTATTCTTACCTTACCTTATCTTTCATTTCTTTTTCTCTTTTTCTCTTTATATATTATCATCACACGGGCCTAGACTTAATATCTAGCAAATTAAAGTTGTGATTTTTTTTTCCTTTTTACTGCCAAACATATTTATATTATTTCTCATTTCAACTATGATTGTGTTACCCCCGCCAATTCTGCTGTCAACATTCTGAAAAAGTCTACACAAGAAGTCTGCACATTTTTAGTCATAAGTTTCCAAGTCTTCCATATGATTTGAAACTTTAATTTAGAAGAATGTATTTAGATAACATTAAGATTTTTTTCCAAAATGCATAGAAGACAGGGATGGACCTGGTAAGAGTAAACTCATGCAAACCTTCAATAAAATGAGAGGTAAAAATAATACAAACAAAACAAATTTTTCTAAATAGTTATTAAAATAATTACAAAGCACATCAATTATCACTAGGTTGAAGATAATCATTTTAACTCAAAAGCCAAGCCAAAAAAAATATCAGCTGAATCAGCTTCCTAAGTTTTGATTAATATAGACTCCATGTTTGGCCTTTCTCCAGTATGAAATTATATTGATATTGGAAAAGAAGATTCATAGTGAAGAATGCATTCCATACATATTCCAATCCAGATAATTATACGTATAGCATATAAGAATTGCACCTGGATTAACCTGTAAGTATAGTGTTAATTCAGATGCAGTTCTTTACACAATTTACTTAGTTTTGTTCTACATTTCTGTAATATCCAATACTGTAGGAAATAAAAAAATTGAAATAATCTAGTAAACCATCAAGTTTAATTACTCTTTCAAATAACATTCTTTACATATCTCTATTGAAACACAGTCTAGATTGCGGTTGTCCAAATACGCAGTCCAAATATCTGAAGAGTAAGTAGTATCACATGACATAAGCACAAGCATATTAGGAATATAAATCTTTACACAATCCTACTTTCACATTTTAAATGCACTTGACTGGTGAAGGGAGAAGTATAAAAGGAAATATAGACAACAGAAATTAAACCTGAATGTTGGCTATTATGGGAAAATGAACAAAGTTCACAGGTGTTCTTGATGGGCACATATACCCGACCACTGGTATAAACAATTTGTTTTAGGCTCTAAAGATGTAGATTATATGTGTGTATATTTAAATATGTATTTGTGTGTGTATGTGTATATACATATAGATACGGGCAGTGGTGGGATTCAAATATGTGAATAACCGGTTCTCTGTGTGGATGCCACAAGTCCATTCTGGGCCTGGGCAACAAAAAATTAGCTACTAGTTCTGCCAAACTGGTGCAAACTGGCTGAATCCCACCACTGGATACGGGACAAAAAGCATTTCTGTGATTCATGAAAACATTCAGAAAATACAGAGAGTCCTTGACTAACAACCTACCACAATTGGGACCGGAATTCCAGTTGCTAAGCTATGTGGTTGTTAAGTGAGTGATCCAGAATGGCTGGACCAATTTTATGACCACGTTTTACCAGTTATGTCATTGAGTGAATCCCGCTTCCCCAATTCACTTTGTTTCAAAAGTTGGCAGGGAAGATCATTAATTGTGATGACCTAATCACATGTTACTCTAATTGATGTAAATGAGAGCCAGTTGCCAAGCGCCCAAATTGTGATCAAGTGATTGTGGGAGTGTTGTAACTATTGTGACTTTGAAAATAGGTCATCGGTTATTTTTTTTCTAAGGCCATTGGAGCTTTGAATCTACATTAAACGAACCGTCCTAAACTGAGGACTACCTATAATGACAAATATTTCAAATCCAAAGATGGTATAAGACGCTTACATCAATTTTATGGTAAATGCTGGTGTAGCGTATTACGACAAATCATGCTAACTATGGTGGCTTCATTTATAGTGAAAATGTAGCACAATATCCAAAGCCCATATTATTGTCATAGATTGGGCATCTTTGACACGGACTATTAGCATACAATGTATTAAAGCCATTGAGACCCAGAGCTCTTTCTGTGGGATTGAAATTAAGTACAGTTTAGCAACTTGGGCAATATATTTATCATTCCAAATATAAAGTATAGATACCTATGTAAACTTCTGCACACGAAAGGGGAGAAACTGTCAACAACAACAACAACAAAACCATGCCAATAAAGTTAATCCAGTTTCACTGTGCAGATCCTCAGATAGTTATAACACCTAATTTTATATATTACTTCATAAAAGTTGAGCGACGGTTACAGCAAATCTTGCAAAACCAATACCTCCAGATAATGTTAACTCAACATGAATAGCTAAAAAGGCTTCTACCTTATCGCCGGCCTGCTTCTCACAGCGTTCAGCCATTTTGCCTTTGGGAAATTCGTAAGTGGAAATTGAATATTATGCAAGAGTGGCAGATCTCATGAGACATGGTATTTCCAGTCATGCTGAGAACTGAGAGATTCCAGGCTAAGTTGGCTATTATGTTGTCAACCTCTCATTTTGGGTCTACGGCGTAAAGAAGGGCTGCGCTTTTCTTTAGTGTGCTAGTTGATTCCCACTCTGAGAAACATTCTGCACCTATAGATATGTAGACAGGATATTGGGCCGTCAGAAATGACAGTCTTTACTCATTTTAAAGTGAAAATTAAAGTTAAATTTTCTGTCTGCATAACGATACTTTTATGCATGCAGGGCAGATTATCACCCCTTGTTGTGGAGAAACTATCCTATCCTATCCAATTTCTGTCGCTAAATGAAAAATTTTTTAAGTGAGCTTTGCCCCATTTTACAACCTTTCTTGCCACTTTTGTTAAGTGAACCCCTGGAGTTGTTAAGGTAGTAACATGGTTGTTAAGTGAATCTGGCTTCTCCATTCACTTTGCTTGTCAGAAGGTTGCAAAATGTGATCACCTGATCCCAGAATACTGCAATTGTCATAAATATGAGTCAGTTGCTAAGCGTCTGAATTTTGATCACGTAACCATGAAAATCCTGCAATGGTTGTTAAGTGTGAAAAACACTCACAAGTTACTTTTTTCAGAGCCGTTGTAACTTCGATAAACAAACTGTTGTAAGTTGAGGATGACCTATAACTAATGTCACATTGTACAAGTTTTATTGGCAGAAGCAGCAAATTTTACTAACCAGAAACTTAATAAGCGACAGTATTAAACTTATGCAATCCTCTATTGCCCTTTTCTGAGAAAAAGTACTCCTTTATCAAAATATCTCCTTTCTGAGATGTTTCAGTCTCTTTCCCTTAAGTCCAAAGGACAAAGGTTTGGTCCCTTGGACTTGAGTTTGAGTTTGATTGTAAGTTGACCAAATCAATTTCAAACATTGTTAAATTTCAGCTTCATAACTAATTAACAGCCACATTCTAATAGAGAAATGGAAAAGTGTTGTTTTGCTTTTTGGTCTGCTTTAGCTTGATATCATTTTAGTCTTTGGCTGTAGTCCAAAGAAATTAAATTAAATTGTTTTTAATTTAAATTGGAAATTAAATTAAAGAAATTAAATGTAATTGTTTTTTTAATTTAAGTAATACATAGCATCTGCGTGCTGTGGCCAAGTATTTGGATTGCTATAGCTTCACTTTTATCTTTTGTCAATATGAATAGGATGCTTCTGGTTCCCACATAGATTGAATGTTTATGTAGGAACAGGGGAAAAAAGAATACAATTAAGCATTGCTTTCATGGTTTTGAAGACCACCTGTCTTTCAGCAATTCTACTCCAGAAATTGGCATCTCCAGAAATTGGTTTAATGCCTGCATTTATTTTAAGCAATTAATGTTCCTATACTTTTTATATAACTTTATTTGAATAATATTGTATAATCGTCTCTTCCCAGAGCACTATCTGAGTTTTGGAAGAGAAGGCAAGGAATTGATTTATTCAAGTACTATAATTTGGGAACACTTAATACTTTAGTGGATTATATGTTTGAGTACCGAGTTTGCTTGTGTTGTCTTCTAAATATATTCAAAATTAACTGCACTTACAAAGATAACAAAAACTCAGTTTTAAGTATGTTAAGTATTTTTATGTTTTTATGTTAAGTATGTTTGATACCATACATTTAGTTTTATAAAACTAAGGAATTGAAATGTGACCAGTATAGTTGAATACAGTACATTGCTGTATCTAGGATCACATCTCAAAAAGGCAAATAGCTATGCTATGTAATCTTATATAATATATTTTTATAATCTTCATCTAAAAAGCTCAAGCAGATTCATTTTAGCATTTAATCATCCTTATGTAAGATGGTAAGCCTAACTAATTATCTTGTTATCCATTAGAGCTTCTCGGTGATCTGGTTTCAAAAGGGAAGAGGTAATTGTGTGTGTATGTGTTTTGTGTGTGGGTGTGTGATGCAATCATCCATCCATAATTCCTTAAAAGGTCTGTCTCTTTTCCTAGGAGTCCACATTTAAAGAAACATTGATTGATAGGTGTAACATTCATCTCCAGCCATGCCCTGAAACAAACATTTCCCTTTTAAATCTGGACCTCTGTGCAACTCTTGCGTTTAAGACTACACAAACCTATCTAGGCCTAAATTCCATTGGTTTAATCATACCTGTTGGGAAATTGCCAGCTAGGCTGGAAGGGGATGTCAAGCATGGGCTTAGTTTACAGTTCTTGCTCAGCTACAAAAGGCATAAGCTTGATCCATGAAGTCTTATCTGGTTGTTTCCAGAGGAAGGCAACCAGTCAGGGGATATTCTTATCACTTAGGTAGAGAACAATAAAGTTGCTTACTTTAGCTCAGTGATGGCGAACCTTTTAGAGACCGAGTGCCCAAACTGCAACCCCAAACCCACTTATGCATCGTCGAGTGCCGGGTGGGTGTGGCCCATTGGCTGGGTGTGGCCCATTGGCTGGGCATGGCCCATTGGCTGGACATGGCTGCGGTGGTAATGGCAGACTGGGTGGGACTAAAAAGTTCAATCAATCAATTCCAACTTTGCAAGATCTTTTCTTTTCCCGTGAGAAGTTGAAATTGACTGATTGAACCTTTTTTTTTTTGCACACGGCGGTGGAGGCCTAAAGTGAAAAGGTTTTATAAAACCCAGCTGAAGGCCTAGGACTGGGGCGACGGCGCGTGTGCCCACAGAGAGGGCTCTGAGTGCCGCCTCTGGCACCCGTGCCATAGGTTCGCTACCACTGCTTTAGCTATTTACGAGTGGCTCTGGTTGCTTGGGCCTGACATACCTTACTTCTAAGTTAAAGTATGAACTATTTATTATATCATATCGCTGAGTACTACTGAATCTCAACTGGGATACTTTGTTGAGTCTCCTGGCTATCAAGTGACCAGTGTTACACTTCTAAAAATAAAAAAGAATGATAATTATAACCATATGGAAATATAGATGTCTTCCAATATTTGCCAAGTTGAGGTACAGTATTTCAATATATAAATCACAGGATGATGGATTAGTAATACTAACATACTATCTTGCCATTGGGTAGTGGCTTTTTTGCTATAAACTTTGGCCCCATCTCCTCAGTATCATAGCTGATGCCCCATATGTTTAAATTCTTATAAAATCAATGCCAGGCACGCTGGCTGAGGAATTCTAGGAGTTGAAGTCCATGAGTCATAAAAGGGCCGAGTTTGAAGATCCCTGCTCTAGATCGCTGTATGTTTCTTCTCACTCATAATAGCTTTAGCAATTGCCTGTTGTTCGTAATTGAACCGATTATATACAGGAAACTCGTGGTAAATTTTATCACAAATATTATTGAAAGGATCCTGAATTGAATAGTTTATGTGTGGTTGCTAGATCTTTTCATAATGTATCCAAAGTAGAATAATTTGATTTTTGACTATTTGTGCCTCGTATGAGAACTCTGGCTTAAATGGAAAGTTTACCCGCCTGAAAAATCTTTTCCTTATAATGCAACTGAGACAAATTACTTGCTATACCAGCATTGTAATGGAATGGACATATGGGCGCCTTCAGGATATATCACTAATCACAGCATCATTGATATGAGGTCATTCATGACCTTCTACATAGTGCTGTCAATTTTTCTATGCTGCCACAATGAAGTACAAGGAACTGTTATTTATAGTAACTTTTCCTCCACCACCCAGTAGGGCTTGGTAATCAATATGTAAAGACTTACAAAAAACCACATATATTTTACAACTGTACGTCTGAAAAACGAAGAGACTAACCGTCCTGTCACAGTCAGGTTTCCACTGATAAAATGTTACATTTAAAATTAAAATGAAGAAAATAATCCCGAAAGCAAAGCTGTAGGATGGGTGTTTGCGCCACTCATTTGTGTTAAAAGCTGAAGGGAGATAGAAAGAATTGGGGCAGTTTGTTTTTCATTATAGCAAGTATTAACATTCAGGCAGCTGACTAAAATAGATTTGCATAAGGCTTGCTATTTTCATTTATTTGGAATTCTGTCTTATAGAGAAAAATCAGAATTTTGAGGTATATCTGGAAGTCGTCTTAGGGAAAAGCAAGATTACAATAGTTACTGGTGATTTTGATTAGGTGGCATTCTTATGTATAGCTCATTTTGTATTATCTCCATTCTTTTCAAACAACAAACTGAATAACGCAAAAAATGTTAAATGCAAGAACCTATATAAAGGCAACATTATAGCTGACGTTTTTAACTGCCTATAAATAAAGATAACTAAGGCTTTATTCAATGCATTATATGCAATATAATTGGCAATATCCATTGGCCACACTTCCTGGGGCATAAGTGGTCTGAAACATCTAATCTCTGTCAGTTTGTGTACCCTTGAAATAATTGATTATGCCATCAGCTTTCTGAAATTAAAGGTCACATTAACAAATGAATAAAAGTTATTCACCTATCAGATATAGAAGTAGTTATGCATGGAAATCAAATATAATGCCTACAGATGGAGAAAATTATGAACAGCCGAATAAAAAGATAGATTTGTGTTGTCAGCAAGCTTAAATGGGTGAGAAGAACAGTGATCAGTAACTTCTTTTTGCTATCTTTTTATTGAGGATTTTTGAGATTTGCATGGAAATTCTCAGGCATTAAACTACAGGCAGTCCTTGTTTAATAATGATGGACCTCTTATTCTTTCCTTTAAAATCTTTTCAACTCATTTTGCTGGCTTCTTCCTGTGCTTTCAAATTGTCAGAATCCTCCCAAATCATGATATTGTTCTCAGACATGTTCACTATCCCCACTATCAAACCCTCCACAAAGCCAGGAAATGTATCCTAACCTCCTGCTTCTGTTGATGCAGCCTAGGACAGTATTTGCTTTTTTTGAAATTGCATGATATTGTTGGTTCATATTCAGCCTGTGATCTACCAAGGCAACCAACTCCTTCTTTTCATGTACTGAACCCCAGTTGAGTTTCCCTCTCTCCTATAATTCATGTGTTTGATTTTTCTTACCCAAATATAAGACTTTGGTTTTTGTCCCTTCACTTCCTGGCTTCTTCCTGTGTTTTCAAGTTGTCAGAATCCTCCTGAATCATGATATTGTCCTCAGAGATGTTCATTATCTCCACTATCTACCTAACTTGGTTTCACCTATACATTTGTTGATATCTTCTAATCTCTCCTAAATCATTTATAAACATTTGTTTCCAATATTACTCTTTCATTTATGAAGTGAGAGGGATTGAAGTCAGAAGCACTGACTTTTTCTATCGTGACAGCTATACTCTGGAATCTAGCCTGACCTTCTTCAGATGATTTTCCCCAAAGGTAGTGAAAATTATACTTCATAGGGAGTGACTGTGTGCTATCTCAAATATGAGATAAATATGATAAATATAGTTTTATATATGTTTGTATTTCGAGTTTTGTTTCATATTTTTTCACTCTGTGTTTTAGCCACATTTTTAAGTTAAGCCATGAGTCTTAACAGATTTACTAGCATACAAATTTAATACGTAAAAAATAGAAACCACAAAAATGAACTGCCTGCTTACAGTAATCTGGGGCTATTCACAAAGAGGCTGCTACTGTTTTGAAACCATTTCTAGAATTAATGTATGCCACTAGTAATTCTACTGGAACTTTTAAGTTAATGTATCTTATTTATTTAAAGCATTTACACAACCGCCCATCTTTTAACCAGCTCTGAGCAGCTCCCCAATCAAAGACCAAAAGGCACATACAATCACATTAAAACTATAAACCCAAATCGATTAAAATGTTAAAAACAACTAAAAACTGAAAAACTGAAACAACAAAAAAAATCTTGCTGTGGAAGGAGAAACTCTTTAAAACTATCAAGGTCATCAGTTTTTTTTCTCTTAAGTGGTCTGTCAACTGCCCAGCTCAGGCACATAGACAACTGCAAAGAAAGGAGGCAGAGTTTACAATTCCTTAGAAGCAACCTAGAATTAAGAAGAAATTTCCTGACAGTAAGAACAATTAATCAGTAGAACAACTTGCCTCCAGAAGTTGTGAATGCTCCACCACTGAAAGTTTTTAAGAAGAGACTGGACAACCATTTGTCTGAAATGGCATCGGGCTTCCTGCCTGAGCAGGGGGTTGAAATAGAAGACCTCCAAGGTCCCTTCCAACTCTGCATTCTATTCTATTCTATTCTATTCTATTCTATTCTATTCTATTCTATTCTATTCTATTCTATTCTATTCTATTCTATTCTATTCTATTCTATTCACTTCGAGGTTGGCTTAAAAAGGGTTAAAAAGAATGAAGTATAAAGGAAGCCAGAGGAGGTAGACAGAAGAAGGGATTTCTTCTACATTTGGCAGGAGATGCTACTGGAAAAAGAAGCAACTTGACAAGACCCGAAGCAGAGGAGGCAATGGCTAGGAGAGCCAAAAGCCAGAGGTTCTATGGCTAGGGAGAAAATCCAGGAAGATGTCAAGAAGATGGCAGAGCAAACTCCATGTGGTTCAGGTACTGGATAACTGGTCAGAAGAGTAGGAAGGGAAGAAGCAGATAGCACCCCTAAGCTTGTAGAAAAGGTAGCATGGGAGAAGGTTGTACTATAAGCAACGTTTTATGGTGTCAGTTAAGTTCAGAGTAATAAGGTATTGGAATACATAATTATACTAAGTCATAATATATAGTTTTGGATCATTTCCCTCAACAAAGAAATAAACCAGTGAAATGTTTTTGACTCATTTAATTGGATTCTCTTTATCTAGTTTTGGCACTTGGAGAACAGATCATGTTTTAGATCATATTTAGCAGAAATATTGAACATTCAGAGAGGTTCACAAACCTTTAAACATCCCGGTACTAGGTAGGTGAATAGATATACACATATCATCTTGTACAGACAGCACTATCTACATTCACTAGCTGGGTATGTCTGTCTGGTTTCTTTTCTATCCATCTCCAGCCTCTATTGGTACATCTTGCTAATACAGCTCCTTGGATGAGATGAGTATCCAGCAAATATCCAGGTGTCATGTTCAGTCTTCTTCTTTCTCTTAGATAAATGAAAGAAAGCAGTTGGTTGAGGGACATCTTTGCACATAATAGCTTCTCACTGTGTCTATTAAAAGGCTGCAGTTCAGGAGGTTCATCAGAGTAGTTCCATTTTACATCAAAAATATATTTTTTTATTGAGGAAGACAGAAAGGAAACGATTTCACCTAGCGAATATGACATTCCCCCCCCCCATTTCTCTCTGAAGCTTTTAATTAATGCATTAACTAGTATACTTTGCAATCAATTCCATGTGAGATTGATGCAGCCTCTATTAATGGCACCATTCACGCGAAGCATGTCAGATGTCACAGGCTCTGTCTCTTTATGCCTGGGTTTCCATCAAGATCTTCCCTTAATGGTAGGAATATGTTATCATTTCAATCAGGGAAGTAGTGCTGCACAATATGTTTTATATCTTGCCCGCCCTAGTTAAAAGACAAATGCTTTCTATGATGTTTCCCAGGGCTTCTTCTTGTTGGTTCAATAAATGGCAAAGTAGCCCATTTTCAACGGTTTTCTGCTGCTATAGTGCAAGAGGTATAATTAAGTTGTGTCCCAGTAGTGAAGGTTTCTAAATGATGATGAGCCAAAACTAATTGTATTGATTTGTTTATTACTGGCTTAGGAAGCTCATCAAACAAATGGACTGAAACTATTTCCATATTCTTATCTGTTTGCTAAATGAGAAACAAATAACACTTCCATATGTCTGTTGCGTAGTGTCACTGCACTAATACTAATACTGATGAGAGACTCGGGCAAAAGAAGCAAGAAGAAGAAGAAGCACACTGCATTGCTGAGATTTTGGAATGCACATTTTCAGCAGGCTGGAAAAGCACAGATATCAAATAATTCTAAAAGATTTGACATTCTAAACATTGCTGGGTGTGTTGAACAAAGCCGGCTTGTGGAATGGCTGAGGGATAAATAATCAGTCCTGCTTTGATACCATTTGAAAGTAATTATGAATGATTTTATTTTCCACAGCGAGGAGTATATCTAGAGTCACAAGAGATCCATAGATCGGGATAACCACGATATCCAGTGAGAACAACCATATTCTAAATTCAACTATGCTCTTTCAGATGTTTTTGCATTGATAGAGATGCCTTGAAGGTGTTGTGTGACTTTATCTGACCATTGCCAATGCACTTAAATGCTGCATAAGACTTTATTCCTGACATGCCAGAAACAACCTTAGGAAAATACCATGTACCTTGGATAGTTTGCTTTGTATCCTGCAATAGGCTATGTGGGTTAATGGTGGGACTGTACATTTGGGGTTTAAGATTAGATGGAGTTGACATGTGAAGGTAGAAAAAATATTTTTATCAACCATAACATGTATCTGTGTGCCTTATGCTAGTGTCAAAATGTGCATTTAGTTGCACCCACGCCTGCCCTTTCTTCAGGTATGTGCTCTATCAGCCACATCCTATATCATGATAAATGGGATCAATATCATCACTATATTAATTCTTCACTACAATGTGAAGAAACAGAGCCTCTGATGGCCTCGTGCAGGAGTTCTCTTAATGTCTAATGGAAATGTCAATAGCATTTTCAAACTGAAGGTTGCATCTGAGGTCAACAATGGATCCTTTGTGCGCTGCTTTCGATCATTCCTGAGACACTGGTGACATTATTTTACAACTAATGAAGGATGGTGCTATGATTTACAGTAGTAGAATGGAAATGCTCTGTGCAGTAAAGAATTGCATCCCATTTAAGAGGGCAGCAGATGGGATAAGCCACTATCTCAAAGCCATTTCATGATAATAAATAGCATCTATATAACAAGTAGATGTATTGTTCAAATGTTAATGAACTGGAGTTTCAAACATCCCTCAACACTGGTTTTCCTGGAGAAGGGCACAAGAGACTTGGAAATGGAGGACTACAGCTGGAGTGTCAAGAGACAACAGCTGGAGTGCCACAGATCCATCTTGGCTATATTCAAAGACATTATTTGTTTTACTTAGCTTACAACCTGCTTTTTTTCCAACAGCTGTAGATAGTTTATAGAGAAATTTCCCCTTTATTTTATCCCAACAATAGTAATCTGTGAGATAGCTTTGCCTGAGAGACTTCAAACCACCCAGTGACCTTCCCATGGCTAAGAATAGACTTGGAGTCTCCAGCAGTTTAACACCCCCTCCATACTGGCAGAATCCCACAATATAGGCAATAAACTCTAACTTAAAAATATATCCCAGTGATCTGGGACAGATCCCACTAAACTCAATGGATTCAATTGCCAATGCCGAATGAGCCAAATGTTTTAGCTACCCCATAGTCTATACAGTTTGATTACCTTCTAAAATATATTGTTAACTTTCTTGTGTTAATTGAGTTTAGTATTCTGCATCTACTATGCACAATGTTTTGTTTTTGTTTTTTTGGCACCGTGAGCAGGTTTTGCTCCCAAGAGACTTCTATAAATCTGGAGACTGAATTATTCTTGCATCTCTTGAGAAGTGAATCTTGCCAGTTTGGCAAAGCTTTGTTCCAGCTGCAACACTACTATTACGTTGTGAGACTGTGGAATAGTTAATAACATTCTAGACGTGGATCTAAAGATGCAGAGAATTATATAGCACAGTTATTAATCTTTCATCTTTCCATGTGGCTTTAAAAACATAACTTCTTTAAAAACCTTATAGTACATGCAGAACAAACATGGTTAGAGCAAAAGCTGCATTTTAGTGCACTGCAAAGTTCCAGGTGCCATTACTAGTCTGAGAGGATGGAATGAAGAATAATCACTTTAACTTCTGAGAGAGTTGAATAAGTTCCCAAATGTATGGTTTTAAAAACTATTATTAAGAAATAGTAAAAAACAAAAAAACAAAAACAACTAAACATTTTGGTAGCTTTTCTGCACTGCAAGAACATCTATTGAGTTGTACTATTTCTAGAACCAATTTCTTTGCCATTCTGAATCCCAAGGTCTTTTAACTGAAAATCAGGCCGTAATTGAAGTGCTTTTGCTGGAAATGCTTTGGTTAATCTTAATTTAGACACTTGGCTGGTACATTTTTAACCCCAGTTTATATAATATCAGTTTGCATGGCTCTTTGACTTTCTTATACACAGAAAGAGTGAGAAAAAGAGGCAGAAATCACTGTTTTCCATAAACCACTTCATGTATTCCGGAGTATGTGTGTGGGCTCTGTGTACCTTCAGTTTGAAGCACAAATTGAAGACTATAGGAACCATCTTAAGTTTGAGATTCAGACAACACAAACTCATTCCCAACAGCCTGCGCCTGTCTTTAACAGTGAAGCGACACAGGGCAGAAAACATCCTGCAGCCAAGAAGGCTCCACACACATTTGCGCTACTCAGGTGACCCTGAGGACACAGGTAAACCTTCAAATAGCCCCAACGATTCTCTAAAACAGGGGTGTCAAACTCGCTGCGTCATGTGATACGTCATGATGTATCATGACTTTTTTCTCCTTGCCGGAGCTGGGGTGGGCACGACTTCCGTGTGACGCATCCGGCCCGCGGGCTGGCAGTTTGACACCCCTGCTCTAAAAGAATGCAAATGACCAGCTGTCTGCAAGCAGTATAAATCCTTCCACTCCCCACCATCTAGTCAGAGCTGAAGAAGCTTCTTGGATGAGAAGCGAAACATCTTCAAAGAAAAACAAAAAAGTCCAATTGCCTCCTGAAAAAGCACCTTTGGGACCCTGGTCTAAAGGGAACTGTAATCACAGAGTATTAATACAAAGCAGGATTTCTGGTCACTCAAGTAAGTTTTACTTATGTTCAGGCAAAGGCAGACACAGCTCCCCTTATTATTCTTCTGATCAAAGTGAGATAGGGGATTAGTAGAAGGAAGGCTGGTGCACACCCCAGAGCTTTGGACAAGGGGAGTATACATTATTTTTCCTTTATAGCTTAGCCAATATGTTTCATATCGAGCAACATACAGACATTCCAATTTATGTAGAACCAGGTGATAGTGAAAAACTTTCCTGGCTGCAAAACCACTTCAGAAGAGGTAGTCCTTATTTAACAACCATAAATGGAACCAGCAACTTTGTCTTTAAGCAAAGTGGTTGCTAAGAGAAACACAACTGAGCTCCTAATCTTATCTCAGCTTTGCTTTGCTTTACAGACCTGCAGAGGTCGTAAATGTGAGGATTGGTCACAAGAGTTACTTTATCACCATCATCATAACTTCAAACAGTCATTATAACAAGGACTATACACAAGGACTTTCTGTGGACCTTCCCCCAATCTGATGTCTATCAAATATTTTATAAATATAACTAAGAATTCCTAGTCCTCAGCCCGTGAAGCAGTTGATAAATTGTTACTGGCCGAAATATTTTCTGTACTAGAAATGCGAATCATTTGGGGAAAGCATCTATATGTGCTGTTGACCGATCACGTTTTCACCTAAGAATTCCTGAAATTGATACAAGTAACAGAACAAAAAATGAATGCATCACTTTCCAGAACCCTAATTGTTAATTATAATTTTGTAATTATTCTTCACATTTATTGGAAGTAAACCCTAGGAATTCAGTAAGCCTTAATTTTGAGTATCCCTTCATAGGTTTCCATTCTTAAATTTTTATTATTCCTTTGCTCTTTTGAAAACTCTTTAATTGTCTTAGCTAGTGGGGGTTTATTTTATATGTGTGTATGTATGTATATAGAATACATATGCATCTCCATATACATATATACAATTATTTGTTTGTTTGTTTGTTTGCCTCCAGAGAGAATGGCAGGAGCAGTTTTCATTTCTCAAAAATAAAAATCCCTGTCTGAAGGGGGGGGGGAGACTACTGTAGTTGTTCTGAATTTCTGTCAATTTCCAGACCAATATTTTCAATAAGCTACCACCACGTTGGGAAGAGTGAAGGGGAACATCCAGAAAACTTTAGATGGCTGTATTAGTTATTGGAGGGCGATTTCAGTGCAACCCCAGACACTGTACCTTTAGTATTTGACAGTATTTGTTGCCCGATATATCCAAACAATTTTAAGAGAGAGGAAGATAATAAAATTTTGTGATGAAAATAATATCTGTAAAAATAACATGAGGAACATTGCAAATCCTCATTTTATTAAAAACAAAAATAGAAGACTTAATGAAAATTATTTCCATTCGGGTGGGATGACATATATCTGCTAAAAGCCATTAATATGGTAGACCTTAGCTTTGCTGCTTGGACATGCCTTCGTAGCCTTTTCTTTCCTTTCTAAAATCTCTTAGCTCTAGGATTAAAACAATTCTGCAGCCTTCAGGCCTCTCTATATGGTTTATTCAGCAATATTAACCCTCATTCTTTTTGGTGAACCTAAGATAACACAACTGTAGAGTTAGTTGCCTGGGAATAGTCAAGTACACCTTTGATAAATAGTTGCAGAGCAACAGGTCAATAACCAATTAAAGAGAACTATAGAAGAAAAGCTGCTGATCTAGAAAAGGAAGAAATTTATACTCATTAACTTACTTTTCGTAAAACCACAGAGACATGACCCCTCAAAAAAAACTAGGGGAAGAAAATCTTGATGTCTAGATAAAGTGTAAATAGTCCTGGAGGAGCATGCTCTCGTTAAGCATAGAAAAGTCAATAAAATAAATTTTTAATATTAGAAATTGCTTAGCTTCATGCCAAATTCTTGGAAAGTCAATGGATCTGAAAATGAAAACATATGCAAATCGAATTGGAAATTCACCTGTTGCCTGGGATGTGGGTGGGTAGACAAACAACACTTTTGCCTGAGAGCTGAAAAACTAACATTAATATAAAGTAGATTGATGCAATTGTGGACAGTGCCAGAAATTATTTCAGGACACATATTCTAATCATTCTCCAGTGGACCTTGCACCTCTGGGGAAAGCACTGGAATGATGGATTTTAATCATTCTCACATTCCTTAAGACTTACAGGGAAAAAGTAAAGTTACAAAGAAAATTTTCCTATTGTTGACCACTATCGCTATCCCTTTATATTTTGCTAAATGTAAGATGGAATGATAACTCTGGCTATGATATCATCATTTGCAGATATATGCAGCAATTACAGGTGATTCAAAATCAGTGCATGTAGTCAAGTCCAGAAGATGGGATGAAGCTAGAATTATTTTGAAACATTTTTCTGATTATTCACAAGATATTTCATCTACGAATAGGACTGTTATAGCACCTTGAACTTCTGTTTGCAAATGATAATAGTTGCTCAAAGATGCCCACATTTTAGACAGACTTACTTAGAAAAAAATTCTCATAATTTCTGCAATTGGGTATGTCTACTTTAATGAAATGAAGGACTAGGGGTGACATGATAGCAATGTTCCAATATCTCATGGGTTGCCACAAAGAAGAGAGAGTCAACCTGTTCTCCAAAGCACCTGAAGGCAGGACAAGAAGCAATGGATGGAAACTAATCAAGGAGAAAAGCAACCTAGAACCAAGGAGAAATTTCCTGAAAGTTAGAAAAAATTAATCAGTGGAATGACTTGCCTCCAGAAGTTGTGGATGCTCCAACACTGGAAGAAGAGATTGGACAACCATTTGTCTGAAATGGTCTAGGGTTTCCTGCCTGAGCAAGGGGTTGGACTAGAAGACCTCCAAGGTCCCTTCCAACTCTGTTATTCTGGAAAAAGGTGTTACACTGGATTTATAAATGATACCAGTTGATGTCTTAATAATTAAAATGGATGCTCAAATAATAAAACAGAAAAGTGACTTGGACAACTTTCTTATCTTGAACTTACAAAAGAGATGTGTTAGACTTATGAAGGACTCCCTGTCAGGTGTGAACAACCAGACCCACCCTTGTAGACTTCAAACAAGTTACTTTATTGTTCTATGGCCATTTCACAAGAATCTCCCCCAGACTGGTAGCTTTTGCCCAGGAAATACTAGATAAGTCTCAGAGGCATTCGGGAAGGCGGGATCAGACCTTGCCCTCTGGGGTTTATATAAGGATTCTAGACTAATTTGCCACTTGAGCTCTCCTTCCAACTTAGTCAGTTGCTCTCCAACAGTTACTGACAAAAGACAGAGAAAATGAAATGATATCAGCTTTTGGGAAACTATTTAATAGAAAACAATCCATATTTTAAAAGTAAAAAGAAAAAATATAAAATAGGCTTATTTGATCAAGATTAAAACATGTTTTTCTAGTTCCTCTTAATGGGTTTTCTCAGCTATAACTGAATAATGAAGTTTTAACAATTGATTATAGATAAAATATGGGAAGAATTTTAGTTCTATTTTTAGAGTAATAAGCTATCTTGTTAAAAGTATAGGAAAGGATTACAAAGTTGGTTTATTTGACTAAGATTAAAATGTTGTTTTTGGTAAGTGTTAAATTTGAGGAGTTTCTGAGGGGAAACAGATAATGATAAAATCTCAACTTGTGAGACACTATTTGAAGGGATTAGTATATTGTTTCTGGTAGTTCTTAAGAGATTTTTCTTGACTAGGTACAAATAATAAATTTTTAAAGATTATTTAAGAGATGATATGGGAAGAAGTTTTTTGTGTTATATTTTTACAGAAAGTGGTAGATTACTCTATTAAATGTAAAAGAATATAAAATTGATTTATTTGTTAACTCTTAGATGATACATACATAGATGATAGATAGACAGACAGGTAGATGATATATTGTTATTTCTGGTAACTCTTAAGGGACTTTTGCAGATTAGGTCTGAATTAGAGACTTTATAATTTGTTTATAGATAAGAAATGAGATATGGGAAGAAGAGATCTTTTGTTGAAATGTCCATTTTTCTCAGCCTTTTTCCCTTCTTTTATATATTTTTGTAGTTTGTATTAGTTTTTATCTTTGTATTTTTAAATATTCATAGAAATTATTTAAAAAAACAGATTCCCATAGTTGCCAGATAAAAAAATGGGCTAAGTAAGGTTCTAGTAACCCCAACATTTAAAGCTATTTTTTTAGGATGGCACAGAGGAAGAAACATAGAGGCTTAAAATTGTAACAAGAAGGAAATGAACCACGATATATAGTACAGTATTATTAAAGTGCTTAGAGCAGGCTTCCCAGCTTGAAACCCTCCAGATATTTTATAATTACAATAATCAGATGTCACAGTATGGTAGCTGTGGATTTTGGAAACGATACCTCCAAGATACCTGGAGAAAACAGATTGGGCATCCATGCATGAAGTTGATGGACGACCCTAGGATGGATCAATAAAAAACATAACAAATATAGCAAAAACTTTTTTTAAAAGGTGGACATACTCCTCTCCTCCTCCTTAAAAATCTCAATCATTTTCCCAAGTGGCATTCAAGAAAACATCAAGAAAAAAAGAAGCATCAAGGGGGGGGGGGAAAGCATCCCGTGGAAGAATCTGGTCTTTGTTCAAATAAATGAGTTGTAAATGTTGCCAGTATGGAATAGTTTATATGCGGTAGCATCTTGCAACAGCTTTGCTACCTTGCGATAAATGCAGCCTCAAGCAACAGTTTCCACTTGTGTGTATTTGCCTCTAACATGAGGAAGAAATCCAGGCAGACTTAGAATAGTGTTTATCAAAGAGAAACAGCTCTTAATTTGTAACTGCCACTCACAGTGTTCTGATTCCCCTTTATGACTTTCTTTAATAACAGAGACCAAAACACCCATCAATAAAAGGACACACTGCATTTATTTCACTATCAAAGTACTGCACTACTACAATAGCAAACCTAAAGAGGAATTGGGACAGAAGCCCCTTTTATGGATTTATGCAAATCAAAGTATATGTGTAAAGGTCAGAGACAGAGAAATTATGAAGATGGGACTACAGAGACAATGGTATTATTAAGAATACAGGGACTATGTTAGAACAGTGGTCAATATTTGGTGGGTAACTTCTAAGTGTTATGAAAGATGCAACCAACTGAAGGATCGGAAGAAATAATATGTCTTCCGAGATAATAAACCAAGTCTTAGATAAATACTATTTGTTTCGTCAATCCTGCATTACTATATACTCCCCCCCCCCCAAAAAAAAAAAGACAGCCTGGGACCTTTAAACCAGTTAAGGCAGCATAGCAGGTGAAAATTATTGACATTCTACAACCAGACGTTTCCACAGGCAAAACAATTGCTAAATGTACTGCAAAAAAATTACAACCCAAGAGACAGGTGACTCTTTAAATTCTCCATTAACTTGTACAAAGGAAAAGTATTTGTGGGGAAAGATATTCAAGAAAGTGTAACAATTGCTGAGCTTCCTATTTTTAATGAGGATGATATACCTGCTTTAAACAATACTGGTTTAAATAATATTCCTCCTAGTGTTACTGCCACCAATATTGTGGCTAAGCACCATTAATTAACTATTCAACCAGTGAGATCTGTTTTTAGATAAATAACTGCAATTTTGACAAAAACAGATAAAATAGAGGCATTTTGATCATATTTATTAAATATTACAACAACCTATATAATATTGTAAGGCCCTCTAACTTTAAATGAAGTCCCTAAATGGCAAAGGATTCTAATAATTCTTAGCAACAAAAGAACTTGCTAATAAAAGAGATTGTGCACTTAACTATCAGCAAATTGCTTTATGCATAGCAACTAACAGTGCCAAGAGATGGTTCTCTAAAGAGTCTATTAAACTTTCCTGAAGCCAACCTCTTCATTGCCAGCTGCAAGCAGTTGATATTAATAGCACCACCTGGCTTGCCTAGCTGTAATGGAAGAAAAGAGGTTATATTGTCAGCTAACTGTTTAACTATTTTATCTATGTTGTTAAGGGGAACAACTTACTTTTTGGAATCTCTCCTATGTAGGTCTTTAGTGATTATAATGTGAAACCATTCTTGAATAGCAATAGGTATTTTCTCCCCACTCCGTATAAAGCATCTCACTGGGAAAGATGCCAATGCCGATCCATTGATAGATGAAAGTTCTGTATTCAGTCCATTTGAACAAGAGTTGGTTGCTTGGTAGAGACAAATGTCAAAATGCAAAAGATAGACCCACGGACAAGAGAGAAAATCCTAGATATGCAATGAAGGTGATTTGAGGGACACAAAAACTCTGGTGGCTTTTGCATTCCCTCAGAACAACTTTGATTTAAGTCATCAGGACTTTTTAAAGTCAAAGGCAGAAGAGGAAAGATTAATTCATACTTGATGTACCCCTGCACTAGTTAAAGAGAATTTAGAATTTTAAAGGGAGGATGTGGATACAGGAGGCAACTATGTTGCTCTTAGTGAGAATTGCAGGCAGGCAGATCTAAATTTGCTACAAGACTCTTCTCCATTAATTTTACAAGACTTCTTTGACCACCCTTCCCACTTTAATAGCCAATCAATAATGTGAAAGCCACACTTCTAATCTAGACACAGCCAATAGGGGGAGGAAATATTAATGTTAGTTTATGTGATTTGTTTTTCTTCTGTTTATATATTTTTTACCATAGTAGAGAATATTTGTAGCTCAGGGTTGAACTGTGGGGTCCTGGGTGCTCTCTGAGCTTGGTTATTGTCTGGCTTTATTACCAAACTAGGTAACAGCATTAGCCCACTAGTTTGGTAATGAAACATATGCAACGAAACAACTGAACTTGGAGAGCACCAAGTCCCCACAATTTTTAAAACTGTGTGTTAGTTCTGCTCCCCTAGCTTTCTTTGTTTCCAAGTATCCCTTTTCCTTACTATCCAGTTTCCTTTACTTTCTAATCATTTTTATGGCTGTTCTGGCATTTTATGGGGGCCCGGGAAACGTGACTAGGTGGATGGGGAAAGGTATCTGTTTAGCTTAGCTCAGGCCATTTTCTCCTTCAGTATCATGTGGCCTCCTTTACTTCCTTTCACACGGCTGCAAACTTTCATACATTAAAACTAGTTATTGATGTCATGCTAATATCCTCTCTTTTGTTCTTTAGCTTACAGCAATTTCCAATGGAAATGATAAGAGCTTTACATTCCACCCATAAAGATCATTGGATATATGCAGAGAACCGGTTATATTTCTGTTTGGGAGATAATTGCATTTAAAGCCCATTGCTCTGCTACTCTTGTAATAACATTTCAGCCCCAGACCTCTCTTTTCAACATAAATATATATTCTATGTGCATCTATTATTTCCCTATAGCTAAGGAACATTATTGGGGGGGGGGCACAAAAAGACGATGAATTGATTCTATAGTATTTTTTAAAAAATTAATTGGCTCCTTGAGAATGATTCATTTTGATTACAAAACTGGGCCACAGGCAGATGTCTATAAAAGAAAGGTTAAGACCTAATCCAAAAAAGTATATTTAAAAAATCTAATATGGAAATTCCTACAATTTCCTAATGGAGAATCGCATGCATGTGGCTAGATTAGTTTTTCTTTTCTTTGGAAAGTATTAATCTTAGAAGGTATTCAGGCAGAATTCTTCCACCTCCTGGCAGAGATCAGTGAGTGTCATCAAGTTGATAATCTCTGCAGAGAGAAGATACTTGTATTGTCAGCAAGACTAAGCGCTTTCCCTTTTTTCCTCTGGCAAGAGAAGAAAAAAAGTCCATAAGGAAGAAAGCTGAAGAGGAAGGGAGCCCATGAGAACATTCAAATCCATCTCCAATCTAAATACAGTCCGATAGGGAAAATCCCACTGAACCAAGAGCCAGCCATTCCTAACATTGACAGCTTGCATGCTTGCATCCATGCATAGTGTTTCAAATATTTGCAAGGAGAAAGGTTTCATTAATAAGGATCACAAACTCAGACTTCTGTATCATCTGGAATTTTAG